>CM046349.1:20154003-21354003 GCA_025403435.1 Artocarpus heterophyllus
TCTTAAATTTTTTGTTTCAAAAGATGGAATTTCTGTAGATCCGAATAAGATTGAGGTGGTGACTAACTGGCGTAGATCAAATAATGCCTTCGAAATCCAAAGTTTCATTGGGTTGGTAGGGTTATGGAGAAGGTTTATTGAAGGATTTTCAAAATTATCACTCCTCTTATACAGTTAACTAGGAAGAATGTGTAATTTAAGTGGTCTAATGCATGTGAGACCAATTTTCAAAAGTTGAAGAATCGATTGGTAATGGCTCCAATTCTTACCATTCCTGTGAATGGTAAGGGATTTGTGGTATATAGTGATGCCTATAAGAATGGGTTGGGATGTGTATCTCATATGAAAGTTATAGCTTATGCCTCTCGTCAATGGAAAAATTATGATATGAATTACCCAACGCATGATTTAGAGCTAGTAGTGGTGGTGTTTGCACTTAAGATATCGAAACACTACTTATTACTTATAGGAAAGAGATGTAAAATTTATACAGACCATTAAAATTTGAAGTATCTCTTTACCCAAAACAAGCTTCTTATGAGGCAAAGGAGATGGTTGGAGTTGATTAAGGACTATGATTGAATTATCAATTATCACCCTGGTAAGGCTAATATGGTGGCAGATGTATTGAGTTGTGAGTTCTTATAATTTATATAAGCTATTTCACTAATGCCAATTGTGAAAGATTTGTAGAAGTTAGAATTGGAAATAATATTTTATGGGTTGATTGAAGGACTATCTGCAATAACATTGCAACCAACATTGTTAGAAAGGATTAAGCAAAAACAGAGTTTAGATCCTTTTTTTGTCAATTAAAGAGGAAAATTGAAGCAAATGAGAGTAAGAGTTTCTAGATTCCTGGTGATGGAGTGATTAGAATTAGAACTAAGATGTGTGTTCCAAATGATAGTAACTTTAAGAAAAAAATAATAGAAGAGGCTCATAATACACCTTGTTCGATACATCCTAATACAAGTAAGATGTATAAAGATTTGAAAGTTCATTATTGGTGGCCAAAGATGAAGAAAGATGCTAAATTTGAGAGACAATGTCTTACTTGTTAACAGGTAAGAGGAGAACATCAAAGGCTAATAGGTACCCAAGAGCCTTTAGAGATTTCATAGTGGAAATGGGAAGACATTGCAACCGATTTGTACTGGGATTGCCAAGAACAAATAGTGGATATGATTCAATCTGGGTAACTATCGATAAACTAACAAAGTCAGCCCATTTCCTTCCTATTCACACTAATTACTCCATAGATCATTATGCTCGATTATATGTGAAAAAGATTGTGAGACTACATGGGGTACCAATGACTACTGTTTCAAATAAGGGTGCTCAGTTTACTTCCAACTTCTAGAAGAGTTTACATAGAGCAATGGGGCATAAGTTGACCTTTAATACAACATTCCATCCTCAAATAGATGGCCACTCAGAGAGAAATATTCAAATTTGGATGGATACATTAAAGGCATGTGTTCTTGATTTTCAGAAGTCTTGAGATGAATACCTACCTTTGGCTAAATTTTTATACAATAATAACTACCAATCTATTATTGGTATAGCACCCTATAAGGCACTGTTTGGAAGGAAGTGTAGATCCCTAATTCATTAGGATGACATGGGTGACAGAAAGTATCTTGGTCCAAAATGGGTGCAGAAGACTAAGAAGGCAATTCTAAAGATCCGCAAAAGAATGTTAACTGCTCAAAGCAGGCAAAAGAGTTATGAAGATTCTAAGAGAAGGAACATGGAATCTGAAGTAGGAGATAAATTCTTCTTAAAGATTGCATCGATGAAAGGAGTTAAAAGATTTGGAAAGAAAGTAAAATTAAGTCCAAGATATATTGGTCCCTATAATATTGTGGAAAAAATTGGAAAAGTGGCTTACAGATTGGCCTTACCCTCATCACAGGGTGGCATACATGATGTCTTCCATATATCCATGTTAAGAAAGTATATACCAAATGCATCACATATCTTAAAACAGAAAGATACAAAGCTTCAAGAGGATTTGACTTATGAAGAACAACCCATTCAAATTCCGAAAATAATGGAGAAGGAATTGCGAAATAAAAAGATATCATTGATTAAAATCCTATGGAAAAGTCATTCAATGGAGGAAGCGACATGGGAATTGGAAGATGAAATGAGATTCGAACCTATTTGAGTAAGTGACATTTTGAGACAAAATTTTTATAAGGAAAGGACTATTAGACATAGTGCCCTAAGGAGTAAAATATTGTAAGATGTTTTTAGAGACATTTTATCAATAAAATGTTTATTTATTATTCATGCACCAAATATCGTCCTCTTTATTTTCATTTCTATTGCTTGTATTTAGACTCTTACACATGATGGACAAAATATGCGGAAGACATGAATGTTGAAGGTGATGGCCTAAATCATAAGATCTGCAATCAAGGGAATAAATTTGGGTGCTTTATTCATGCTAAGATTGTGATGTTGTCTACGTCCCTAAGGGGAGATGGCTTACCTTAGTCATCGAAATGGGACTTTACGAGTAGAAATATTGGTGCATTGTCATAGGTGACGATGTGTTAGATTAGAACAAAAAGTTGAATTGATTTGGTTAATAATTTTGTTTGTTCAATTCAATTCACTTTAGATAATCATATGTGGTGTGTCTTAATCCTTAAATGACGTGATTCGCATAGACTCATTATTCATAGATAAAGGATCCATAGTCTTTTGTAGAGTTAATGATATTCTCTTATATACATTATCCTATAATTGGAAGACTAGAGTGCTCAACTATTTGGATACATAAGTGTAACCGAAAGGTATACTATATATGAATAGTAAGTATTCCAATGGTGTGATTATGGAACATAAGATAAAAGTAATTGGCGAGGTAAAACGAAATTTATCCTTAAGCCGATTATGAATATCCTATAGAGATGTGACATATTATGGTATGTCATGGACGGTTAGCTTATTGGAGCTTTGTAATTTTATATAATTCAAGTGTGCAGCTTTAAGCTTTTAATATAGTAGCATTAGAGTTGATAATTATAAAATATATATCTGGGATATTGTATTTTATAATTATAGGAGCTTGATCTATATATATCCATTGGGTCCCCTTTGTTAGCTTATAATAATCCTATAACAATACGGTGTGTTTTCCCCTTTATTAGCTTATAATAATCTTGCAACGATATGGTGTGTTTTTCCTACATATTGGTGATCTATGTTAAATTATTAGATTGGCTGAAATTCAATGATACTAGATTTAATAATTCATGTTCGTTTATCGGTTGAATTATTTTTGTAATTTAATTAAAGATAAACATGTTGAATTATTTGGATAATATTTTATTTACTATGAGATTATCTGTATATGACTATTTTAATCAGATAACTTATTTATTAGGTTATTTGAATTAAAACTGAAGCTCTATCTAAGATTCTTGGGTGAAAATAAGATATTTTGAGAATTCCAGATTATCTCATGGTCAGTAAGCTGGTGGAGTAAGTTTGGCAGGCCAATCTCCCAAATAGGCATGCCAAAATGCGATAATCAATATATGCTTTTTTTATGCATTTTGCATCAGAAGTTAATCCACACTCGAATTTTGAAGCCTAATCTAATAAGGTTTAACCCAAAATTCAACCAATATAAACAGTGGTGAGTTTTCTTAGTTATTCAGATCATTTTAGAAGCATAGAATGAGTACTCTAGTGAGAAAAACTCTGAAACTCTCTAAGAGCTATTGTTCAACATCAAGAAACTTAACTCTAGGTCTTTTCAAGTGATTGGAAGGAGAATCACTGGAGGAAAGGCTGTACGATGTGCGACCACCTGTACTTCAATCGTGGATAGAGAATAGCAAAGAAGACCAGTTGGTTGAGGCTCTTCTGGAACTTTTTCTCTTCATAGACTGTTGCTGCTTTTCTGTTCTCAAAAAAGTTAGTAAGATTTGTTATTACTTTATGTATTTGGCATGTTAAACTTGTGTTTTGAAAAATACTATGATTCAATTTTTTTTAACTTTCGCTGCGTATTGTTTTCTAACAAGGAGAGTTGTGATACCCAAAATTCTCACATGTTTGCCAATGCATTACATGCTTTTATAATTTTGATTAACTAATATGTTACATCTATCATAGTAATTAAGTGCATTAAGTATTAAAGATACATTAAGTATTTGATTGCGCATTATATATTATTGAATGATAGGGTTCGTCAAAGGTGGAACCAATAAGTGAAGAAATGCAAAGGAAGTTGTGATTATATTCTTATAAAATTGTGAGGAATTAAGTAAGTTATGGAGCTCATATATTATTTTAAGTTGCAAAATTGAAGAAAACAAACATGTTTAAGCTAAACAAGAAGGTTTGGAAAAAGTTTTGTTGAGTAAATTGGCCAATTTATGATAAGAAACTTTTACGTTGATGCCATAAGAAAATTTATTCATCAATGGGAAGATGGTGTGATTTTTACACAAGTTTTACGGTTAGAATACCTTTAAAATCCTAATTCCAGTGATTTTTGTTGCTCAGGTTTTCGTGTCCCAATTAGGGTTCTATCAGGACTTTAAGTAACTTGTTAAACCCTTTATTTTATGTTTAAGTGTATTTAGAGCAATTCTAAATGAAATACTCAAGTTTCATCATTGAAAAGTTAAGAATTCAAAGATATAGTTTTTAAGTATATTGAAGTCTCGGTGTAAGTACATGTACTTAATTTGGTAAGCGAAATGATTGGTTTAAGACCTAGGTAGTGCTTAAGACCTTGTATGAGTGTTTAATACACAATTAATGACTAATGAAGTGAATATGTTGTTGGAGTGACACCAAGCTAAAGAATAGGAAAGTACTTCATGATGAAGTAATTTAGATGTGCACTTAGTTTTTTAAAAGGTTTTAAGCTACTAGATGGACTTAACTCAGCCAAAAGTTGCTAAGTTTGACCTTCTCCCCTTCTTTATATATTTCTGAGCAAGATAACATGGTACTTGAAGAAAATTCATAGGGGTTTATCAATTTTGGTTGGTGAAATCGTGAGAAAACCCTAACTAGCCTAAGGTAAGAGTTGTTTTAGTTGGTGTTTGTTTAATGTTGGGTCAGAGGATTTTCAATAGAATTAGGTTCTAAATTTAAACTGTATTCACATATGTTAGTTTGAAGCTTGTGAAATTGAATTAACTTAAATGGAAAGTGGTGGTTTAGAGCTCGTTTCTTGAAGCTGTCTAGATTTAGGGTAGTTTTCAATATGGTTCATATTGTGATTTAATTAGCTAAGCTAGGAGTCTCATTTGGAGCTAAACATTTGAGGGTAGCTTACACTATGCATTCACTAAATACTCTTAAAATAGTTTTGGAAAATTGTTTGTGATTTAGGAGTTATGAGCCTTAAATTAGGGCAAGTTTTAGGAAGTACAAAAGTTGAGAATTTGGTGTTTTGTGATGATTTTTGTGATTTAAAGTTATAATTAGAATATTAAGTTATTTTCAAAGAATTGGCAAGTTAATTAAGCTTCAGGGAAAACTAAAATTTAGGGAGAAATGATGCCAAGACTTATAGGAAAATGGGCTCCTTAATACTTTATTGTTAATGATTATTTTAGTGACAATAATGTAGTTAAAATGCTCAATATTATAGAAGTGTTGAGCACCAAATCCCTTAAGAGAAAGCCTATGAATTCTTTACACATTGTTAAAGAGCAAGGTAAATAGAATTTCACCTATATCACCTTTACATTGTGCATATATTTTGTATATCAATGAGTGTGATAATTGTGCATATGACTTACATGCCATTACTGTGAGTATAAGCACACATGCATGACAAGATGAAAGAAGTGAACCAAAGATATTGTTATGAAGTTAATGACTGTAAAATTATCGCTAAAAGATATTTCGATGATTTGTGGTAGGTTTAATGATAAGTAATGACAAAAAGTGTCTCGATAGAGACGTTTGGACTTTTTATGTCACGATGGAGACTAACTTAATGGAGAATTGTGGTGTGTGATGCTTCTTTGATGATCACAAGGGAAAAGAAGAGACTATTAATGTATTAATGCCCCATGTGACAACATGTGATATAAATGATTATTGATGTAGTTGTAAGGTTTAATAAGGTATATGGGATACCATCCTGTCCAAGAAACCCTAAATGCATGTATATGATAACAAAAAGAATATGAGGTGAAAGAAATGGGATAAATGAAGATTTAAATCATGAACTCATGCATGTTTACATTATCGTTATGTTATGCATTCATTCTATTTACCAGGCTTTTGGTTCCCTTATTTATGGTGATGCAGATGAAGGCACTTACTAGCACTAGCTATAGATTTAGATAGTTGGCTGGTGTACTCTCGATGTTCATGACTTGTGTATATAGACTAGCTAACCTGTCATTTTGAAGCTCTGATATTGTATAGTTTTGAGAGCCCATAGTGCCTATGTTTGGTGCTAGTTCTATCCATTTTGAGATATGCATTATATTGTATACATTTGATCAGCCATATGGGTTTTGGTGAGACAGATTATAACTTTATCCTCGAGTAATTTTTTTTAAGTTCAAATTTAATCTGATTTTTATTATTATGTCATATACCTTATTAAGAATGTTATAAGGTAAAGTTAAAAGTAGCACTACATAGTATGGCTAGATGACTATTTTAGAGTTGTATTAGTTGGGTGTTGTAACTTCGTTCGATAAAATTCTTACTTTTGGCATATCAAACTATACAAGCTACAAGTATACAGTCATAAATCCACTTTAAGATTAAGATCATACATAAATGATTATCCAAGTGAGTTAACTAGAGAAAAAAAATTATTGTTGAATCAATTAACATTTTAGGTCTAGTCGCATATATGATCTCTGCTTAAGTCTAGTATGGTGATGTGCCCACCATGAAGACAATCTCGCTTTGATAGTCAAGATAAACCATCTTACCAATTGGCTATAGATTTCTGTTACAGCTTTACCTAAAATAAAGTGCCATATCTTTATTCCACAAGCCACATATGATTGATTTTGACAATTAATCTTGCAATCGTATCTTTCTACTGCATATAAACCTATACATGCAAGATTCAAGACTTAGTGCTAATAGTCATGGGGCTTTTACTTGGTTGTCACACAATAAACAATATGAAAATAAATAGGACAATTTCTTATTAAAGATGAAGTATAACAGTATGATTTATTGAAAACCAAATGTTAAACACAACAATAATATTTATTACGCATGCATGATTACCCATTAGGTTAGACCTAATTATTGAATTGACGGTCAAGAGTCTAAAGCAACTCAAAGAGTCACCTTTGGTTGGAGCCAAAGTATTGTGTATGCCTTGGCCAGATAGGGGACCGAAATTATGGAACATGTCTTGTCCAAAAGGAAGGCCCAAATTTGTGCGCATGCCCCGACGAGATGGGAGAACTAATTATAGGGTAAATTCAGAGGCAATCCCAAGCCCAATATTGAGAGGCGATCGGACAAGCTTGGACAATGCACGTGGGGAGAAGCAACCAAAGATCATGATTAAAGATGAACATTTGAACTTCAAATGTCCAACTTTCTAGATTCGGGAGATCACAGTTGAAAACAAAAATGATGAAATCAGCTCAATATTATCATTGATTATGAAAGGCCTTTTATAGATGCATATGTACAATTGGATAAGAATAAGGAATGTGCCTAACGTTTTTCTACAGCTATCACTGTCCTACACCAACACAAATAGACCAATCAGTGGCAGAGATTGAATTGAAAGTACAGACAAGAAAAGGGACTATCTTGAACGAGGCATATAGCAGAAATCCTAGGATGGTAAGGCCTTACAGTGAGCCATCAATTTAGGACAGAATAAGTTAGAAAATAATGTAGCCAAATGACAGTGTTTTTTGCTACAAAAGGGGACACCGTTTGGTTATTGCATTTAATATCCTCCCTTGATTCGAGCCCTCTCGAGGGTAGATTCCAAGCTTGTTCCTTAATCGTGAAAAATGTTGCCAAGCTGTAGCTTTAGTGAAAATATCAACATATTGATCGATGGCAGGTACATGTTGAACAATAAGTGAATTGGCCAGGACTTTTTCTCGAACATAGAAGATGTCGAGTTCAATGTGTTTTGTCCATGAGTGCTGAACCAAATTGGCTGAAAGTGAGGCTATGGAAAGATTATCTCACCAAATAATTGGAGTTCTACTTTTAGGAAACTATAGCTCTTGGAGTAATGATTTCAGCCACAAGATTTCCACTGTGGTGCTTGTTAAGTTGAGATACTTGGCATTAGTACCGGATCTAGAAACTGTCGATTGCTTCTTAGAGCTCCAGTTAAGGAGATTCTACCCAGAAAACACATACAAGCCTGTGGTTGAGCGTCTATCATCAAGATCAGTGCCCCAGTCAGCATCCGAGTAGCTGATTAGGTTGAGATGGCTCGATTTAACTAGTGTGAGACCATAGGAACTGGTGTCTTAAGGTATCAAAGAATTCTTTTCACTGCATTCTAGTGAGGTTGCAAAGGCCTTTGTATGGACTTGCTTTATGTACACTGAAGGCAATATCAGGCCTTGTTATGGTTGCATATTGGAGAGCTCCCATAATGCTTCTTTCAAGATACTGCCTTCAACAGGATCTCCTTTAACTGCAGAGAAGTGTTGCCGATGGATCATTGGAGTTGGAAGAGGATTATTTCCTTCCAACGTAGCCTTGAGCAGCAGGTCATTGATTTAGTATACTTGGTAGAGGTGATGACCTCACTTGGTGTGCTGCACTTGGATCCAAAGGAAATAATGTAATTCTCCAAGATCCTTCAAGCTGAAGGCCTTGCTTGGTAAAGTGATTAGTTGCTGAATTTTACTTGAATCACTTCCTGTAACTATTATGTCGTCCATATACACAAGGAGAAAAATTGATGAGGCACTTGTAATCTAAAGAAACAAAGAATTGTCTGCCTTGGAAGCTATGAATCCTAACTTTTCAAGAGCAGTTTTCAATTTCTTGAACCAGACCCTTGGAGCTTGTTTAAGCCTATAAAGGGTTTTGTGAAGCCTGCAAATAAGATTTCTACCCTTTTGATGCTCAAAACCAGAAGGTTGTTGCATATATACATCTTCTTCAAGAACCTCATTCAGGAATGCATTATTAATATTCAATTGGTTAATCTTCTAGTTTCTAGCCAGGGAAATTGTTAGGACTATTCTAATAGTTGCTGGCTTAACAATAGGGCTAAAATTTTCAAAGAAACCAAAGCCTGCAGTTCGATGAAATCCTTTGGCAATGAAATGCGCCTTATATATATATATATTAATAGTTCCATCAACATTTCTTTTGATTTGAGACCCACTTGTTGTTGGAAAAAAGGCAATTGGGTGAATGAGAAATTGATGCTCATTGGTGGAGATTAATGGAGGTCATAAACCTCATGTTGTAACACCCAAAGGCATGGATTAATAGGTGATTATGAGCTTCATAATCATGGAAAATGGAGGGTTACAACCAATGGTTTAATAGGAGATTATGAGCACCATTATCATGAAAAATAGAGGGTTACAACCAATGGTTTAATAGGAGATTATGAGCACCATTATCATGGAAAATGGAAGGTTGCAACCGGTGTCATTATGCACATAAATTCTGAATAATGCCTCATTATGATGTGGATTGTAACGTCTATTCTCTTAAGCCTATATAATGAACTCTCCTCCACATGTTTGAAAGAACACACAATTGCATAGAATTTGCACTCACTAAATCATAGAGTTTTTCCTTTGTTTTTCAAGTTCCATCTAGTTTTTGTTGTAGTCATTTTTTGGTGATAGAAGAAAAACAGTTTCAAGTTCGCCGGAAACGGTATCCAATAGTGCTTAAGATTCCGTTGGTAGTCATTGTATCCTAAGAGACAGACATCCGTAGAATCCTCGTGCACAACCGGAGGGGACGAATCTGTTTTAAGAAAAGCGTGACCTACACGTGCCTCGACCATTTTTGCCTAATTTTCACGTTGCGTTGCTTCCATTGAAGTTGAAGTTGAAGGTTTTGTTATACCTATTTTGTTATTTTCATTTTTGAAAAAATTTGTAACTTGTTTGTTTTATTCATGCAATATATTGTTTGCAATTCCTTTATCCATATTCTATGTTGTGTTTACTAACAATCTTAAAACAGATTATCCTTTGAAGACGGATAGGATACTTAACGAAGGAATAAACCGTATAAATTTCTTTTCGTATTTTGGTTGCTTGTTAGCATATATTACAAATCCATTGTTTATCCTAGTCAGTTTTTAATATTCTGCTAATTTGAGTACAACCATCTTATTATAGATTCTTTGCTTGCATATTTGTTTGTGAGAACTTTATTGCATTTCAACTTTGATAAATTTGGTTTTCTTTTGATATCGGTTTTGTTATTGTTATAAATGTATGCTTTTGTTATGAATGCTTGGAATTGTTACATTCAGGTTGTTTTAGTTATTTGTTTTACTAATTTAGTATGTCATGTTGTCACATATAGTAAACTTGTTTTAGTTGTTTGCATGGGATTTGTTTAGTCAAATTCACATATTATATTTACGTATTATAACATTTATTTTATGTTATTCATATATTAAAGATTGAGTATTATATTGATCTTTGGTTATGGACTTTATTGTCTATCTCATTTATTGAAATCAATTTAGAAAACATACAAACTAAATGAATATCAATATCTCATTTATTATAAACGTTCATTTTCGTTGCTTATAAATAGATGTTGCATTGTATTGTTATTGTTTTCTCATTAATGTAAATTGTTGTTTCATTTCCATGTGTATGTGCACGCACTATTTTGATTAGAATATGTATAAATTGTTTGAAACATTAACGTTGGTGCATATCCTTTTCTTTAATATACGTTTGTTTTGGCTTTTATTATTTAGCTTGCAATTCATCTTAAATGTTTGTTTGCAGACTTCGATTATATTATATATATATATATGTAGTAAGTTTACTGTTTCTAACAGTTTTATTTCAAAACATGTATACATATCATAAAGTTATATTACGATTTCTATAAACAAACTTATATAATTTGTTTTGTTTGATTTGTTGTTAATAATAGATTGTTTAACATTTTGTTGTTTTCAATATGTTTCTTTAATTTTAAAGGAAACAAACTTTGGTTCTATTTTCAGAAATGGGTGATAATATGAATGTTGTTCCAACTGAGAATGTTCCAACTAGGAGCACTTTTGAGACACCGATGCCATCTCCTAGGGTCCATGCTTCAACCTCAACGCAATCTTTATCGGTTACAGTTCCTGTAAACCACAATGAAAAACCTGAAAAATTTAATGGACTGAATTTTAAAACTTGGCAACAAAAGATGTTGTTCTATTTGACAACACTAAATCTTGCGAGATTCTTGAAAGAGGATCCTCTTACTGTTAGAGAGGATGAAACAGATGCTCAGACCTTGCTTGCTGTTGAAGCATGGAAGCATTCTGACTTCTTGTGTAAGAATTATATTCTGAATGACTTGACTGATGCACTTTATAATGTGTACAGTTTGAAAAAAATGGCCAAAGAAGTATGGGAGTCTTTGGACTATAAATACAAAATAGAAGATGCTGGTGCTAAGAAGTTCATAGTTGGACGGTTCATGAACTACAGAATGGTGGATTCTAAGACTATAATTAGTCAAGTACAAGAACTGCAATTACTCATTCATGAAATTCATGCTGAAGGAATGATAATTAGTGAGTCTTTCCAGGTAGCTGCAATCATAAAGATGCTACCCCCTGCGTGGAATGACTTCAAGAACTATCTGAAGCACAAGCGTAAAGAGATGAGTGTTGAAGATCTTATTGTTCAACTTCGCATTGAGGAAGACAATAGAAGATCTGAGAAAAAGCTTTTGAACAAGTCTGTTGTCAAAGCAAATGTGGTGGAGCATGATAAAAGCTCAAAGAACAAGAAAACCAAGTCGGGGTCCAAGCTGGGGCCTAAGGGTGGAATTTCAAAGAAGCAGAAATTCCAAGGAAAATGTTTCAACTGTGACAAGGTGGGTCACAAGTCAGCAGATTGTAGGCTACCAAAGAGAAACAAGAAGAAAGAGGCTAATGTGGTGGACACAATCACACAAGAAGTGTCAGACATTAGTCTCTCTGCCATGGTCTCTGAAGTCAACATGGTGGACTCCAACCCAAAGGAGTGGCGGCTAGACACTGGGACCACACGCCATGTTTGCTGTGATAGAGCTGCTTTTGTTGAACTTATACTGTCAAATTCTAGAGAGAAGCTGTATATGGGCAACTCTGCCACATCTGAGATTAAGGGCCAAGGAATGGTGGTTCTGAAAATGACATCAGGCAAGGAAGTTAAGCTTCAAAATGTGCTGTATGTGCCTGATATCTAAAAGAATCTCATTTCTGGAACTATACTGCGTTCACATGGCTTTAAGATGGTTTTTGAAACTGATAAAATAGTTTTGTCTAAACATGGAATGTATGTGGGAAAGGGATATGTGAAAAATGAAATGTGGAAAATGAATGTAATGACTATTAAGCCCAATTCCATTAATAAAAATAAAAAGTCTTCCGCTTATATGCTTGAGTCTTCTAATTTATGGCATGGTAGACTAGGTCATGTTAATTATAATACTTTGCGTAGATTAATTAACTTGAATCACATACCCACATTTAATATTGATCCCAAACACAAATGTGAAATACGTGTAGAGGCAAAACTAACGACATCTTCATACCAAATGATTGATAGAAACACTGAGCCACTTGATTTGATACATAGCGATGTTTGTGACTTAAAATTTATTCAAACTAGAGGTGGGAATAAATATTTTGTTACATTCATAGATGATACCACAAAATATTGCTATGTATATTTGCTTAAAAGCAAAGATGAAGTTATAGAGAAGTTTGCTCTCTATAAGCAAGAAGTTGAAAACCAACTTAATAAGAAAATTAAGATGGTAAGAAGTGACCATGGTGGTGAATATGTAGAACCATTTAGTGAATTTTGTGCACAATATGGTATTATCCACGAGGTTACGCCACCTTATTCACCTCAGTCAAATGGTGTGGCTGAACGCAAAAATCGTACCTTAAAGGATATGATGAATGCGATACTGATAAGTTCTGGATTGCCACTAAACATGTGGGGGGAAGCCATTTTATCGGCTAATTACCTTTTAAATAAGGTACCTCGGAAGAAAAAAGACAAGACCCCTTATGAATTGTGGAAAGCTAGAAAGCCTTCTTACAAATACTTGAGAGTGTGGGGGTGTCTTGCAAAGGTAATGGTACCTACACCAAAGAAGATGAGAATAGGTCCAAAAACAGTTGATTGCATATTCATTGGTTATGCCCACAATAGTAGTGCTTATCGGTTTCTTGTGTATGAATCTAAAAACCCTGAGATTCACAAGAACACGATAATGGAATCTAGGAATGCATCATTTTTTGAACATCTATTTCCTTGCAAATCCAAAGAGGATGGTCCAAGTTTATCTAAACGAACGTTTAAGACTATTGAAGAGAATAGTCAGGATCATCAAGAAGTTGAAACCGAATATGAATAGGAAGAGCCTAGACGAAGCAAAAGGGCAAGGACAGAAAAATCATTTGGACCTGACTTTCTGACCTAAATGCTAGAGGCTGAACCTCAAACTTTTAAAGAAGCTGTAAGCTCATCTGAGGGTCATTTATGGAAAGAAGCCATAAAGAGTGAAATTGATTCCATCATGCAGAATCATACTTGGGAATTAGTGGACCTTCCTCTAGGAAGTAAACCGCTAGGTTCTAAGTGGATTTTTAAACGCAAAATGAAAGCTGATGGAACAATTGACAAGTATAAGGCTAGACTTGTTATAAAAGGTTATAGACAAAAAGAAGGCCTTGATTACTTTGATACTTATTCTCCTGTAACGAGAATAACCTCCATAAGAATGATTATAGCGATTACCGCTTTGTGGAATTTTGAAGTACATCAGATAGATGTAAAGATTACTTTTCTTAATGGAGACCTTGAAGAGGAAATTTATATGGAACAACCAAAAGGTTGTATTGCTCCAGGACAAGAAAAGAAAGTCTGCAAATTGGTGAAGTCTTTGTATGGGCTTAAACAAGCACCAAAGCAATGGCATGAGAAATTTGACAATGTTATGATGTCAAATGCCTTCAAAATTAATGAGTGTGACAAGTGTGTTTATGTCAAAAGAACAGACAATGGATATGTTATTCTTTGTCTATATGTAGATGACATGCTAATCGTCGATAGCAATGATCGGATGATCAAATCTACTAAAGATATGTTGAACTCTAGGTTTGACATGAAAGGCATGGGACCTGCCGATGTGATTTTAGGAATCAAAATCAAAAGGGCGCCTGATGGACTCATCTTGAGCCAGTCACACTATGTGGATAAGATACTTGACAAACTTAGTAAAAATGACACTGGTGTAGCCAGAACACCAATTGATACTAGTCAACATCTGTCAAAAAATAGAGGAGAAAGTATGTCCCAGGTGGAATATGCTAGAGTGATAGGTAGTTTAATGTACTTAATAAATTGTACAAGACCAGATATTGCCTATGCTGTAAGTAGTCTGAGTAGATTCACGAGTAATCCAGGAGATGATCACTGGAAAACAATTGTTAAAGTACTCATATACTTACGGTATACTTGAAATTATGGGCTATATTATACAAGAGTTCCTGCTGTTCTTGAAGGGTATTCTGACGCGAGTTGGATATCTGATATACAGGATTCTAAAGCTACAAGTGGATATGTATTCACTTTGGGAGGCGCAGCAGTTTCATGGAAGTCCTCAAAGCAGACGGTAATAATCAGATCCACTATGGAATCTGAATTTGTAGCCTTGGATAAAAGCGGTGAAGAAGCTGAATGGCTAAGGAATTTCTTGGAGGATATCCCTGAATGGCCTAAACCTATGCCTGCAATATGCATACATTGTGATAATCAGTTTGCTATTGGGAGGGCACAGAATGTGATGTATAATGGTGAGTCGAGACATATACGTCGTCGACATAATACCGTTAGACAACTGATCTCAACTAGAGTCATGACAATAGACTATGTAAGGTCTAAAGAAAATATTGCGGATCCATTAACTAAAGGACTGAATAAAGATCAAGTTGAGAAAACATCAAGAGGAATGAGACTTAAGCCCATAAAAGAATAGGTCGAAATAGTGGAAACCCAACCTTGTTGACTGGAGATCCTAAGATCTAGGTTCAATGGGACAACTAAACTGAATAGACCGAGTAAAATCACTGTGGGGGTTACCCCAACCCATTCTTATATAAAAACAGTGATACCCATAAGAAAAGGTTAAGCAGTTTGCTTTTAATGATTCTAAAGCATCGAATACGTTGGAATTCGAGCGCAGTAATACGGGTTACTCTTAAGTAAGAAATCACCTATGTGAGAGAGAAGTGGGGCCGCTTCAAAGGAGAATTACTAGGGCTCAATTCTTTAGAAACTCTTGCAGAACCAGGGAGATGTTCATGGCCAAAATGAACATAACCATGAGAACTGAAACTGTGTCAGGAAAATATCTATGTGAGGTATGTTATCGTTTACACAAATGGCAGAACAGTTCAAGGACATCGCGTCTACTGGTCAGACAGTAAAGTAAACATACTTTCACAATGGAAGGTTCAAGGGTTAACGCCTACCTATCCTATGCAGATATTAACCGTAGAACTCTATCATCGTGTAGTATCTTTGTTTTTCCTTTGTAGTTTGTCAATTTCATTCATGTGGGGGATTGTTGGAAAAAAGGCAATTGGGTGAATGAGAAATTGATGCTCATTGGTGGAGATTAATGGAGGTCATAAACCTCATGTTGTAACACCCAAAGGCATGGATTAATAGGTGATTATGAGCTTCATAATCATGGAAAATGGAGGGTTACAACCAATGGTTTAATGGGAGATTATGAGCACCAATAGCATGAAAAATGGAGGGTTACAACCAATGGTTTAATGGGAGATTATGAGCACCATTATCATGAAAAATGGAAGGTTGCAACCAGTGTCATTATGCACATAAATTCTGAATAATGCCTCATTATAATGTGGATTGTAACGTCTATTCTCTTAAGCCTATATAATGAACTCTCCTCCACATGTTTGAAAGAACACACAATTGCATAGAATTTGCACTCACTAAGTCATAGAGTTTTTCCTTTGTTTTTCAAGTTCCATCTAGTTTTTGTTGTAGTCATTTTTTGGTGATAGAAGAAAAACAGTTTCAAGTTCGCCGGAAACGGTATCCAATAGTGCTTAAGATTCCGTTAGTAGTTGTTGTATCTTGGGAGACAGATGTCTGTAGAATCCTCGTGCACAACCGGAGGGGACGAATCTGTTTTAAGGAAAGCGTGACCTACACGTGCCTCGACCATTTTCGTCTAATTTTCACGTTGCGTTGCTTCCATTGAAGTTTAAGTTGAAGGTTTTGTTATACCTATTTTGTTATTTTCATTTTTGAAAAAATTTGTAACTTGTTTGTTTTATTCATGCAATATATTGTTTGCAATTTCTTTATCCATATTCTATGTTGTATTTAGTAACACTTGCAACCTACCACTTTCCTGTTGGTTGGTGCTAGAACAAGAGATCAGATATGGTTCCTTTGAAGTGCTTCAAGTTCTTCTCTCATTGCTTTTTCCATTTTTCTGAGATGAAAGCCTGCTCAATACTTGTAGGTTCCTGTTTATTCCACAACTCAGAAGAGTAAACCTTTGGTTTGTAAATAGTAAGCTTTGATCTTGTTTCCATAGCATTGTGTTTCCAGGTGGTCTTTAAATTTTGGTTCTGGTACGCCAAGTAGGAAAACTGTCATTGTCAATGGTGTTTTGTGCATCGTTCTCATGAATAGCAGTATTAGTGATTGGAGGCAGATTTTGTTCAAGAAATTGATTGGTAGTGTCTTGAGATTGCTAGATTTCATTTGTATTGTGAGGGGATGGTGTGGTGTTTTCTCAAACAGAAGGGAAATTGTCTAAGGAGACGGGTCTGCTTTGGTAGAAGGAATTTTCAAAGGGGCTGATATGATGGATGAGTGAGTGGGAAAGAAGTTAGTATGAGGAACTGGTTTTGACCTAAAAATTAAGAGAGAGAGCTAATACTTTATAAAATGATGAGCTAACCAAGTTTTGAATTAAGATTTTTTTTTAAAATTCCCTCAAAAGGGTGTAATTTCAGCTTTGGTGGAGAAGAATTTTGCTTCACGGTAATGATGCGAAACGACCAATGTGAAAGCTCAAGCCTAACCAACTAAACTGCTAATATGAGCAGGACCAGATGGCCTGGCTAGTGCCCTGCCACCAAGCCTAGTGTTGGGCCCAACGTAGATGTCTCGATCAAGCTAGTCCTTAAAAAAGGAAGATGATTAGAAAATATGCCACCCTTTTCTTCCCCTAATCTCTCCCCTTTCGTCTCTCTGTCCTCATCACGATCTCGCTAATCTCCAACCACCATGTCGCGAAGCTCCTCCACTGCGTCAAACAGATTTGTTGCTTCTTTGGCAGTGATCTACAATATCACTTCCAATAGGCAACACCGCTACAAATCCTGCCATTGTAAGGCTCGAGAACGTCTTTTCTTCCTTTGAAGGCGCAAGATTCTCCTCCCAAAGAAGATCTCTGGCTTCTTGTTGAGCTGTCGCCGCATGCTCACCTAGAAGTTCAGCTACAGCTAGGAGATCTGCAAGAGCTCCGGCGACTGGAAGTTCAGCTTCGGTTCGGAGATTCGCAAGCGCTCCAGCGGCTAGAAGTTCAGCTCTGGTGATGGGCTTGTGCTTTGTGGAATATTTTGTTATCTGGTTTTGAAATTGAATCTTCATCTTCAAAACTTCTCTGGTATATCATTGTTTGTAGAGAGAGAACGAGAGAGGAGAGAGAGAAAGAGAAAGCTTTCAAAATATAGTACGTGATGTGGCGTGATATTATTTTTTACGCCATAAATCAATCTTCTCTTTATTTTTATACGCCACCAAAAAAGAACAAAATTCCCACAAAATTTACAGGCCAATCCAATTGGTATATGGTCTGTCAAGCTAGAAGGTTGGGCCGGAGTTATGTTTTAGTAGGTAAAGGACATATATATGACTAAATATAGAAAAATAAATATCCTTTTGATAGAATTAAATTCAATATTGCCAAACTCTAAGTAATTCCTTCACCGGTGACGACAATACTAACTCCTTCCACCTCAAAAGTTTTTGAAGACCATTAATGCTATTAATGACCTGAATTTGTATGGGTAATGAAAGTATAGTTTCAATTTGAATTTCATTTTCAAATGCCACAAGTCACGTTATTTTTAATGAGCACATTGAAATCACATATATATATTGGCAATAAAGATTCAAAACTGATCCCACGTTTTAACCATTACTATATGTGACAATCCTTATCGTGTATCTAAATATTAGTTCGTGTATCTAAATATTAGTTCTATGAACAATATAAACTTTTATAAGTAGCTTTTTTTTTCTTTTTTTAGTCATTAGCCTATCATTAAAATCTACATTCTAACAACCAGTATAATCATTAAAAACAATGACCGTTAAAAAAAACTTATAGTTTAGTCATTAAAAACTCTAAAATAATGTTTAATCATTAAAAAAAACTAAATATTTTAGCCATTACTAGAAGCCTTACACTCATATATACCTTATTATAATGACTACGAAATTAAATTGCTAATGGCCTGGTTCTGATATTACCGTGGTCTAAAACATATATACCTCATTTATAATGACTACGAAATTAAATTGCTAATGACCTGGTTTTGAGATTATTATGTTTTAATGACTGGTTTTTTAATAATGACAAAATGAAACTATGGATTAAGGGCAGCCTAGTTGGTTGTAAGTCTTTTCACCCTAATCATAGGTTAAGGTTCGAATCATGTTGAACCCTACTTAAAAGTGATAGCATTTCCTCTCCTCTTGTATCCAAAAAAAGAAATGGAACTAGTTAAATAATAAAAGTAAATACCAACACGAATAATATGTTGATCATATAAGTAATTACTAGATATCAAATAAAAAAGGAAAAGATGGATATACAAAAATGTAAACCACGCGTGCAAATTAAAAATGGACTATAAACCAATAATCAATTAATTTAAATACATAGTAGTTGTCATTAGAAAATTATTATGGAACAAAAAAAAAAAAGAATGCCTGAATCTTTTTACATTACATAAAGTTAGGATTTTCACATAAACATAGGGGCACATTTGGCATGATGAGAAAGATTTAACGAAAGTTTTTGCCATTATTGACAATTATAGGAGATCAAGCTGTTTAGTTTATTAGTAGTAGAAAATTAAAATTTGTATTAAAATATACATAGCCAAATATCAGTAGTAGAAAATTAAAATGGCCTCCTTTAAAACTATATTCAATAGTAACCAAAACTAAAAATTTATTGTTGTAAGGACCGTAATTACCTTATATAAAAAAAGATCATTACCATTAATTCAATTTAGTAACTTAAAACTTTAATAATAAATTATTAATATTAAGCAGTCATTAAATGACACGAATTTAGGTCGGTTCTATGTTATATGTTGTTTGTGTTTGTTGTGTTGATTGTTTTTATAATGACTTGTTCTAATTTTTTTAATGATTAAAGTAGTTATTCTAACGACTACTATAGAAGTTTTTTTTTTTAATTTAATGACTATAGTTTGGAATCATTTAGTTTATATTTTCTAATCACTAGAGTGGTTTATCTTATTATTGACCATTAAGTAATTGCTATGTAAAAAAGGTCCGTGAAACATGTACTAGTGAGTTTCCAAACCAGGTCATGCAAGAAATTCCTTAAAATTTGCACAATTTTGATAAAAAAAGTTATAACGCCTAGACTTTCATTTAATGACAAAAAAAGAGTTAATTTCTATTTTATATTAAATTTTCTAATTTTTTTAAAAAAATTGTTTCTGGTATTTTTTTTAAGAGTAACTTATTCTTGATTGGATGGGTTTTTTTTGGCTATTTAATGACTATTGCCCATGATTATTGATTAATATATTAAGGACTTGAAAACGGACTACATTTTAAACCACTATTGACTAATTACCAACAATAGTGGTCATCAACGTAAATGCTGTATGGTGGAGATTTATCAACTTAGTTTTTAAACCTGTTGATAAAAGAATGAAGGACAATTATATGTTGCAGATCATTGGCATTTGGCGCTGGGTCTTTTTGAATTTTTTTTTTTTTAGAAGGGAATGCAAAAGAGCAAATAAAAGGGAAAGAAATTAGTCTTGTAACTCACTTAAGTGGGGGCTAACAATTTTTAATAAATAAAATAAAGAAAAAAATGATAAATAAATATTAAAAGAAATTTTCCCGGGATTTAAATAAAAACTCTTAAAATAAAATAAAAATATAAACAATAATTAAACCACAGTAAAATATAACACCATAAATTTATAATACAAAATTGTTATTATCATCATTTCAATCTTCAACACATTTTAATACATCACAGAGAGTAACATACGATGTTTACATTATCATAAAAGACATTCTTAAGCAAATGAAGAAATTTCCAATGTATACAGTTAGATAGCGTCCTCAACTATGTTTCTTATCAACACCTCATACATTGTGAGTCTTGAAAAAATAAAAATATAGGGAAATGATTGACAATATGCTCAATAGGAAAAACCATTACTCACATTTAGGTTTTTATCATTGTTACATTAAAACTTGCATAATTAGTTAGTGCTCATCATTATTCAGATTATGAGATTATTATGATCACATTCCGTGGATGGCATAGTTAATCATACCAAGTTTCATACACATACATATATACAAATATTATTATTCATCATTATTTCTAGGCATCTACGTTCAATAGAGTATCACTCAACTCATCGAAATCCAAATGGGCGCGCTTGACCACCCTCCAATCAGTCCAAGGGTGTTCTGGTGAGGGGATATCAAATCCCAGATCCTCACCAAGTCGATTCTTGTACAGTGTATTCTGGGACTTTTAACCCAAAGGAGCGTCATCATCTCCCTCCTATTTTACCTTTTAGGGTATTTATGCCCAAGGACGTAACCACTGCCCTCTCACGTCTTACCATTCCTCAATAATCATTCATTATTTATAGAGTTAGTTTTTCCTAGTTATGCTTCTCAATTTACAACAACATATGTCAAATCAATATATTCCTCGCTTACAATATAGGGCAAGTTCATGTCATAGTTTCATATGTGATACTCATATAATAGCAGTTTAACATACACACACATATATATATATATATATATATATATTTTGTAGTAAAATAACCAATTTTAATTCCATAAAAACTCACAAAAGATGAGTAATAGAATCCATACCTCTTGGCGAATTACCATGCTGATAATTCTAGCTCACAATAACAAGCTCACTATGTAAGCTCCAAGTACTCCATCATCCTACGACGTGTAAAATAACCATACTTTAACTAAATTTCTAATCCATAATCATATCGATTTACCAACTATCCTTATTAGTGTACCATAATCATTTATATGAAATTCTTGGAAAATTTTGTAGCATAATTGGTGTAAATCAAGTGTGTTTGGAATGCCTAATCGGCCTACCGATCAACTATTTCTAGCCTTTCGAACAAAATTGCTATTTTTGGACTCTCTTCTGGCCTATCGGTCACTGTTTATTGGCTACAGGTATTGTTTGTTACACATGTATGCCCTAAGGAGTAAAAATATAATAAGTTTTTGGAGACATTTTTATCAATAAAGAATTTATTCATTACTTATATACCAAATCTTGTCCTCTTTACGTTCATATTTGTTGAATGTATGTTAAGCAAACAATAGTCTGAGACTGTCAGTCTAAACCTTAAGAATTGGGCATATGCTGAATAGATTATGCGGAAGACACGATTCTTAAGGTGATGGTCTAAATCATAAGATCCGCAATCAAGGGAATAAATTTGGGCACTTTATTCATGTAAAGATTGTTATGTTGTCTATATTCCTATTGGGAGATGGTTTGTCTTGGCCATCGGAGGTGGACTCCATGAATAGAAACATTGACACGTTGTCATAGGTGACGATGTGTTAGATCAGGACATAAAGTTAATTGATTTGGATTAATAATTTTGTCTCGACAAATCGATTCACTTTAGATAATCATTTGTATTGTATCTTAATCCTGAGATGAATAGTGAACCCGTTGTCTTGACTTGTGTCTTTTGATGTACCAAAGGGTGACACCCACATCTTAATAGTGGTATGCATGCCGGTACGTTGGAGGCATGACTCTTGATAACATAGACCTGTTATTCATAGATATGGAATCCATAGCTCCTCTTTAGGAGTAATGATATCCTCTTATATGTGTTATCCTGTAATTGGAAAACTGAAGCGCTTAACCATTTGGATACATAAGTGTAACCGAATGGTATACTGTCTTTGGATGGTAAGTTTTTCGATGCTGAGATAATGGAACGTAAGATAAAAATAATTAGGAAGGTAAGACAGGACTTGTCCTTAAGCTGATTATGGATAATCATATGGGGATACGATACACTATGATATATCATAGAGACTTAGCTATAACGGCTTCGCAATTCTATATAGTTCGAGAGTATAGCTCCAAGCTTTTAGTGGAGTAGCGTTAGAGTTGATAATTATGAAATGTATATCTGGGATATTGGGTTTCATAATTAACGAGAGCTTGAACTATATAGGTCCATTTGGTCCCTTTTGCTAGCTCACAACATCTTGTAACGATACGACGTGCTTTTCTAATAATTGGTGACTTATATCAGATTTATCAGATTGGTTAAAAATTTGGAAGAATCAGATAATTCATGTCTGCTTATCGGTTGAATTAATTTTGTGATAAAATTGATTCAAGATAAACTTGTTGAATTATTGGGATTAGATAATTCTCGTATGTTTATCGGTTGATTTAATTTTGGATAAATTAGATCAAGATAAACTTGTAGAATTATTGAGAATTCATTTATTTTCTTCGAGATTATCTATATAAAGTTGTTTTGATCAGATAACTTCTCTATTGGGTTATTTGAATTAAAACTGAGACTTTATCCTATAGAATTTCGAGTGGAAAATAAAAGATTTATGGAGATATTTATTCGGCAGTTCGGCCTACCGATCTACGCGTTCGACCTACCGATGGGTTTGTTCGGCCTGCTGAACATCCTAATCGGCTTGTCGATGAGTGAAGGATGAGATTACGCATTTTTATGTGGATCTTATCAGATATTGATTCAATTGTGATTTTGGTTTGAATTTTTGAGACCTAATCTGATAAGGACTGACCCTAGAACCAACTTCTATAAATAAGGAGTAAGTCTTAAGAGTTACTCAGATCAATTGAGAGATTAAGAGTGATACTCTGCTGGTGAAAATCTGATAACTCTCTAAGAGCTTTTGTTCACAAATCATGAACACTAGCTTTGGGTACTCTCGATTGGTTGGAAGGAGAGTCACCTGGTGGAAGAGCTGTACGTATGAGCCCACACTCACGCCGGTCATGGATAGAGAATAACAAAGAAGACCAGTTAGTTGAGGCTCTTCTGGAACGTTACTTCTCTTCACGTTTTGCGAGGGTTCTTCAGCAATCAAAGGTTAGTAAGATCTGTTTAATTTATGCATATAACATGTTAAACTTGTATTTTAAAAAATGCTCTGATGTAAAATTTTTAAAATTTTACTACGTACTATTTTTTCAACATTGTTCATCAACCTGCAGGTACTGTTCATCGGCCTGACGAACTAAACAATGTTTGACATGCCGATTCATGGTGTTTGGCTTATTGAACCTGTCGACAAGTTCGGCCTACCGATTGAAAAGATCAGCCTACCGACAGAACAACTTCTGGGAATTCTAGTTTCCATTTTCAAAGTTTTCAAACTTTAAAACTCAATCCGATCCCTTTTAACAATTTTTAGGGTATAAAACATGCATAAAAACCATTGATTAACACATTTAAACACATATAGATCATTCTTTTGGAAATTTTCATGCTCAACAAATAAATCTAAACCAAAGATCAAAACTTTTCAAAACTAACTCAAAAACTCAGTTTAAAACAAAGATCTATGCAAATCAAGCTTTAAAAACGTTGTAAATTGCCCACAAACATCAAGAACACATTTCTCTCAATTTTTATACCAAAATACGACTTAGAACCAAGATTAGAGTTTTAGAAATCTAACCTCAAACTTAGTTCAAAAGTAGAGTATAATCTTGAAATCGTCTAAATCCCCTTGATCTTTGAGCTTGTGAGAGATTGTTTGTGGTTTTTGTGAAAGGGTCGCTTGAATTTTCCCTTTTGATCTCTCTGGTTTTGCTTGACCGTGGATGTAAAGAAGAAGGAGAAAAGAAAGAGAAAGAGAAGGAAGAAAGAAGAAAAGAGAGAATGTCGGTAAGGATGAGGAAAGAAAAGAAAAAGGGTAGGAAAAATGAGTCTCTTTGGAGACTTTTAGACACAAAATGCCAAAATGGAATTTTCGTAAATAATTAGAAGTTCCAAAGGCATTTGGGTATATACTAAATAGATATAGAAAAATTTTAGAAAATTTAAAAATAAGTAGAAATAAATAACATGAAATAGATTTTAGATGAAACAAATTTTAAATGGTACACTAATAATTAATTTGATTATCATAATACCCGTTAGGAAAATAACGGGTGTCACAGATCTACCCCCTAAAAAAATTTCATCCTTGAAATTTCAAATCTAACTATATTAGTAAAAATCACACTTCTGTAATGATTTCGCTTTCAACTCTACACCTTTAGTATTATTGTCTCCAAATGTGGGTTATCATATCTCCTTTCACTTGTTTGAGATATGAACCTTGTTTAAACATCAAATCCTTCAACAAGAGTATTTCTAGCAGGTTCTAACTTATGACACCGTATTTTAGTCTAGGAATCTGATAAGAAAAGTACATATGCCGATCATACCTTTTTTCCAATCCTTCACTGTCCATGGACTGTGATTTATAATTACGTTAAGGAAATTGCCAAGGAATTTCGGTATAGTTTATCTTTGGGCTCCTTTTCTTTTCCGAGTAAGAAAAAGTCAAGGATAGTTGATTTCATATTCCAATTAATAAACTAAAACGTAATTATAAAATATATTGCAAGAGCTTCTACTCAAAATAATACATTAAACTCATATATAGAGATATAATAGAAGGAATCTCGTAATTATAGCCAACTCGATAGATTCTTCATTAAACGACTACCTTTATGACACACAAACATTTCTCCCACATAACACACTCATATTTTCTACCAAGTATCCCTACAATTGACTTTTGGTACTTCCACAAAACATTAACAGAGTACTACACATTACAAAGTGATACAGATACGTTTCGAGAGTACAAGGTGCTCCGTATACTAGCTATTCACATCATGCATGCTTAGAGAATACAAAAACATCAATAAACAAAAGGTCAGACCTTAAATAGGATGCGTTTTGAAAGCATCAAGTACTCCATATCCAGCCATCTTGGCATTAGGCTCAATGAATCTAAAAGTTTGAATAACGGCATACCACAAGAAATACAAAATGCAAGGAAAACGGCTATCGTGACACATGAAATGTGGACACACATGCCTACATGTCATGGATAAAACCAAAAGATTACAGATGGAGATTCAAATCAAATGGCCGCTCCTGGCTTTCCTTCTCCTATTCAAGCTTGGATGTTGTAGTGTCGGACTCCGAATGAATGATTTGCATCTTATCTAACAATTCCTCAGCGGTTGAAGCAATAACAAAAATTTGTCTCCCTGATTCCACAATGAAGTTTTCCTCCACAGCGTAATCTAAAAATTTCAAAAGACCATCATAAAAACTATTTACATTTAAAAGTCCTACGGGTTTGGAATGAAAACCCAATAAATGCCTACTAGCAACCACGAATATTTCCTCAACGGTACCTAAACCACCAGGTAATGCTATAAAAGCATCAGGTTTATCAATCATGGTTTTATGATGTTCAGAGGTGTCTAAAACTCTTTTCTCTCTACCTTTTGTTTTTTCACAAAGGTTCCCCTCAGCCAGCCTTTTGTTTTTTCACAAAGGTTCCCCTTAGCCAGGAGTCGAGGGATAATCCCCAGGACTTCGACACCACCAGACTTAGCTGCTGTTGTCACATTTCCCATTAATCCTAAACTAGCACCCCTATTGGTCAGGTTAATTTTCCTACATGCTAAGACTTGTCCTAAGTGCCTTGTGGCTTCTAGATAAACTTTATCTTTTCCAAGGTTGGAACCACAAAAGACACAGACATTGTTTATTTTCCTAGTTGATTGGGAGGTAGACATATTTGGTTTATACTATTAGTTACTCGTGTCTACTCCGTTTAGACTCAGGGGTCTACATGAGATTTTAAAGATGAAAGATACGTAAAAGGATTAAAGAGACAAACAAGTAGATAACAAAAAGGTAATCCAAAAGTCTAAACAAAATATTGTGTAGGTAAGAAAATAAGAAAAAGCGATTGACAGCTTAAGATTAAACTTGTACTGCATAACTTTTGACAATTGAGAATGGTTTGATAAAAGACATTCTGACACAGCTGTAGACCTTTTGACAAATGCACACTAAATCTAGAAAATCCTTATAAACAACAAATACTGTAGACCTTTTGAAATTTGAGACACAAATTTTTGAAATATCTACATAAGTTTATTTCAAAAATTTCAGACATGTTATAGCACTGCATGTGAAATTTTTGACAGGATAATATATTTTATTTTATATATGTTAAAGAAAACCATAAATCAAATAAGACACTAACACTAATGGTATTAATCTAATAACTGTAATTATTCTGGACACAAAAACAAATATTTGATAAAAGAATGACACAGATTATTGAATACTAACTGAAATGATTTCAAACAACAAAGACTAAACAACCTTTATAGAGCGATGACTTATTTCCCATCCAGTTTTCTTGCGATTTGGAAAATAGAATCTTGAAATACCATTTTCCTAAGACGTTGTCTTTCTACATGCATTTTAGGCCAAAGTTTAATGATAGCACTTTGAACATACCTACTAGGATGATATTGAAAAGGAGCATGGAGGTTATCCAAGTTGTCCTTAGAGAGTCCATCCTTGCAAAACCTTATTTTATCCTCTCTATTTACAGACACATATCCAGGTGAATACATTTACCGTTACAATTTTGTCGACCACATTTGTTACAAGTGACCGCGATAGCAGGTGCTCTTCTTTTTATTGCACTACTGCTGGTACCCGTACCTTGTAAACCAACATCTTGAATGAAGTCACTTGGACAGATCTTCCCCTCTATCAATATCCTCACATAACCAAGGATGCCGAAACGAATAAGAATCCACAACCGAGTGATCCTAGTCTTGTATTTCTTTCTAAGAATCTTCTAGGATAGTGATAAGAAATACTTTCGCAGGTGTTGGTACCTTGGTTCCATGATGAGATGAAAGAAGAGTAGATAGAAAAGAAAAATATAGACAGTATGTTATAGTATTCTGGAATTCCTTCTTTTTTAAGAGAGAGAAAGAAGAAGTTCTAGAGAGAAGGAAGAGGATTTGTGATTTAGAGAGGAAATGACAAGTTTAGAGAGAAAGTGAGCTCGGAGAAATGAGCTATTATACACAGTAGACATATATATAGACAATTATTGAACCAATGTAAATGACACATGTAAAGACCACGTATGAAAGACAGCGTGGATTGAACCGTTTCAGGATTGGGGACTAGGTCTACTTGTTCTAAATTGAAATGAGTTGGGTTGTTTCAGGCCTTAACATATTTGGAATGGGTCAAATAACAAGCATGAAATGGAAACCCAACTTCTATAGATCTTAAGCCTAATTCGAAGCCTGTTTAAAACAAAATTGACCAAAATAAATGATAAAATCCAATTTAATAAAAATCAAAAGTCCTCCTCAATGTTACCCAAATCGTTTCATAATAATAAAATCCTCTTGTAACTCAAATAATTTGCTTTAATCAAAACCTTATTGAACAATACAAACACTCCTATTTTATTCTTAACACTCAGTATCCGTTAATATAGACCTACCATTAACACTACCAGGGGGTTTTGAATGTAACTAGACTTGAAATCAATATACTTTCTATCTTCCAACATAGACCACATCAAGGAGCAAAGACCATTAATGTTATTACTTAAGGACATCTACTATCCTCACAATCTAACTTATACAATCTTTAATTTTCTCGTACAACAATACCTAAAGTAACTAAGAGATTCACATCACATCTAAAAGTTAGACCTTTTGATCATAAAAGTCCAGAATCATCACAAGTGCCTTAAGTATTATGATTTACTTAAGGAAACTTTTATTAGACATTGCCATATGACATCCATTTAGAATGACCAATATCACCACTTAAATAGAATGTGCACAACAAAATATTCTAACCTTGAAATTAATGCATTCTTTGCCTTTACACAGTCTCAACAGACCAAAAATCTAACGTTTATCTCGCTCAAGATTCAATATCATGGATTCCTTACTTATCTCATATTCCTCAAGTAAATAAAACTTACAAGAAAAGTTATCAGTACTTAAGTACTCTATCAAGTCTACACATAATTACTATATATGTTTGAACCAATTATGAAGAATTTGGCACAACCTTGCCAAATCTTGAAATCAAAAACTTAACCCTTGTATTTCTCATCATTTCTTGTGAGTTAAAAAATGCTTATAGATTCTTGTATCTATACGAATCTCTCATAAGCAATCTACACATGAATCCATTCCATAATATTTTCGTAACCACATAACCGTTAATAATTCCATTCTAAGGCCTTTTCATGTTATATCCTTTTGGTGTAACACCCACCTATTTTTATGTAATGAATCACGTTAAATTAGTAAGGACATTAAGAAAATTTTATTAATAATTTATGTTATATGTTATGATATATGATTTTTTATGTTACTAATTTTTATGTCAAGTTTTATGACAGGTGACGACTGCATGGAATCGTTGTACTCAAGTGTTCATGATTATTTTAATGTATGATTAATTATGATGCAATGATGAATTGAATGTTTTAATGAATGGCATTTAAAGACAGTTCGGCAGGCCAGACTTTTAAGTTCAGCAGGCCAAAAAGTCTGCCCAAGATCGGCAAGCCGAAGGAAACCATCGGCAGGCCGAACTTAGTGGAACCGGCAGGCTGAAGAGGAAAATCGGCAAGCCGAACACAAGTGACGAGCAGTCAGCAAAAATCTCTTCAAATTTATGGCTGAGATAATTACGTTAAATGAGTGATTTATTATGATTAATTGACATAATAATGGAATAATTTTGTCAGTTAAGGAAATTAAAAGGCTGACTTCGCATTGAATTATATGATTTTAAATGGTTTCCTATTTTAAGAGGGCAAAACATGGTAAGTGATGAGTGATTGTTTGACTTCCCTCTTTTCTCTCCTTCCCCCATGCCATTTGCTATCAAACAGTCAGAAAATTCTGACTTAATGAAGGGTAATAAATTTTCATTATGCTCGTTACGTTAAAAAAAAAAATTCTATCGTGTTTCTCTCATCTTCTCACTCTTCTCTTTCTCAGTTCTGAGACGTTTTCTAATTTCTTTCCTTCTTTTCTCTTCTCCATGAGTACCATCCTCCTTCCTCTCAAAAAAAAAAATTCTTTGCAAGAATATTGAAAGAAAAAGTTATAATTTCATTGTTGAATTCAAGAATTTTGAGAAGAAATTTTCAAGGTAAGAACTCAATTTTTTCCCATAATTCTAAAAAGCATTTCTTCTCCTCCAACCATCTGCAATATCTTTCTATAGGTATTGTATTTTGTCTTGAGTTTTTAATATGATGTTCGTGTATGTATTATGTGATGTTTTTCCAAGTTTTATGTCATTTCAGTGTTTTTTTTTTTATGAAAAATATGAATTTTCTATCTTCTACTCTTCACAGTAAATATTGTTGTTTGGATATGATGCATGAAAATGTAATGTTTATTCAAGGGGTAAATGAATGATGTTTTTCATGAAAGTTGTCAAGAATGTGCATGTATAAGGTATGATGAGTATATTTTATGTTATGAAAATTTTATGAAATTTCTATGAGAAAATCGCTTTAACAATGTTGTTTTCGGATTTTTGTTTTATAAAATATTTTATATGTTTAAATGATTTTGATTGATGATGAAATAATTTTATGATGTTGAAATACATGATAATAAGATGTTTGTATGAATTTTAAAATGTATGTATTTTAAATTATTAGAAAACGTTTTCAAAAGATTTTCATGTTTGTAATGTATGAGATGTTTTGATGATAATATTTAAGGAAGCATGTTATGAATAATGTTTATATGAGATGAATGAATATGTGATGATAATTTTATGTTTTCACAATGATGATTATGAATTATGTTTGTAATATGAATGAATGTTATGTGCATGAATGTTTTATGATAAGTATTAATTTTATTGTATTTTTAAATGGATAAATGGCATGAACACTCAAGGGAACGAGCACTTCGAGACCGCGGCGTCATCACCAAAAGTATATTAAGGCTAAGTAAGCTAGCGTTAAAGTAAGTACATTCTCACCTGCAATATGACAAGTTTTACAAGGTTTGATGATATGTTCACAATGATATTCATGATGATTTATGGTTATTTTCCTTAAAGGATTTCTTATGAAAGATTATCATGATTTAAAGTTATGCATGTATGATGATGACATGTTTTAAAGTATAAAAATTATATATATATATGTATCACCTAATAAGTGTTGCACACCAATGTTATGAAATGATATGTTATGATGTCATGTTTGGTTTGGGATTAGCTACCCTTCTCCTCTCATGACAGCGCGCCTACAATGATATTCATGGTGCAACACTTGGGCCCTTAAGATAAAATGGAATAAGTTTTAATATGGTCAATGTAATGAAAGATATGTTTCTATGAAATTGTGTTTAAGGTACTTTTATGATATGATGTCAATGATGATGATGATGATGTATATGTAATGTTTTAAATTGTGAGAATTATATGTACTTACTAAGCATTAGCTCAATCAAGTTTATGTCATGTTGCAGATAAGGGTAAGAAAATCATGGAATAGGCGGAGGACATGGGAAGGCATGTGAGCATAAAGCACGATGAATTGTAACCGGAAGAACACCAAGAAGAATGTTTTATGTGTTTTTAATCAAGTTTTTACATTTTTGAACATATTTTTATGTTAAGTTTTAAGAATACTTGAACTATGGTTATATATTTTATTTTTATTTTTTTTTAAAGAATTTTGATCTTCTGCATTTTTATTGAAAAGTTAAATTTGTTTTACAAAATAAGTTTTCTCAAGGATTTTGGCTCGGTCGGCCTACCGAACATCCTTGGTCGGCCTGTCGATGTCCGAAAGTTTGGCCTGCGGATTACGTTTTCGACCTGCCGGACGACGATGAGTTTTTAAGCTAGATTTGCAAAGCCTCTGTCGGCTTACCAGTTGAGGAACTCTAGCCTGCCGATCATGTTCGGCCTGCCGAAGTCCCATGTTCGGCCTGTTGAATTGTGGGAGCATGTACTATTAAGTGATGTGATGATTTTTTTTATATAAGTTATGATTTTACAACTTGGTATGTTTATTTAATTAAAATAAGTTCACGATTAATTTAAGGTATAGTTGAATAAATTATGATATGAAATAAGTTAAGCGATGTAAAATTTAAAAAAAAATGCATGAATGGATCCTGGTTAAGTATGTTTAATTATATTTACAATTTAAAGTATCGTATAAGTTTTGGGACTTATGTTTATGTTTAAAGTTTAAACAAGTATGAATGTATGAATGTAACGACATTTGTGATGTCCGTAAGGGGGGCGTAACAGGCTTTGGTATCAGAGAGAATTTTTGATTGCAATTCATTTCGCCACACGTCAATCCAAGTCCTCCAAGTAAGTATGTTAAAAATTTAGATGTATTAATGTAAGTATGATGATAAGATTAAGGTCTAAATGTTTAACGATTAATGATCTAGTAGTGAAAACCTGTCTCATAATTGGAAGATTATTTCTAAGTTCCTAATTCTTTTAGGAGAATTTACGATGGACAGTCACAGAAGAATGTAGACTCGCACCCAGACTAACGATAGACTCATGACGATGATCGCTGATTTGCAGAGGCAACTTGAGGACCAAAGAATTGAAATTGTTGCTTTAAGGGCCAACGGCCAGAACGATGATCCACGAGGCAATGATGTGCCTCCTCCTCCTCTGCAGCCACAAGTAAACGAAGTACCAGCTCCTACTGCTGAACCAAGAGCGGTCTATCAGGAACCCCTACTGGTCAGATGGAAGAAAGTTAAGCCAACAGACTTTGAGGGTTCAAAGGATCCAGTAGTAGCTCAAGGATGGTTAAAGACGATTGAGGCCACCTTACGACTCATGGATTTCACGGACAATGAGAAGGTCCCCTGTGCCTCATACTATCTCACTATGGAGGCCAGAATTTGGTGGGATGGCATTGAAATGAGCAGGAATGTTGAAGAAATGACATGGGCTGACTTCGTGCATAAGTTCAACATGAAGTTCTTCCATATGAATGTTACAAGGAAGCGTTATGAGGAGTTCGAGAGCTTGCACCAGGGGGATATGTTAGTCACTGATGTGGTGACGATGTTTGACCAACTAGCTCGTTTATGTCCAGGAATGGTTATGGATGAAAGTGAAAGGGTCAGAAGACTGATCAGAGCCCTTAGACCAGATATTGTTGCGATCGTTGATGGGGCAAGTCCACCAAGGACTCAAGAGCAGGTTGTTATGAGGGCTCAACGTGCTGAGTTTCATCTGTCCAAGCTAAGAAGGAATCAGCCTTAGTCGGGCTAACAGGTTAACAATGCAAGCAACCAGAATCGCCCTCCCCACAGGAACAACAACAACAATAGCAGCAGCAACAACAACAATCAAAACTGGAGGAATAACAAGAGGAAGGGCAATCCTCAACAATAGCAGGGCCAAGACAATAAGAGGCACAATGATGGTCAGCACAACAACAATAACATGCGGTTTCAACCATGTGCTAAATGTGGAAAGAAGCATCCAGGGGAATGTCATTTGGGAACAAACCAATGCTTTATTTGTGGGCGTGAAGACCACTTTGTTAAGAATTACCCCAAGCTGATGAATGCCAATGCCCCGCAGAGAGCTCCTCCTCAAGTCTAGCTTCATCAGATGCAAGCCTCCCTTAAAGGGCCACTTATTAGTCAAGGGAGAATTGAAGCCCCACCGACGAATGCCCGAATCTATGTCATGACGAAAGAACAAGTGGCTGCTGAAGCCTCCAATGTGGTCACAGGTCAGATAACAAGTTTATCTAATGATGCTTATGTTCTTTTTGATACAGGTGCCACGCATTCTTTTGTATCTATTTCATATCTAAGAAGTTAGAGGTTCGTTTAGAGCCTATGAGACAGGGATTCACTACGACACTATCCTCCAGGGAAGTGATATTGTCTACGCACTGTTTGCGTACAGTACCCCTACGGATTTCTGATAGGGAGCTTTTCATCTACCTCATTGTGATCGACATGCATGACTATGATATGATTCTTGGGATGAATTTCCTGAGCAAGTATAATGCCGCTATTGAATGCCGAAAACAAAAGGTGATCTTTCATCCAGAAGGTGATCAGAAGTTCATTTATGTTGGCGAGTCCAGAAAGAAACCCCACATGTTTCTATCAGTAATGAAAGCAAGGAAGTTATTAGCAAGCAGTTGCATGGGTTATCTGGCGAACATAGTAGACAAAAGCCAAGAAGAAAAGATAAGAATTGAAGATGTACGTGTAGCTCATGAATATGCAGATGTGTTTCCTGATGGTTTGACTAGTCTACCGCCAGAAAGAGAAGTTGAATTCAAGATTGAGCTTGCTCTTGGCACCAACCCAATCTCTAAAGTGCCTTACAGAATGGCCCCGGCAGAGTTAAAGGAGCTTCATATGCAATTAAAGGACCTACTCGACAAAAGTTTCATCAGGCCAAGTCACTCACCATGGGGAGCTCCAGTCTTGTTTGTAAAGAAGAAGGATGGCACGATGAGACTCTGCATTGATTATAGAGAGTTGAACAAGGTGACGATCAAGAACAAGTACCCGTTGCCTCGAATCGATGATTTGTTTGATAAGCTCAAGGGTACATCGGTGTTCTCAAAGATTGATCTACGATTGGGATATCATCAGTTGAAGGTTAAAGAAGGACATATTCCCAAGACTACTTTCAGGTCGAGGTATGGCCACCATGAATTCGTGGTTATGCCTTTCGGTCCGACGAATGCACCTGCTGCCTTTATGGATTTGATGAACAGGGTATTCAAGGATTTCCTCGATAAATTTGTTGTTGTATTTATCGATGACATTCTTGTCTATTCTAAGAATCAAGAAGAACATGAGCAGCATTTAAGAATTGTACTGGAGACTTTAAGAAGACACCAGCTTTATGCAAAGTTCTCTAAATGCAAGTTTTGGATTAATAAAGTGTCATTCTTAGGGCATGTTATTTCAAAGAAAGGAATTATGGTTGACCCTGCCAAAGTAGAAGTCGTTCTCAACTAGAAGCAACCGATGAATGCAAGTAAAATAAGGAGCTTCTTGGGTTTAGCAGATTATTATCGGAGATTCGTAGAAGATTTCTCCAAGATAGCAGCTCCACTCACGAACCTGACTCGCAAAGGAAAGAAGTATGAATGGACAGATGCATGTGAAAGGAGTTTTCAAGAACTGAAGAAAAGGCTAACGACAGCTCCAATGTTGGCTATTCCTGAAGGAAATGATGGGTTTGTAATTTATAGTGATGCATCCAAGATGGGCCTCAGAGCTGTATTGATGCAAAATAAAAGGGTGATTGCTTATGCGTCAAGACAACTGAAGGATTATAAAAAGAACTATCCTACTCATGACCTCGAGTTAGCAGCAGTTGTTTTTGCGTTGAAGATATGGAGACACTATTTATATGGGGTCCAATGCAAGATCTTCACTGATCATCAAAGTCTAAAGTACTTCTTTACGCAAAGAGACTTGAACATGAGACAACAAAGATGGCTAGAGTTGGTGAAGGATTATGATTGTGAAATCCTTTATCATCCTAGAAAAGCTAACCGAGTGGCAGATGCTCTAAGTAGGAAGTCAGTTGCCACGTTGATGTCAATGCAAGCAATGTCTCCACCTTTAAGAAAGGAAATTCTAGACTTCGGTTTGGAACTTATAGTAGGACAGCTATCAACACTCTCTCTTGCTCCGACGATGTATGATGAAATTTGGAGAAAACAAGATGAAGATGTAAGTCTTGTAAGGATCAAGCAAGAAATGAAAGAAGAAAAATGTCAAGAGTTTCGTATTGCGGATGACGAAACTCTATACCTCAAGGACCGTTTCTGTGTTCCCAATGTTGATGATTTAAGGGAAAAGATCTTGGCAGAAATTCATGACACTCCTTACTCAATTCATCCAGGTGCAACAAAGATGTATAATGATCTAAGGGGTAACTTCTGGTGGTTTGGAATGAAACGTGATGTTATAAGGTATGTGAAGAAATGTATGACATTTCAGCAAGTAAAGGCAGAACACCAGAGGCCTGGTGGTGAACTGCAGTCTATCCAAATACCGAAATGGAAATGGGAGGATATAACAATGGATTTCATTACCGGTTTGCCCAGAACTACAAACGGTTATGATGCAATTTGGGTAGTTATAGATCAACTGACTAAGACGATGCATTTCATTCCTATCAAGATCACTTACTCCATGGAACGGTTAGCGGGACTCTATGTTAAGGAAATTGTACGACTTCATGGAATTCCCAAGTCAATCATCTCAGATCGTGATGGCAGGTTCACATCTAAGTTTTGGAAGAGTGTACAGACTGCAATGGGAACCAGACTACATTTCAGTACAGCTTTTCATCCTTAGACAGACGGCCAAACGGAGAGGACAAACTTGGTTTTAGAGGATATGCTACGGGCTAGTGGGTGTAAAATGTTGCCGTTAGCAGAGTTTGCTTACAACAACAGCTTTCAGGCGACAATTGAGATGGCACTCTATGAGGCTTTGTATGGACGAAAATGCAGATCACCTATATGTTGGCACGAAGCTGGTGAAAAGAAGATGATGGAAAGCGTCAATGTTAAAAGAACTGATTTTGTGAATGAAACTTCTGAGATGATAAAGTTGATAAGAAAAAGAATAGAGACCGCTCAAAGCCGTCAAAAGAGTTATGCTGATAAGAGAAGAAGACCCTTAGAGTTTGCCGTGGGCGAATATGTGTTTTTGAAAGTTGCACCAATAAAAGGAGTTATGAGGTTTGGAAAGAAAAGCAAGTTAAGTCCAAGATTCATTGGTCCATTTGAAATCATGAAGCGAATAGGCAAAGTAGCTTATCAGCTAAAGTTGCCTTTTGAGATGTCTGCAATGCACGATGTGTTCCATGTCTCCATGCTCAAGAAGTATGTTCTGGACCCTACGCATGTGATTGAGCCACAATTGATCGAGATACGAGAAGACTTAAGTTATGAAGAAAAGCCAATGAAGATACTCGATCGGAAAACCAAGACCTTGAGGAATAAAGAAATTCCATTGGTCAAGGTGTTATGGCGAAATCATCAAGTTGAAGAAGCTACATGGGAACGTGAAGATGACATGAGGACTATGTAGATGCATTTATTCTAAGTTTCGAGGACAAAACTCTTATAAGGTGGGGAGAATTGTTACACCCACCTATTTTTATGTAATGAATCACGTTAAATTAATAACGATGTTAAGGAAATTTTATTAATAATTTATGTTATATGTTATGATATATTATTTTTTATGTTACTAATTTTTATGTCAAGTTTTATGACAGGTGACGACCGCATTGAATCGTTGTGCTCAAGTGTTCATGATTATTTTAATGTATGATTAATTATGATGCAATGATGAATTGAATGTTTTAATGAATGGCATTTAAAGACAGTTCAGCATGCCAGACTTATAAGTTCGGCAGGCTGAAAAGTCTGCTCAAGATCGGCAGGCCGAAGGAAACCACCGGCAGGCCGAACTTGGTGGAACCGGCAGGCCGAAGAAGAAAATTGACAGACCGAACACAGCTGACGAGCAGTCAGCAGAAATCTCTCCAAATTTATGGCTGAGATAATTACGTTAAATGAGTGATTTATTGTGATTAATTGGCATAATAATGGAATAATTTTGTCAGTTAAGGAAATTAAAAGGTTGACTTCACATTGAATTGTATGATTTTAAATGGTTTCCTATTTTAAGAGGGTAAAACATGGTAAGTGATGAGTGATTGTTTGACTTCCCTCTTTTCTCTCCTTCCCCCACGCCATTTGCTGTCAAATAGTCAGAAAATTCTGACTTAATGAAGGGTAATAAATTTTCATTATGCTCGTTACGTTAAAAAAAAATTCTAACATTTTTCTCTCATCTTTTCACTCTTCTCTTTCTCAGTTTTGAGACATTTTCTAATTTCTTTCTTTCTCTTCTCTTCTCCACGAGTTCCATCCTCCTTCCTCTCAAAAAAAAAAAATCTCTGCAAGAATATTGAAAGAAAAAGTTATAATTTCATTGTTGAATTCAAGAATTTTGAGAAGAAATTTTCAAGGTAAGAACTCAATTTTTTCCCGTAATTCTGAAAAGCATTTCTTCTCCTCCGACCGTCTACAATATCTTTCTATAGGTATTGTATTTTGTCTTGAGTTTTTAATATGATGTTCGTGTATGTATTATGTGATGTTTCTCCAAGTTTCATGTCATTTCGGTGTTTTTTTTTTTATGAAAAATATGAATTTTCTATCTTCTACTCTTCACAGTAAATATTGTTGTTTGGATATGATGCATGAAAATGTAATGTTTATTCAATGGGTAAATGAATGATGTTTTTCATGAAAGTTGTCAAGAATGTGCATGTATAAGGTATGATGAGTATATTTTATGTTATGAAAATTTTATGAAATTTCTATGAGAAAACCGTTTTAACAATGTTGTTTTTGGATTTTCGTTTTATAAAATGTTTTTATATGTTTAAATGATTTTGATTGATGATGAAATAATTTTATGATGTTGAAATACATGATAATAAGATGTTTGTATGAATTTTAAAATGGATGTATTTTAAATTATTAGAAAACGTTTTCAAAAGATTTTGATGTTTGTAATGTATGAGATGTTTTGATGATAATATTTAAGGAAGCATGTTATGAATAATGTTTATATGAGATGAATGAATATGTGATGATAATTTCATGTTTTCACAATGATGATTATGAATTATGTTTGTAATATGAATGAATGTTATGTGAATGGATGTTTTATGATAAGTATTAATTTTATTGTATTTTTAAATGGATAAATGACATGAACACTCAAGGGAACGAGCAGTTCGAGACTGCAGCATCATCACCAAAAGTATATTAAGGCTAAGTAAGCTAGCGTTAAAGTAAGTACATTCTCACCTGCAACATGACAAGTCTTACAAGGTTTGATGATATGTTCACAATGATATTCATGATGATTTATGGTTATTTTCCTTAAAGGATTTCTTATGAAAGATTATCATGATTTAAAGTTATGCATGTATGATAATGACATGTTTTAAAGTATAAAAATTATGTATATATGTATCACCTAATAAGTGTTGCACACCAATGTTATGAAATGATATGTTATGATGTCATGTTTGGTTTGGGATTAGCTACCCTTCTCCTCTCATGACGGCACGCCTACAATGATGTTCTTGGTGCAACACTTAGGCCCTTAAGATAAAATGGAATAAGTTTTAATATGGTCAATGTAATGAAAGATATGTTTCTATGAAATTGTGCTTAAGGCACTTTTATGATATGATGTCAATGATGATGTATTATATGTAATGTTTTAAATTGTGAGAATTATATGTACTTACTAAGCATTAGCTCAATCAAGTTTATGTCATGTTGCAGATAAGGGTAAGAAAATCATGGAATAGGCGGAGGACATGGGAAGGCGTATGAGCTCAAAGCACGATGAATTATAACCGAAAGAACGCCAAGAAGAATGTTTTATGTGTTTTTAATCAAGTTTTTGCATTTTTGAAGATATTTTTATGTTAAGTTTTAAGAATACTTGAACTATGGTTTTATATTTTATTTTTTTTTATTTTAAAGAATTTTGATCTTCTGCATTTTTATTGAAAAGTTAAATCTGTTTTACAAAATAAGTTTTCTCAAGGATTTTGGCTCGGTCGGCCTGTCGAACATCCTTGATCGGCCTGCCGATGTTCAAAAGTTTGGCCTGCCGATTACGTTTTCAGTTTGCCGAATGACGATGAGTTTTTAAGCCAAATTTCCAAAGCCTCTGCCGGCCTGCGGGTTGAGGAACTCTGGCCTGCTGATCATGTTCGGCCTGCCGAACTGTGGGAGCATGTACTATTAAGTGATGTGATGATTTTTTTTATATAAGTTATGATTTTACAACTTGGTATGTTTATTTAATTAAAATTAGTTCACGATTAATTTAAAGTATAATTGAATAAATTATGATATGAAATAAGTTAAGCGATGTAAAATTAAAAAAAAAATGCATGAATGGATCCTAGTTAAGTATGTTTAATTATATTTATAATTTAAAGTATCGTATAAGTTTTGGGACTTATGTTTATGTTTAAAGTTTAAACAAGTATGAATGTATGAATGTAACGACATCTGTGACGTCCGTAAGGGGACGTTACACTTGGGCTGTATAAATCAACCTAAAGGTTCATTTTGATGATGACAATGAAAATTCAACTTCAAAATCATCTCGAAAACAGATTTTTAAAGTGGTGCTACACTCCCTCGGTACACCAAACCTAGACTTGATACCAAAAATTTTGTAACGCCACTAATTGCGGGTTAAGAGTTTTTAATAAATAAAATAAAGAACAAAAACCATAAATAAACATGAAAAAAAAAATTACCCGAAACTTAAATAAAAACTCTTAAAACAAAATAAAAATATAAACAACAATTAAACCATAGTTTAATGTAGCACCATAAATTTAATAATACAAAAATATCATCATCATCATTCCAACCTTCAACACATCTTAATACAGTCACAGAAAGTAACTATTCTAGTTGCCCAAAATGTTTCTTTTTAAACGGTAGACGTTTGTAGTATAGAAAGGTTGTCATATCTATAGAGAGATAAAAATTTGTACCTCAGTAAATCGTTAAAAATAAATTTTCAAAAAGGCAAGCGGTTTTCCAAAACAAAGTTTAACGTAAAAGAAATATTTTTGTGATTTTTTATTAAAAATTTAAAGCATAAAATTAAAACAGTGAAGCTTAGAGAATCTTTTGTTTGTTTTGTAACTGTTATAGAATTTTAACTCTAAAGAAATATTTATCTAAAGCATTTAATTTATTGTATCTTTTCTCATTAATTGCAAGCACATTTTACTAATTTTATAAGTCAACCGAAAGCGATAATATAGTAAGCTATAATACAGTAAGGGTTTTCCTATAAAAATAGCAAAATAATCATCTCTCACTAATTATGAAAATTATAGCCGTTGTCACTACAATTATAATTAACATAATTCTAAGATAGAAAGATAATAACAAATCAAAATTATTATATTTTAATGGAATAAATTTTTACATTAATTCAAGTAGTACTTCGTCTTATGAAATATCTAGAATCGACAATATAACAAGTCATACTACAGTAAAAGATATTCCATAAAATTAAGCATCATTTCATTATTATTAATATTAATTGTGCAACACAGCAAAAAGAAAAGAAAAACAAAGAAAGAGAGAAAAGGAGAAAATGGCCCGAAGGCCTTTTTGGGTTTTTTTTTTTTTCATCGAGGCAAAGAGCCTTGGTATTTATAGGTTTAAGAAAATACTATTTAGTATTTTTTATAATTTTTTTTACTATTCCAACGTTGAAATAACGTTCATTTTGATCCCTTTTTCTCTCCTTTATTTTTTCCACGAGGAGGGCCTTGTTCACTGTTTGAGAGTCTCGTTGAGACTCTCAGTGGCGTAGTGTTGGAAGCATTTGTTGGGCGCGATCTGGGCCGTCGTTTTGTAATCCAAAGGCCAAATTTTATTGAAGAGAATGGGCCCAATGGGGCCACGTGCAACCGAGATTGAGGACCCTTGGATTGGCCTTGGTCAACATATCTGAGGGCTAAAGAAATGAGAGCATGTGAGCATGGAAACATTGGATTGGACAGCTTCTAAATCTGCGTGGGGCCCGCTAACGCGTCATGACTGATGTGCAAATTTGAAGCTTACATGTGGCATGATGGCTGCTGACACACATAGAAGACAAACGGCTCAGATCTCTTTGGCTGCGCATCGGATGCTCCACATTTTGCCACATGGCTCCTTCTAGATAAATTTAGATTTTCGTTGGCTTTTATACATTTGATGTCCGATTTTATCTTTTTTAGTGTCGTTTTGCTTTGTTTTTCCTCCATATTTCAAATCTAAAATTAACAAACATACTAAAATTAATTATTTTACACACAAAATATTTACAATAATATTAAACATATTTATTTTACAATAAAGCATACAAAAATTACTGAAAATAGATAAAAACTTTTAAAATTAACAAACCTTATAGATATGTTATTTAAGACTGGGATTATTACTAGAAACATAATAGAACATATTTACAAACTCAAAACTTATTTACAAACACTTTAAGACTCAAACTAAAATCACACAACATTAGTTTTATGGTTTTATTATTTATAGACTAAACATATATTTAACACCCGAAACAACTCTAAAAATTATCAAAAATATTATTAAACATAAAAGCACACTAAAAACACATTTTTAAACACATTTACACATTAAGACACTAAAATACTTATTAACACAAAATGTTATTAATTGGAGGATTTAATGAGAAATAAAAGCATACTAGCAATTAAAGCGAAATTATTTTGAAATTATTTACTAAATATCCAGATAATGCATACCATTTAACTATTATTTGACTAACCTAATTAGATAGAGTAACAGAACAAAAATTTTATTTAAATGATTTATATGCTATTTAACAAAATGTATATAAGCTAGACTTAGTGCAAAAGGAGATAATAAAAAATTATGAAGTCTCATCCAAAACTAAGAATAAAATTATTCATGATATTTTGCTTCAAATCACTCCTATAGGCAACAACATTTCAAATTTATTTAATAAAATGATTAAAAGCAGAAACTATAAAATTAAACAAACTTTACAATTGTAGATAGTGCAATGTTAGGCTCTCTTAAGCTTTCTCCATAACCCATTTAACGAGATTTGGGTCAGTAACTTCCAAACCAGTTGGCCTAAGGCACTAGGTGTTGAAGCACCCCTTAAAACTTACTTACTTGAGTTAAAGAGGCTACAAAACCAAACTTATCCAATTTTATTTATTAATTTACATAATTGCACACTTTATTTATAATTCTTTTTATTTCTTTTTATTTTTCTTTTTATTTTTCTTCTTTTTTTTATTTAATTAGTTAATCAATTTTGAAAATGTTACTGTTTTAATTGTTCATCTTCACAAAATAACAAAACTCAATTATTCATAGCTTTGACTTACCACCACAATTAAACATTACAGTGTGTGTGTGAAAAGAATGGCTTACAAACACTTTGAAAAATAAACATATAAAAATGTTAAATAAAATCAAAGTTTTGAGAGTCCATAAAATTAAATAATTCAAAGAATAGAAAAATAATATTACATTAATATGAAATTCAAAAATCAAAAAAAAAATAATAACATATTAATTACTAAGAAACTAATATTTACAAAATATTTTTTTAATTTTTTTTTAATTTTATGACTCATAAAAAAAATAACACACAAAATCTAGAGTAAAAATAAGAAAAATATGGCCAAAAAAAAAATTGGCACAGTTTTGCACAAACAATGAAGTACAATTTAGAAACACAACCCTTTCCCCCCAACCTAAATTATACACTGTCCGCAATGTACAAAAAGAATAGTGAGAGTAGTAAAAATATTACCTGAATCAGTATAATTGATGATCTGTAGCAAACCTAACAAACAAAACTAAAAACTAACAAAACACACCACAATATATTACAAACTGTTTTTAAAGTCAGATTCCCTAGAATTTATCTTTTTGTTTCAAAACTCAAAAATCATGTTTTTACACAGATTTTTTAGAATTCGTCTCAAGAGGTTGCAAATACAAAGTACTTACTAATCGTAATCGATTATAACCTCCTTAATCTCAACTATTCTATAAGAATTAACTTTGAAATTTATTTTCAACTTTCAAAGTTTTTTTAAATTAAAATTAAGCAGAAAACAAAATAAGAAAGCAAACAACGTAAATAAATATTTACAAGAGAGAATAACAAAAACTACTCAAGGTTGGTATATCAAAGCCATAAGAGTGACCTCTTTGGGCTCAGTTATCTGTTCTATGTAGCTTTTTAATCTCTGGCTATTTACTCTGAGTATCCTTCCATCAGATGGATCTTCGATCTCAACAACACCATTTGGGGAAACCTATTTCACAAGATATGGACCTATCTATCATGATTTTAACTTACCAGGGTAGAGGTGAAGTTAGGATTCATTAAGATGAACCTATTGATTTAGCTCAAAGTTCTTTCTTAGAATCTGCTTGTCATGAAATGCTTTCATTTTTGCTTTGTAAATCCATGAATTGTCATAAGCATCGTTCCTTAATTCCTCAAGTTCAGAAAGTTAAAGCTTCCATTCAATACCTACAACACTAGGATCAAAGTTGAGAGCTTAATAGCCCAATAAGCTTTATGTTCAAGTTCAACAGGTAAATGATAGGCTTTTCTAAAAACGAGCCTATAGGGAGACATTTCTAAAGGAGCTTTGTAAGCTATACGGTATGCCTAGAGTGCATCTTAAAGACATGAGGGCCAATCTTTTCGATCTGGATTCACCATTTTTTCCAAGATTTATTTGATCTCTCTATTTGCTAACTTAGCTTGTCCATTTGTTTGTGAATGATAGGCAGTCAAAACTTTATGAATTACACTGTACTTTTGCATCAAAGCTTCAAAAGATTGGTTCCAAAAATGTGTGCCTTGATCACTGATTATAGCATGTGGCGTACCATACCTAGATAACAAGTTTTCTTTTAAGAACTTTATAACAGTTGCATTGGTATGGCATGCAACAACTTCAACCCATTTTGAAACATACTCCACAACAAGAAGGATGTATAGGTACCTAGAAGAAGGCAGAAAAAGTCCCATAAAGTCTATTCCCCAGTAATCAAATATTTCAATTGCTATAATTGGGTTTAGAGGCATCATATGGCGATGGGACAGAGTACCTAACTTTTGATAGTTTTTACAGGAACAAAAACAGTAATAAGTGTCTTTGAACAAAGTGGGCCAATAAAGGCCACACTAGAGAATATTTGCAGTAGTTTTCTTAGTAGAAAAATGACCACCACAGGCATTAGTGTGACAAAATTTTAAGACACTATATACTTCATCTTCAAGAATGCAATATCTTACGATTTGATTACGACAGTATTTAAAAAGGTATGGGTCATCTTAGTAAAAGTTACACACTTCAACCAAAAACTTTCTTTTGTCTTGCAAACTCCAAGCAGATGGAATTTCTCTAGTTGTTGAATAATTGACAATATGTGCATACCAAGGTTACTTGGTAATAGAGAATAGATGTTGTTCATTAGGAAATTCATCATGAAGTGATGAATTATCGACATAATCATTGACTTCCAAACGAGATAATTGGTCAGCTACCACATTCTTAACTCTTTTCTTGTCCTTAATGGTCAAATCCAACTCTTGCAGAAGAAGGATTCACCTGATAAGTCGTGCCTTAGCATCCTTTTTGGAAAAGAGATACTTAAGGGTTGAATGATCAGTAAAAACAGTGATGGGTGAACCTATCAAGTATGAATAAAACTTATCATGCACAAATACTACAGTAAGTAACTCCTTTTAATTGGTTGAGTAATTCATTTGAGCGTTGTTCAAGGTTTAACTTGCATAGTACACTAAAAAGGGTTTTCCTTCCCTTTGTTGACCTAAAATGGCTCCCACAACGTAATTACTTGCATCACACATGATTTCAAATGGTAAACTCCAACCAGGGGATTGCATGATAGGTGCAGAGGTCAACTTGGATTTTAGTGTTTGGAAAGTTCTTTTTTTGTCCATTCAAACACTGCATCTTTCAATAGATGATTACACAATGGTCTTGATATGGCTGAAAAATTTTGAGTAGACCTCCAATAGAATCCAATGTGTCCAAGAAAAAATTGAACATCTCTAATAGTCTTTGGAGTGGCCATGTTTGAAATAAGCTCAATCTTAGTTGGATCAACTTCAATTCCTCTTTCAGAGACAATGTGTCCAAGAACTATGCCAAATGGAACCATAAATGACATTTTCCCCAATTTAACACATGGCCTTTTTATTCACATCTTTTCAAAATAGTTTCCAAGTTAAGCAAACAAGTATCAAATGAATCACCAAAGATAGTCAAATCATCTATGAAAACTTCCATAATCTTCTTAACCATGTTGCTGAAAATGCTCATCATGCATCTTTGAAATGTAGCTGGTGTTGGGTTTGGTGCCCTAAAAGCTATGACATTGTACATATTGATAATAAATAAATAAAGTGACGTTTATAATTATTTTGGTTGCTTTTGTGTATCTTGAACACATTTATAAACATCAAGAAAATTTCATGATTATTTATGTGACTATAAATTTAGCATATAAGTGTCATATGCTTAGGGATAAAGTTTATAAATAATAATCTAAATAGTCCATAATAATTAATTAAAGTTTGGGATCTTTAATTAAATATTACAAGTACGGTCCATTCTCATTTAGAATGAAATAGTAATTCTCTGGACTATTAATGTAGACACATTAGATTAGAGGTACTTTATATAATAAGATTATATAGGACTGGACTAAATAAATTATAAATCTCTAATAATCATCCATTAGAAATACAGTATTCAAATTTATCACTATGATGATCATATATTTGACAGTCTTAATCGTGAGTATTTATTAGACTCCTGTTTATGACATCATGTTTTTTGATTTACTTGGTAAGATTTGTTTTAGCACAGATCATAACTTAGCATCTTAGAAACAGAATGTAATAAATGGCTGGAAATAATATTATACATATATTAAATCCATTCCTTCCCTATGGAGTTAGAAAAATAGTTATCTTGAGTGATAATTCGAGGTTTGAACATTAGAGCGTTCGTTCATAATAAGATTATGAATTAACTATTTATTTGAGCATTATTGGAACTCAAGGATAAAGATATAATAAGAGATGTAAACAAAATTGAACCTAGCTCTTATTATGAACTATTTATGGAAGACTGACTTATATGTAATGATTATGTCAATGGACTACTCCTTATTTTCTTTGAGTAATTTTACTATAATCTCAAGAGTTCAGTTTCGTGTTTTTAGTAGAATAACATTGAAACTAATAAATTTGGTACATTAATCAAAGAGTTTAATTAGTTGTCAAATTTATTGGAGCTTGGGTTATAGGTCCATAGGTCTCCAATACCACCTCTGTAACACTATATTGGATTTATGCATAGAATGAATTATACATATTTAGTTTAGAATTATTGAATTTTGAATTAATTATTTCACACTTGAATTATCAATGTGACACAGAAAAATGTTCTCTGTGACATATAATGTAATGTGATAAATGTTATCACATTTAACTAAGCATTAGTTAATTAATTAATTGATTATTTTTTAAAAAATCTATTCTTAAATAAATGTGATTTATTTTTAAATTTAGATTTAGACATATATATATATATGGTTTTGAACCAAATCTTTTTATATATAAGATTTTATAATATATTAATATATATATATATATTAAAATAATATATAAAAAAAACGTGAACTTCACGCTAACGGGAAGTTCATGTTATATATATATATATATATATATATATATATTAAAAATAAATTTAAAAAAAGGGGAAACATGAATGTTTACATATATATGTGTGTAAAAGTCAAAAGAATCACATAACGTGATTCGGTTAACAATAAAATAAAAAGGGGAAAGAAAAAGGTAAGAATTATGTAAAATATATCATTTCCTCATATATATGATATGGTGGTTATTTCAAATTTGAAGTTAATTTAAAAATTACTAATGGCTTAGATAGAAAAAGTGAGAGATAACAGTTATCTCAAGATTTTTTTATTCACGTAACTTTAGTAGAATACTCAGAGAGAAAAACTGAGAGTTTTTCTCTGAAAAAAAAAGGTCTGTTATCTCATGTGTTAAGTACATAACAGATTTAGAAAAGTGTGAGGAAAATTCAATCTTGTAGTTTGATGCCCACTCATTTTTTCATTAGTGTAGAGGCCTAGATTGGAAGATCGTGGTGTCAAAGAGAAAAGATAAGTTACCCTGATAGTCTTCAAATGGTTGGTAAAAATTTCCAAAGCTTTCTATTATTAATTAAAATTATATAGCTATTACTGATAAACAAAGTTTTCAGAAAATTTTTGTTTGTCAATTATCCGTTCCTTCTGTTGTGTTTTGAATTTTAATTGCAACAAATGACATTAGAGAGGGTTATAGCATATATAATTTTAATTAAACATGATTTTAATTTGATAATTTCATGTTTTTGATGCATGATTGTGGACACTTTGTATTTATAAAATTAATTTGTTCATGTGATAAATGAGTATAATTTTATGAATGGATTTTGGGTCTTAATTATATGGTCTTTTTGAATTTGTAATTTTATTTTCAGTTTGATTAGATCTGTGTAAACCTATAAAAGGGTATAAAATTTTTGTATTTTATCATTATTTTTTTCTACACCTGTAGCGACTGGGCTCACGAATTTGTCCTATGCATTTAATGCCTCAGCAAGTTCAACAGGTAAACTTCACATATCTTACACCTGCACGTGGAGATCAGGTTTCTTTATGTGCATAGTGATGCACATGGAATAAAGGCTACAATTAATAATAATAATAATAATAATAATGATAATTGTGCACAATACTTGCACAGCTCACGTGCATGACTTCCTTTAAAAGCCAATAATATTAAAAGTTGCACCTGACATGTGTAGTTTTTTTTTTTTAAAAAAAAAGGCTGCTTCTAAATTACATACAGCTGCCACCCATATATAAGTGCACGAGTAGCAGTAATTTTTTTTTTCTCTCTTCATTAATCGCGTGGCATAAACAAACCTGCACAAGAGTTGTTGCATGTGGCGTTGTGAAGAAGAAGAAATAGACTTGGTTATTTTTTTTTAACCAAATGGATTGCTAGCCCAATTGAGAACTTAGGCCTATTAAATTTTAAAGGTAATCCAACAGATTATTGTATAGTAAACTATTTGATAAAGACTGTAATATTGGAGCAGAGAATTATGTATAAATCACAAGAAGACCTTTGTAATTTTTTTTCCTCTTTTATTTTATGGGTTGTAATTTTAATTATCCAAAAGGACCCGGTCAAAAATCCATTGTTTATTTTCATGTTTTATTTTCATGTGATGATTATGATATCATGTTCATGCATTATAACATATCATCTAAGAAAGTGCCCACTTATAGTTATTGTAACATGACATGCATACACTTGCATATTATTTTTTTTATAAATGTGTTTATGAAATGATTTAATATGTGTTAAAATTAATTTAATGAGATTAAATTAATTGGGTTAGTTTTATAGAATCTTAGTTTATTAATCAACCGAATAATGTGAATTAGTTTTAATAGTTAAGACTTGGTAAAATTCGTATTAGTTCTAAGTTATCAAGTTTAAATTGTTTAATGTTGGGTAGCTTAGACAATTTATAATAAATTTAGATTTTTAGAAAATCTAATAATTTATTTAAGTGTAAGTAGAATCGGATTCTATTAACACATAATATAACATAGTAATTAAAGATTGTTTTTATTTACTGGAGTTATGAAACATATAATGTTTTATAAAATAAAACACATCTTTTAAAATAATATGTGGAAGAAGGTAATATGAGAATATAACCTGCGGTCTCCACTATTAGCACAACACCATGAGATTTAGATAGCGCCTCGCGACGCTTTGATTTCGTCCTCTCTACGGAGGGTATCCATTTAAATCAATAACAAGGTTGGCTTCCAAGAGATAGGATTCTACAATGTATTTCAAATTGACCTACCCTACGGCGGTAATTTTGAGTTAAGTTGTTAAAATCTAAATTAGTGGGTCACACTCATAAGGATAATTAAATTGTTAATTATATCTTGACCAAATATAAACGGTTATTGATAAATATAGAAAATATGAGATATTTTTAATATATTTATTAATTAAGAATGTCTCAATTCAATTCATAAATAATTTGACCTACCTTACGGCGGCACTTTATTTATTAAAATTGAATAATCATAGAATTAGTAAATTTTTTTTTTTTGTGTTTTTCATATGCATCATGCATCATGTTTACTATTCCAAAACATATATTTATGATGTTTATGCAACCATTTAATTTATGTTATTTTATTTATTTATTACAGCAACAACATCTAATCCAATCATTGCTATTCTCTCAAATGAAAAATTAACCGGAGATAATTTTTTCCTGTGGAAGAGTAACATGAACGTTGTACTAATTTGAAAAAATTATAAGTTTGTCCTGATGGAGGAATGTCCTCCATCGCCTACTGTTAATGCTCCTCGAAATGTATGAGAAGTATATGATCATTGGATCGAGGCAAACAACAAGGCCCGTTGTTTTCTTTTGGTTGGCATGTCTGACGTGCTTAGGATGAAGCACGAAAGCATGGAGATTGCTTATGAGATAATGCAGTCTCTACAAGACATGTTTGGTAAACCTTCTAAAAAGGCACGCCACGAAGCCGTTAAGGCGGTAATGAATGCCAAAATGAAGGCAGGCATTTCGGTTAGAAAACATGTTCTCAACATGGATAACTATCTCCATGAGGCCGAGATAAACAGGGCTGTGATAGATGAAGCTATACGGTGGGGATGATTTTAGAAACCCTCTCCCCTGCGTTCCTTCAGTTCAAAAGCAACTATTTCATAAACAAGCTGAAATATAATATGACTGAGTTACTTAATGAGCTACAAACCTTTGAGTCTATTTTGAAAGAAAAGACTAAAGAATGTGAGGCAAATGTTGTAGAAGCTCAACCTTCCTCTTCTACTTGAAAGAATAAGAAGAGGAAGAGGACTGAAGGAAGTGGTAAGTCTAAAAATAGAGGGCAACCTAAGAAGAACAAAAGCAACAACAACAAAAAGAGCTTAAACCAAAAGCAGCCTAAAGGAAAATGTTTCCACTTCGGCATAGTTAGGCACTGGAAGAGAAACTGCAAGAAGTATCTTCAGGAGCTCAAAGAAAAGAAGAACAACGGTAAATCAGATTTACTCGTTTTAGAAGCTTGTTTAGTTGAAGATGATACTTCACCTTAGATAATTGATTCAGGGGCAACTAACCATGTTTGTGCTTCTTTGCAGATGCTTAGTTCTTCAAGAGAGCTTGCCGACGGGGAACAAACAATGAGAGTGGGAACGGGAGAGGTTGTTTAGGCAAGAGTAGTAGGAGTTGTTAAACTTTATTTTAGAAAAAGTTTTTAATTTTGGACAATGTTTATTACATTCCTTTTTTTCATAGAAATTTGATTTCTGTTTCTAGGTTGTTTGAACAAATGCTTAATGTTTTTTTTAAAAATAATTATGTTAATATTTCTAGAAATGGTTTGAATATTTGTTATGCACATCTAAAAAATGGGCTTTACACTTTAAGGCCCAACGAAAAATCATTGCTCAATACCAAAATTTTCAAAGTTGAACAACCAAAACCCAAGAAGCCAAAGATTTCTTCTGATAATGAAACATACCTATGGCATCTTAGATTAGGTTACGTTAACCTTGACAGAATTAATAGACTAGTAAAGGATGGTCCTTTAAAAGAACTAAAAGTTAGTTCTCTACCAGTTTATGAATCTTTTCTTAAAGGTAAAATGACTAAAAGGCCTTTCTCTGCAAGAGGCGAAAGGGCCAAGGAACCACTTGAGCTAATACATTCGGACGTTTGCGATTCATTGAATGTACAAGCACGTAGTGGTTACGAATATTTTGTCACATTTATTGACGATTACTCAAGGTATGGATACATATACCTAATGCAAAGGAAATATAAAACTTTTGGAAAGTTCAAAGAATTCCAAGCAGAAGATGAAAAGCAATTAGGAAAGACGGTGAAGACTCTTCTATCTAATCGAGGAGGGGAATACCTTGATACTGAATTCAAGGACTATATGATAGAACATGGTCTTCTATCACAACTAACCGCACCTGGAACACCACAACAAAATGGTGTTGTAGAGAGAAGAAATCGGACATTGTTAGATATGGTGAGATCCATGCTCAACTACTCATCATTACCCACTTCATTTTGGGGATATGCACTACAAACTGCAATATATTTTCTAAACATAGTTCCATCTAAGTCTATTCCAAAAACACTTTTAGAGTTATGGAATGGTCGCAAACCTAGTATGCGACATATTCGTATATGGGGGTATCCAGCACATGTGCTGAAAGGAAAGACCGAGAAGCTGGAACCATGTTCTGAAGTATGTTTGTTTGTGGGATACCCAAAGGGAACAATGGTAGGTTGTTTTATAGTCCATAAGAAGAGAAGGTATTTGTATTAATAAATGCCACTTTTCTTGAGAATGATTATATGACAAACTATAAACCTCGTAGCAAAGTTGTACTTAAAGAGTTACTTTCTGATTAGATTAGACCTCAATCGACAACCGTTGTTGAAGGACAAAATAAGAAGACCACATCTCCAGATCAAAATGTCATACCACCTCGATGTAGTAGGAGGGTTGTGAGGCCACCTGCTCGCTCCAAGGAAATTGGAGAAGCACATGTTGCTATCTCAGATAATGGTGAGGATGATCCATTGACATATCATGATGCAATGGAAGATTCTAAGAAGGAGAAATGGTTGGAGGCTATGAACCTTGAAATGGAGCCCATGTATTGCAATCCAGTCTGCGAACTTGTAGATCTACCTAAAGGGATAAAACCCATAGGGTGCAAATAGATTTACAAGAAGAAAAGAGGAGTGGATGGAAAAGTTAAGACTTTCAAAGCTAGGCTTGTGGCAAAGGGTTATACCCAAAAGGAGGGAGTTGACTATGAAGAAACTTTCTCACCCGTAGCTATGCTTAAATCCATTCGGATTCTTTTATCCATTGCTGCTTGTCTTGATTATGAGATATGGAAAATGGATGTTAAAACTTCCTTTTTGAATGGCTATCTTGAGGAAAGAATCTATATGGTGCAACCAGAAAGGTTTGTAGTCAAAGTTCAAGAGTAAAAAGTTTACAAATTGTAGAGGTCCATCTATGGACTCAAACAAACTTCAAGATCTTAGAACTTGAGATTTGATGAAGCGATCAAATCTTATGGTTTCGATGAAAACATTGATGAACCTTGTGTATACAAGTACATCAAAGATAAAAAGGTGGTCTTCTTAGTTCTTTATGTAGATGATATCCTACTCATTGGGAATGATGTAGGGATATTATCTAATGTAAAGAAATGGCTCACCAACCAATTCCAAAAGAAAGATTTGGGAGAAGCAAGTTATGTTATTGGAATCCAACTCATAAGAGATTGCAAAAACAAATAGTTGGCGCTGTCTCAAGCATCGTATATCGATAAGTTACTTATCATATTTTTGATGCAAAACCCCAAGAAAGGTAATTTACCTACACGTCATGGAGTTTATCTTTTAAAAGAGCAGTGCTCTAAGACACCTCAAGAGGAAGAATACATGAGACGGGTACCCTATGTATCTACAGGGGGATGTCTAATGTATGCCATGTTGTGTACAAGACCTGACATTTACTATGCAGTGGGTATAGTCAGTCGGTATCAATCCAACCCAGGATTAGATCATTGGGTAGTGGTTGAACATATTCTCAAGTATCTCAGGAGAACAAGAAACTATATTCTGGTGAGAATTTGAATCCTATTGGTGTTGGAAACAAAGTGCGCAGCGGAATTTTAAAAATTTTTCATCAGAGTATTTTCCAAAACACAAGTTTGACATGTTATATGTATAAATTAAACAGATCTTACTAACCTCAGTGTGCCGAAGAACCTCCGCGACCTGTGTAGAGAAGTAACGTTCCAGAAGAGCCTCAACCAACTGGTCTTCTTTGCTATTCTCTATCCACAACCGGAGTAAGTGTGGGCTCACACGTACAGCTCTTCCACCGGTGACTCTCCTTCCAACCAATAGAGAGAACCCAAAGCTAGTGTTCGTAATTTGTGAACAAAGCCTCTCAGGGAGTTTTCAGATGCTCACTAGAAGAGTATCACTCTTAATCTCTCAAATTGATCTGAGTAAATCATTAGACTCACTCCCTTTTTATACCTATTGGTCCTTGGGGTCAGTCCATATCAGATTAGGTCTCATAAATCGAAACAGAATCAAGTTCGGATCAATATCTGATAAGATACGCGTGAAAAACGCGTAATCTTAACTGTCGCGGTCGGCATGCCGAACTATGTGATAGGCAGGCCGAACTGACCAGTTCGGCAGGCCAAACTTTCTGATCGGCAGGCCGAACTGCCGAGAAAAAATCTCCGCGAATCTTTTATTTTCCACCCGAGATTCTAAAGGATAAAGTCTCAGTTTTGATTCAAATAGCCCAATAGAAAAGATATCTGATCAAAACAAACTTTATCAAGATAATCTCTAAGAAAATAAATCAATTCACAATAATTCTACAAGTTTATCTTGTTCTAATTGTCCAAAATTAAAACAACCGATAAACAGACAAGAATTATCCGAACGCCATAATTCAACAAGTTCATCTTGAACTAATTTCTTACATAATTAATTCAACCGATAAACAAACATGAATTATTTGATTCTTATAAATTTTAAACCAATCTGATAAATCCGACATAAGTCACCAATTATTGGAAAAGCACGCCGTGTCGTTACAGGATTTTGTGAGCTAGCAAAGGGGACCAAAATGGACCTATAAAGTTCAAGCTCATGATAATTATGAAACCTAATATCCCAGATATACATTTCACAATTATCAACTCCAACGCTACTCCACTAAAAGCTTGGAGCTGCACTCTCGAACTTTATAGAATTACGAAGCTCGTGTAGCTAAGTCTCCATGACATATCATAGTGTATCGCATCCCCATATGATCATCCATAACCGGCTTAAGGACAAGTTCTGTCTTACCTTCCCGATTATTTTTATCTTACGTTCCATTGTCTCACCATTAGAAAACTTACCATCCAAAGATAGTATACCATTCGGTCACACCTATGTATCCAAATGGTTGAGCGCTCCAGTTTTCCAATTACAGGACAACGCATATAAGAGGATATCATTACTCCTAAAGAGGAGCTATGGATTCCATATCTATGAATAACAAGTCTACGCTACCAAGAGTCATGCCTCCAACGTACCGGCATGCATGCCACTATAGAGATGTGGGAGTCACCCATTGGTACATCAAAAGACACAAATCGAGACAACGGGCCCATTATTCATCTCAGGATTAAGATACAATACAAATGATTGTCTAAAGTGAATCGATTTGCCAAGACAGAATTATTAATCCAAATCAATTCACTTTATGTCCCGATCCAACACATCGTCACCTATGACAACGCGCCAATGTTTCTATTCACGGAGTCCAACTCCGATGGCCAAGACAAACCATCTCCCAAAAGGGATATAGACAACATAACAATCTTTACTTGAATAAAGCGCCCAACTTTATTCCCTCGATTGCGGATCATATATTTTAGACCATCACCTTAAGAGTCGTGTCTACCGCATAATCATCCCATCATATGCCCAACTCTTAAGGTTTAGACTGACAGTCTCAGACTACTGTTTGCTTATCATACATTCAACAAATATGAACGTAAAGAGGACAATATTTGGTGTATATAAATGAATAAATTCTTTATTGATAAAAATGTCTCCAAAAACGTATTACATTTTTACTCCTTAGAGCATACATGTCTAACAATCTCCCACTTGCACTAAGTGAGTAAATACTGCAAATTTCGCATCCCCATAGCTTCCGCATGCCTTTCGAAGACTCTCCCAGAAAGTGTCTTCGTAAATGGATCAGCTAAATTGTCCTCTGACGTGATCTTGCATACCGTGACATGCCCGCTCTCAACGAAGTCCTTTATCACATGATACTTCCGATCAATATGCTTACTCTTCTTGTGAAATCTTGGTTCCTTAGCATTAGCTACCGCCGCACTGTTATCACAGTACAGTGATACCGCTTTATCCATACCAGGAACTACCTCAAGATCCCCAAGGAACTTGCGGAGCCACACTGCTTCTTTCGAAGCATCACTAGCCGCCACATACTCGGCCTCCATCGTTGAATCCGAAGTGCAATCTTGCTTCGCACTTCTCCAACTGATGGCACCGCCACCCAGAGTAAACACAAACCCTGAAGTCGATTTCCTAGAATCCAGGCAGGATTGAAAATCCGAATCAGTGTATCCTAGAGGAGTTAAATCCTCACCCGAATACACAAGCATATACCCACGAGTCCTTCTCAGGTACTTGAAAATATGCTTTACCGCAACCCAATGGTTCGGTCCTGGATCCGCCTGAAATCGACTCACAATCCCGACCGCATAACTAATATCTGGTCGAGTGCAAAGCATGGCATACATGAGACTACCCACTGCCGAAGCATAAGGTACCTTCTTCATGTATTCTCTTTCTTCATAAGACTTTGGAGAGTCTTTCTTAGAAAGAGTAATTCCAGACCTAGATGGTTGCCCACCTTTCTTGGAATCCTGCATTGCAAACCTCCTGAGAATTTTATCTATGTAGCCGGCCTGTGACAAAGCTATCATTTTGTTCTTCCTATCCTGAAAGATCTGGATACCGAGAACAAAATTAGCCTCACCCAAGTCCTTCATGTCAAACTGCTTGGTCAACCATAATTTGACCGATGACAACGCCCCAACGTCATTGCCAATTAGCAGAATGTCATCTACATAGAGTAGTAGAAAAACCACCTTCCCATTCTTAATGTGTTTGTAAACACATGGTTCATCCACATTTTGTGAGAACCCATAAGTCTTGATCACTTGATCAAATCTTATGTTCTAAGAACGAGAAGCCTGCTTAAGTCCATAAATTGACTTTAGCAGCTTACAAACCTTACCCTCTTGACCCGTGACCTTGAACCCGTCTGGTTGTTCCATATAAATGGACTCATCAAGATAGCCATTCAGAAAAGCCGTCTTGACATCCATCTGCCAAATCTCGTAGTCGAGAGCGGCAGCTATGGACAAGAGAATCCGGATGGACTTAAGCATGGCTACAGGCGAAAAGGTTTCCTCATAATCGATTCCTTCCTTTTGCGTATAACCCTTAGCTACCAGTCTAGCCTTAAAGGTTTCGACCTTTCCATCCACTCCTCTTTTCCTCTTGTAGATCCACTTACACCCTATGGGTTTTACCCCTTCGGGAAGATCCACAAGCTCCCAGACCCGATTAGTCTCCATAGACTTCATCTCAATGTTCATGGCCTCTGTCCAGAGTCTTGAATCAACATCCTCCATAGCTTCTGCGTAAGTATAAGGATCCCTGTCATGTTCATCCGGTTCAGCCAAAAAGACCTCCCCATTGAACATATACCTCTCAGGTTGACGCCCGATCCTCCCACTACGCCGAAGCCCCTGAGGTTGTTGTTCAGGTTTGTTTGGTTTTTCTACACCGATCGGAATGGTTTCGTTCGAAACCTCCAGAGTAAACGGATTACCCCTCAACTCCTCAAGCACCACTTTGCTTTGAGGTTTAAAGTCGTTCATGTAACTCTCCTCAAGGAAAGTTGCATTAGTTGAAACCACGACTTTATTTTCCTTTGGGTTATAAAAATAACCCCCTTTAGTCCCTTTTGGATATCCTACAAACACGCAAACTTCTGAACGTGCTTCCAACTTATTCGGATCCTTAAACAGGACATGAGCTGGACATCCCCATATGCGAATATGGTTTAAGGATGTCTTCCGTCTTGTCCACAACTCGTGAGGAGTTTTAGGGACCGATTTTGAAGGCACATTGTTCAAAAGATAACATGCGGTTTGTAGTGCATATCCCCAAAAGGATAAAGGCAATGATGAATAACTCATCATGGACCGAATCATGTCCAACAAAGTCCTATTCCTTCTCTCTGCTACGCCATTCTGCTGCGGAGTACCCGGCGCAGTCAAATGGGATAAAATCCCATTCTCTAACAAGTGTCCCAAGAACTCATCAGAAAGGTATTCCCCACCTCGATCAGATCGAAGTGCCTTTATGGGTCTACCCAATTGCTTTTCCACTTCAGCCCGAAACTCCCTGAACTTATCATAAGTTTCGCTTTTGTGGTGCATTAGGAACACATACCTATATCTTGAGTAATCGTCAATAAAAGTAACGAAGTACTCATACCCTCCTCGTGCCCGGATGTATAAAGTTCAAGCTCATGATAATTATGAAACCCAATATCCCAGATATACATTTCACAATTATCAACTCCAACGCTACTCCACTAAAAGCTTGGAGCTGCACTCTCGAACTTTATAGAATTACGAAGCTCGTGTAGCTAAGTCTCCATGACATATCATAGTGTATCGCATCCCCATATGATCATCCATAACCGGCTTAAGGACAAGTTCTGTCTTACCTTCCCGATTATTTTTATCTTACGTTCCATTGTCTCACCATTAGAAAACTTACCATCCAAAGATAGTATATCATTCGGTTACACCTATGTATCCAAATGGTTGAGTGCTCCAGTTTTTTCAATTACAGGACAACGCATATAAAAGGATATCATTACTCCTAAAGAGGAGCTATGGATTCCATATCTATAAATAACAAGTCTACGCTACCAAGAGTCATGCCTCCAACGTACCGGCATGCATGCCACTATAGAGATGTGGGAGTCACCCATTGGTACATCAAAAGACACAAATCGAGACAACGGGCCCGTTATTCATCTCAGGATTAAGATACAATACAAATGATTGTCTAAAGTGAATCGATTTGCCAAGACAGAATTATTAATCCAAATCAATTCACTTTATGTCCCGATCCAACACATCGTCACCTATGACAACGCGCCAATGTTTCTATTCACGGAGTCCAACTCCGATGGCCAAGACAAACCATCTCCCAAAAGGGATATAGACAACATAACAATCTTTACATGAATAAAGCGCCCAACTTTATTCCCTCGATTGCGGATCATATATTTTAGACCATCACCTTAAGAGTCGTGTCTACCGCATAATCATCCCATCATATGCCCAACTCTTAAGGTTTAGACTGACAGTCTCAGACTACTGTTTGCTTATCATACATTCAACAAATATGAACGTAAAGAGGACAATATTTGGTATATATAAATGAATAAATTCTTTATTGATAAAAATGTCTCCAAAAACGTATTACATTTTTACTCCTTAGAGCATACATGTCTAACAATTGGATACACTGATTCTGATTTTCAATCAGACAAAGACACACATAAATCTATGTCTGGATTAGTGTTTACTTTTGGTGGTAGAGCCATAGTTTGGAGAAGCATCAAACAATCTTGTATTACTGATTCAACTATGGAAGCTAAATATGTGGCTGCTTGTGAAGCAGCTAAAGAAGCTGTTTAGCTCCGTAAGTTCTTCAATGATCTAGAAGTAGTTCCAGGCATGGATAAACCACTCACACTGTATTGTGATAATAGTGGTGTAGTGGCAAATTCAAGAGAACCTAGAAGCCACAAAAGAGGAAAGCATATAAAGAGAAAATATCATTTGATCAGAGAAAGAGTATATCGAGGCAATGTGGAAGTTGTGAAAATAGCATCGGAAAACAACCTTGCCGACCCTTTTACCAAGACGTTACCTGCAAAGAGCTTCGAGGCACACTTGGAAGGCATAGGTCTCAGAGAAATGTCTCACCTGCTTTAGGGCAAGTGGGAGATTGTTGGGTTTGATACCCTAAAAGTTGTGGCATTGTACATATTAATAATAAATAAATAAGTGACATTTATAATTATTTTGGTTGCTTATATGTATCATGAACACATTTATAAACATCAAGAAAATTCCATGATTATTTATGTGATTATAAATTTAGCATATAAGTGTCATATGCTTAGGGATAAAATTTATAGATAATAATCTAAATAGTCCGTGATTAAAGTTTGAGATCTTTAATTAAATATTACAAGTACGGTCCAATCTCATTTAGAATGAAATAGTCATTATCCAGACTATTAATGTAGAGACATTAGATTAGAGGTACTTTATATAATGAGATTATATAGGACTCGACCAGATAAATTATGAATCTCTAAGAATCATCCGTTAGAAATAGAATATTTAAATTTATCACTATGATGATCATATATTTGGCAGTCTTAATCCTGAGTATTTATTAGACTCTTGTTTATGATATTATGTTTTTTAATTTGCTTGGTAAGATTTGTTTTAGCATAGATCATAACTTAGCATCTTGGAAACATAATGTAATAAATGGATGTGAATAATATTATACAGATATGGAATCCATTCCTTCCCTATGGAAGTTAGAAAAATAGTTCTCTTGAGTGATAATTCAAGGTTTGAACAGTAGAGCACTCGTTCATAATAAGATTATGAATTAATTGTTCATTAGAGGATTATTGAAACTCAAAGATAAAGATGTAATAAGAGAGGTAAACGGAGATTGAACCTAGCTTTTATTATGAACTATCTATGGAAGACTGACTTATATTTAATAATTATATCAATGGCCTACTTGCTTCTTTTCTTTGAGTAATTTTACTATAATTTTAAAAATTCAGTTTCGGGTTTTTAGTGGAATAACACTAAAACTAATAGATTTGGCACATTAATCAAAGAGTTTAATTAATTATCAAATTTATTGGAGCTTGGGTTATAGGTCTCCAATACCACCTCTGTAACACTATATTGGATTTATGTATAAAATGAATTATACATATTTAGTTTGAAATTATTGAATTCTGAATTAATTATTTTACCCTTGAATTATCAATGTGACACAGAAAAGTATTTTTAATGACACATAATGTAGTCATATTTAACTGAGCATTAGTTAATTAATTAATTGATTATTTTTAAAAAAATCTATTCTTAAATAAATGTGATTTATTTTTAAATTTATATTTAGGCATATATATATATATGGTTTTGAACCAAATCTTATTATATATAAGATTTTATAATATATTAATATATATATATATTAAAATAATATATAAAAAAATGTAAACTTCACGCTAACTTGAAGTTCATGTTATATATATATATATATATATATTAAAAATAAATTTAAAAAAAGGGAAAACGTGAATGTTTACATATATATGTGTGTAAAAGTCAAAAGAATCACATAACGTGATTCGGTTAACAATAAAATAAAAAGGGGAAAGGAAAAGGTAAGAGTTATGTAAAATATATCATTTCCTCATATATCTGATATGGTGGCTATTTCAAATTTAAAATCAATTAAAACATTACTAATAGCTCAGATATAAAAAGGGAGAGATAACAGTTATCTCAAGATTTTTTCATTCACGTAACTTTTGCAGAATACTCAGGGAAAAAAACTGAGAGTTCTTCTCTGAAAAAAAAAGGTCTACTATCTCATGTGTTAAGTACATAGCAGATTCAAAAAAGTGTGAGGAAAATTCATTCTTGTAGTTTGACGCCCATTCGTCTTTCCATTGGTGTGGAGGCTAGGATTGGAAGATCGTGGTGTCAAAGAGGAAAGCTAGGATACCTTGATAGTCTTTAAAAGGTTGGTAAAAATTCTTAAGCTTTCTATTATTAATTAAAATTATATAGCTATTACCGATGAATAAAATTTTCAAAAAATTTTATTTGTCAATGATCCGTTCCTTCCGTTGTGTTTTGTATTTTAATTCCAACAGCTGGAGCATTACAAAGTCCAAATGGCATTCGAAGAAAACCAAAAGTACTGAAAGGGCATGTAAATGTAGTCTTTTCTTGATCTTCTATAGTTATCTCTATCTGATACTTACTTGAATATCCATCTAGAAAGCAATAGAAAGGATGGCTAGCTACACGTTCTAAGATTTGATCAATGAATGGGAGTGGGAAATGGTCTTTTTGAGTGGCAGCATTCAACTTTCAATAATCAATGTATATTCACCATCCAGTGAAAACTCTTGTAGGAACAAGATCTCTTTTTTCATTCCTTATCACAGTTACACTAGACTTCTTAGGTACAACTTGAGTTGGACTAACTTATTTACTATCCGCAATGGGGTAGATGAGACCTGCATTTAACAGTTTCAAAACTTCATTCCTCACAACTTCTTTTATTGTTGGGTTCAAGCTTCTTTTAGGGTCTCTTTTTAGATTAGCACCTCTTCCAATTGAATATGATGGGAGCAAATCAAGGGACTAATTCCCTTGATATCAACTATTGTCCAACCCAATGCATTTTTATGATCACGCAACATGTTAATTAACTATCACTCTTGTGATTCATCAAGTTTAGATGAAATGATGACAGGAAAAGATTCATCAGCTCCTAAGAATGCATGCTTTAGTCCTTTAGGAAGTTGGGCTAACTTAACTTTTGGGATTTCTTTAGTGGATGGTTTTGGCTTTTCTCTTTCTAGAAACAGCTTTTCAAAATATGGTTGCCAAAACTTTGTTTCCTTGTCCAGTGAATGTTTGGGAATATTAGAAATAGGATTAGGATTTTTAAGATTAGGACTTTGGAAGATTTCTTCAAGCATATCGGTTTGCTTTCGAAATTCTTCATGAACAACTTCAGTAATGATTTCAATGTAAGAACACTCATCATTGTTTTGAAATTGCTTCCCAATATGGAAAACATTCACTTCAAGAGTCATATTTCCAAAATAAATTTTCATGAGACCATTTCGACAATTGATGAGAGCATTAACCATAGCTATAAGGTCTTCCGAGGATGATAGGAACTTTTGATTCCATATCCACCTCAGTTTGAGTGTCTAAAATGAGAAAATCCATAGGATAATAAAAATTATCAACTTGCAACAAAAGATTTTCAACTATCCCTTATGGTTTCTTGATGGATCAACCTGCCAATTACAAGACCATAGATGTTGGCTTAATCTCTCCAAGGCCTAGTTGTGGGTAAATAGAATAGGGCATGAGATTGATGCTTGCTCCTAAGTCTAACAAGGCTTGAGTGATTTCATGGGTTCCTATGTAACATGTGATTGTGGGACATCTAGGATCTTTGTACTTGACCGATGCTCTTTGCTCAAGAACTACACTTAGTTGCTCAGTCAAAAATGCAGGCTTTGAAACATGATGTTTCCTTTTCACAGTGCACAAATCCTTCATAACTTTGGCATAAGCAGGCACTTGTTTGAGAATTTGCAAAAGTGGAAGATATATTCGAACTTGCTTCAAATGTGCCAAGATTTGTTCATAATTTTCTAGCACTTTCCTAGTGGATTGAAGAGGTTGAGGAAAAGGGGCTTTTACCATAAGCTTATTCACTTCTTCTTCTTGTCTTTGTGGAACACCTTCTTCATCACTCGTGTTTACAGTTTTTATTTTCTAATGATTTACTACTACGAGTGGTAACATGACTAACCTCTTCATCCTTCTCTTCAACATTAGAGGTTTGTATCATGTTTTGTCCTTCAAAAATGACCAGAGCTTAAGATGAACATTTTTCATTCAATTTTGAAATTTCTTTTGTCATTTGTATTAAAGCAGCTTCAATTTTCTTACATGACTTGTTTTGTATCACAATGAATGCTTGCAATGTTTCTTCAAGAGATTTGCTTGAATGTGAATCATGCTACAAAGCATTTTCTCCTGAGTGCATTTCTTCTTTAATTCTCCATTGATTTCCATATGATTGCTCTTGATTTGAATTTCTCTTGTCGAAATTCAAATTGTTTCTTCCATCAAGATTGAGGGTTTCGGGATACGAAGTACAAGGCTTATGATTTGTCCTTAAGGCATTACATTGTTCCTATTTTCTCCTATCACTTCCTAATACTCTAGTGGTTATTGTCTAACTGTTCCATCCACAAAATTTGTTCCTTGTAATTCAACTCTTGTGACTACATGACTTCCTTATAATTCAGCTCTTGTCTAATTGTTTCTCATTCTTCGCTTTAAGGATTTCTAATTCTCTTGTAAGGTTTTCAATTTAAACCCTAAGGTTGTAGTTATCCTCTTCCTTCAATTGATGAATTCCAGTTGATCAGGACTTGTTAGTATTATAAGAAATATCTAATTCAGCCCCAAATGAACTTTCTTAGCAAATTCATTAAGAAATTCCTTGGCCTCTTCAGGATCCTTGTGTAAAAATTTTCCATTGCATATCACTTCCAAATATTGACGATCATGACTTGTAGTCCTTCGTAGAAGAAGCTATCGAGACCCTAATTCTCATCACCATGGTAAGGGCATTGACTCAACAAATCCTTAAACCTTTCCCAAGCTTCATAGAAATTTTCATGGTCGTTCTGGGAGAATGTCAGAATTTGTTTCTTGAGATTGTTGGTCTCTTGATATTGGAAGTATTTGTGGAACAAAGCAGATGTCATGTCATTCCATGATTTGATGGATCAAGGTCTTAAAGAATAGAGCCAACTTTTGGCTTTATCTTTCAGTGAGAAAGGAAAGAATTTCAATTTGATGGAATCAGCAATGTCAGGGTGGTTACAGAAAGTGGCGATAACTTCCTCAAATTCACGAATATGAACATAAAGGATTTTTGCTTTCTAATCTAAAGAAGGTTGGTAAAAGTTGAATCATTCTAGGCTTAAAATCCTATTGCGGAAAATTCGATGGAAACACAATACATGAAGGAGTTAAAGTGCGAGTTGAATGCATGAAATCTTTCATCAGCATTCTTTAAGGATTGTCACCGAGATTCTCCATCGCAAACGAATTTGAAAGAGTGGTTGACGAAGATGAAGAATGCAAAAAAGGTTCGACAATTGTTCACTAGGGTTTCTTGAGTTAAAAGCCTTAACAAATTGACCAAATTTGTCTCTATGTTGAAGCATTAAGTGTTTCTCTTTTTTATTTTTTTATTTTTTATTTTAAATTAATTTTTTTAATTTACAAGGGAAAAGACTCGCTAAGCTTTTCTTTATTTAGGGAGAATAAAGTAATGAATGAAAAGCATTCGCCTAATTTATTTTATAGATCTTGAGAATTATATGCTTTAAGGCTGTTCCCAGGAAAGATTGGTGAGGCTAAGGCTCCTTAAAAACCAATCTCCTAGTCAGAGCAATGTTCTCAGAATGACTGGTGTTGAGAAAGTTTTCAAATTAACCGGCTATGGGAGTGGTTTCTGAGCCAGTTCCAGCCTCCAAATAGAACTCCCTTTAAAAATAGTCTTAACAAAACCACAATTTATTTTATGAAAAACCCAACTCTAAAATTTTATAAAGTTTTATTTCTAAGTTGAAAACCTAAATCTAAACATAAAACTAACAAAATAAATATTTTACAAATTATAATTAAAAATAAAATATTTTTTTGTTTGTCAATTTTTTTATTTTTATGAATAGTGAACAGTGTATGAATAGTGATTGACATGAATAGTAGCTTATTTAACTAAATAATTAAACAAAAAACTTAAATAACAATATTTACACGATTTATAAGATAAGGACAGAGTACTTACCTGGTTTTCCGCTTAATTCAACAATCTAACAAAGTAACGGCACCTCTCCAACAATAGCGCCAAATTTTTGTTCTAGTCGCCCAAAATGTTTTTTCTTAAATAGTAGACGTTTGTAGTATAAAAAAGTTGTCGTATCTACAGGAAGATAAAAATTTTACCTCGACAAATTGTTAAAAATAAACAGTCAAAAAGGCAAGTGATTTTCCAAAACAAAGTTTAATGTAAAAGAAATATTTTTGTGAATTTTTTAATTAAAATTTAAAGCATAAAATGAAAACAGTGAAGCTTAGAGAATCTCTTATTTATTTTGTAACTGATATGAAATTTTAATTTTAAAGAAATATTTATCTAAAGCATTTAATTTATTATATCTTTTCTCATTAATTGCAAGTATATTTTACTAATTTTATAAGTCAACCGAAAGCGACAATATAGCAAGCCATAATGCAGTAAGGGTTTTTTTATAAAAATAACAAAATAATCATATCTCACTAATGATTTAGTGCACTAATTATGAAAATTAAAACCACTGTCACTACAATTATAATTAACATAATTTTAAGATAGAAAAGATAATAACAAATCAAATTATTACATTTTAATGAAATAAATTTTACATTAATTTTGGCAACACTTCGTCCTATGAAATATCTAGAATAGACAATAGAACAAGTCATACTATAGTAAAAGACATTTCATAAAATTAAGTATCATTTTATTGTTATTAATATTAATTATGCAACACAATTAAATTGCACAAATAAAGCATGACTAAATTTATGTAAAAATTTGCAGCATAACAACACTAACAATAATTATTTTGAAAAATATAATTTATTCCACAAAAATATAAGCAGTACAAAGCAGACATTGAGTTAAAATCTATACTAGAGTATTACACATACAAGATCATCTATCTACCTCACCAGACTCTTGACACTAATTTAGACATTATTTTATTAAGGGGGTATTGCTGAGTCTAACTCAGCAGAAAGAAAAGAAAAACAAGGAAAGAGAGAAAAGGAGAAATGGCCCGAAGGCCTTTTTGGGTTTTTTTCTTTCACTGAGGCAAAGAGCCTCAGTATTTACAGGCTTAAGAAAAATACTATTTAGTATTTTTTACAATTTTTTTTTAACTGTTTAAGCATTGAAATAACGGATCATTTTGATCCTTTTTTCTCTCCTTTTTTTTTCCAGGAGGAGGGCCTTGTTCACTGTCTAAGAATCTCGTTGAGACTCTTTGTGGCGAAGTGCTGGAAGCATTGGTTAGACACGATCTAGGCAGTTCGTTTTGTAATCCAAAGGCCAGAATTCGCTGAAAAGAATGGGCCTAGTGGGGCCTCGTGGGACCGAGATTGAGGACCCTTGGATTGGTCTTGGTTGACAGATCTGAGGGCTAAAGAAATGAAAGCATATGAGCACGGAAACATCAGATTAGATAGCTTCTAAATCCGCGTAGGGCCTGCTCACGTGTCACGATTGACGTGCAAATCTGAAGCTAACGTGTGGCATGACAGTTGCTGGCTCACGCAGTAGATGGACGACTTAGATCTCTTTGGCGATGCATCGGATTCTCCACATTTTGCCACGTGGCTTTGTCTAGATATATTAAGATTTTTGTTGGTTTTTATGCATTTGATGTCTGATTTTGTCCGTTTTGGTGTCGTTTTGCTCCGTTTTTCTCCAGATTTCAAATCTAAAATTAACAAACACACTAAAATTAATCATTTTACGCACAAAATATTTACAATAAAATTAAACATATTTATTTTACAATAAAACATGCAAAATTACCAAAAATAGATAAAAACTTCTAAAATTAACAAACCTTAATAGATATGCTATTTGAGACTCGGGATCATTACTAGAAACATAATAGAATATATTTACAAACTCAAAACTTATTTACAAACACTTTAGGACTCAAAATAAAATCACACAACATTATTTTTATAATTTTGATTATTTACAGACTAAACACATATTTAACATACCGAAATAACTCTAAAAATAAATATTATTAAACATAAAAACAAACTAAAAACACATTTTTAAACACATTTACACACTAAGACACTAAAATACTTATTAACACAAAATGTTATTAATTAGATGATTTAATGAAAAATAAAAGCATAAATAAATGATTTAAACCTTGTAAAAAATACACTTTTATAGTCTCATCAATAACATACGATGCTTACATTATCATGAAGGACATCCTTAAGCAAATGAAGCAATTTCCAATCTATGCAGTTACATAGCTTCCTCAACTATGTTTCTTGTCACCACCTCATACATTGTGAGTCCTAAAAAGATAAAAATATAGGCGAATGAGCAACAACATGCTCAGTAGGGAAAACCATTACTCATGTTTAGGTTTTTATCATTGCCACATTAAAACCTGCATGGTTAGTTAGTGCTCATCATTTGCCAGATTATGAGAATTATTATGATCACATTTTGTGGATGCTATAGTTAATCATTACCAAGTTTCATGCACATACATATATACAAATATTACTATTCATCATTATTCCTAGGTATCCATGTTCAATAGAGTATCACTCAACTCATCGAAACCCAAATAGGCACACTTGACTACCCTCTAATTATTCTAAGGGTGCTCCAATGAGGGGATATCAAATCCCAAATCCTCATCAAGTTGATTCCTGCACAGTGCATTTTGAGACTTTCGACCCAAGGGAGCATCATCACCTCCCCCTATTTTACCTTTTAGGGTATTCGTGCCCAAAGACAACTGTTGTCGTCTTCACGTCTTACGAATCCTCTATAATCATTCATCATTTATAGAGTCAGTTTTTCCTAATCATCCTTCTCAATCTACAACAACATATGTCAAATCAATATATTCCTCGCTATGTAATATAGGACGAGTTCATGTCATAGTTTTATATGTGATACTCATATAATAGCAGTTCAACATACATATATATATCTTGCAATAAAATAACTAATTTTAATTCCATAAAAACTCACAAAAGATGAGTAATAGAATCCTTACCTCTTAGCGAATTACCATGCTGATAACTTCAAGCTCACAATAACAAGCTCACCCTGTAAGCTCCAAGTACTCTGTCATCCTATGACACATAAAATAACCATACTTTAACTAAATTCCTAATCCATAATCATACCAATTTGTGAACTATTCTTATTAGCGTGCCATAATCATTTATATGAAATCCTTGGAACATTTTGTAACATAACACGATGTAAAACAAGTGTGTTTGGAATGCTTGATCGGCCTACTGATCAACTATTTCTGGCCTTTCAAACAAAACTGCTATTTTTGGACTCTCTTTCAGCTTGCCATTACTATTCATTGTCCTGTCGGTATTGTTCATCGGCCTGCCAAACTGAACAATGTTTGGCATGCCGATTCATGGTGTTCGGCCTATCGAACCTACAGACGGGTTTGGCCTACTGATTGAAAAGATCAGCCTGCCAACAGAACAACGTCTGAAAATTCTAGTTTCCATTTTCAAAGTTTTCAAACTTTAAAACTCAATCCGATCCTTTTTAATAATTTTTAGGGTATAGAAAATGCATAAAAACCATGGATTAACACATTTAAACACATATAGATCATTCTTTTTGAAATTTTCATGCTCAACAAACAAATATAAACTAAAGATTAAAACTTTTCAAAACTAGCTCAAAAACTCAGTATAAACAAAGATCTATGTAAATCAAGCTTTAAAAATGTTGTATAATTATCGACAAACATCAAGAACATATTTCTCTCAATTTTCATACGAAAATACAACTTAGAACCAAGGTTAGAGGTTAGAAATCTAACCTCAAACTTAGTTCAAAAGTAGAGTTTAATCTTGAAATTGTCTAAATCCCCTTGATCTTTGAGTTTGTGAGAGATTGTTTGAGGTTTATGTGAAAGGGTCACCTAAATTTTCCCTTTTGATCTCTTTGGTTTTGCTTCACCGTGGATGTAAAGAAGAAGAAGAAAAGAAAGAGAAAGAGAAGGGAGAAAGAAAGAAAGAGAGAGTGTCGGCAAGGATGAGGAAAGAAAAGAAAGAGGGCAGGAAAAATGAGTCTCTTCGAAGACTTTTAGACACAAAATGCCAAAATGACATTTTCATAAATAATTAGAAGTTCTAAGGGCATTTAGGTAAATATGCTAAATAGATATAGAAAAATTTTAGAAAATTTAAAAATAAGTAGAAATAAATAACATGAAATAGATTTTAGATGAAACAAATTTTAATTGATACACTAATAATTAATTTGATTACCATAATACTCGTTAGGAAAATAACAGGTGTCACAAGTCTATATATAATTCATAAGGTTGGAATTTGAAACGGATTTGAAGAAAATAATCAAGTAAATAATTTGGAGACATTAATCAAGTATATCAATCCATATTAGTTGTCATCAAATAATTAATAAAATATCAAAAAAAGACTCTATTTTCTTACCAGACCAAAATTAGTTTGCACATAATAAATATGGGTAAAATTGGTATGGTAAAAAATATTGAATGAGAGATTTGGCCATGATTAACAACCATATAAAATTAAGTCATTTAAATTATTAAAACATATAATTTTTACTAAATAATAAAAATTAATCATATCGTTTCGTAAAGTTTAAGGGTGTGTTTGATTGGGGGGATTAAGGGAGACAGAAGGAAAGGGTGTAAAGAAATTGAGGATGGGGTTAGGCTAATTCATTGTTTGGTAGAAAGGATTGATCAATGGAATTGGAAGGATTAAGCCAAGGGATTCCCACCAAAATTCAATCCCCCCATGTCTGGACTGGAGTTAGTAAAGGGGTGGTTGTTATGTGTGTAAAATTACAACTTTTTACTTCCCCCTTTTTTTTATTTTTATTTTTTCAATTTGATTATTCTTTCCTGCTCCAAGTTCCAATGCCCTTGAGCGGAGCTCATAAACTGAAATCAAACGTGGGTTAGTTCTGCTGGGATAGTGTTGGAAGCAAATTTCAAATCAAACAAACTAAGTCACAGTTTATAATTCTTAGCAAGAAAAAAAAAACAAAATGTAAAAGGACACTAATTTTTTGGAATATAATATAAAAAGGTGTTGATACAAATTTAATAAAAGGTCAATACGGTACTTTTATAAATAAAACTGAATCATTCCTTCCTTGTTTTTATCTATACCAAACAAAAAGAATAGATAATTATCATCCTTCCTTCCTATCATACCAAAAAACTTTGAAGAAACTTGTAATCCTACCTTTCCTTCACACTCTTCTCCCCTCCAATCTTATCTATCTTTCTTTTCTTCCATCCCTTTTATCAAACAAGAAATTATTCAATAGAGTGGGTATACCACATGATTTTGCTTATGTGGTATAGCTTTTTGTAATTAAGTTTTTCTTTTCTAATGTGTATTCCAATAAATGCAGAGTTAAATCTATTATAATTAATCTACCTAAATCCCTTTTACTAATTATTTAACTTTAGATATTTTTTATTTTAAAACACTAGTTTATTATATAATTGTCTCTGACTTTTGCTATTCCCTTAAACGCATGTTTTCCATTACAGATGCCCATGCGATTGCTTCACAACGAGAAATAGGATGAGCATTTGAAGGAACACTAATTCTAGCATCTTACTAATCTTTGATATATACATATATATATATATATGAATTTATTTTTTCATGTTTTCCTCCTATTTGAAAAAAAAAAATCTTTTTTTTATATGATAAAGGATATAATTTGGAAAATAGAATTTCTTTGATTATAAGCATGTTCATCAACGGGTTCACAACATATAGCACATTTCAGGGAAAAAAATGTCATTTGGACTGGATCATGTATATACAAAGTAACATAAGATAACATACTAAGATATATACATATGAAATTATTTTTAAAATTAAAAATAAAATTAGAGCTAAAACGATTAATAAAAGAGATTAGGTAGAATAATTATAGTGGATTTATTATTTGACTCTACCATTAATGCAATAAGAGAGACTTAATTACCAAAGCTAACAAAATTTAGAGTCCAAATGTCAAATCTTCATTGACTGTACATAAACAAAATAGCATGATATATTAAGTCTACTGAATAATTCCCCTTATCAAACATACCCTAAAATGAAGAGTCCGTGTCCCTCCATTCATTCATATGCTTCAAGCACCATATAAGTGTGTCAGTTTGAGCTTTTGTTAGATTATATAAGTTAGGCGCGCATATATATACACACACGTATATATATACACACACACATATATTTATAAAAGCTCAGGTCATAGAGTTTTTGATGGATATAAAGCTACTCAATTATACTAGAACTGGTTTTATAAAAGGACACATATCCGACAAAGATTTAGTTATTTGTATGATTAATGCGACAAAATAAAATTCTGAGCACGTACTAAGGGAATATTCACGAACAACATTCCCATAATTCATTGAATAGTACCCATACAGATCACTCATCTTACCAAAAGTCCAAATCTATAATTGCCACTAATTTGAACAAATATTTGAAGAAATAACAGCGCCTCTCTCTCTTTCTCTTCGGGACAGTATAGAGAAGCAAAAGCACATGCAAAATTACGTGTAATGGGACCGAACTCATCTTGAGCTATAAAATGGTATCCCACTAGGAATTACGCGTCATTAGTCAAAAGAGCCAACAAAACGCCGAGCTACGACAATTTTATTTTTTTATTTTTTTTCAGATCTAAAAGGTTTTGAGGTTACAGACAAAGAATTGGAAAGAAGATCTGAAAGAATGCTTTGGTGAATTGTAATGATTTCTCTGAGTTAGTTGTGTTGTATTGCAATCATTCGTTTATATACAGTATCAATACATTTGTAACTCACTAATTCTAACTAGAGTATACTAGCGATTTACCATAGTTAGCTGATGGTTAACCTCTTTACAATCAGCTCAACAAACTGTAACTAACTAACTAACTGTAACTAATTACATTTATAACAAACCACATCTTAATGTTTCCTAACACCCTCCCTCAAACTCAAGGTATGAGAATTCTCTACTTTGAGTTTGCTACGCATATCGCCGATTTTTGAACTTGAACAGGCCTTGGCAAACACATCAGCTAAGTGATTAACGGAAGGAACATGCTTGACTTCAAGCTTTTTCTGCAGAACTTCTCTCGAACAAAATAGAGATCAATCTCTATGTGTTTAGTTCTAGCATGTAGAATTGGATTGGCAACAATCATAACATAGGTTGTCACGCCACACTAGGGGTGTTCGTTTGACAGGAACTTTCAATTCTACAAGAATGGATTGGATCCAAGTGATTTCTGCAACTGTGGCTGCTAGACTTCTATACTCAGCTTTAGTTGAAGACCTAGGGACTGTATGTTGCTTTTTGAAAGCCCAAGATATTAGATTCTTGCCAAGAAATATGTAGAAACCTGTTGTAGATCTTTTGTCTTCAAGATCATATGCCCAATCAGCATCACAAAATCCCACTATCTCAATCTCTATTTTTGGAGACCTGGTGAGATGCAGATCATGCAAAATAGTACCAGCTAGGTACTTTCACTACACGCCAATGAGCCTCTAGAGGAGCTTGCATGAACTGACATACTTTGTTAATTGAGAAGGCCAGGTCAGGTCTTGTAACAATTATATATTGTAAAGCACCAACCACACTTCTATACAGTGAGAAATTTTCAATAGAATCACTACCATAGGAGATGAGTTTATCGCCTATGGTCGTTGGTGTAGAAACTGCTTTTGCATATTGCATTTTGACTTTACACAAAAGATCTGTGATGTATTTTGTCTGAGTAAGGAGAATGCCTTCAGTGGTGTGTTGAACTTGGATACCAAGAAAGTAATCTAGTGAGCCTAGTTCTTTGGGAGCAAAGGCATGATGTAGGTCTATGATTAGAGCTTGAACTATATTAAGATCACTTCCAATTATTAAAGTATCATCAACATAAACCAATATCTACATTGTAGCCCTTGATGACTCACAAATGAACAATGAGTGATATGTTTTAGTAGCAGTAAAGCCAAGCTTAACAAGGGCCTTGCATAGTTTGTCAAACTAGCCACGTGGTGCCTGCTTTAATCCATATAAGGATTTTTGCAACTTGCAAACAAGATGACTAGATTTGGAATCCACATACCTTGCAGGTTGTTCCATGTATAACTCTTCTTGTAAATCACCATTCAAGGAGGCATTGTTCATATCTAACAATCTTATAATCCAATTTCTACTTAGAGCAATTGTAAGCATAATTCTAATTGTGGTAAGTTTAACAACTAGACTAAAGGTTTTAGTGAAATCAAAACCAGCTACCTGGTGAAAACCTTTGGCCACCAACCTAGCTTTGTACTTGTTTATAGAACCGTTGGATTGTCCTTAAGCTTGAAAACCCACTTGCACCCAATGGCTTTCCTCTCTAGTGGTAATTCTACCAAAGTCCAAGTGTTATTATGTTACAAGGCAGAAAACTCCTCAGCCATGGTTTGTTTCCAATTGACATCTTGCAAAGCTTCCTGGATTATTAGTGGCTCTTTAACAGCTTTATAAAGCTTGGCTTTACTAATACCTTTCTTTAATCAGCTCATCAAGGGATAGATATTAGAAGTGTTGTGTTGAGATGGTGCAGAGGTGGAACCAGCCCGAGAAGACTCACAAGAACTAGAAGCATTATTAGTAGCATCATAGTGATAGTACGGTCAGAATGTAAAACATCTTTAGCTAAGTTCTATGTATCAGAAGAACAAGGGACTGAATTAGGATAGATTAAAAGAGGATGAGAGACATCAAAAGAAGAAGATGAAGAAGAAGCTAGAATAATTGTTGGGGCAGCAAATGGAAAGACAGTCTCATTGAAGATAACATCTCAAGCAATGAAAATTCAACCTATAGAGTCTAAGCATTTGTAGCTTTTATGATTGAGGCTATATCCCAAAAATGTGCAAAGAGTTGAGTGAAAATGGAATTTGTGTTTGTTATAAGGTATGGTGTTTGGTTGACAAAGGCAGCCAAAGACTTTAAGCTGTGAGTACACAGGTTTGGTATGGAAGAGTTTTTCAAGAGGAGACACATTCTGAAGTACTTCAGTAGGAAGTCAGTTTATAACAAAGACTGAAGTCCTAAAGGCTTCATCCCAATATTTAAGAGGCATTGAAGCATGTGCCAATAATGTAAGGCCATTTTCAACAATGTGGCGATGTCTTCTTTCAGCAAGGCCATTTTGCTCATGAACATGGGGGCAAGAATTTCTGTGTATAATTCCTTTGGAATTTAAGAAGGTGGTGAATGACCTATATACCCCTCCCCCAATCAGTTTACAAGGCTTTGATTTTGTATCCTGGTTGAAGTTCAACTTGTGCTAGAAGATTTTGAAAAGTCTGAACGACATATGACTTGTTCCTAAGGAGATGCAGCCATATGAAACATGAATAAGTATCTATGAAATGTACATAATAAGAGCAAATTGGGGCTAGACCCACAAACATCAGAATGAATCAGTTGTAAAGGTTCAGTATATTTAGTTTCAAAAGGGAAAAATGGAAATTTGTGAAGTTTTGTAAGACACCAAGCAAAACATATAGAATGAGGAACTTTATTGATGTGAGAAAGATTACAATCAGCTAGAACATTCTGTACAACTTGTTCAGATGGATGAGCTAATCTTTTATGCCAGATGTCAAACAATATTGAATCTAAATGAAGTGTTTGTGTACATTAAGAAGGAATATTACATCAAAGGGGAAGAGTGATTATGAGAGACATTGTTACATGACATAGATTTTTGAGCTGATATAGGGGCCTTTGCAGTGATGGTGTAATGACCTAAAAAATCCAAAAATTAATAAGTATAATTAATTAAGGATTTTTCCATAATTATCCAGCTAAATACGTAAGAAAGTACAAGTGTAGAATTTATCCACATGTAAATTTGAAGGTCTTAAAGCTGTAAGACCTTAGAAATAAATAATGTTGTGAATGCACAAATTTATGTGCTTTGTTTATGAAACATATAATATTGTAATGTTATGATAGTACATTGAAATAGTTGATTAATGTGCTAAATTAAAAGTTTATGATTCATTAATTTCATGCATGAGCCAAAGAGGTGATGTTATTTGGCAAAAAGTAGAATTCCCAACTTACTATAATGATGTGAAAAATTCCTATATGATATCAGTTTAGTAAAAAAAAAACCCAGATCAATAGTGATCATGAGCTCCATACCATAATTTAGAAAATGGTGAGCACTAAGTTTCAGTATGCAAGGTTTTATGACAATTTTACTATGATTGATCTCGAAATTTAAGAAGATCATAAAGTAAGATAAGAATTTCAAAAAAGTTATAAAGAACATTGGAAGTTTGAGAATTCCAATGTTTTGAATGTGTATAGTTAGTTATTATACACATTAATAATTACATAAGGATTATTATTATTGTTGTTGTAATAACAATAATAACAACAATAATAATAGCAGTTGTCATAATAATAGTGAAGGATAAGAAGAAGAAGAGCGTTGACGGAGTCCACAAACGTTAATCTATTGCTAAGATATGGACTCATAAATGGCTCTTTATAAAGAGCAGTTCGGGTTGCACTGTAAAGCCTCAAATAGTGCTAAGTTCATAATTTGAATTAAATTGACTTGCAGATAGTCAATTTAATTTATAAAACTATTTTAAATTAAGACTACTATTTTTATGACAACATTTGAAGCTTAAAATATGAAAATTTTTAATGAAAAGTATATGTTTAAAATTATAATTTTTTTAAAGTAAATATATATATTATTTATATTGAGCAAAATTTTAAATACATAATATCTTCCTTAGAATTCATATGCATATATACATATATATATATATATATGTATACAGTTGCAAAAATAGCTAATCACCGATTTTGAAGACAAATGTATCAAATTTATTGTTTTAAAATAAGATCAAGAAATCAAATTTTAAGTTTTAACCATGGTTCTTAAATACAAAATATTATTTTTAGCAAATAAATAAATAAATATATATGTATATAATTGGTGAAATAAGTGAATCAACGATTTTAAAGACAATACTATCAATGTTTATGGTGTCAGAATAATGATTTTATGACAGTATGGAGATGTTTATACGGCAATGATACAGTAAGAAAATTTGAATTTATGTAAGTACTTTTAAGGAATGAGAGTATTACAGTTTTAAAAAGCACAGTTATGGTTATGAGAAAAACTCAAATTTTTTGACAAGATATCTTCACCGTCTGATGTTCTATCGATGTGATTCTTGTTCCTAAGTGACCACCATGACGAGAGGAACAAAACCCACCCATGGTTGCACCTCAACAGTAGTTAGATTGCTCCGCCCATCTATCGCCACCTTGCGCCGCCACATCATTGTAGAACTCTACCTTACCGGAGGAGGTGGCTGACATCGCCCCTCCCAACAGACTCAGAGGGCCAAGGTGAGCTAGAAGCCCCACCCAATTGTGGTTAGCATTGTCGCCCATTGAAGCTCAACGCTACCGCTGCCAACCCACCGTGGGGACTTCGATTTCACTGTTCCAAGCAACGTCGACCCAAATTGATTGGGGGGAAATATTCAGAGGAGGACGGGGAAGCTTTCCCCCACCTCAATTGCAATAAGCCGTCAACGATCGATGGAGTTCGAGGTCTACCACTGTTAACTGCCACAGGAGCCTCCATTCTTGCTCTTCCCGCCCACATTGCTTCAAATTGGATGAGGGAACATGTTCAAAAATGAGTGGATAGCAAAAGCCATCAGCCAATTTCAGGCCAATACCGCCGGAGCACTGCCAGCCAAGCCACCATTTTTGGCCAAGATTATAGAGCTTGACCTGCTATGTTAGAGGAAAAATTACGTGAAATTGACACCGCCATTGGACTTAGAAGGGTCAATTTAGGGGGGGTAGGCCTAAGCCCAGCCACCAACGAAGTCTGGTCAACACTGGTCAAAGTCGGTCAAAGTCGATCAACGATCGATCAACATCGATCAATGTTGACTTTAGGTTTTTGTGATCTAGACCTCCGATCAATGATTTGACACTACCTCCCAACTTGTTTTGACGCTCTAAATGGGATGGTGACCTCTGTTTGAGCTAATTTTACTTCGATGAAAATCGTCTGGTACTGACTGCATATGAATCGAGGCAACTCAAACTATAGTAACGGAGTTCAGAATGATGTTTTCAGCAGTAATAAATCTCCATGGAGCATTCCTAGCCATCCATAGCCCTTGGCATGTACCTGAGAGGCAAAGTAGGCCTCTAGTGTTTCCCAGATTTGGAAAGAAGTCTCATAGTTGATCATCCAAGTGAAAAGAGCACCAGACATTGAAGAAAATAACCAGGAAGCAATCAATTGATCTTGTTGTTCCCAATCTTGAAAGTCTGGATTAATTCGATTTGCTGCTTGATTTGCCTTATTTTTGCACTTCAGTGGTAAATCTTCATTATGAAATAGGAAATTTTGTAGTCGATGACCACAGATTGTAACAAGAACTTGGTTGCGCCAAATCATGAAATTACTTTGGTCCAACTTCGAAGGAGTTGGATGACTGAACGTAATTGGAGCAAATCTTGAAGTAGTTAATGAAGAAGTATCTCCATTTGTGGCTGATGGTCAATTACGATCTTGAATCGCCATTAACGATAATGATTGAGACGAAGTACACTGCACAGCGTCCAGCAATGTTCTCTCCAATCTCTCTGAAACCATAAAAGGTTTTGAGGTTACAGACAAAGAATTGGAAGGAAGATTTGAAAGAATACTCCGGTGAATTGTAATGAATTCTCTGAGTTTGTTGTGTTGTATTGCAGTCATTCATTTATATACAGTATTAATACATTTGTAACTCACTAATTCTAACTAGAGTATACTAGCAGTACCATAGGTAGCTGATGGTTAACTGACTTTACAATCAGCTCAACAAATTGTAACTAACTAACTAACTGTAACTAATTACATTTATAACAAACCACATCTTAATGTTTCTTACCAAGATCGTAGGAAGGAAGGGTCCAAAGACAAAAGAAAGCAATTCAACTTTCATTAACACTCCTAGACTCTCCTATATATACTTGTAATATTCTTTTGTTACATTGTATATTCTTTTCTCTCTTATTCTTTGCTTCCACGGATTGTTCCTTGAATGTAACACGTAAAAATAAAAAATATAACATAATAGTTATTGATTGAGTATTTAAAAGAGTAGTTTAAATCAATGGTTTGTATGGTACAATAAAAAGCTATAGTGTAAAGCTCTCACATACTACGTATTCTCAAACCTAAACTAATGGTTTAAACTACTCTCCTAAACACCCTATAAATGTAATATCAACATTAAAACTGGGTAACATCATTTTTGGACGATTAAATTTTTCATTGTTACACCGACCTAACATTAATATATGGACCATAAAAATACATAATATAATTTTTAAATGACTGAGGGCCCGTTTGGTTCGAATATTTGAATAGAGTATTTGAATGAAGATTTAAATTTTTGTGAGAGAAAATACTGTAGCAAAATGATTCAAACCGTGATTCGAACCACGAAACAAACGGGCCCTAAGTTTCTTAGCATTACATTAATGTATTGATATTATATTAAAAGGCCTTCAAGTTCTATTCTTCTTTTCTACATATTAGGCGAAGGAACCATACAAAACCTTTACATCTTTTAGTGTCCAAATACCCAAAAAAAAAAAAAAAAGACATACGAAAAAATTCTTAGTGGGGTCTGATAAAGTTAAGATCCTCATGTGCACCACGTTAGCTGATGTCAAATAGTTAGACCGTCCTCATCAGGGTTAACCAAGCTGAGCTTATATTGTCTGCCCTAGTATCTTCTAAAGAGAAAGAAAAAAAATTAAAAATAAAAAAATTGAATAAAGGTGTAAATTAATAAAGCTCCTTTGTAAAAAGGAATACCCAAATGGCCAATGCTGACGGTTATTAGGCCAGAAGAATAAAGCTGGACCGCCCATCGTCCGCATCAGGATAATAAAAAGAACCAAACAAAGGCTTTCCTTTTTGACACTTTATAACGCGTTCATTATCTCAGAATTTTTCCGCAAAGACTTTTTTCTTTGTATATTGATCGGGGTGGGGAAAAGCAAAATTTTGAGAAATGATCCTTTATATATATTGAGGAAACAGTTATGGATTCCACGTTTAAAGAAGGAACCTTTTCTTGCGGCCAACAAGAAGCATTGATTTTATTTTGATTAGTACTAAATTAGTAATTTAAATAGTTCTATTTTGACAATATCTATAAATAGTTCTAACACAACATAAATACAAATTTTGTCATAGTAATAACAGAACAAATTTGATAAATTATAGTCATTTTACAATACATCTTGCACAATTAAATACGTAACTTTATAACTAGCTATAGTCAAAGAATGGCTACGGCTAATAATAATATTTTCTCTAACAAAAACAAATATTGTAATAATTATCTGATATTCTGCCAAATGAGATCCTGAAGTTGTGAAGGTGCGGCTCATGATCATGATATTATGGGGTGTGTTTATGAGAGTGTCATTTGCCCGTCTGATGAAGGTCATGGGCCCACTGATGCAGTACAATTGTTTGTTTAGATAATATAATTCAACGAGATAATGGTGGTGTCATGTGCTAAATGGTTTGGTCTGAAATGAGACTTAACTTTATCATGTAGTCTGTAATATGAAATAAATAAAGACTATAAAAAGGGAAAACCACAAATTTCCTTTCCTTTCTTTTCTTTTCTTTTCTTTTTCTCTTACCAAAAACTAATTAATGTCAATTTACACGAACTCCAATTAGCTTAAAATGGTCTTCTCATTAAAACTTGGAAGGTCAGCAAATACACAAACGTCCAGTGCACCAGGCTTTGATTTTCCATTCTAGCTGCCTGTTTCAAAGTAAATTTCCATGCGTGGTGGAAAGATTACAGACAAGGAATGAAAAAAGAACAATGAGATGATTACTATTCGTCAAAAATCTAAAGTACAATTTTAAAACCAAGACAATATCATGGTGTCCATAAGCTAATTATAGCTAAAATTAAACAGACTTGTAAAAAACAAACTTGCACAAATGAAAGTGGTTTGATCCACTTTATTAGTTATAAATAATGTAAAGCTCCCACATGTTTCAGTAACAATAAAAAATAGTTATAGTATAAAGCTCTTACATGCTACAATAAAAAAGTCCTAACCAACTGTTATAACCACCTACTAAACACTTCATTTTATCATTAATTACTAATTGTACATAAATTTTCCACTCTACTAATCATGTACACTTTTGACTTTGGCCTACTTACACAGTTTCTTTTATATAACAATATATTCCTCCGGAGTGATATGAATAAAAAATACAAAGCTATAGGGACTTTTCTGGAAGAGAATACCGATCAATATTAGTATGCCTCTTAAGCTATACAAATTTCACGTAATTTTTTTAAAAAAATTATAATATTTAAAAATATACATCCGTATATATACGGAAATTATAAATATCATGTATATATTATATATTTATATTATACTATGTTAATATTTTTAAAAAATAACCGACGTCTAATTTTTTACCTTAGTAGCAGAAGAAGTGAGAGAGATGGAAGCTGAAGAGGTTGAAGTAGTGGCCAAGGACAATCCCACATTGTAAGCCATAGTTCCATCAGGTTGAAAAAGGCCATAGTTCCTCTCCGACGTGGGACCCGGTTTCATGTCCTCATTGAACAGAGCAAACAAATAAACTTCCAATCTCATATTAGGCCTCAAAGGAGTCCCTTCATTCCCCATTTGCCTCCTCAACAAATTCCGATTGTAAATCGCTGCATTCTCGACCGTCGCTCCGACTTCATCGGCATCGCCTTTTGACGGCCACCCCGTCTCTGAAACCCGAACTTCGATCCCGCCGTAACCCATCCTCGCAATGGCGAAGATCGCGGCATCCACCTGGGCGTACATCATGTTGTCGTAGTGCAGTTTTGTGTAAGGATCAACCATTCCAGAGTTGGGATTGAAAAGTACGTAGTCCAAAGCGATTCTATTAGGGTTGTCCTTGTAAGCAAAATAAGGATATGCATTGATCCAAAAGGGTGATTTAGTACTCGAAAGGAACTGCAACAACTGCGACATGGCGGCGGAGACTTCGGTTTTGAAGCTGCCAGCGGACGGCGGGTAGGATTCTTGGAGAACAGCCAAAGAATTTGGAGTTGAAACTCTGATGTACATGTCTAGACCTAACTGTACCAATGCGCTGTGAATGCCGATCATGGCGGGAACGAGGTTGTCGATCAACGCTGTCGTGTCTTCGTCGGTGAAGACCTCGTTGCCAACAGCGATGCCGGTGATCATAGTGGCGGGGAAGTAGGGTTTGATGTGGGTGGTGACCCATTGGAGGGCTTGTTGGGGGTCCATTAGCTGGGCTAGCATTGCATTTTCGACCGTGACGATCAGCTCAACTTTGGAGTTGGCAAATGCGGTTAGTACTTGAGGGTTTGTGTCGTAGATTCGGGCTTTCGTTATATTCAGAGAGCTCAGTAAATCAAGGACTTTCTCTGGTGGCGGCAAATTGTTTCCGACTTGGCCGTAGTTGATTCCGAGGGATACAACTCCTGTGTTATTAGGGTGAAAAAAGTAGAAATAATTAATTCATCATTACAATATAATTAGTTATTGCTAATGGAATTGTAAATCGACATGCATGTGTTTCCAAACATTATATATAATCAGACAAGAATACATACAAATTTGACAAGAGATTTCAATAAAATATGTGATCAATACATGAAGCTAATGGAATATAAATGTAATAGAGAAGAACCTGAGAAAGGGAGGGAATTAACCAGAAGGAGGATCATGGCAATTTTGGAAAAAACTATTGCCATGTTCTTGGAAGAGAGAGTCTGTGATCAGTACTACTTTGAAGAATATTTGCAATAATTGAGAAGCACCTTGAAGATAGCTAGCTGAGAAAGAAATTAAGAGGTCAAGAGATATAGGGGGTGTGTGAATTCCTTTCTTTTCTTGTATGAAAATTTTGTTGTGGAGGGGTTATTGGAGGGGTTTTAGCTTGCCTTGGATCAGATGTTATCTTTGGCTCTTACCTCATAATTGGTTTAATTTTATTTATGATGTGGACTTGGGAGGTTTTGGTTTTCCCATTTCCTTAATAAGATGGATTCTTTTGGAATTTGGACTGGCTTGTCTCTTTCCAACGCCACGCCATCTCCTCAGGCTAAAATATTTTATAAGACCAAAATGCCCCGGCCGCTTTCTTCAAACAAAAGCAAAGGCTAAAGGGTAATCCCACTGAGTTGGTTAAATGTAAGGGGAAGCAATTTGGGGATCCTAAAATTTGAGGTGAGGGAAAGAAAAAACTTCTTTCTTTCTTTCTTTCTTTCTTTAATCTATTGTATTATATGCAAATAAATACGACTAACATATTATAAGGGATTCAGCTTTAATGTGTCTAATAAACTAAATCTTAGAGACAATTAAATTAATTACTAAATCTAAGAGATTCTAGTACCTTTAGGCAGCACTATTGACCTTTGAAGAATATTGTATACTATCCTAGCTGCTCATGTGCAAATAAAAAAATGAGGACTGAAATTATAGGTTGTTGACCCATTTTACCCTAAAGATTCGCCCTAGTACATACTGTGTAAAAAGACCAAGCAACGGGAGGGTTTTTAAGTAGTCAAGGATATCTTATTTGCAAGGTTATTTGCAAAAAAAATAAAAATAAAAAATGAAGAAGTATGGAAGACTCACGGATTTGATATAGATTTAACCGCTCAAAAAAAAATTCTATCAGTATATTAATATTATTTTCATCTTTACTGTAAAGATCTAATAGTACTATTATCACTGAAACACGAGGGTAATTAATCAGTGTGATTAAATTAATCAAAGTAATATCAATTTCATGCTCACTAGTGAAAATTAGTTGTACCCAGTGGGCAAGTTATCGGAATTTAAGAACAAAAAAACCAAAAAGTGGTTCGCAATATTACATAACATAAACACAACTTCTTCCTCACTTTTTTTATTTATTTATTTGATAAAAAAAGATCATGTATTTATAACTTTGTAACTAAGCTTCTTTTGTAATTAATTTTTTCTGTCAAAAAATGGTACCAAATTTTAGAACTAGGCTGAAAACTTAAACAATGTTAGTTTTATTACTTTAATTATATATGTACTTTTTTATATATATAATCAATGTCACACTTTAATATCTTAGAGTTGGTATCTTAACTCAAGGACTCATGAATTATAATAAGCATCAATCACAGATTTATAGGTCAATTTATCATGACCCAAAATCAAAGGTAGTGATTAAGTTGAAAGAAATATTTTTGAATATTTAGAAAATCAAAATTTTAGAAACTATAGTTGGGCCAATAAAATTATAGAAGTAAATCAAGTGTGTTCCAGAGTCTTTAATATTAAATAAAAAGATAAAATACAAGTAGAAAATTTTAAAATGAAAATGTATAAATTTTAAATGAATGGTTATAAAATAAGTGAAAATACAGCTATGCAGCTTTAGTCAAAATAAATAAAAATAAATTCAAATAACAAATAAAACAAAGTTTATAAATAATCAATCATTTACTAGGAGTGTCCATTTTATGTATCTTCCATGCACCAATAAAAATATATGGAGAGTTTATAAAAAAAATATTTATTTATTTAGTCAAAATAAATAAAAATAAATTCAAATAACAAATAAAACAAAGTTTATAAATAATCAATCATTTAGTGGGAGTGTCCACTTTATGTATCTTCCATGCACCAATAAAAATATATGGAGAGTATATCAATTCAGTAGCAAGGAGCATCGTTGACATTCCTAGACATCAAGGATCAAGCGACTAACCTGAAAAGGAAAATAGAGGGTGAGCACCCATTGCCTTATAGGAAATCCATTACTCGCCTCTCAATTTTTCTTTCTATTATTATAATATAAAATCCGTATAAAGTTAATAAATTAATCTTCATATCAATATAAAGATCCATCGAATTCTCACTTTATCAAATAGATCAATAATTCAAAAATTTATAATCGTCACTCAAATTCTTCCACTTACATTTAGTTTGTTAGTAAAGGGAAGGAAGGAAAAAGAGGTTATAGTAAGTTTCGTTGTGCCCTAAATGAGTACTCTGTGTCGGTTGTGCCTCAAAAGTGCACCCTATGAGATAAGCTATATAGCATCGATGATACCAAAAATATGTGATGTTTGTTGTGCCCCACAAATGAGCATCCCATGGGATAAAACTTTGAGAAACACTTTGGATGGCATTAAAAGTTGTCCGACGGTGCCGCATAAGGTCTCAATATATATTGGATTTGGTTTTAACTCATCTGACTACTAAAAACCCAGCCTAAATCATTCTACCTACGTTAGTTAATTTTGATAAAATTTTGGTAGCATAACGACTTATATTTCTCAAAGCCAAAAATTTATACCTACAAGAAAATAAGCTGCAAATGCATTGTGGTGTGCCATAACTACAAGATGCACCACCGAGAGCAATTTTATTGAGTCAAATAAACATTTCATTCCAACCATCAATTTTACAAGATCAAGCTTAAACATAATATAATGGATCCTAATCCCAAATCAACAAGAAATATATAGATATTCAATATGTATATAAAAACCAATCTCAAGTACAAAAAATCAACTCAATATCAATTTTAGATGATGATGATGATAATTATAATAGTAGTAGTAGTAGTAATAAGAACAACAACACATCAATAGCAGTAGTAACAACAACAACAACGACGATCGATAGAAACAACAACAATAACATTTGGTTTAATAAACAATCTATTAAAATCCATATAATTTAATTTTAAATTCTAAATTTATTGGCTAATTAAATAAAAATATCATGAAAGATAAGTGGCAAAAAGATTTGAAACGATGTCTTCTGTTGAAACTTTAAATCACCAAACTTAGCTTTCGGAATTCTGTCTCACCAATTCGATACCACAAATGTATCCAAAATGTCCAAAACAGGCCAAAATGATATCTTTTTCAATTTGGTGGTTGGGGTCAACCGTTGATTGTTGTTGACCAATGTTGAATAATGTTGACCGTTGAAGCAGTGGGGGAGATCGATACCAAAATGAAGTTCTCAATGCAAGGATTACTGTTCCAAGGTTAGTTTCCAAAAATGAGGCCTGGCTCGCCAAAAATGGAGCAAAACCAATGAAGGGAGGTGGCGGCGGCCCAGAAGTTTCCGGCGATGATCGATCTTGAGGTAGGGTAGGTCTTGTTCCTTTCAACAAGAGGAACCCAAAGGTGTGACTTACCAGTGGAGAGGGAACTAGACGGCGCCAAAATCTCCCATGAAATCCCATAGGGGCACGGTGGACTTTGCTTCGTTTAGGCTGCCCGTGGCGAGTGTGCAAGCAGCACTTCGGTGTGAGAGGTTTCGGGTGCAACAATCCTTTTTGGCTAGCAGGTGTAGGAGCGCGGTGGCCAAAAGTTGGTCGGTAGGAGAAGGTAGAGACGGATTCTCCATTTGCACGGGGAGAGGAAAGAAAAGAAAAGAAAGAAGAAAAGAAAAAAGGAAAAAGTAAAAAAGAAATGGGGGGAAGACGGAAATCAGGGAGGAGGTGAAAATTTTTTTTTAGAACTTTCTAGAATAAATTTTCTACCTTAAGATGATTAAAAATTTCAAAATATCTTAAATTTTGAATTCTTTTTCAAATAAAACCATGGGTTTTACACAATTTTTACTAGCTAAAAAATTAATAGAAATGTTTACGCCTACTGTTGATGAATATATTTTTTTTAATTTTTTTTTTATTTTTGTGATCATATGTTGTATGAGGATAGAAGTAGGACCACCACCATTTTTCCCCCTTTTGAGCAACATATTAAGAAAGGGAATATGTATATGATCATCAAAGCAGTAAATGGATGGTTCCTATACTTACACGCATTATAGAATCCTCAGATCTCAAGACACAAGCTTCTTTTTTTTTTTTTTTTTTTTCTGAACTTAAGGTGGGGATTCGAACTCAATCGGGTATCATTTTACTACTAAGCTATTTTTACAACTACGATTCAAACTCAGTCAGGTGTCATTTTACCGATAGACTACTTTTATAATCACTATGCAGTTTCATGCATATGTAGTTTGTTTATTTGCATTATTCTTTTTTTCGCTGGATTATCAATCAACAACAGTTCTTGAACACCCTATTTGTAAAATCATTTTCCTATATCTTGTTTCTTTGTCTAGCACTAGACTCTATCATTCTTCTTCATAATTGATTAATCAAAGCATAACATGGAAACTTATTATCAGCCCATAAAGTATATGGTACATTCCCATATTCTTTAAAGCAAGTTTGTCATTCTTGACTAGCACTAAAAATAATAATAATAATAATAATAACGCTGTGCATGAATAATTCACATCAGATGCAATATATGACATCGAAAGTCCATTAATGTAAATCATCAAATCAGCAAAGAACATGTTGGGAGATCTTGTAGTTTGTTTTTTTGGTCAGAAGCAGAGCGTATTGAAATCAAAATAATTAAATCAAGTGATCAGAAAAATACACAATCATTGTTTTTGAAACTTAAATTTGAAGAATCAAATTAATCAAGGTCGATAGAATATTAGAAAAAGGTATAACGTATACATTATTGTTGGACGTGCACGGTATCACAATCATTCAATCTTTAGAATGAAGCACATGATTAAATATAGGATTGTATCTACAGACATAATAGTGGCGACTTCTTTTAATATCATTTTTTGTACAGTAGAGTTAACGCTCAATTAAATTTAATCAATATGACTTTTCATATTTTTCTCTTTAGAAAAAATGGAGGCCACAGGAAACCTTCTTTAGCGGTTTATAAACCAGCTCTGAAGCATCTTTTTTTTTTTTTTCTTCCTTGAGGGTTTGTTTGTGACAGATTTAGAAATTTATCTGGCTTTAGAAATTATATTTTCTTTAGATGATTTTATTATTTTATTTTTTATAAATTGAGGTACCGTTACAGCGTTACTGATCCAAATCATTCAGCATATATATGAAAATCTTGTTTTGTACACATATTATTTTTTATCTGTGGCTTAAAAGAGAATATGTGTCCTTTTTATTTATTTGTTCAATTTGCAACTTAATTATACAAAGGTAATTGTAATAAAATGGTTGATTGGGAACTAATGCTCAGCCAGGATTGGTTTATCCATTAAAAGGAACTTAGGTCCTTTGTGATGAAAAAAAAAAACTTATTTATTTAAACATATGTACACAAAAGAGGAGTGGAACACCCAAGAGCTAAAAAAAAAAAAGTTAGTGTGGAAACAAATAAGAAGATAACAAAAGTATTAAAAACATTTTTTTTTTTTAAGCAAGGGGCATATACTTCTTGCAGTTAGAAAATCTGCTTACAAAATGCCATAGAAGAACCTCCATATTATAAACAGAAAAGGAAATAAAAGGTGTCTTAAAAAGGGAAATTGATTGACCAACAACTACTAATTTTTAATTAATGTTGAAAAACAAAGTGATGGAACTACTTAATTGCAAGTAGTTTTTTTTTTTTTTTTGAGAATTGAATTAGCTGGGTTTAGACGATTCTCAAAACCATTTTCAATGCAAATGCCAAATGCTAATGTTAATATTATGTTTGCCATCAAAGAGTGTGAAAATAGCATAGCATAGGTGATGTCTTATTTTATTTTCTGGTCCAATGCGTAATGTTATTTGAAATACTATATTTGCCTTTTATCATAATAGTCAAACCTTCTAAGTTGTAAACGTAAACTTTTAATATTAAAGAATTAATTACATAATTATACCTTTTAGTTTTTTATATTTCTCAATCTGTCACTCTATTTTTAAAAACTACAAAAGAGTCCTTCTAATTTGAAAATTTTGTTTTAATTTCATCCCTATAAAGAAAAAAAAAATTGGACAAAAGGATATAATTACCTTTAAACAATTATGAAAAATATCTTATAGATTTAAAAGCATAAAAATTCATAAAGTAAAGCGTCAAATTTCAAAAAATGATGTAAATTTTATGGCTTTTTACATTTTAATATATTCTTTAAAAAATTTTCTCAAAAAAATATATTTAAAAAACAAGTTAGGTCTAATTAGGGTATCTTTGTCTTATCTCTATTTTTTTGGTCCAAAAGTCTATGAGTGGAAATTGAAACAAGTTTTTTAAATTCAAAAGATATCTTTGTATTTTCTTAAAACATATGATTAAATTGAAAAATAATTAAAACTAAGAGGCATAGTTATGTAATTAACCGTAATATTAAAATGGTTGAAAGTGAGAATGTTATAATTATTAAAGCTAAAAGTTCAATCTAACAACCAATAAAAATCAAAGGTTAAATTTGCTATATGCTAAAGTTAGTGGCAAATTTTTCACAAATTTAACATATAGTAAAGCATTAAAAATGACATTATATTAGAAAGTATTTTTTATATTCAAATGCCAAATTTGTCATGAACACATTTACTAAAGTATTGCTAAGGAGAAAATATATATTAAAAAGATAATGGAAAGGGTAAGCAATAAAGAGGAACAATTGAATATAAACATATATATAAGACAGAGAATAATAAAGTAATTAACAATTGCTACAATTTGACTGAGAAACTTCAATGGTTGAGAAATTACGTCCTTTTTTGGCCAAAGAGAGAGATCAAGGGATAAAGTTGGCCAGTGTTTGGAACGTAAGTGGATACAGAATTCGAACCAATACGTGGGAATGATGAGACCCTATATAGATTTGTCCTTGTCTTAAGGATGCATTTTGATATTTACCCAAAAAAAAAAAGATGCATTTTGATAGATATTCTCCTTTTCTTTTCTCCTTTTCCTCGGCTATGATGCTAACAAGCCACCAGCATTTCAACTTGTTTTTATGCAGACAGGAGAAGATCATTAGAGGGACCCACTTCGGATTCACGCACCCTTTCAACAGTCGAATAAAGATTTTTACTCTTTATTAAACCACATGCATACATACGGATGGACTATATATACATTATATATATTTGGCCGCTGACAAAGAGGCAAAGAAATGTTCCGAATCTGTAATTAACCATATCTTTCGTGTTCAATTTGTGTGTTTGAAATTGAAATTTATGATCTTCTTTTCTTAGGAGCTCGGTAATCTCACTACTACAAATAGGATTAATAGCGATTATTTTTTTTTGCGACGACGCATATGTCATTTTTGGTGACGACAAAACGTCGTAATTAAATCAAGCTTTTACAACAACATGTTGTCACATAAAACAGTTATTTGCATCGACATGCTATAGCAAAAAAACACAAATAACTATTCATATTTGCAACATGTCGTTTCATTTAGTCTTTGGCATCAAATATTCTTGGCGTCAGTCAACTCGCACCAAATTAACAGCTTATTTATGATGACTATGTCGTCGTAAATACTAATGGTTTACAGCTATCTTGCACTCTCACTCACAATTCTAGAGGTCTTTTTTGCAACGATAATTTACTTTTTTTGCAACCACTCATCGTCGCAAATACCAAATGATTTATGGTTGTCTCACGCTGTTAGCCACAATAGCAATGAGATTGTTTCCAACGACTAGTGTCGTCGTAAAGAGTGAAAATTTAATTTTTCATGAAAATTTTGATGGAGGAAAGCGCACTATAATGAATATTTTTTGCAACAACATTTTTAACTGTCATCGCAAAAGAGTTTTTCGTCAATATTTTTTTCCCAAAATAAGAGGGACGATGTCGTTTTGATTATTTTTTGCGACGGCATTATTATTATTTGCGACGACTTTGTCTGCATATAAACGAACCCGAGAGCTCCCCTTCCTCCATTTTTTTTGGTGAATTCCTTCTCCCTCTGATTTTCTCTTCATTTTCTCCACCCTATTCCACCTCAAATCTCTCCCAAACAGCTAGAAATTCGTAGATTCATGAGTTTTGTATTGTAAAAACTCATATTTGCAAACAATAGTCATTGAAATCTTCCTAAATTAGGAAATCCCCAAACTTTTTCTAGCTTTTGTTTTTGGAGCTTCTGATGCTTTCCGGTCATTCACAATTAAAGTTTTTGTTGCCATCCTTGTTTTCTAACCGCTGTTCATAGTGGATTTTAGATTATGTAAGTTTTTACATTTTTGGTATTTGGAATGTTTTTGGAATTGTGTTATTAATTGAATTTTTGGAGATATGAATATGTTATTTGGATTCTGATTTGTTGTTGAATTATAAATTGTGATTGTGATTTTGTTGGAATTAAGGATTGTTTTAATGTGGATTGTTGTAGGATTGAATTTTTGAGATTTTGTAGAATTAGAATTTAGAGCTTGTAAAATTATTGTTAGCGCATTATTAATAAAAATTAATTACAATTAAAAGAATTAGAAGTTATTAATAATCACTAATTATAAAAATTAATAAGAATTTTTGGTTTGCAATATTAATATGAATTAGAAGTTATTAGTAATAATTAATTATAAAAAGTAAAAAATTGTAAAATTTAATTACAGTTTAGAAATTAAAAATAAGAAAATGAACTAATTAATTAAAAATAAGAAAAATTACAATTAATGAACTACTTAATTAATTTATTAAGTATAAAGTAAATAATATACTAAATCGCTATTATAATAATAAAATAAAAATATAATGAAAAAATAAAATATGAAAATAATAAAAGAAATTGTATTGTTTAATTGTAATATAAATTTTATTACTAATAATAAAATTAAATAAAAGAAATTGTAATTTTTAATTAGAAATTGCATCTCAAGCTAAACAAGTGTTTTATGATGATTTGTTTAATGGTCCAAATTGGAAAGTTGTTGAACACTTTGGACATTAGCATGTACGGGATCTCCTTGAAGTAGATGTGGACGATGTGATGGTAGTTCAAGATACAGAGTCTGCAAATGTTAAATTAGTAGTGGAACTATCAAGATTGACAACTTGACGTGGAATGTCCCTAATGTATCATCAGATGTTGTCACATTCGATATTGATACAATCTTAAAAGAGAAGTCTGCTGAAGAAAATGAAGATATGGATTTGCAAGAAGAGAATGATGAAACTTTAGAGGAGTACGTTGAAGTCGAAGATGATGACTCTGAAAATAATGACGATGTTAATGATGGTGGCAACATTCAAGACATTAGCAATGACGAAGAATAGATATTATGCATAGATGCCCTTGTTTTAATAGTACTAAAATAGGGTATTAGTGGAACATAATTATTATAGTACATAATAATGATATTAAATCGTTTATTTGACAATAGTTGGATATGTCTGGACAAGTTGCTATATGTGCTAGCTATGCAGGTGGAGCACAACCTCCACCCAACCCGTATAGAGTGTCGTTACACTATCAGTCGGGTATGTTACAGCCTAATTACAAATTTGTATATCATTTGAGACATTTGGTAACTGACCAATATATCATTTGTATTTACTATAAATAGAATTTTCTAAATAAGTGAAATAATGGAATTTTGGGACAAAATAGTTGGGAAGGTAAAATAAAACTTGACATTAAATCAACTATGGATAACTTATAGAGACACACATAATATAAGAGATCATGGATAAGAATATTCAGAGTCTCGTAAAATGTATACTGTCAAGAGTACAATGTTCAGGTCTATAATAGAATGACATTGAAGTTGATTAATAAATAAATAATTTGGAATTTTTTTCATTTGTAATCATAGTAGCTTGATAGTATATATTTATTAAGTCCTAACATTACCTCATTAACTTCAGTTACAAATTGAGGAATAATCGAACACTATTGGAAATTCAAGATGTATTTCAATATGGACTTATTGGGCTTGAACTGAGTGTGCAACTTGATTACATGTGGCGCCTACTGCATAACTATTTTGGTAAGTAATTAAATCCAAATTGAATTTGAATTAATGATAATCCATATTCATAATTATTCAATTTAGATAGTTTTCATCATGATATTATTATAATTAAAATTAAAATTATTTGAATTAGAAATATTGGACAATGATTTTTCAACATGAAAAGGAAACAAATTGAGGCTGCATTTTTAGTTGCAGTTGGCGTCAACACTACAGATGAATTTCCCTGTAGGTGGCGAGTTTCACAAGGAAATTTCCTGTGGTAGACGAGCTTAATAGGCAAACTAGGAAGACAAGTTTTCTAGGTTTTTTAGCTTGAAAAGAATATTTCCTATTACATTCTAGAAATAAAGACATTGGGTCTTCATAATTTCTTTAAACTACCTAAGTGTAACTTCTAGAGAAAAATTAATTTTTCATCTTTAGCAATTAATTCCTTTTGGTACTTTAATGGCTGGAAAAGAAACCCACTGCTGAAGACTCACTATGTTGTGCCTACACACACAACGATTGGCTGAAGAACAATAGTGTTGAAGATCTATTAGTGGAGATTCAAAAGTTTTGTTTTTGGCATTTGCCTTTTGTCTTTGAAAGGTACATACTAGATTATGTAACAACATGAGTTAGCATCCTGTATATAGAAGTTTTAAAATTTACTGGCATCTGCATGACTATTTTTCCAACACGCCTAACTTGCCACGATAGAAGATCTTTGATGTTGAAAATTTCGAAGTTAACAAGAAACCTAGGAATCTTTGTCTTACTTTCTAAGTGGAGGGATAAGCCTCAATAGTAATATGAATAGCAAGTATAGTATTTGGTTTGCAATATTCTTTTCAACTAAAATCTCCCTCCACAATTTTGCAGGAAGAAAAAAGTAATTGATGAGTACTTCCAACATTGATGTGTACTTAGAAACATTGATCAATGGCCAAAAAATAATTTGTGGTGAAGGGAAATTAAAGTGAGAGATTCTTAAAATGAATATGGATTCTTACTTCAAGAAATATTACTGTGGACCTTTAACAACTTCCTGACTTATGGAAACGCATATGAGTATTCGATAAAGAGTTTAATGGACTTTCCTATTTGTACGAAGGATACATCTTCGATAAGTTTAGAAATGGTAAGAAAACCGTTTCGGTTGGTCATAGAAGATTCTTATAATAATTATTAATACCGCCTACAAAAGAAAGCTTTTAAATGGAATGGTCAAATTAGATATTAGCCTCCTCAATTTTTGACAGATGAATAAGTATTTGAGATGTGAAAAGTCTTGTCTCTGCATTTTGCAATGCTAAGGTGGAGCCTTTTATTGAAGTTCACTTGAAATAATTAACGGAGATAAACTCAAAAAATGAGAAAGAAAGCAAAGTGATTATAAGATAAGCACAACCATACCGTTGGTTCTCCCAAACTTTTTTTTGTAAGCGCCTCGACAATCGCATGATGCATTTACAAGTATGAATGGAATGACTAGCTAGGAGGGCGATGATGAGAGATATTATCGGCACGCATACTATGTACAAGTGAGAGCTGTTGGACTTTAAGGCACGCAAAATAGTGCATGGCCCAAAAGTCAACCTTGGGCTTTTATTTCAAATAAAATCCATAAAAGGGAAAAGCATTATTATGGAAATTTTGGAATAATACAATATCTTAATGGATTGCGAAAATCAGATTATTTGCTCTGCGCCAATAATGAAAGAGATGCTTTCCATATTTTTGTGTATCTATGATATGTGCAGCTAGCAATAGCTAGATAGCCAAGGCACAAAAACAAGTAATTCATGAAATTTCTGTCAGAATCTCACTCTTTCTCTCTTCTGTTTCTCTATAAAGTTCTTAGAGTTGTCATTTTCGTAATTGTTCGAGAATTACTGTGCAATAACTACACACTGTGAGCAGTCAAGGACATGACAACAACCGTGTTCATGGAAGATTGTGACTTGAAGTATGAAACTCATGTTTGTGGCTACGGAGTATTGTAAAGCTTCCCGTGGCAATTCCTAAACTGGTGTCAAAATAGAGATCGTCCTGTAAACGCTTTGCCTATGTATGATGTGAGTTCTTCCTTTATTGTGACTAGACTAGAGCGTAGAGTAGTAGTGGGATGAATGGATCAATTTTAGCGTCTCAAAGAGCCACAGGGCATCTCCGATCCTGTACTTTTTGACGTGGACTTAAAAATTTGGGACATCAAAGATGCAAGAAGGGCAAGTTTGTTTTACTTTTATTTTTCTTTTTTCGGAAGCAAGATGGACAAGTTGCAACGAGTTATCTTGTTACCTCTTCTAAGAAAACGGCATCCTCCTGGCCGAGCATGCGACTTTCACAGGTAAAAGATAAAAAGAGATCAAAAAAGCTTACAAATCTCAAAGGCCCTTTGATTTAAAGTACTTCTAGTCACCATCAGATCTTTACTCTTTAGAAATGTCGATTAGATTTAGAGGAGCACCTATCATTTTACGTGCTTTTAATACAAGGATTTTTCTTTCTTTATTTATTTATTTTTTTGGGCTTAGAAAATAAACTTAATATCCGTTATCATGTCTTTTTTTTGGTCCTCCATAAAAGTAGGCGTCTAACAAGAAGGCAATTTTTTAAACTTGAAAATGGAGCCATTTAATAAAATCCTACCTATATATGAAATCGAGTTCACATAGTTTCTATGCAACCAAGTGATCCCAGTAAATTTTGTTCGTTCAGTTTAATCAAATGTAGATTGTGTTCATTTAGTTTTAATAATTTCGAAGGGGAGACAAATACTGTATCTAAAGAAAACTGAACAAAAATCAGCCCAAAATAAATATTATCAATTCCATTTCTCGTTGAGAACAACAGATTTTGGAAAGCAATTTTGGAAGAGTAACTCGGAGAGAAGTATGTAAAAAGAAAAAGCACTGTTTTGAGATGGATATTGGTAGATGAGAGAAAAGTACTTAAAATCTGAGTGGGGCAATATGGAACTTTTATTTTCAGATATATATGTCTATTTACGAAAAGAATAATAAAATAAACTGAAATTATGTACTAACTAATTTTTGGTAGGCAATTATGGACCAATTACTAAATAACAGTAGTAGGAATGAGTATTCCAATAGCTTCTAATGAATTCTCCTGCTCAACACGTCTGTCCAATGATCAATATATTAGGACACAAATTTTGTAAGCCTTAAAAGAGAAGACACATTTTATAAGGTAAAAACTTTAGGTTGATCTTTTAAGGCCAGTTTTTTAATACATTTAAGATGACCGTGACAAGATTATTCATTGGTTTGGCCTTGATATGAAATTTTATAAGAAAATTTCATAGATAGATCAAATCTATGTTTCATAATTTTCAACACCACGGCATGAATATGGCTAACTTAAAGTTTGTACACAGAAGGACGAAAAGAAGCAAGTCATTGGTTACAATATGTTTGATAATGAGTTCAAGGCTTTTTGTTCTTTCTTTCTATGCTGCCCCCTTTCCCTTGGGGTTATAATCCGACGCTGACACTAGGCTAGTTGCTTGTCCCCACCTCAAGAGTGGGAGCTGTTGGGTTTTGTTGGATTTTGTGATTCAAATAAGCAGCGAAAAATCAAAATTAATTCTCACAAACCCTCATAGGATCCATACAATTCGATTAGATCGATAAGAAAGTCATAAAATCTTACCAGGATGACAAAAAGGGCAACATTTCTAGAAGGAAAAGAGCGGGTTCACTTCAGTGACACCCTAACTCGAGCTTTTCGTACTCAGGATCAGATTTAAACGTTGTTACCTAGAGCAACGCCTTCTGTAGGTATCCACACGAACATACTCTTTCAAAAACCGAATTGTTGTGCTTGCACCATTTCCTTGCGTTAAATGACTCTCTCTAATTTTAGGGTTTTAATGTTTTTTGCCTTTTAGAATAAGAGAACGCCTTTTCTCATCTAATTCGGTCAGAAAACCTAAAACAAATATATATATATATATTGACTTCGAGATAGAGTCAGATTTTAACTAGATTAAATTGTAATTCAAATATGATTCAGAGAATTTAGATAATTTCATATTCAATGAACCTAGACATATCTAGTACAATGAATCTGGACATTATTAGGTTATTGAACCTAGACACAGTAAACCCAAAATTCATTTTTAGTCTGCTCTAAGTGTATGACCCTATAGGTTCACAAAACGTTGGTAGTGGGCTTGAAATTCTGTCTCTGGTCCATAAATCATAAGCGGCCTCTAGCAAGACATTATGATTACCTAAGTTATGCGAATGTCAATAATCCGACATAACCTAATTCACAATAAGTCTTAAAGTCATTTTGTCACTAGATACCTTGATTGAACATAAGCATGGTTTATGTCATCCTTATACTATTCAATCATATTATTTCTCGATCTTAAGTAGACTGACATTGATAACCCTTATCAATTCATTCTAGTATGGCCATACATTTTTCTTCAGTCTAACTTATCGAGGGGCCCATAGATATCTTTCTCATAATAAATGAGGGATAAATTCCTTCTTAATCACTCACATTCTTCACATAATTCACTATATATCCAACAACAATCCTTTCCATCATCCTGTTAAAGATAATATTAGAATATGTCAAATTATAGAACTTGTCATGTAGGAAACAATAGTGATTTCAGGTCAGACGACTAGGATAATACTATTGTGATGAGAACCACTTATGACAATTATCCATATAGTATTCTCATAGTGGGTCGATCCAATACATTATTTCTCAAATATGTATCTATGAGTTGACTTAGTATCTCATACACATGATTAGCAAAACATAATCATCAGTCAAACTTCATACTAGTCTTCATTCATTATTATCCTAATAATAATGACTAACTAAGGATAATTTAGAATGGAATTCAATTTTCACCTAAGAGTTTTACTATCAAGTTACATACTTGATGACCTTAGGTAAAATTAACTATTCATGGAATTAGAATAAAAAATAATAATGAAAATGCCTCTTTATTAATAAAATGCAAATGTAACGAAGTCAAATATGGTCATTACATAATTGGCCTAGGTTACAAGCGGCATCCTAATTTGTGGTGTGTATGGAGGTAATGTTGAGTCTATGAAGGGTGGTGTGCTATGTTGGGGATTCAAGGTTGTGTTTAGAGGTGGTTGCATCTAGGGTCATGGGACTATGGCCGGTTGTTCTCTACTGGCGTGTGAGGGTGTCGCAGCAGAATGAGATCCACCTCAATGAGTATAGGTCGTTGTCGGCTAGGGCTGATTGCTGTGATTATGAGGCTTGGCGGTGGATATCGGCTGTGAAGAGTTGGGTTTGTGGGAGGTAGAGATTGACCTCGTCACTCTAGGGGTTGGCCTACGGCAGGTTGCATTATCAGTTTTGTGGTGACAACTCTATTTTTATAATTATTTTTTTTTCAACAAAGGCGTGGTTATTTCTGCCACTATGGTGTCTATTGCTTTTTCTTTTTGTTGTTATGTTTTAGTTTTTTTTTTTTAATAATGAAAGGCACTATCTCACCTTTCAATTTTATTTGTGTGTCCAATCTATGATAGTTCACTCTTTGTAGTATTATGTGTGTCAGTATTGTGGATGTTGGCCTCTCTCTTTAGTGTTGTGGTTCTTAATTTTTCAAATGCTTCTATTGATTTTACAGGTTTTGTCAAACGAGCTTTACATGGGTTCATTCTTGGTGTGTCAAAGTGGTTTCTATTTTCGGACCTCTGACAAATATAATACACTTTGAGCATTATTAGATTGTACTAGTAGAATTGCTCTTGACTGGGGTTACTGCCTTATATTTTAGGGTTATTACATCTTGTTTTGAATGAAATTTATTTTTAAAATAAGGATTTATAAGAACAAAAAAAAGTGACTGTCACAAGTGGTAGGGCATATAGAGTTGGGCAATTAAATAAAACTGTTTATTTTAGATGAAACACAAACTAAACCATTAATTATATGTGGGTTTAAAAATTTTCAAACTAAACCAACCTATTTAAGGAATTAAATCCAATCCGAACCCAAATTTATTAAAATTGATTTGGTTTTTCAAATTAGTTGTCATAAATATTTATAAAGTTTTTCTCAACCATGATGGCATGATAAGCATTCCTCCACTTCTCATATTTCAAAAATGCTGGAATTGAAATATTCAATTCATAAAACCAAACCAATTTTTAATCAATTTGGTATGGTTTAATTTGTTTTAGTTGGTTTGATCGATTTAATTAGTTTGGTGTCCATTCAGTATTGATTGTTGATGCAACAAATATATTATGATGTAAAATTTGCTTTGCGGGTTTTTTAAAATTTATCTCCAATATGATAGTGCCTGTTCTTTTAAGCCACCTTCTTTCTTTCCTTTTTTTTTTGTTTTTTGTTTTTTTACTTTCACGTACTTATTGTTATACCACTTTTTACCAGCGGTATTACTTGCAATGGCTGGTTCTCACTAGTTCATTAAAGAATGAGGAAAGTAAAGGCGTCTTTAGAATGACATCTGCTATTAATAAAAGCATAAAAATGGCAACTATGACACCCTACGTTAGCTGGTCAATAACAATGTTTGCATTATCTTTTCTTTTCCTTTCTCTTTTTTTCACCCAAAGGAGAGTTGCACGCATGTGTGCGGCGGAGAAAAATCCAAACCATTTTTCATAAAGAACATGCTTTTTCCAAAGACGCGTTTTGGTGTGTAAAAGGACGCACCACTAAAAACAGAAAAAAGGGGGCGGGGAAAAATGAATGTGCGAGCGGTGCATGAGTCTAGCTTGACACTACACAAGTTTATGTTTGCTAGAACACATATATTTCTAAGGATTCTACCCTGATTGAGTGAGTTGAAAAATGTAACCTATACATGTAACCTGCCCATAGAAAGGATAAGGCACTCTGGAATGTCCTTATATTTTATATATTTAAATTGTGAAAATAATAATTTTCACCTGATTAAAAAACAGAAAATTAATTAAAGTACGTAGGACCGATCAGGAGGTTTGCCAGGTTTTGCTTTATGTGCAAAGAAGCTTATCATGGTAAGATAAGCCAAGTTTAGAGAGCAAAAAGCAACCACTGTTCTTGATAAAATTGCATTGGATCTGTTGAGAGGGTAGCTAGCAAGCTCCAGCTGTCAACTTTTATTACTTTTTTGGGTGACTGGAATGGAACCAGCATATGTATTCCTTCTAATTTCTCATTTCATGTGCTAAAATAACAAAATATTGCTACATGTCCATTAAAATATCAGATTTTATGTCAATTTAATGGGCATGCATAGCATTGCATGTTTTATGCTATTGAGAAAGATAAGACACGACAAAACAGAAAAGACGCATGACTCGAATCGAGGAATAGCTTGTTATGCTTTGATATTTAGTTTTTTTTTTGGCTAGTTTGTCTTTGATAGTTTGCCTTTGAGCTATATTGAACCACTTGGGTTGTTTTAGCCTTGACGCTATTTAAAACTTTGTATTTCTTTTTACAATAAACTTAAGTGGGGGCATCGTTTAATTATTACGTTATTTCAACAGTTCGATCCAGTTTAATCTATTCTTTAAATTCTAAAATCTAAAATAGACAATTGTTTGAACAATTTTATCTAATTAATTCCTGACTATTGATAATCATAACTTATTTATTTTATATCTAGTTGACATATTTTTTTCATTTTGTTTAGAGCAAAGAGAAGAATAAATCTTTATCCATATTGCCTATTTAATATGTCATGAACATCAAAGTTTTGTTAGATTTGTTAATACACTAATAATTTTCAAATGACATTTTTCACTGTTACACAAATTTAGATTTTATTCCCTGCTCGAATTTAACACTTTAATTGCATATCCAAATATGAATTTGGATAGCAATTTAAATCACACAATTCAAACTTTTTAGTTAAAATCAGCACAATTCAAATATATGACCTAAACAAGGCCCTAGAAATTGATTTTCAAGCTCTTTACTTTGGAGATTTGGTTTTGTAAAAGTAACCTTTTGATCGGTATTTGTCTTTCAATCACTAGATTTATAAAATAAAAAAATATAATTTAATCAAATTTAGTCAGAAACAAAACTCTATGGGTTGGTCCCGACCCAATAAAATACATTTTTAGTAGAGGAATTGAATTGTGAAACATGAAGGCATTCATGCGAAAAAAAAAAAAAACTAATAACTAGTCCCGCCGGAGCAGTCAAGGACAAAGGAAAAGAAACGAGGGATCCAAGTCTCCAATAGTTGGCGGAGTGAGCGAGACTTAGGCCGTGGTGTTGAAAACTACAGGGAAGCGGCAAGTCAAGGGAACCAGTAAGTCAAATATGAGTGGAGCAACGTAATCGAACCTTCACATGGCCACAAAATATACAAATATTTATATACTAGTTGAACGCCACGTACATTATGAGAGCATTTTTTTAGGTTTTTTATATCTGTTTAAAGTTTTTCTTTTCTTACTACTATTTTTATATTTATTCAGTAATAAAAGTGTTAGTTGGTTGTTAATACACATTTAATACCAACACAATGTATGCTAGAGATCGCATAGGAAAAAAAACTATAAATAAGGGCACATTTAAGAAAAATTACCTTATAAGGATGATAAAGGAAGAGGGGCCCATGAAAAATAAATTTTAAGACTGCATAAAAAACTTTCAACCAAAAATGCTTTTTGGAAAACCATGGACAATATATAGATAGATAAAAAGATAAGAGAGTGTCATAGATTTTATTTAGAATTAGAGAGGAATATGTAAAAAAATCTTCTTTTTTTTGAAAAAAGATGTAAAATTCTTTATATATAAAACTTACAATTAAATTTTAAAAAATGTTGAGATGATTGAAAAAAGTAACAATATAAAATATTAATGAAAATACATGCATAAAATTAGATATTACTCCGCTAAAAAAATAGATATTACAAAGATATTTGTTTTTTAGGATACTCAAAATATATTGTTTTGCCGTTGGTAGATGTTTCCAAATGTAGATGGTCTTCAGCAAAAAGAACTACATTTAACCTGAAAGTAAAAAGAAAAAAGTCCAACTCAGCCCATTCCATCACATCAACTTTTTTTTCTCTGTTCTCTGTGACATCAAGCCCACGAATTAGAGTTTTAGAAAGAAAAAACAAAAGCAAAGGAAAAAAGAGAAGGAATTTTCGACTAAAACAACAACGTTTTGGTTGAAAACAATGAAAGGCTTTTGTGCTTTCCATATGTAGTTAAAGATATATATTAGTCATTTGCACGAGCCTATGGCACATGCTTCATTACTTGATTTTTTTTTTTTTCCTCTGCTTGTAGTTGACAAGTTTGTTGGCTTTTTTATTATAATTGCACTTCTCAAATTGAGATCATTTTGACATCTTTTTCTTTTCTCTTGTTGGATCGAGGCCAAAAATCAACGTCTCGTTCAATATGTTTCAAAATTAAAAACAAAAAAAAAAACAAAAAAAAACTCAAACAAAACATGAATTCTCTCTTCTAATATATATATATTTTTATTCTCTTGAAACAACTTTTTCTTTACGTCTGACTTTTGCATATTTTCTTTTATTCTCTCTCCTTATTACCTCTCCATAATTTCGTCTCTTTTATGTTTTTTTTATACTATTTTTTTTCATCATGTATCTTTTTATCATCGCTCTACATTTCTTTTTCTTCTCATTTTCTCTCTATATTTTTTGTTCCTTATAAGTTCTTTTCACAAAGTTGCCACTGAAAAACAATCACAGACATGTAAGACTTTTACATGCTTTAATGTAATTAAAAGTAAAAGTTTACTATATTATAAAACTCTCACATATCTACTATTTCAATCGTACAATTTGAATCACTCTCCCACAAAACTCATTACTAAACATTAGCCCCAATTACGTGACTTTCTTCTCTCTCAAGCCGTAATGTTAGTAACTACAAAAGTAGTGCTAAAGACAGTAGTACAATTACTTGGCCCAAGATCTCAAAAGTCCCTTACCACAATCTTCAAAGCCCATTAGCATGTACGAAAGTAACTTTATTTAAAAAAAAAAAAAAAGAGAGTTAGATCATCATTAATTGAAAGGAAAAAATAAATAGACAAAAATATAATCATGCTTAATAAATAGTCCACTTTAATTAAAATGAAATTTATTTTTGTATAGAATGACATAAATGTTCTTCATGTCATTTTTCCATTTGTAATTTTCTCATATATCGTACTTAATGTATATTAAAATCAATATAGATTGCAAGTTTTTGTTGTAAATAAAATTTTTACGTGATATATAATTCGTTTACGACACATATATCATAACTAATGTCTATTACAGATTGCTAGTTTTTGTTGTAAATAATTTTTTTACGTGGTATATTATGTATATTACAGATTGCAAGTTTTTATTGTAAATAATTTTTTTATATGGTATTTAATTTGTTTACTACACATATATTATAAATACATTAATGTCAGATAGAAATCATAAGTTTTCTTTGTAAATAATTTGTTTGCTTTGTAAATTTCTTATTTACCACACATATATCATAATTAATGTATGTTGTAATTATTACAGATTGCAAGTTTTTATTGTAAATAAATTTTTTATGATATGTAATTTTTTTACCACACATATATTGTAAATAATATATATTAATGTCCCACAAAAATTATAAGCTTTCTTTGTAAGTGATTTGTGTACAGGGTAAATTTCTTATTTACTATAAAAATATTGTAAATAATAAATATTTGCAACACAACTTGTGTTATAAATAATCGGCGGAGACGGCAAAGGAACCGATGAATGAGAGAAGAGAGCAAAGGAGACAATGAAGGAAATAGAGTAAGGAGAGAGACAACAAAAAGAATTGGTGAAAAAGAGGGAGATCTCCGTAAACTATAAAAGGAGAGAGGAGGGAAGAAAAAATAGTAGAGAGAGAACAAATAACAAAAAAGAAAAGAAGAAGAAGAGGCAGAAGAAAGAATAAAATTGAAAATTTAAGTGTTTAAAAAGAGTATCTGATTTTAAAAATGCTAAGTAGTTAAATATTTTTAAAAGTGTGATATTTACTTATATTATAAATTAAAACTGTAATGTTTAGTGTAATTTCCCTAAAGAAAAAGGGGACTCAAAAGAAAAGGCCAACATAAAAGACAAAATATGGCGGAATGAAAACATCAAGCCTTAGCAGAAAAAAATTATCAAGCCTTATCATATAAAGAAAGATATGTAAACACAACTTTAATATTTTTCTTTTCAAAATATACGCGCCAATATTAATTAGCAAAAACTTTGCGAGGATATTCAGGATCCGTTTGTTTAGATAATTCTTTAGATTTTTTGAATTCAAATTTAAATTCGAGTATTAAAAATCCTTTGGATATGTGTTTGTTTCCCCCAAAATCTAAATCCTTTGAGTATCAAGAATGTAAGTTTTCAGAGTTCTCACTCCACCTTAAACTTTTAATACTTGGATATATCTGCTACAGTAAAAACTAAAACTCTCTCTCTTATATTTGAGGAAAAAAATCATAACTTTTTCATTTGTTATCTAATTGAGATAATTCTTTTTTCATTGTGTTCTTAGTAAAGAGAGGAATAAATTAAGATCTATATTGCATATATTTTAAGATCATTAATATTAAGATTTTATTAGATTTATTAATAAATCAAAAACTATTTTCACTACCTCTCTAAACACAAATTCCAAATTAAAAATTAAATGCACATCCAAACGTCAATTTGAATAACAATTCAAATTACTAACTCAAATCCTAATTCAAATCACATTAACTTAAATCAAATTATTAATTGGAATTCATTTACCAAACGGACCCTTAATTTCATATGGGACCTATTGCCAAAAGAAATGAAGAAAAGAGACATTTTCAAAGCCTTGAAAATGTCTCCAACTTCGACACACCAACTAATTATTGATGAATCTTTGGTCAGATGGGTTCAAATGGTTTTACTATTCTTAAACGAAATAATATGCCTATTATTTCTATTTATTTTCCTTAACATTTCATTCGAAACTTTTGTTTCTTGATCAACGTCGTGCTTCTTATGAGTCCTTATACGTCAAAGCAGTGCTTAAATATTAATTCAACGAGATGGCCATATATATCCACTAATTCTACAGAAGGACAAAACACACTGAATGTAGTTTGTACAAATATATACTGTATAAATTATAATCAACAAAAGATGAATAATGTGTTTAAGAAGAAAAAGTACTCCTATAAACTTAAGGCTCCAAATGAGATATATATATTTTTTAAACTTATATCGTAGTCATATTTCAAAAAATGTTGTTCCTTTGCGGTTTTACTAATCTTATTTTTGTTCAATTGTTTCTAATTTTCTTTTTGCTTGTGTTTGGTATTTTTTGTAATTAATATACTTGTAGATTCTCTTGTGTTTGAACTTTCCCTACTTACTTTTTTAATAAATTTTTGCTTATTTAAATAAAGTTCAACATACTTAAATTCTGGCAATCGGCAGTGGCGGAGGCACTTGATGATGACTAGTTGCCTCCTTTTAGGTTTTTTTTTTTTTAATTAATCTTTTAAAATTTGTGATTTTTTAGTTTAATCCCTACTAAGATGTGACATTTTACATGCGCACCTTACTGGACTTTCCAAATTTTTATTTTTGTTTATATACCAATTTAAGAATTACTAACGTAGAAGCCTGACTCTACACCAGCAATTACTAGCATTATTATATAAATGCATGTGCCAAGTGTGTAGAATTATCATTTAGCAATATAATTTGTTGCCCTAACTTACCAGCCGTCTCATGTTTGCATTCCAATATTTAGCATAATGCAATGTAGCAAAAAAAAAAAAAAAAAACTACTACATCCATTAAATCCATTCTTCAAGTCTAAAACTCCATCTCGCCTCTTCTCCAACAGTGCAGCACGAAGACAGATGCACGATCTCAACCTTTCTCAATGCAGTCCAACCCCAACAATGGTGCCGGCACAAACTACCCTTCTTGACGCCAAGTAATTTCAAAGCCTAAGGATTTTCTCTGTCAAAATCTCTGGCCTCGTTTCTTAGACTACCTAAAGATCTAGGGAAACCGATTTCCTCAAGTTGGCGTCTCTCTAGAAAGCCGATCAAATTAAGTCGTCCCTCTTCTTCTCCAACATCATCGTTATTCCCCCTCAGCTCTGTCGGCTCCCCATCACCACCGCATTTTGTCTTCCTCCAGCTAGACGTCTCGCCATCAAACCTCCTTGAATTTAGGATCTACAATGACCTCACCGACTTCATCAAAGGACCCATAGATTATAGGTTACGATACCCATCACTAATGGTATAGACCTATGCAATGTCATGATAGGTTGCAAGACCCATTGCTTGTGGGTCTCGTGACCCTTCTAGATGGATAGGGAGATCCTTGCCTACAACCCACTTGTGACCCATTTGCAAATTTTGCTAGAGCTAGGAGTGTGGATGGGGTTGTTAAAATAAAATGAAACGACCCACAAAACGAGGATTGTTAAATTAAATTAGATAAGGTAGTTAAACAGAGTAAATTAACATAAAGTAAATGAATGTAAATTAAATTGCTCAGCCAAAATCGCATAGGCAATCACCATCACGTAAACGCTTACCATAAAGATGGGTAAGTAAATTAACTGTAAATCATAATATTAATACAAAACTACTAAAAATCATCATTTTTAAAATAAATTAGAAATATGTAACTAACAAAGACGACAACGATACCAGGACAAGTCGTACAGTACACGTGTTATACTAGAGTTTCAGAGGAAAATACTATTTCAACTCATGCCCCCTTCTTCTTCAAACCTAAGGGGTAAGGTTTAGAAAACAGTAAAACGTGAGTAGACGGCTCAATAGGATAATTAGTTAAAAACATATTGTTTCAAAACTAGCAATCACAGATAAAGGTATTATTTACAAATCATACTTACTAAAACAATATCTCATGATCCTGACAAATCCAATAAATACTCACTTGTATGTAACTTGATAAAATACCACCGTATGGGTGTAACAACCGCTATCCTCTTCAATCGATGTTTTGTAACGTTTGCTCATTTTATGTGTCATGTGAACAAAATTATGACCTGGAAGCATATTTTGGTGTGAAAATTTCAATGTGATATTTATGATTATGAACTTTATTATGAGCTAACGACTTAATTTGCAGTGGATGGACTAAGGAAATTTCAACGACATTAAGTGCTTTATGAATGATTCTTGGGATTTCTTGTTTTAAGAGTATTCTATTTTGATGATTTACTTGGATCTTGATCTGTTTAAATATGATGTTTTTTTTTTCAATTTTTGAATGTTTGGGGAGATTTATTTGTTTACTTATTTTTAGGAATTATTTTGATTTTGGAAGTCTTTTGTTGAATTTTGAAAAAAAATTATTTAATTAAAAAGTTTCAAAATTTTTGAAAAAAAAAATTTGTAGGCTCCCAAAACGACATGTCATTTTGGGAGTAGGCCACCCAAAATGATATGTCGTTTTAGGAGGCAAAATTAAAAAAAAAAAAATTCAAGGAGCTCCCAAAACGACAAGTCGTTTTTGGGAGCTGGCCACCCAAAATGACATGTCATTTTGGGAGGCTGAAATGCCAAAAAAAAAAAAAGTCCAAAACGACACGTCGTTTAAACTATATTCTTGCCACGATCCAACTTGCAGCAATCACCCAACTTGTAGAAATCACTCAAACTCTCCAAATTTGATTCTTAATTTATTTTATTAAATTTTTCATGTTCAAATGTATTAAAAATCTCATCTAAACTTATCTAAATCATTATTTTGGAGATTAGGTAATATTCTAAAGACAACCATTTTTATCCCCTACTGCCCCGACAAAATCTTTTCCTCCACGCTCCTCCATCACCTTTAATTGTCTTCATTCTTTCTTTCTCCCCTTTCCATTTAAGGATGAGGCTAGACCATAACTCATTATCACATGTGAGCAACTTTTTCTTTTCGTCCCACGTTCTTCACCAGACACTCTCCATCATTCCTTCCTCCGACAATGAACCCTCCTCACCATCACCATATGTTTTCTTTCTCTTGGTTGAGCATGTTATTGCCTTAGAGTCACACTATAGAGCAAAACACATTGCCACTAACCTTTTTCCCTCTCTTCCCTTCTTTCTCACAACTTTCACGGCCAACCCGAGACAACACATATGGGCACACCTCTGGCCAATCTACACCACCCTTTGGATGCCTCTAAACCTCCATGGTCAATACTCTCATGCACCTCCAAGTTAAGCACAAAGCATTCTTTCAAAATTAGAAGTGAAACGAACAAGTTATGGTGTGTTTTACCGAAACCATTGTCGGGCCAAAATGGAGTTTTTGATCATGTTTTGAGGTCGGTTTTCTATCTATTTTTATACCAACATTTTACTATAATATTATGGTCCTTGGGGGAATGATTCTATATGATTTACTGTTTGATTTTGTTTAAGAAACAAAATTTTTATGAATATTTATTTTTAATCACGTTTTTAGGAGAAAACCCATATTTTAGGATTTTTGCAGAAAGAATTGACATGAGATTTTAAGAAACTCTCTTTTGGGAATTGTTTATCTATATGTTAGTCATCTCCTATAAAAAATTTCGGGTTCATATGTTTTTTGATTTGTTTGAAAATTTATGCTAAATGTTGTTCTTATGATCTCTTAAACGGCCTTTAAATGTGATGATTTGTTTGATAATGTTATAAGATGTGTTTAAAGCTAGAAAAATTTGTGAATGCTCATTTATATGTCAAGTTTATGATTGTAAATTTTTGGCCACATGCGAATGTTAAAATTGGAGAAATAAATCGTAGAATAATTACAAGTCATTGTTTTGGTAATTTTATTGCAACATTTTTGTAATAGTTGGCGTAGTTGAAAAATAGTTAGAATGATTCAAACGTAATGAAAATTTTTTTGGCAATATGTTAGGATGTTAAGAATGCTATGCCAAAATTTTATATTAATTGGAATTTTATATGATTTTATAAAATTCATTGATTGGTGACTGCCTGTAGGTTGTTCATAGTGGCAGATTATTGTTTTGAATTCTAAAATGTAAGAAAAATAGTTATACTTGCTTAAACTTGATGAAATTAATTCTGGTGGTATCTCTATATGTCTATTATGTCCTATAAGAATTTCAAAGCCATTGGGATTTTGGTGATTTTTCTAAAAATTCATTGATTGTCACTGCCTAAACCAAAATTCCAACAATAGAGGTATGAATTGTAGTATGTAAAAGAGTGACTTAAAGTAGTCCAATTGTAATGAAATTAAATATGGTGATTTTATGGATGTTGGGAATATGTGGTAAAAATTTCAAGTCATTTAAATCTTCTATGATTTTTAAAAATTCAAAGATTATGGGCTGTTCAGGTTACTCATCCCAAAACCAAGTTGTGTATTTGAAAATATAAAAATGGCACTTAGTTGAATCCGAATGTCATGTTTTTGCTGATATATATGTATGTTAGGAACATTGTGTAAAAATTTGATGGCCATTGGAATTTTCTATGATTTTATTAAAATTAGAGAGTGTTGGCTACCGGGTTGAGATTATGCACTATCTTAATTGTGATAATAGGACAAGTTAGTTTTATTGATCAATATGGAATTGCTTATTACAATGATGTTGAATATGATAGTTTGAGTATGTTCTTATATCGAGAATATTTCTTGTATTACCATTTTATAAAATTAAAGAAGTTTGAGGCACTTGAGTTTTTGAAAATAGAAAGGAAACCACTTAGAAGAGGTTGAGTAAGAATTTTTACAACTCAGGTAAGTACATTCTCACCTGTAACATGATTAAGAATTACAAAAAGTTTTGAGAAGTGATATGCTATGTTTTGTTATTAATGTTTATGCATTTCTCATTCAAAAGGCTCCTTTTACCATGGTTGTGAAGATTGTCTTTTTATGGATGTTTTCATCATTGTTTCATGATGCATATGAAATTTTCACAAAAATATATGTATAGTATCACATAATTAAGGCGTTGCACACCCAATAATGATGATGATGATGATAATGATATTTGTCCCGCAAGGTGGACTTGTCACATTTGCTTTGGGATTAGCTACCATTCTCCTCTAGTGATGTCATGCCCTAATGATATTAATGGTGCAACACCAGGGCCCTAAATAATAAAATGAATATTTTTAATATGGAAAAAGGAAAAAAGGAAAGATATGTTCTTACAAAGCGTGCTATATGCACTACAATGACTATTTCAAAGATGTAATGATTCATGCTATGGTTAATGTTGTGGTAATGTTTTGTGAGATTACATAATGTACTTACTAAGCTTAACGCTTACATAAGTTAGTCATGTTGCAGATAAGGGGCAAGGCTACAACTATGGATGGAGGATGGACAGACAAATGTGTGTGCAAAGATGGTATTGTTAGATCATGGAATTACAACATGAAATAGAATGTTAATAATGCTAATTTTAATTCTGCACATTATGAGATATTTTTATGGACTTTGGGCTATATTAATTTATAGGTAGTAATGTGTTTTCTTGTTTCATATTTATTATGTTAAACTAACTATTTTTGTAGGTAGCCCGTTAGCTGAATACCTTGGGTATTCCATTGGGCTAACCGAGGAGGAAAATAGTTTAAGGTAAGTAAGTATTGTTTTTATTTGAAAAAAGTGATCCTAAATAGTTGTAGTAATTCATATTTGGAAATAATTCAATTGTTTAATAGAATAATTCAAAATTTTAAATCCACCTGATCATATAGTAATGTTAAATAAAAAAAATTATACAAAAAATCCTAGGTTAATAATTAAACAATACTTACAACTTTAGGTTTTCCTATCAAATAATTATGAGACATCGACGAAAGTTAACAGTTCCTATGACGTCCGTAAGGGGGCGTTATAGTTATGGTATCAGAGTGGTTTTCGTTTCCAACACACATCGCCACATGTCTGCCCTAAATCCTCAATGGAGATATTTTGTATTTGTATATGCTAGTGAGATGCTGATTTCATTCTAAATTAGGACTATGTTCCTAAGTCCCTAATCTACAATGTACTAAGAAGAAGCAACTTTGAACGGTCAAAGTAAGTGAAGGAGACCCCACCGACAAGCTTTCGGTATTAGGCTTTTAATTTATGCTTGTTGTGTAACTAGGCCCAACATATCAAGGCCCGAAAAAAAAATATGGACCTGTCTAGGCCAAAATGTTTGGGCCGAGCTTAAATATTGGTTGGATATATTCCAGCCCGAAATGTTTGGGCCAAGTTCAAATTTTGACCCAGATCGGTTAATCTCTCGCACATGGCCTTCACACGTGTCCAGCACAGTGCCGCATTCTTTGTCTATTTATATGGTTACTGTGCATAAGAGCTCACTTCTCTAAGCTCTCACTCTCTCTAAATTTTTCACACTCTCTCTAACTCTCAAATCCTCTTCCTTCTCTCTAGGTTTCTTTCTTCTCTCTGTAAAACATTTTCCAAAATTCACCAACTTCGACCTCAATTATTTTTCCTTTCCTCTTCATCTTTCTTTCTTCTTACCATGGATCCAAAATACCAACATTTGAGAAAGTACTTCCCATCACTTTCTCAAAAAGTTATCAAGAAGAAATACAAGATGAGGATCACTCGTTTATGGATCCTCATGCATTTTGGCATTCTTAATGATGTGAGGATGTTGATAGAAGGGAAGATTCGTCCGAGTGACTTCGATCAGAGAGTTGGTCTACCAAGCACAGGCACTAGTCGTAGTGCAATGAAAAGAAGGGCCTGCGCCATCGTGGTCACATGTAACAAATGTGGGTGACAAACTTGTAATGGTAAGTGTTCTTCGCTTGGATATTTGTTAGTAAATAGCGAGGACAAAATAAATTTTTGTAGGAATAGACTTTCAAAGGACAACTTGGATGATCTCCATGCTTCTCTTCAGAACCATCCAAGTGGATATGTCCAAGGTGCGATTTTTAAGCACTGGCCCAAATTCCATTGTAACGCCCCTATATGGGGGTTAACAATTTTTAATGAGATAAAATAAAAATAAATAATAAAAGTAAAACCGTAAAAATAAAATTTGCCCCGGGACTTAAATGAAAACTCCCAACTCAAAAATAAAAATATAAACGACAAATAAACCACAGTTTAATGTAGCACCTTAAATTTAATAATATAAACTGTTGTCATCATCATTTTAACCCTCAACACATTGTAATACAGTCACAGAAAGTAACAATTGATGCTTACATTATCATGAAGAACATTCTCAAGAATTGAAGCAGTCCCAATATAATATAGCTACATCACTTCCTCAACTATATTTTTCGTAGCCACCTCACACTTAGTGAGTCCTGAAAAGATAAAAATATAAGGGAATGAGCGACACTATGCTCAGTAGAGAAAGTCATTACTCACCTTTAGGTTTTTATCATTACCACATTAAAACCTGCATGGTTAGTAAGTTACATCATATTCCAGATTATGAGGTTTATTATGATCACATCTTATGGATACCGTAGTTAATCGTTACCAAGTGTCATAATTACACATTTATACAAATATTACCAATCATCATTGTTCCTAGGTATCCATGTTAAATTGAGTATCACTCAACTCATCGAAACCCAAATGGGCGCACTTGATCACCCTATAAACATTCCAAGGGTGTTCCGGTGAGGGGACATCAAGCCCCGAGTCCTCACCAAGTCGATTCCTGTACAGTGTGTTCTGGGACTTTCAACCCAAGGAAGCGTCATCGCCTTCCCCCTATTTTACCTTTTAGGGTATTCATGCCCAAGGACGTAACCGTCGCCCTCTTCATGTCTCACAATTTCTCTATATTGAATCATTATTAATAGAGTTAGTTTTCCTAACCATGCTTCTCAATTTATAACATGTGTCAATTCATTATGTTCCTCGCCGTACAATACAAGACGAGTCCATGTCATAGTTTCATATGTGATACTCATATAATATTAGTTCAACATAGATATATATATTGCGGCAAAACAATCAATTTTAATTCTATAAAAACCTCACAAAAGATGAGTAATAGAATCCCTACCTTTCAAGCTTATCAACAATCTTTTAATCCTGGAATCAATTAACGTTAGCTCCATACTCCCTTGATCCTAAGGCGTGCATAAGGACAATTAAAACTAAAGCACAACATACAACTACATTCATAAATAAATCATGTGTAAACCTATCTTACTAGTATGCCATTAAAGCTTTTATATAAATCTCTTTTGAATACCACGGTAAACAATTTTTGTCTTAACACAATATAAAATGTGAACAAGTAATCTATATGTTTTAGTCCCTAATAAGATTCATCAATCACTTAGGATAATATTAGAAAGGTTGCAAGACATTAAAGAATTAGGTGGTGAGTAAAGATGGGTTCTTGGTTCAGGTTAGCAGCTGGTATACCATAACAAACTGGCAGATTTACTAGTTTCCAATACAAAAATTGAATAATTCTTTAGTATAAAAGAAAATTTATAAATGAAAGACTAAATTTGTTCATAAGATTCTAACCTCGGATTATGGTTAGTTGGAAGCTTGAAATGGCTTCAAAACAGGTTCCTTTACTTCGGTATGACTGAAATTCTTGCTCAAATGGAGGTGATGGTGGCTGATTTTTATGGCTTCCTTGAAGAAGTTCTCTAAGTATTTTGCTTCAGCAAAGAAATGAGAAGAAGAGTGTGGGAACCGTGGAAGAGAAAGGAAGAAAAGATGAAGTCTTTGAAGAGAAGTGATAGAAACAATTATAGAGGAGACATGTTGAAGCATGTCACGGAGGAAATAAAGAAAATGAGGGTCAAGAGTAGTTGGAAAAGATATCCTTATGTCTCATCTAAAGACTTTAACACACATAATGCTAATATGACATTTTTGAGATTTATTAGAAGTTCTAAGGCTTTTTAGTAATCATACTAAATAAATATAGGAGAATTTTAGAAAATTTAAAAATAGATAAAAATAAATATTATAAAATAAATTTAAATGAAGCAATTTTTTTTATACACTAAAAATTAATTTAATTACCTCAATACCCGTTAGGAGAATAACGGGTGTCACATCCATGTAGAGAGAAAACATCTCAAGAATGTGGTAATTCGAGATCCTATTTGTCAGATCATAAGAAAATTTGATGAAGAGTAAATTCTCGCCCTTTAGAGTTCATGTAAGTGTTTGTTTGTCTAATATTGTTACCGTAGATGTTTAAAATTACGTGTTCCTCATCCTGTAAAAAAAATGTTTTGAATTTAGAATATGTGTTGTTTAGTTTGAAATTGTCACAGTAAGCATTGAATAATTACTCTCCTTATTTTATTATTTTCAAAAAAAAAAAAAAGCAAGAAAGATGTCTTGTTAGGTACATCACATGTTTGTATTGTAACGTATTTGAATTTTCAAAACTTATCTAGACTTTTCAATATTCGTGTCTTATCTTTCAAAAGTTCTTCAGTAGTTTGTCGGCCATATTGATTCTCTATCTAGACTTTTCAAGATTTGTGCCTTATCTTTCGAAAGTCCTATAGTAGTTTGTTGGTTATATTAATTCTTTATTTTCAGTGTACTTTTGTCAAAAAGTATACAGTAATGTTAGGATGTTTTTGATCAAATCTTCTTCAATTATCAAAAGTTATACAGATTGAGACTCACTTTTCAAAAGTCGACCTGACCTTCTATAACTTGTCTATGTCTTTTTCTCACCTTCTTAGCTGCTCAATATTTTACTTAGATGTTTAGATTACCTGTTCATTACCTACTTGTCTGCCTCTTTAGTTCCTTTTATATTTTCATCATCTTTAAAATCCCATTCAAGACTCAGGGTTTAGATAGAGCAGGCCTTAAAAAAAAAGGAGAGAGAATCAACAAGTCATACAAACCAAACATGTCTACCACCTATTCATCAAGAAAAATAAGAAATGTCTATGTCTTTTGTGTTTCTAGCCGTGTGAAGATAAAGTCTACCTTGAAGCCGCAAAACACTTAGGACAAGAATTAGCGCATAGAAAGATTAACTTGATTTATGGGGGTGGAAGTTTAGGATCAATGGGGAGTGTAGCGATAACAGCTAAGTCTAATGGTGCCAAAGTCATAGGGATTATCCCTTGCCTCTTCGCTAAAGGGAACCTATGTGGGAAAACCATAGGTAAGGAAAAAGAAGTTTTGGACACCCCTTAGCATATTAAAACCATGATCAATAAGTCTGACACTTTTATAGCATTACCTGGTAGTTTAGGCACCCTTGAGGAGATATTCATAGTTGCTAGTAGGAATTTATTGGGTATTTACTCCAAACCATTGGGTCTCTTAAATGCAAATAGTTTTTATGATGGTCTTTTGAATTTTTAAATTTTGTTGTGGAACAAAACTTCATCGTAGAGTCAGGGCAACAAATCTTTGTTACTGCTTCAACAGCCAAGGAGCTATTGGATAAGATGCAAATTATCCACCCAGAGTCTGACACTACAACATCCAAGCTTGATTGGGAGAAGGGAAACCAGAAGCGACTATTGGATTTGAACCTCTACCCGTAATCTTTTGGTTTTGCCTACAACATGAACGTTTGTATTTATGGTATCGCAAATAACTGCTTTCCTCCTTATCCAATATTTCTTGTGGCATGCTGTTGTTAAAACCTCTAGATTCATTAACTCTAATGTTGGGATGACTGGTGTTACAAAGTATCTAGTACTCTCGAAATGCATCACATTTAAGGTCCGATCTTTTATTACTAAAGCTTCAGTATTCTCTACACATGCATGATTAGGATAGTTGGTTATACGGAGTACTTTGTACTCTCGAAATGTATTCACGTCATGTTGGTAATTGTGGGAATACTTCATAGAAATATATATATATATATATATATATATATATATATATATATGCATGTGTGAGGTTTGGTCTGAGTTGTTGTATTAAAAAAAAAGTTGTTTACAAAAGAGCCCATAAGCTCGTCTACAATTACGGGTTCTTTCTAGACTTCTTATGTATTAATGTAATGTATGTTGTTAATATAAATATGTGTTATCCATTTTAGTTGGGATTGTGATGCAAGATAGGATACACAAATGTCTTTCAAGAAATGTCCTCATCTAATTATAAACAGCAATTCATATATATATATATATATATAAAGGACTAAAACAATATGATCAACTTATGCACTTCACTAATCATATTCCAAGGTCACAATACATCATTACAAATACGAAGCCTATTGACAACACTCTTATTGAGAGATTAAGTATTCAGAGTTTGATATCTCAAGTAAATGAGCAGAGGCAATGAAACCTACAATGGGGACAAATAACATTGAAGATGTTGAGTTGTCAAAGAAAATATAATTGATTATGATTTTTATTTATACCATAGATTTAGAAAGACATGACACCCATTATTATTAATGGATATAACAATGACTAAATTTATTATTAGTGGGCCAATTAGATTTTTGTAAAGTTTTGTTTCATCTAAGACCTATTCTATATTATTCATTTCACCTATTTTTGATTTTCTAAAAGTTCTCATATATCCATTTAGCATATTTATTCAAAATGCCCTTGGAACTTTTAATTAATTTCAAAAATATCATTTGCCATATTTGTTATGAAGCATTTGAAGATAATTAGAAAGATGATAAATTCTCATTACAAAGATGACTATTTCCCAAAAAAAAAAAGTTTTCAGTGTTTATGAATGATTACACTATGTTTTTGAAGCTTCATATATTTATGTCTCTATTATGGATAAGTTCTTGATTTAGTTAAAAAAATAGAATATGTATATATATGTATTCAAAGTATAAATTTTCATATCAATGAGTACGACACACTAATAGAAATAAATGGTGCAAAGATGCAACTATAGTCATTATGAACTAAATTTACCGTCAGATGTATCTTCTATCTACAATGCTTTTCATGTCTCAATGCTTAAGGAGTATATCTTGAATCCTACTCATGTAATCAAGCCTCAAGCTGTTAAGATATGAGGATATCTTAGCTATGAGGAGAAGTTGGTCTAAGATTGTTGATCGAAGGACCAAGATCTAAGAAATAAAGAGATCGCATTGGTTAAGACCCTTTGGCGTAATCATAAAGTAGAAGAGAATACATGGGAACGAAAAGAAGAAAGGAGAATTAAGTACACTCAATTGTTCTAAGTTTTGAGGATGAAACTTTTATAAGAAAGGGAGGGTTGTAACAATTGCTACCCTCTTCAACCGATGTTATGTAACGTTTGCCGATTTGATGTCTCACGTGCACAAAATTATGACCTAGAAGCATATTTTGGTGTGAAAATTTCAGTGTGATATTTATGATTATGAAATTTATTATGAGCTAACGACTTAATTTGCAGTGGATGGACTAAGGAAATTCCAATGACATTAAGTGCTTAATGAATGATTCTTGAGATTTCTTGTTTTAAGAGTATTCTATTTTGATGATTTACTTGGATCTTGATCTGTTTAAATATGATGTTTTTGTTTTTTCAATTTTTGAATGTTTGGGGAGATTCATTTATTTATTTATTTACTTATTTGTAGGAATTATTTTGATTTTGGAAGTCTTTTGTTGAATTTTGAAAAAAAATTAATTAATTAAAAAGTTTCAAAATTTTTGAAAAAAAAAATTTGTAGGCTCCCAAAACGACATGTCGTTTTGGGAGTAGGCCACTCAAAACGAAATGTCATTTTGGGGAGGCAAAATTATAAAAAAAAAAAAAAATTCAAGGAGCTCCTAAAACGACATGTCATTTTTGGGAGCTGGCCACCCAAAATGACATGTCGTTTTGGGAGTCTAAAATGCAAAAAAAAAAAAAAAAAGTCTAAAACGACAAGTCATTTAGACTATCTTCTTCCCACGATCAAACTAGCAGAAATCACTCAAACTCTCCAAATTTGATTCTTAATTTATGTTATTCAAATTTTCACGTTCAAATGTATTAAAAATCTCATCTAAACTTATCTAAATCATTATTTTGGAGATTAGGTAATATTCTGAAGACAACCATTTTTATCCCCTACTGCCCCCGACAAAATCTTTTCCTCCACGCTCCTCCATCAGCTCTATTTGTCTTCATTCTTTCTTTCTCCCCTTTCCAGCTAAGGATGAGGCTAGACCATAACTCATTATCACATGTGAGCAACTTTTTCTTTTCCTCCAATGTTCTTCACCAGACACCCTCCATCATTCCTTCCTTTGACAATGAACGCTCCTCACCATCACCTTATGTTTTCTTTCTCTTGGTTGAGCATGTTATTGCCTTAGAATCACACTATAGAGCAAAATACATTGCCACTAACCTTTTTTCCTCTCTTCCTTTCTTTCTCACAACTTTCACGGCCAACCTGAGACAACACACACAGGCACACCTTTGGCCAATCTACACCACCCTTCGCATGCCTCTAAACCTCCATGCTTAATGCTCTCATGCACCTCCAAGTTAAGCACAAAGCATTCTTTCAAAATCGGAAGGAAAACAGACAAGTTACGGTGTGTTTTGCCAAAATCGTCGTTGGGCCGAAACGAAGTTTTTGATCACTTTTGAGGTCAGTTTTCTACCTATTTTTATTCCAAAATTTTACTATAATATTATGGTCTTTGGGGGAATGATTCTATATGATTTAATGTTTGATTTTGTTTAAGAAACAAAATTTTTAATCATGTTTTTAGGAGAAAACCCATATTTCAGGATTTTTCCAGAAAGAATTGACATGAGATTTTAAGAAACTCTCTTTTGGGAATTGTATATCTATATGTTAGGCATCTCCCATAAAAAAATTTTAGGTTCATATGAGCTATTTTTGATTTGTTTGAATTATACTAAATGTTGTTCTTATGATCTCCTAAACGACCTTTAAATGTGATGATTTGTTTGATAATGTTATAGGATGTGTTCAATGCTAGAAAAGTTTCTGAATGCTCATTCATATGTCTAGTTTATGATTGTAAATTTTTGGCCAGATGCAAATGTTAAAATTGGAGAAATAAATCATAGAATAATTACAAGTCATTGTTTTGGTAATTTTACTGCAACTCTTTTGTAATAGTTGGCATAGTTGAAAAATAGTAAGAATGATTCAAACGTAATGAAAATTTTTCTGGTGCTATGGTGGGATGTTGAGAATGCTATGCCAAAATTTTAGATCAATTGAAAATTTAATATGAGTTTATAAAATTCATTGATTGTTGACTGCCCATAGGTTGCTCAAAGTGGCAGATTATTATTTTGAATTCTAAAATGTAAGAAAAATACTTATACTAACTCAAACTTGATGAAAATAATTTTGATGGTAGATCTATATTTCTTTTATGCCCTGTAAAAATTTCAAAGCCATTGGAATTTTGGTGATTTTTCTAAAATTCATTGATTGTCACTACCTAAACCAAAATTCTAGCAACAGAGGTATGAATTGTAGTACATAAAAGAACGACTTAAAGTGGTTCAATTGTGATGAAATTAGATTTGGTATTTTTATTGTTGTTGGGAATATGTAGTAAAAATTTCAAGTCATTTTAAATTTTATGTGATTTTTAAAAATTCACCGATTATGGGCTGTTCAGGTTACTCATCCCAAAACCAAGTTGTGTATTTGAAAATATGAAAATGGCACTTAGTTGAATCCGAATGTCATGTTTTTGCTGATATATATGTATGTTAGGAACATTGTGTAAAAATTTGACAGCCATTGGAATTTTCTATGATTTTATTAAAATTAGAGAGTGTTGGCTACCGGGTTGAGATTATGCACTATCTTAATTGTGATAATAGGACAAGTTAGTTTAATTGATCAAGTATGGAATTGCTTGTTACAATGATGTTGAATATGATAGTTTGAGTATGTTCTTATATCGAGAATATTTCTTGTATTACCATTTTATAAAATTAAAGAAGTTTGAGGCACTTGAGTTGTTGAAAATAGAAAAGAAACCATCCACTTAGAAGAGGTTGAGTAAGAATTTTTACAACTCAGGTAAGTACATTCTCACCTGTAACATAATTAAGAATTACAAAAAGTGTTGAGAAGTGATATGTCTTATTTTGTTATTAATGTTTATGCATTTCTCATTCAAAAGGCTCCTTTTACCATGGTTGTGAAGATTGTCTTTTTATGGATGTTTTCATCATTGTTTCATGATGCATATGACATTTTCACAAAAATATATGTATAGTATCACATAATTAAGGGGTTGTACACCCAATGACGATGACGATGATGATAATGATATTTGTCCCGCAAGGTGGACTTGTCACATTTGGTTTGGAATTAGCTACCCTTCTCCTCTAGTGATGGCGCACCCTAATGATGTTAATGGTGCAACACCAGGGCCCTAAATAATAAAATGAATATTTTTAATATGGAGAAAGGAAAAAAGGAAAGATATTTTCTTACAAAGTGTGCTATATGTTCTTACAAAACGTCAAAACATGATAAAATAACAATATAGAACAAATTTAAACACTTTTCAACAAGTTTTCAAATGAATCCAAGATTAAATCTGAAAAATAGGAAAAATAAAAAAAATGTAAAAACTAGTTTTAAATCTCGTTTTTGTTCAAACCAAGCTCGGATTCATCATGTTTAAGGTCTCATACAAGATTGAATTGCGAAATACATGAAAGATTTAAAACAAAAATCCAAAAACTTTAGAGAAAAAGGGATAACCTTTAATTGGACGTTTTTGAAAAAAGCTTGATGATTTGAACTCGTTTCTTGGCCTCATTCAAGGAAACAAATTTAGTGAAAAAGAGAGGGAACAGAGCCACGAGAGACAGACAGTAAGAGAGAGAGAAGAGAGTCAGTGAGAGAGAGAAATGAGAAAGAGAGTGAAAAGGAAGGAAAAATAAAAAGGATGGCTCAAGGGCATTTTTATAAATATGAGAAAAATTTGGTGCAAAATTTCATTTGGTATTTTAAAACCAAAAATCAAATTTTTAAACATAACAAATACAACAAATTTTTAAATAGATGAAATTAACATCAAAATCACATTGGCACACTTAATATTAAACTTAACATAATTAATTTCACTTTAAAATTCACAGGTGTTACATAAAATGAAATTCTAAAACTGACTGAAAAAATTGGATCCACTAGCAAAACTAACTGCCCATAAAATGAGTAGTTTGGTTATCGGAAAGAAGCTTTCCCCATCAGTGGGATACCGACGCACAAGTGGTACTTCTTTAAACTTAATTTTACTTAGTTGAAAAAATGCAAAATACTTTTTTTAAATATAATTATATTAGTTAGCAGTCACCAAAATATATTTAAAATACTTGTTTCACTTATAACTACAAAACAATTCTTATACTGTCTTGCCAAAAAACACTTCTAGCTTACTAATGGACTGTCACATACTATCTAAGATAAATAGTCTTTCAAAAAGCATAACTTAAACTACAACAGTATCCATAGCTTGACAATCGTATTTGTCCCACAGCTACACCCCACTCATCATTTATCCATATCAGCATCTTCATATGATTTCTAATAGCATGAAGGAATTAGATCAGCTTTCGCTCATCAAGTTCAAATATTTCTCACAAAATATCCATAAAGGAATACTAGCAATAGTCCAATTATATGTGATCATGAACATCTTATTATTATCCTTAACTTATCAGGAACCATGGACCCAAGTGTTCGTATCGGGTGCATAAGATCATCAAACACCAAGATCGTATCTTAACTTGACATCATGCTCCTCTTGGTTCAGGAAACCTTTAATCCTCACTTGCCCGGAGGCTGGTATGATACTTAATTATCTTATTTTGATTATCTTGACTTGAAGATTTAATTATTAGTCATATAAACTTAGTGAACATAGTGTATTTTATGTCTTGGCATACCAAAAAAAATATGCATAACAAATGCTATCGTAAACCATACATGAATAAATCATATAAAAATCATTTTCCTCATGCAATAGGTGAGGTTTGAAACTTTTTTGAACCTTGAGCTAGCTTTTCCAATTAAATCATTTCTCCCTATTAGCCAACTCTATATCCTATTTAAGCAACACCTGACTATTAGCTTGAGTCCATCCTATCAATACATTTCTATACTACCTGACTTAGATACATTATAGTTAAAATTTACATCTCATTATATGGATTTGAACTTTCCATAATGCAGTTCATTATTTGCTTAAAAACTTTAATTTTATTTTATAAGCTTAGGATCTATTTTGACGATTTTGTGAAAAGGTCTCGGAAAAATTTCACACTTTTTAGGCTTAAAACCTATAGTTACTTGCTAACCACGACTATGCAGAATATCAGGTTATTTAGTGAAAAAATTTAGTGTGACCTAGTTTTATGACTTCAACTCAAGATACAAAAAGCTTGAAATTTTTGCCCCCGGCACCAAAAGAAAATTATTGTATACCACAACATGTAGTTTTCCGTAAGGATTAAAACTCTCAGAAGATCCATGGATAGATTCAAATATTTTCAAAATATTTTCTGATTTTTGCTGTTTTAAAATTTTCATGATTACATCTTGTAAAATTTATATCTAAAAATCCATTTGGAATTGATGGAAATCTTTTTTTACAAAAGTTAAGAGTTTCGATGGGTTCTACAACTTTCATGTCTTAATTTTTTTTGAAATCAACTATCTCGGGGGAGTCTTGGCTTAATTTGTTCACGGCCAATTTTGAAAACAATATTTTTCGGCTTGCTCTGATTGGAATTTGAAGACAATTTCTTCACAAAAGTTATTTATCCCGATATTTTCAATAAATCTCATGTTAAGCTCAAAAACTAGTTTAAGTTCTAAATATCTCAAAAACTTAGATCGTTGAAAAATGTATCAAAACATATTCCACTGCAACACTTTAACTTACTAAGCCTACTTTTTAGAGCAAAAATCTTAATTTAAGCCTATCAAGCACATCCATGAACATACATTACAAAAAACAATTATACCATAAAGGGTACTTTGTATGCCAAAAGCCCATAATCATATATTACAACCTGTAAAAAATTAAAATAAAAACACAAGCTTTAATCAAGACTAAAGCATTAGGGTTTTTACCTAGAGAACTAAAAGTGCAAATCTCTTCCTCTTAGTTTGAGTGGCCACTAACAACCCCTTAGTCACTAAATCAAAACATAGATAATTAATATCTAACCATAACTCTAAACTTTGACCAAAAAAAAAAAAAACCCACTAACAAATTTTGAGTTTGAGAGAGAGTGGTGGCTTAGAAGGGCCAATTTGGAGGATTTTAGGAAAGAATTTTGGCCTTCGGAGCAAAACTTGGAGAGAGAGAAAAATGAGGTTTTCAAAATAACCCTTAAGTATTTATAGAACTTCAAGTTGATACATTATGGCCTGGTTTGGTGTATTAGATAGGATAGTCTTAGGGATCGGATTGGATTGTATTGGAATGAATAGGATAAAATTTTAGTTAATTCAATCTCATGTTTGGTGTTGTGTTATTAAAATATGGGCTTTTTTGTGAAATTTTTTCAAACTTTAGGCCAAATTGTAGTTTTTAAAAATTAGCGGGTGAAAAAATGATTACTAAAAATATAACAATTATATTTTGGCCCTTTAGTTTTTGTAAAATTATAATTGACCATAAATTTTTATAAATTTTTGCAAATAGGTCCTTGAAATTTTTACAATATACAAAGATTATATTTAATCCTATGCTTTAGCAAAAGATTGCCCAATCCCTTTCCAAGGTGATTCAAGCATGGATTGGATAAGCTCTTATCTACATCAATCCTTTAAAGGTTTTCACCAAATAAAATATTAAGTTTTAATCTAATCAAATTCTATATGCCAAACATGTCCTATATTGATACCAAAATTATAAAATTGAACCAACTAGGCTACTACTAGGATACTATATGTTGTTTGAGTGGTTGCTGCAATCTAGAACTAGCTGAGAGTGACTGCCATGAAACCAACCATCAATGATTGAAAACTGGCAAATCATTTGTTACAACTGGTTGGCTCTCAGTATGCATTTTTCAAAACTGGCCAACCATCTGTTATAACCAATTGGACACTAGCCGATAAAATCCGCCAGCTTTAACTGACAAACAACCCTAAGCTTGGGGATCTAGGTAGGGCGGAGCTAGGCGCACTAGTGCCTGGAATTATCGCGGCTGCACTCGCCAGACTCTGCAGGTCTCAATGTTTGCATGTGACAAGGGCGGCAGCGATAGATTGAAGAGGAAATGATATATTATTTTTCTTGAAATTTTTTGTACTGTATTTAGGCTACAATTCGATATTAGACAAGCTATATAGGCCTCAATATTGACCTTTAGATTGTATCCTAATGAGATAAAAAAGCCCCCACCATACGTACGCCCTTAGCAAAATACATGGTGTGTTCGCAAGAGAAAAAAAAAAAAAAAAATATATATATATATATATCTTTTATTCACAATTGAGACTAATTAATTATTAGCTATTGAGAGAGGAAGAAGTCATAGCCATTAAGCTTATGTTTTTCTACTTTCCGTACTTAATTTGAATTGGAGAAAATTGCAACATATGCATAAATCCCAGTCTGTTTATATTTTTGTCGGCAATTGTCGCGTTAGTACGTACAGAGCGGTGTCTTCTCAACAGCCACTCAATCCATCAACGAGTGATAACCACACACACCATGTCTTCAATTCCCCCCATGGAGAAAACTGAAGAAATAAAAGGCACAAAAAATTAATTTATACTTTGCTTATAGCCAGCACTCATCTTCTTCTTAACCAATTAAAGCGATCTATCTAATACAAACGTACCCAAATAGCTAAATTGATCATATATATCTCAGCTCATGAGCTCTATTGTTACATAAATGTACGACGTTGATGAAAAGTAAATATTTAAATTTTCTCTGGATTAGAAACTAAGAGAATAGAAGAACGGGAGCAGAAGAAAAGGAGAGAGAGAGAATTAGTGAAAGAAATAGTACTACAAAAATACATAAAGAGATCGTCATGGTGATGATCAAAATGTGTATTATGATAATGGGGGGGTCGGAAATATTTTTGTTAATGATGAGCTACTGATCCTCGGAAAGCCAATATCGCAAGTCCTCCAATGGAGGCATCTCCAGCAACATGCTGTCCGTGTCCTTGAAACACATTCCTTTCGAAAACATTATTGACGAGTCGCTGCCAACATTATTAGTACTACTAACATTATGATCAGGTCTCATCTCTCTCTTTTTCGTGATCTCATGGCAAGTAGTAGTACTAGTACTGGTACTTGTATTATTGCTAATTCCATTGAAGGCGCTATCCTCGACCCATGCAACGCAAGAATCCTTCCCCGTGAGGCTCTGAACGACCGATTTGAAGCTCGTTGGATCGGCTTTCACGTACCGGGTATTGATCAACACAACCTTCACCGATCCACTCCTCGGGCTAGCCATAAATTAACTCCGATATAAATAGAAAAGAAAGAAGGAGGAAATTAGATAACCAAATAGTTAACAAGAATCTTGTGTTATCTAATCTTATAAGTATCCTTCAGCTAAAATTTGGATCATACATAAGCTTAATGTTCGCTTTTGTGAGTGTGCGAGCATCGAATGTAGGTGAAAGATTCGGAAGTCAATGTGGAATTTCGCGCATATATACATATATATATATATATAGGAGGGGTTTATGTGACTGTTAATAAAGAAGAAAGGGAAAGCGAACGAACGAGGAATCAAGGATGTGTGCAAGTGGATTGATTGAAAAGTTGTCTAGGAGGACCAAACGTCCCTAAGTCCAAGTCAAACGGCACGCAATATATGAATTGGAAAGTTAAGATATATGTCCCCCACCAAAGAGGACACTATTCAAAAATAAATAACTAGTCGCTAGCATTTTAAAATATGTGTAATTTATAAGATATTTGAAAGAGTGGTAAGAACTAACCAACGTCCTAAAGTCCAAGTCAAACAAAACACAATATATGCATTGAAAAGTCAAGATATATGTCCCTCGCCAAAGAGGACACTATTCAAAAATAAATAACTTGTCGCTAACATTTTAAAAAATGTGTAATTTATAAGGTGTTTGGAAGTGTGGTGGGAACCATTAGTTAGAACCACTTTTACTGTAGCATGTAAGAGCTTTACACTGTAGCGATTTTTTTATTGTTACCATAGCATGTGAAAGCTTTACACTGTTTATAACTAAAAAAGTGGTAGGAAATACTTTTATCAAACACAAGATTAGTCTTTAATCTTTTGTTTTTTTAAGTTATATGGTCTAGCCTTTAAAAAAATATGCGCTTTGGTCTTTTATTATTTAATTTTGAACGAAAAAATTTTTACATATCATTTTTCAACAAATTTGCCAAACTACCCTTCAAAATATTTTTCAACTCATCATATAAAACCCTCAAAATAATTAACATATTCAAAAAATAATTAGTAAATTAAAACAAATATTTTCTTTTATTAAAAGCTCTTTTCAAGAAAAAAAAAAAAAAAAAAAAAACTCCAAATAAAGCTCTAAATAGAGCTCTGAAAACTTCATCAATGGATGTTGCAAGCCGACCATCGCCAGAAACCCGCCACCGCCCCCCTCCCGTGCCAGCGACCCTTCCTTCATGCCCAATACCATCGCAGCCCCTTCCCCGTCGACCCCACCTCCATCGCACCTAACATCGTCGCTGATTTATCTGTTTCACTCTCTGCAATCCATCATTTTCTCTCCTTAAAGATCTGATGAGATTTTGATGGTTTTTCAGGCTCCGAATAAGGACAAGGCTACTCTACCCTCCTCCAAGCCCGCCAAGTCCGGTGGTGGCAAGCAGAAGAAGGTCTTCTTCTTCTTCTTCTCCTTATTCCCTCAAAGTTTCTTCCTTTCTTTCATTTTTGTTTTTTATAATCCGAATTTTGTTTTTTTTTTTTTCCTGAGAAACTAGACAGAAATTACGATTTCTTCCAAGGAGGAATTTTGTTTTCAAAAGATTGTGTTTCTTGAAGTTTTTTTTTTTTAATTTTTTTTATAGTGTTTCTTCAAGGGTTTCGGCAAAGAGAAAGTTGAAAAGTTCTAAGGATTTTTGATATATACAAGAAGATGAAAAATTGCGATCTTTATTCAACGTAAGATTTTTGCACCGCTTGCGATTCTTAAAAAAAATAATAATAAATAAATAAATATGTACATGTTCTCTTTTGCTTTTAATCTGCCAAAGGAGTTTTTGGTTGCAAGAAAATTGAAAAAAATTTCCTTTTGATTGTAAACAGGAAGATGAGAAGGCCTTATACACTAATAATGAAGTGGACTTTGAGATTGTTAAGAAGATGGTCAAGGAAGTAAGGCTTCGTCCTGAAAATGAAACTTCATATTTGTGGTATGGATGAGTGAGACTCAGGAGGAAATGTATAGTGGAGATTAAAAAGGAAGATTTATGAAGAAGATTGAAATTTGAATCTCAGTTTTTTTTGCAGCTGTCTGGGGATGATTTCTGATTACGGTGGTTTTGAATCTTGGATCTTTGGTGGTTTTGATTCTTTGGTTTTTGATTATGGTAATACGCCAGTGGTAAATGCACAGATTTTTTTCTTCCACTTGAATCCAACTTCAGGCTGAATCTGAGATTTTGGTTGTGATTTTAATTGTTCATCGTATTTGCAATTTTTGGCTGAAGCTTGTACTAATTTTCCTCCTTCAGATTGTTGTTCATGGTTTGCAAAGGGGAGAGAGATTCAGTATTCATTATATTTATGTTTTAATGTTCAGATTGTTGTTTGCGTTCATCGTGTTCTTTTTTTTTTTTTCCTCCCTCTTCTTCTAGATGTTGTGTTCATGGTATTTGTTTCTTTAAATTTTAATTTCTTTAAAACATATTAATTATTTTACTAAAGTACCCTCGTTAAAATGGTAAAAAAAATTTTAACGGTTAAATTTAACAACATACGACCAAATCAAATCGTGCCCTTTTTTTTAAAAGTTCAGACTTAGATAGATAAATAAATAAAGGTTAGGGATTAAATTGTAACTTTTTAAAATGATTGGGAACCAATCGAGATATTTATTTTTTTTGTCATATTTTTTTGAGATTTTTTGGTCATATTAAATGTAACTATTTTATTTACTTTTTCAAGAAAAAAAAAGAAGAAATTATATACATTAATTAGAGATGCAACAGTGGACCGGGGCTCGTGGGTCGGCCTAAGCCTGTCCTGCTAGAGTGATGGCCTGGGCTGGCATGGCCTGGCACTGTTCAAGGCTTGGCCCGGCCAATAAATACTGGTGGGTTGGGTTGGGCCAATATATGTTAGCCCATGGGCTAGCCTGGCACGGCCCATGGAAAATCATGAGTCCATGGGTTGGGCTAGGCTGGGCTGGCCTATCTAGGCCTATAATGGGTCGGCCCATGTAAGGCCCACAATGAGCCAGCCCCCGAAGGCCTATTGTGGCCCAATTATATATATATATATATATATATATATAGATATATTTTTTCATGTTCATTCATAGGTAAACATGGCTGAGTATGACCTTCTTCAATAAAAGGCCTCACACATTACATCATAGCAATGTTTTTTTTTTGCTTGTAGGCATGCTTTGCTTCTTAGACAAGGCCTCACATATCACGTTACAATAGGTCTAGCAGGCTCTTTTTCTTTTCTTTTCATTTTATTTTTATTTTTTAGGCATACTTTGCTTTTGAAAAACAAAAACAAGGTTTTGTCCTACTGGGTTTTCCTTGAAAAGGTTTTTAATGAGGCAATCGTAAATAAAATATCCTTTTTTATATTTCCATTAATTATTTAAACTTTTTATATTTGTTAACTTGTTTAAAAATTCAAGAATAAAAAACAACAATAAAAAATTAAAAATTGCATGCTTAGATATGCTGGCCCATCTAAACCTATGATGGGCCAAGATGGGCTGGCCCATTCAAGACCCACGGCACGGCTTGACACGGTCCATGTAAAATTGGCCCGTGGGTCAGGCTGGGCTAAGATAATTCTAATATGGGCCGGCCCGACCCAGCCCACAAAAGCTCGCCTGCAGCCCGCTTGGGCCTAAGGAAAACTGGCTGGGCCGGGCCGCATCATTAACATTAATTTGTAGTGGTAGTACTTTTTACTTAAGGAAGTAGAGTGGCTTTTGTTGTTATGTAAAATTGGGGTTGTTCAAAGTCAAACTATACGCCATTAGACTGAACCAGACTAGCAGGCCATTTGGTAAGTTAGTTAGAATTAAAATTTTAAGTTTAAGAAATGTAGCATGTAAGAGCTTTATATTATAACGACTTTTTACATTTTACTGTAGCTACTGAGAGTTTTATCTTATAATTGGTAATTAGAACCAATTAGTTTTAACTAACATTCCAAACACAAATCATATTGTTGATTTTTGAAACTCCAATTTCATTGCTACTCAAAGCAGATGGTGACTGTTTGGAAACTTAATTGCAACGCTACTTTTGATCCGATTCAATTTATAATTTCAAGGTTTGGTAAAAATTGAACCAAAACCCAATCCTAGTTTATCAATTTCTAGGTAAGTTTTGTAGAAATGAGGGCTTATATCTTGTAGAAATGAGGACTTATATCTTACCTCAACCTAAATTCAGGTTTGCCTTACCACCAACCTAAATTTCACATGCACTATTATTTTGTCGTTCAGATAATATTAAACTTGCCATGCAAGCCTTGAACTTGTATGTCCACACTACTAACTTATAGACAGATCCCTAAATATATCATATTCTTGCAATTCACGATTGAAGTAATTGGATTACACATAAGTACTTGCCGTGCATCTTCCTCTTGTGGGGAGATTTACAAAGGCGTCTAATTGGATTATTACTGAGCGAAACCTTATTTAGAAGAAGGTTCATGAATCATGCATATTTATTTTAATATGTGAATATGGTTTAAGGATGTCTTCCTACTCGTCCACAACTCGTGAGGAGTTTTAAGAACTAATTTTGAAGGCACATTATTCAAAAGATAACATATTGATTGTAGTGCATATCCCCAAAAGTATAAAGGTAATGTCGAATAACTCATTATAGACCTAACTATGTCCAACAAAGTCCTATTCTCTCTCTCAGCCGCACTATTCTGCTACGAAGTACCCAGCGCAATCAAATGAGATAAGATCCCATTCTCTAATAAGTGTTTTACGAACTCATCGGAGAGGTATTTTCTACCTCGATTGGATCGAAGCTCCTTTATAGGTTTACCTAATTGCTTCTCATCTTCAACCCAAAATTCCCTAAACTTATCAAAAGTTTCACTTTCATGATGCATTAGGTCGACATTCCTATGTCTTAAGTAATGATTAATAAAAGTGACAAAGTACTTATACCCTCTGTTAAATATGTATGCCCTAAGGAGTAAAAATGCAATACGTTTTTGGAGACATTTTTATCAATAAAGAATCTATTCATTTATATATACCAAATCTTGTCCTATTTACGTTCATATTTGTTGAATGTATGTTAAGCAAATAGTAGTATGAGACTGTCGGTCTAAACCTTTAAGAATTGAGCATATGATGGACTGATTATGCAGAGACACGATTCTTAAGGTGACGGTCTAAAACATATGATCCGCAATCGAGGGAGTAAAATTGGGCGCTTTATTCATGCAAAGATTGTTATGTTGTCTATATCCCTAAAAGGAGATGGTTTGTCTTGACCATCGGAGTTGGACTCCGTGAATAGAAACATTGGCACGTTGTCATAGGTGATGATGTGTTGGATCGGGACACAAAGTGAATTGATATAGATAAATAATTCTGTCTTGGAAAATCGATTCACTTTAGACAATCATTTGTATTGTATCTTAATCCTGAGATGGATAATGGGCCCGTTGTCTCAACTTGTGTCTTTTGATATACCAAAGGGTGACTCCCACATCTCAATAGTGGTATACATGCCGGTACATTGGAGGCATGACTCTTGATAGCGTAGACTTGTTATTCATAGATATAGAATCCATAGCTCCTCTTTAGGAGTAATGATATCCTCTTATATGCATTATCCTGTAATTGAAAAACTGGAGTGCTCAACCATTTGGATACATAGGTGTAACCAAATGGTATACTATCTTTGGATGGTAAGTTTTCTAATGGTGAGATAATGGAACATAAGATAAAAATAATCGAGAAAGTAAGACAGAACTTGTCCTTAAGCTGATTATGGATTATCATATGAGGATACGATACACTTTGATATGTCATGGAGACTTAGCTATACGGGCTTCGTAATTCTATAGAGTTTGAGAGTGCAGCTCCAAGCTTTTAGTGGAGTAGCATTGGAGTTGATAATTGTGAAATATATATCTGGGATATTAAGTTTCATAATTATCGAGAGCTTGAACTTTATAGGTCCATTTTGGTCCCCTTTGCTAGCTCATAAAATCCTATAACGATACAGCGTGCTTTTTCAATAATTGGTGACTTATGTCGGATTTATCAGATTGGTTTAAAATTTGAAAGAATCAAATAATTCATTTCTATTTATTGGTTGAATTAATTTTGTCATAAAATTAATTTAAGCTAAACTTGTTGAATTATTGGGATCGGATAATTCTTGTCAGTTTATCGGTTGATCTAATTGGATAAATTAGATCAAGATAAACTTGTAGAATTATTGTGAATTGATTTATTTTCTTAGAGATTATCTTGATAAAGTTTATTTTGATCAGATAACTTCTCTATTGGGTTATTTGAATCAAAATTGAGACTTTATCCTATAGAATCTCGGGTGAAAAATAAAAGATTCATGGAGATATTTACACGGCAGTTTGGCCTGTCGATCTACGTGTTTGGCCTGTCGATGGGGCCTTTCAGCCTGCCGATTAGCGAAAGATAAGATTACACATTTTCACGTGGATCTTATCAGATATTGATCCGAACTTGATTCTGTTTTGAGTTTTTAAGATGTAATCTGATAAGGACTGACCCTAGAACCAATCGCTATATAAAAGGAGTAAGTCTCATGAGTTATTTAGATCAATTGAGAGATTAAGAGTGATACTCTTCTGGTGAGCATCTGAAAACTCCCTGAGAGCTTTTGTTCACAAATCACGAACACTAGCTTTGGGTTCTCTCAATTGGTTGGAAGGAGAGTCACCGGTGGAAGAGCTGTACGTGTGAGCCCACACTCACTCCAATCGTGGATAGAGAATAACAAAGAAGACCAGTTGGTTGAGGCTTTTCTGGAACTTACTTCTCTTCATGGGTTGTGGAGGTTCTTCGGCACATAAAGGTTAGTAAGATCTGTTTAATTTATACATATAGCATGTCAAACTTGTATTTTGAAAAAATACTCTAATGTTAAAATTTTTAAAATTCCCGCTGCGCACCTCACACTGTTTTTTTTCCAACAATTGGTATCAGAGCCATAAGTTTTTTTACATAAAGTTACAACTTTGTGATCATACTATATGTATAAATTTGTGATCTTAATCTCTCCTATTCTTGAATTTAATTTTATAGAGAGTTGACACTCTAGGTTTCTATATAATCATATGTTGTCATGAATTATGTGGTGAATGTTCATTAATTAATTATGATCGATTAAATTGTTATTTAATTAATTATTAATTAATTATTTTATACCGGTTATGATTCCTTAGAGGTTAGAATGTGTATATAAGTTTTTTCATGTAATTGGATGGCAGACTATCATCTCCGTCTTAAAATTGTTGTTTAATTTTTAAAATTGTGAGAATTTTGTAATTAAATAATTATTCGTTAAAAAACGGATTTAAAAGACGATCTAGAAGATGGATCTAGAAGGCGGATCTAGAAGATGGATGATGGCGCACCCAGGTATTTCATGTGTCTCTAATTTTATGTTTTTGAATTGTTGAAAATAAAATTGATGAATTGCATTAAAATTGTATTTTCTGAAATGGAGATTTCTGCTCGGTCGGCATGCCAAACCTTTAGTTCGACAGGCCGAATGTATGGTTCGGCAGGCCGTCAGTGGGGCAGAAATAGGCTGGCTCTACCGGCAAGCTGAACTTCTAGTTCGGCATGTCAAACTTTCATGGGTCGGCAGGCCGATGAAGCATGACCGGCAGGCCGATCACCTAGATCGGCCTGCCGACCGAGAGCTGGAAAATTTCCAAAAAAGGTGCAATTTTTACGATACAGTTTTAATTTTATTTTTGAGGCGATTCTGAGAAACATTAAATTTGGATGTGACCAAAAATATAAAGTATTTGATTCATACGGGATTGAAGACTTGAAGATGGGAATTACGTGAAGAAGGATACAACTTGAGGATTCAATGATGAGTAATCGATATATGTCTCGATTATTCTCTTGTTATCTTAGTTTTCTATTCCCTAGGGTGGAACCATAATATTTCGGTAATTATTATTTTGCTTGTAGCTTTGCTTGATTGCTTTGCTTGTCTGCATTATAATATGATTTGCCATATATATTGATAACATGTCATATAGAATAGGAAGTGTCGCTCATATTAAAATTGTTCATGCATAATTTTAAAATAAAACCTTGATTTCAAAAGATTGAGTGGGAGAAGGTTTTCGAAGAGAGAACCTAAGGCGTCCATCGTTAGTCCATAGGAAGAATATGGTGGTCCCGACCCCTAGGAAGGGATTTCTATCATGTACTAGATTGGATCTCTGAAAGGATAAGGTATTTTAGCATGATTTATGGTTGCACACCCCTAGGTGTTGATTATAAACTATGGATAAAATATTGAAACGATGGTTATACACTCACGTTAATTTTATTATTAACCTCCCCTAGGAGCTTTGTTAATAAAATTAATGGCCAAAGAAACGATTATTAATATATGCTGGATCATACGAGTTCTGAATGGCATATATTAATCAGGAGGGGATCCATATTCCTGATTGAATTTGGCATGACTCCCCTAGGAGCTTGTTGAATTCTGAGTTGGGAATTATCGTTGTAAGGTTTTGATAATTTTAAGGTTTTGACACATAAACACATTTGTATGATTTTACATGATTGTGTTATCTTACTAAATTATTATGATATGTTTGCTTATGTTTGGTATATGATTCTTTATTGTAGATTAAAAATGTCTAAAAACTCTTTATCATCGATACTTGACAAAAACCAATTAACCGGTGAGAATTACAATGATTGGAAACGAAACCTGGATATCGTCCTGTCCTTTGAGAAACTGAAATATGTTTTGACAACCCCTTGTCCTCCCGAGCCTACGGGAGACTCATCTAATGAGCAATTCCAAGCGTATGACTGCTGGAAAGATGCTAATGATCATGCCCGTTGCTATGTTATGGCCAGCATGAATAATGTGCTGCAGGCTCAACATCATGATTATGAGATTGTGAAGCAGATCTTCGATAATCTTGAGGACATGTTTGGAGGCCAGGCCATAACAAAGCGGTAAGGGGCGCTTCAAAAACTCTTAAACTATAGACAGAGACTGGGGATATCTGTAAAGGAGCATATGATATTGGTCATGGGTTACCTCGCTGAGGCTCAAACCAATGAAGCCGACATCGATGCTAAAACTTAGATGAGTATGGCCTTTGAGACTCTGTCTAAGAATTTATTCCGTTTAGAGCTACATTTAATTTGAGCAATAGACGGGATATGACCTTAACAGAACTAATGAAACAGTTACAGGAGTTTGAACTACTGATCAGGGAGTCTCCTGCGGGTGGTGAGGCCAACATGTAGCTGCTTCTAGTTCCAACCCCAACTCTGGGAATGAAAAGAAGCAACGGGCCAAGAATGGGAAGTCTTATGTTCCTGCTAATACCAAAAGAAAGAAGAAGAAGGAGAAGAACCCAAAGAAGCTTAAGTGCTTCTTTTGTAGAAAGGTTGGGCATATTAAGAAGCATTGCAAGGACTTCCTTTCCAAAGGAGGCAGGTGTGATCTTCTGTATTTAGAAACTTGTTTGGTTGAGGAATCTAGTGACATTTGGGTCATAGATTCAAGTGCAACTAATCATGTTTATGTTTCTCTGCAGGGGTTCAAAGAAACGAGAAGTCTGCTGCATGAAGACTTCACGCTTCGGATGGGCGATGGATCCTTGGTCTCAGCGGAAGCAGTGGGAGATGTCCATCTTTACTTTGATAACTATAGGAATTTATTTTTGCAAGATTGTTTTTATGTTCCTAAATTTAAAAGGAATTTAATTTCTGTATCTTGTTTATTTAAAGACTCCTACGTGGTATCTTTTAATGAAAAAGTGGTGATTCGTAAAAACAAATCTTTTATCTGTTTTGGATGGATAGAAAATAATCTATATTTTATCAAACCTAAGATGGACTTATTGCTTAATGCTGAGATGACTGATAATAACTCTAAAAGACTTAAAACTTCTCACTCTAATAAGACTTATCTTTGGCATTTACGCCTTGGTCACATTAACCTGAATAGGATTCAAAGGTTGGTAAGGGATGGACCTTTAAGTCACTTAAAGGTGAAATCTTACCTCAATGTGAATCTTGTTTGAAGGGTAAAATGACCAAAAGACCATATGGGTCTAAAGGCAATAGGGCCGAAGGGGTTCTAGAACTTGTGCATAGTGATGTTTGCGGACCGATGAACATTCAGGCACGAGGAGGGTATGAGTACTTCATCACTTTTATTGACGATTACTCAAGATATGGGTGTGTATGCCTGATGCACCATAAAAGCAAAACTTTTGACAAGTTCAGGGAGTTTCAGGCTGAAGTGGAAAAGTAATTGGGTAGACCCATAAAGGCACTTCGATCCGATCGAGGTGGAGAATACCTTTCTGATGAGTTCTTGGGACACTTGTTAGAGAATGGGATTTTATCCCATTTGACTACGCCAAGCACTCCGCAGCAAAATGGCATAGCAGAGAGAAGAAATAGGACTTTGTTGGACATGGTCAGGTCCATGGTGAGTTATTCATCATTACCTTTATTCTTTTGCGAATATGCACTACAAACTGCATGTTATCTTTTGAACAATGTGCCTTCAAAATCGGTCCCTAAAACTCCTTACGAGTTGTGGACAAGAAGGAAGACATCCTTAAACCATATTTGCATATGGGGATGTCCAGCTCATGTCCTGTTTAAGGATCCGAATAAGTTGGAAGCACGTTCGAAAGTTTGCGTGTTTGTAGGATATCCAAAAGGGATTAAAGGGGGTTATTTTTATAACCCAAAGGAAAATAAAGTCGTGGTTTCTGCTAATGCAACTTTCCTTGAGGAGAGTTACATGGACAACTTTAAACCTCGAAGCAAAGTGGTGCTTGAGGAGTTGAGGAGTGATCAAATCACTCCGCAAGTTCTGAATGAAACCGTTTCGATCAGTGTAGAAAAACTAAACAAACTTGAACAACAATCTCAGGGGCTTCGGCGTAGTGGGAGGATCGAGCGTCAACTTGAGAGGTATATGTTCAATGGGGAGGTCTTCTTGGCTAAACCGGATGAACATGACAGGGATCCTTTTACTTACGCAGAAGCTATGGAGGATGTTGATTTAAAACTCTGGACAGAGGCCATGAACATAGAGATGAAGTCTATGGAGACTAATCAGGTCTGGGAGCTTATGGATCTTCCCGAAGGGGTAAAACCCATAGGGTGTAAGTAGATCTACAAGAGGAAAAGAGGAGTGGATGGAAAGGTCGAAACCTTTAAGGCTAGACTGGTAGCTAAGGGTTATACGCAAAAGGAATGAATCGATTATGAGGAAACCTTTTCGCCTATAGCCATGCTTAAGTCCATCCGGATTCTCTTGTCCATAGCTGCCGCTCTCAACTTTGAGATTTGGCAGATGGATGTCAAGATGGCTTTTCTGAATGGCTATCTTGATGAGTCCATTTATATGGACAAACAAGACAGGTTCAAGGTCATGGGTCAAGAGGGTAAAGTTTGTAAGCTATTAAAGTGAATTTATGAACTTAAGCAGGCCTCTCGTTCTTGGAACATAAGATTTGATTAGGTGATCAAGAGTTATGGGTTTTCACAAAATGTGGATGAACCATGTTTTTATAAACACATAAAGGATGGGAAGGTCATTTTTCTACTGCTCTATGTAGATGACATTCTGCTGATTGGCAATGATGTTGGGGCGTTGTCATCTGTCAAATTATGGTTGACCAAGCAGTTTGACATGAAGGACTTGAGTGAGGCTAATTTTGTTCTCAGTATCTAGATCTTTCTGGATAGGAAGAACAAGATGATAGCTTTGTCACAGGCTACCTACGTAGATAAAATTCTCAGGAGGTTTGCAATGCAGGATTCCAAGAAAGGTGGGCAACCATCTAGGTCTGGAATTACTCTTTCTAAGAAAGACTCTCCAAAGTCTTATGAAGAAAGAGAATACATGATGAACGTGCCTTATGCTTCAGCAGTAGGAAGTCTCATGTATGCTACGCTTTACACACGACCAGATATTAGCTATACGGTCAGGATTGAAAGTCGATTTCAGGTAGATCCAAGACCAAACCACTAGGTTGCGATGAAGCATATTTTCAAGTACCTGCAAAGGACTTAAGGGTATATGCTTGTTTATTCAGGTGAGGACCTGACTCCTCTAGGATATACTGATTTGGATTTCCAATCCTGTCTGTATTCTAATAAATCGACTTTGGGGGTTTGTGTTTACTCTGGGTGACGGTGCCATCAGTTGGAGAAGTGCGAACCAAGATTGCACTTTGGATTCAACGATGGAGGCCAAGTATGTGGCAGCTAGTGATGCTTAGAAAGAAGCAGTATGGCTCCGTAAGTTCCTTGGGGATCTTGAGGTTGTTCCTGGTATGGATAAGGTGGTATCACTATACTATGATAACAGTGTGGTGGTAGCTAATGCTAAGGGACCAAGATTTCACAAGAAGAGTAAACATATTGATCGAAAGTATCATGTGATAAAGGACTTCGTTGAGGGCGGGCATGTCACGGTGTGCAAGATCGCGTCAGAGGACAATTTAGCTGATCCATTTACGAAGACACTTACAGGGAGAGTCTTCGAGAAACATGTGGAAGCTATGGGGATGCGAGATTTGTTGTATTTACTCACTTAGTGCAAGTGGGAGATTGTTAGATATGTATGCCCTAAGGAGTAAAAATGTAATACGTTTTTGGAGACATTTTTATCAATAAAGAATTTATTCATTTATATATACCAAATCTTGTTCTCTTTACGTTCATATTTGTTGAATGTATGTTAAGTAAATAGTAGTCTGAGACTGTCGGTCTAAACCTTTAAGAATTGGGCATATGATGGACTGATTATGCAGAAGACACGATTCTTAAGGTGACGGTCTAAAATATATGATCCGCAATCGAGGGAATAAAGTTGGGTGCTTTATTCATGCGAAGATTGTTATGTTGTCTATATCCCTAAAAGGAGATGGTTTGTCATGACCATCAGAGTTGGACTCCGTGATAATGTGTTGGATCGGGACACAAAGTGAATTGATTTGGATTAATAATTCTGTCTTGGAAAATTGATTCATTTTAGACAATCATTTATATTGTATCTTAATCTTGAGATGGATAGTGGGCCCGTTGTCTCGACTTGTGTCTTTTGATGTACCAAAGGGTGACTCCCACATCTCAATAGTGGTATGCATGCTGGTACATTAGAGGCATGACTCTTGATAGCGTAGACTTGTTATTCATAGATATGAAATCCATAGCTCCTCTTTAGGAGTAATGATATGCTCTTATATGTGTTATCCTGTAATTGGAAAACTGGAGCGCTCAACCATTTGGATACATAGGTGTAACCAAATCGTATACTATCTTTGGATGGTAAGTTTTCCAATGGTGAGATAATGGAACGTAAGATAAAAATAATCGGGAAGGTAAGACAGAACTTGTCCTTAAGCTGATTATGGATTATCATATGGGGATACAATACACTTTGATATGTCATGGAGACTTAGCTATACGGGCTTCGTAATTCTATAGAGTTCGAGAGTGTAGATCCAAGCTTTTAGTGGAGTAGCGTTAGAGTTAATAATTGTGAAATGTATATCTGGAATATTGGGTTTCATAATTATCGAGAACTTGAACTTTCTATGTCCATTTTGGTCCCCTTTGCTAGCTCACAAAATCCTGTAACGATACGGCGTGCTTTTTCAATAATTGGTGACTTATGTCGGATTTATCAGATTGGTTTAAAATTTGAAAGAATTAAATAATTCATGTCTGTTTATTGGTTGAATTAATTTTGTAATAAAATTAATTTAAGATAATCTTGTTAAATTATTGAGATTGGATAATTCGTTTCTGTTTATCGGTTGATTTTATTGGATAAATTAGATCAAGATAAACTTGTAGAATTATTGTGAATTGATTTATTTTCTTAGAGATTATCTTGATAAAGTTTGTTTTGATCAGATACCTTCTCTATTGGGTTATTTGAATCAAAACTAAGACTTTATCCTATAGAATCTCGAGTGAAAAATAAAAGATTCGAGGAGATATTTACATGGCAGTTCGGCATGCCGATCTACGTGTTCGGCCTGTCGATCAGCGAGAGATAAGATTATGCGTTTTCACACGGATCTTATCAGATATTGATCCAAACTTGATTCTGTTTCGAGTTTTTGAGACCTAATCTGATAAGGACTGACCCAAGGACCAATCGCCATATAAAGGGAGTAAGTCTCATGAGTTACTTAGATCAATTGAGAGATTAAGAGTGATACTCTTCTAGTGAGCATCTGAAAACTCCCTAAGAGCTTTTGTTCACAAATCACGAACACTAGCTTTGGGTTCTCTCGATTGGTTGGAAGGAGAGTCACCGGTGGAAGAGCTATACGTGTGAGCCCACACTCACTTCGATCATGGATAGAGAATAGCAAAGAAGACTAGTTGGTTGAGGCTCTTCTAGAACGTTACTTCTCTTCACGGGTTGTGGAGGTTCTTCGGCACATAAAGGTTAGTAAGATCTGTTTAATTTATACATATAGCATGTCAAACTTGTGTTTTGGAAAAATACTCTGATGTTAAAATTTTTAAAATCCCCGCTGCACACCTCACGCTGTTTTTTTTCCAACACCCTCTATTTGCCCTGATGTTTATGGGACCACAAACATCACTATGCACAAGTTATGGAACCTTTTTGGCCCTATTGCCCTTAGAAACAAATGATCCGTCGGTCATTTTGCCCTCCAAACAAGATTCACATTGTAGTATGGATTGCTGTTGGAAACAAAATGCGCAACGGAATTTTAAAAATTTTTCAACAAAGTAATTTCTAAAACACAAGTTTGACATATTATATGTATAAATTAGACAGATCTTACTAACCTTTGTGTGAAGAACCTCTGCAACCTGTGTAGAGAAGTAACATTCTAGAAGAGCCTCAACCAACTGGTCTTCTTTGCTATTCTCTATCCACAACCGGAGTGAATGTGGGCTCACACGTACAGCTCTTCCACCGATGGCTCTCCTTCCAACCAATAGAGAGAACCCAAAGCTAGTGTTTGTGATTATGAACAAAAGCTCTCAAGGAGTTTTCAGATGCTTTCTAGAAGAGTATCACTCTTAATCTCTCAAATTGATCTGAGTAAATCATGACACTCACTCCCTTTATATAACTATTAGTCCTAGGGTCAGTCCGTATCAGATTAGGTCTCAAAAACTCGAAACAGAATCAAGTTCGGATCAATATTTGATAAGATCAGGGTGAAAACATGTAATATTATCTGCTGTTGATCGGCAGGCAGAACATTCTGATCGGCAGGCCGAATAGGCCAGTTCGGCAGGCCGACCACGTCATTCGGCAGGCCGAACTCTCGAGAAAAAATCTCCGCGAATCTTTTATTTTCCACCCAAGATTCTAAAGGATAAAGTCTCAGTTTTGATTCAAATAACCCAATAGAGAAGATATCTGATCAAAACAAACTTTATCAAGATAATCTCTAAGAAAATAAATCAATTCACAATAATTCTACAAGTTTATCTTGATCTAATTTATCCAAAACTAAATCAACCGATAAACAGACAAGAATTATCTGATCGCAATAATTCAACAAGTTTATCTTGAACTAATTTCTTACAAAATTAATTTAACCGATAAACAAACATGAATTATTTGATTCTTACAAATTTTAAACCAATCTGATAATTCCGACAAAAGTCACCAATTATTGAAAAAGCACGCCGTGTCGTTATAGGATTTTGTGAGCTAGCAAAGGGGACCAAAATGGACCTATAAAGTTCAAGCTCATGATAATTATGAAACCCAATATCCCAGATATACATTTCACAATTATCAACTCCAATGTTACTCCACTAAAAGCTTGGAGCTGTACTCTTGAACTTTATAGAATTACGAAGCTCGTGTAGCTAAGTCTCCATGACATATCATAGTGCATCGTATCCCCATATGATAATCCATAATCGGCTTAAGGACAAGTTCTGTCTTACCTTCCCGATTATTTTTATCTTACGTTCCATTGTCTCACCATTAAAAAACTTACCATCCAAAGAAAGTATACCATTCGGTTACACCTATGTATCCAAATGGTTGAGCGCTCCAGTTTTTCAATTACAGGACAACGCATATAAGAGGATATCATTACTCCTAAAGAGGAGCTATGGATTCCATATCTATGAATAACAAGTCTACGCTATCAAGAGTCATGCCTCCAATGTACCAGTATGCATTCCACTATTGAGATGTGGGTGTAACCCTTTGGCACACCAAAAGACACAAGTCGAGACAACGGGCGCACTATTTATCTCAGGATTAAGATACAATACAAATGACTGTCTAAAGTGAATCGATTTGCCAAGACAAAATTATTAATCCAAATCAATTCACTTTATGTCCTGATCCAACACATTGTCACCTATGACAACGTGCCAATGTTTCTATTCACGGAGTCCAACTCCGATGGTCAAGACAAACCATCTCCCAAAAGGGATATAGACAACATAACAATCTTTACATGAATAAAGCGCCCAACTTTACTCCCTCGATTGCGGATCATATGTTTTAGACCATCACCTTAGGAATCGTGCCTTCCGCATAATTATCCCGTCATATGCCAAATTCTTAAGGTTTAGACTGACAGTCTCAGACTACTATTTGCTTATCATACATTCAACAAACACGAACGTAAAGAGGACAAGATTTGGTATATATAAATGAATAAATTCTTTATTGATAAAAAAAATGTCTCAAAAAATGTATTACATTTTTACTCCTTAGGGCATACACGTCTAACAATTCCATCTCTAAGTGACTTAAAGGTTCATCCCTTACTAGCCTTTGAATTATATTCAGGTTAATATGACTTAATCCTAAATGCCAAAGATAAGTCTTATTAGAGTAGGAAGTTTTAAGTCTTTTAGAGTTATTATTAATCTCAGTGTTCAACAATGAGTCCATCTTAGGTTTGATAAAATATAGATTGTTTTGCATCCATCCATCATAGATAAAAGATTTATTTTTACGAATCACCACTTTATTATTAAAAGATACTGAATTAGAGTCTTTAAATAAACAAGCTATAGATATTAAATTCCTTTTGAGTTAAGGAACATAAAAACAATCTTTCAAAATTAAAATATTATAATTATCAAAGTGAAGATGGACGTCTCCTAATACTTCAGCCAACACTAAGGATTCATTGCCTATCTACAACGCGAAGTCCTCATGTAGCAGACTTCTCATTTCCTTAAGTCCCTATAGAGAAACACAAACATGATTAGTTGCTCCAAAATCTATGACCCAAGTGTCACTTGATTCCTTAACTAAACAGGTTTCAATAACCAAAAGTTCACATTTACCTCATTGAGAAAAGAAGTCCTTATAATTCATTTTTATATGGCTAACTCTCCTACAAAAAAGGCACTTTAGCTTCTTTGGGTTCTTCTTATTCTTCTTTTTGTCCTTGCTTTTTGCCAGGACAGAAGACTTCCCATTCTTAGCCCTCTACTTCTTTCTGTTCCCTAGGTTAGGATTGGAACCAGATGCAGCTGCCAAGTTAGTCTCACCACCAGCAGGAGTTTTCCTGATTAGATTTTCAAACTCCTGTAACTACTTCATTAGCTTAGTTAAGGCCATATCATGTCTATTGCTTAAGTTATATGAAGCTTAAATGGGATGAAACTCCTTAGATAGAGTTTCAAAGACCATAGTTATTTGTGACTCGGCGTCAATGTCAGCTCCATGGGTTTAAGCCTCAAGGAGGTAAACCATGACTAATATCACATGCTCCTTCCTATCTTTGTTTGTGGTTTAAGAGTTTCTAAAGAGCCCCTTGTCGTTTCATTAGATTTTGGCCTTCAAACATGTCTTCTAGATTATCCAAGATCTACTTATCAGTCTCATAATCCTCATGTTGAGCCTGCAACACATAATTCATGCTAGCCATAACGTAACAGTGGGCCTGATAGTTAGCATCTTTTCCAGCAATCATATGCCTGGATTTGCTAATTTGTGGAATCCCTAGTAGGTTTAGAAGGACATGGTGTTGTCAGCACAAATCTAAGTTTCTCAAAGGATAGGACGATATTTAGGTTTCGTTTCCAATCATTGTAATTCTCGCTAGTTAACATGTTTTTATCGAATATCAATGATAAAGCATTTTTACATATTTTAATCTATAATAAAGATTCTTATATCAAATAAAAGCAAGCATTCCACAATAGTTTTGTAAGATAATGCAAACAAATAACCACACAATTGTGTTTATGTGTCAAAACCTTGAAAAAATCACAGCCTTACAACGATAATTTCCAACTCAGAATCTAACAAGTCGCTTAGGGGAGACTTGCCAAATTCAATTAGGAACAGAGAACCCCTCTGATTAATATATTCCATCCAAGACTAGCATGATCTAGCATATATTAATAATCTTTTTTTTGCCACTAATTTCATTAACAGAGCTCCTAGGGTAACAAAATTAATCTTGAATATATAACCATCATTTCAACTATTTTATCTATGATTTATAATTGCCACCTAGGAGTGTACAATGATAAATCATGCTAAAATAAATTATCCCTTTAGAAATCTAACCCGGCACATGATGAAATCCCTTCCTAGGGGTCAGAACCACCATGTGCAACGATGGAGGCCTTAGATCTTCTTTTTGAAAACCTTATCCCACTCAATATTTTAAAAGTCAATGTTTTTATGTTAATAAGCGTGAACACTTTTTAATGAGTGACACTCCCTATTCTACATGACGTGTTATCAACATTCATGGTAAATCATGTTATAATACATACGAATAAAGCAAAACGCAAAGCTACAAGCAAAATAATAAATAGTTGTAATATCATGATTCCATCATATAGAAAAGAAAATAAAGATTGCCAAAGATCAATCAAAACATATTATCAATTCTTAATCTTGTATCTTCATGTTATATCCTTCTTCATGTAGCATCCGTTTTGTTCTTCAATCTCACATAGATCAAAAGGTTATTTTTTAGATCATCATAAAATTTCATGTGTCTCAAGATTGTCTCAAAAACAATCAAAACCTGCATCAAAAAACACACATTTTTCAAAAAACTATTTTGCCCTACTTTTGGCCTGCCAAACTTTCAGATCAGCCCTACCGGTCTGCGACCATCATCCTACCAACTTAAAAGGTTTAGCCTGCCGCTTGAGCTGAACGAGCGTTATTCTAGAAATAATGTAGAAAGCAGTTTTTAATTTTAATTTCAACAATTCAAAAACATAAAAATTTATAAAGACAAAAAAAAAAAAGAACTCCTATCATCTCCATCTTCTAGATCCGTCTTCTCTTTAAATACTTATTTTAATACGAATTTTACAAATTAAAATTAAAATAATAAATCCTAGACGGTGATGATAGATCACCATCTAATTACATGAAAAACTTAAATACAAATTCTAACTTATAAGGAACTATAACTAGCAAAAATTAGTTAATTAATAAAATAATTAAAAAATACATTTTAATCAACCATAATTAATTAATAAACATTCACCACATAATCTCATGGCAACATTTAATTATATAGAAATCTTAGAGTACTAACTCTCTAAAAAATTAAATTCAAGCTTATGAGAGAATAAGATCACATAATTCATGTATATAGCATGATCACAAACCCGTAAAATCAATGTAAAAACTAGGCTCCAATACCAATTGTTGGAAATAGTACGCAAAAGAATTTTAAAATTTTAAATTAGAGTATTTTTCAAAACACAAGTTTGACATGCTAAATACATAAATTAATGACAGGTCTTACTAACCACTTTTGTGAACCAAAAAGCAATAGAAATACATCTAGAGAAAAGCCTTATAAAAGAGCCTCAACCAACTGGTCTTCTTTGTTATTCTTTATCCACGATCAGGTATGGGTGGTCACATGTTGTAGATCTTTTCCTCCGATGACTCTCCTTCCAACCACATGAGAATACCTAGAGCTAAGGTTATTCATATTGAACAATAGTTCTTAGGGAGTTTTAGAGTTTCTCTCACTAGAGTACTCACTTAATGCTTCTCAAATGACTTGAATAACCAAAAAAAAAACTTACCCCTATTTATAGTGGTCAAATTTAGGGTTAAACCTTGTTAGATTAGGCTTTAAAATTCAAGTTTGGATCAAGTTTAGATGAAAAATGCATGAAAAACGCATCCTACTCTGACAGCCATGGTCGGCCGCTATACAAAGGCGTGGTTGACCGCATTGTCCCGGTCCTAGAGTTCGAACCAAATTCGAGCTTCTCAAGTTGATGTGATTGATCCAATCTCAACCAATTAGATAAATCCTATTTTATTTGATCTGGGTATCCTTTTTAGAGCCTTAATTTTAATTCAAATAACCCAATAGGAAAGTTATCTAACTAAAATAGTTATATACAGATAAACCCATACAAATAAAATATTATCCAAATAATTCAACATGTTTATCTTGAATTAATTCACAAAATTAATTCAACCGTTAAACTGATATGAATTATTAAATCCAATTAACTTGAATTTTAGCCAATTTAATAATTTAACATAAGTGACCAATATGTAGGAAAAACACGCCATATCATTGCCAGATTATTATTAGCTAGCAAAGAAGACCTGATAGAAATATATAGATCAAGCTCTTATAATTATAAAATACAATATCTAGGTACATATTTTGTAATTATCAACTTTAACACTACTCCATTAAAAGCTTAGACTGCACTCTCGAACTATATAAAATTACAAAGCTCCAATAAGGCAACCGTCCATGACATATAATAAGTATCACATCCCCATAGGATATTCATAATCAGCTTAAGGATAAATTCTGTTTTACTATCCCAATTGTTTTCGTCTTACATTCTATTATCACATCATTAGAATACTTACTGTCCATAAATAGTATACCATTCAATTACACCTATGTATCCAGATAGTTGAGTGCTCTAATATTCCAGTTACAGGACAATACATATAAGAGAATATCATTAACTCTACAAAAGAGCTATGAATTCCATATCTATGAATAATGAGTCTACGTGAATTAAGATTCATGCCTCCAATGTACCGATATATTACCATTATTAAATCAGGATGTCACCCTTTGGTATATCAAAAGACATAAGTTAAGAACATAGGCCCATTAGCCATTTCAAGATTAAGACATAACACATATTATTGTCTAAAGTGAATTGATTTGAACAAATGGAATTATTAACTAAATTAATTCAACTTTTTGTCCCGATCTAATATATCATCACATATGACAATGTATCAATGTTTCTACTCGCAAAGTCCCACTCCGATGACCAAGACAAGCCATCTCTCGTTAGGGATGTAGACAACATAACAATCTTAGCATGAGTAAAGCGTTTAACTTTATTCTCTCGATTGCGGATTTTATAATTTAGACCACCACCTTTAAGATTCATGTCTTTCGCATAATCTGTCCATCGTATGTATGATTCTTAAAGGTTTAGACCAACAGTCTCAAAATTTTGTTTATTTATCATACATTCAACAAAAATGAACATAAACAGGACAACATATGAATAATAAATTAACTCTTTATTGATAAAATGTCTCAAAAACCTTATTATAACATTTTACTCCTTTGGGTATTATGTCTAACAATTATACAAAATATGATTTATCAAAGGAAATTCATTAATTAAATCCAAATAAATTCTATATTTAATGTAGTGTATTTTCTTGGACCTTAAACTTCCTGCATAATACGGTTAGTTCAAAGTGAGTTATAATACCCAAAAAGACATATGGACTTTTAATAAGCTTATATTTTACTGTGAGCAAGAAGAGGAAAAGATTAAGCGAGAAAAGATTGAAAGTCCTCACTTAGCAACCACCCCTCAGGATAAGAAAAGAAAAAGGAACCATACTGGAAAAGAAGCTATAGTTGGGACACCATAGCATAATATGAAAAAGAAATAGGATGAGGATTTTACCTGTTACTTCTACAGAAGGTTGGACACATGAAGAAGAAATGTCTTAAGTATGCCAACCGTCATGTAAAGAAACGTATGCTTCTCACTTTGGTTTACTCTGAAGTTAATTTGGCTTTTGTACCCAAACATACTCGGTGGATGGATTTTTGTGCTACTACTCACATAAGTGTGTTTATGTAGGGTTGCTTATGGAGCCAACCACCAAGTGATGCTGAAAGATTCATCTATAGAGTAATGGGAAAATAGTTACAATAGAGGCTATAAAAACTTTTAGGTTATTATTAGAGATTGGTTGTTTATTGAATTTGAAAGAGACTTATATGGTACTGTCATTTAGATGGAATTTAGTTTTAATTATTACTTTGGACACATTTGGTTTTTTTTTTTTCATTTGGAAATAATAAATTTAGCCTTTTTCAAGATTCAAAATCCGTGCATGATAACCTATGTTTGTTGGATACTATTACCTCATTTAATGAAACCTTGCATACTAGTTCACGTGATATAAGACGTAAATTAACCGACAAGGATTCTGCCACACTATGGCACAAGCTTTTAGGCCATATCTCAAAATAGAGAATTCAGAGACTTATGTCTAACAGGATTCTTGATTCCCTTAATTTTACAGATTTCAAAGTCTGTGTTAAGTGTATAAAAGGGAAACAAATAAATGTAAGGAAATTAGGTGCCAACAAAAGTTCTAACGTTTTAAAACTAATACGTACTGATATTTGCGAATCATTCTCTGCAGCTTCTTGAAATGGCCAACAATATTTTATTATGTTCATAGACAACTATTTATAGTATGGGTACTTATATTTGATTCATGAGAAGTCTTAATCCTAGGATATATTCAGGGCCTGCAAAGTTGAAGTTGAAAAACAACTTAGCAAGAAAATTAAAGTCATTAAATCTGACCATGGTGGTGAATATTATAGTAGATATGATAGATTCAATGAACAATGTCTAGGACCTTTCACAAAATTCTTAGAGGATTATGGTATCGTCACACAATACACAGTCTGGGCAAACCTAGCATGAATGGTATTGCTTACAGATGAAACAGAACACTTACAGATATGGTAAGAAGTATGATTAGTCATTCTTCTTTGATTCTATGGAGAAACACTAAAGATTGCAACATATATATTTAACAGGGTTCTAAGCTGATAAATCTATGTCAATAGAGTTACAAGGCACATTTTATGCATTTAAAAGATGAGTTCTAAAGATTCTTAGTTTAGTTTAGGATTAAATTTTATTTAATTTTAGTTTATTTTGAATTTATTTTATTTTAACTTTAGGTTGTTTTCAATTTAATTTTAGTTTATATTATTTAATTGTTATTAATTTTATTATATTTAGTTTTATATATTTATTTAATTTTATTTGTGTAGGTAAATTGGATAAAATTGGAAAGTTTGCAATTAGGTGTTTAAGAAGCAAAAGGAGTAAAAAAATTTTCAGATTAAAAAAGGCTACAAACACCATCAGATGCAAGAATCAGCATGCTTCTTGACACGCGTCTCCAAAGCTATCGGATTGTCTTCATTAGCATACCAAAGGGCGCATGGTCACACCTCTCAATACAAACGCGTGAACCGTGGGAGCCACGCTAGACTAGGTCTGTTGCTTCCTGTGCATCACGTTCTAGAATTTTCCTGTGCAATCTCGCCCTCTGCCAGTTTTAGCTAGTCACGTGTTAACTATTCATCTTGCCAATTGCTCATCGACACGTGGAAAATGCATCAATTTCTAATTTGCTACCTTTCTTTTCTCTTGGCTGCGTGGGATTCTATGTTTCAATTAAAAGAAAGGGTAGTGCTGATTCAAAGAAAGGAACCAATGTTCGCATTTGCCCTAGTGGGCATGGCGTTTTGGTGCTGATGTCTCGGCTCTAAGATGCCCAATGCCGACGAAACAATTCCAAAATTTTGAATTTTTAAAAATTTATCCTACTTGTTCAAAGGCTTGTAAATCAAACTTTATTAGGTTTTTTTAGGAGAGGCCTAATTCTCCTAAACTAGAGAGTCAGAGAGAAATACATAGGCAATAGAACTTAATTTTATTTTTAGTTTTAAGATTTTATTTTCAATAAATTTAAGAGAGAAGACAGATGAAGATCAAGAAAATAAGATGGAAGATTAAAGAGTCAAGTTTGGATAATTATAACAACTCTGCACGAGTTTTTGGTGCTGTTGCCAGGGATTGTTTATTTAATTTGGTTGGTATCAATATTAATTAGCTCTAGGATTGATTTGAATTTTATTTTATTTGTTTTTCTTTTAATTTTCTATTTTGATTGTTCTGTTTTATAGGTAAAAAAAAAAAAGAAAAAAATGATGAGTGAGATAGAAATAGGCTTAGCCATCACCAACTTTGCCCAACATGATATGGAACCACTTCATCGAGCTTGGAGAAGATATAATGAGTTGCTTGATAGCCATGGTATAAGCATAACAAGATGTAAATGGGCCTAGCCATCCTCACCTTCACCCAACTTCAAGTTTTCATCGAAAGATTAAGCATAATAACTAGAGGTTGGGTTGAAGATAGCAATGGTTTAACCCCTTTTGGTGTAAGACCCGAAAAACAAAGCCTACCAAATGATGGAAGATATGGTGTAATTCGATCATCATTGTTACAATTTTGAGACGTTTTCAAGGGAATATGAGCCTCTAGAAGAAAAGTAGCCCCAGGATGAAAAACAAGAACCTTTTGAATTTGTCTTTGCTTAAACCTTAGCGAAGTTCGACTCTTGTTCTTTCAACGCCGAGTTTAAATTTGCTAAGTAACGAGATGTTCATCTAAAGCCATGATTTCTATGAAGATCAAATTTCAAGGATGGTTATCGATTGTGAAAAGGGGAATGGAGATAAATTTGACAGATTATTTGAATTTTTACATGAAGAAGTGGTACAAAGGTAGTTGGAGAATGAAAAAGCCTACGAGACTATTCACTTGAGCTTATCAATGGTGTTAACATACATACCAACAATGGATCCTTATATGCCTTCAACACCACTATCATCCCAAGCAAAGCGGCTAAAACCCCTTATGAACTATGGACAAGCAAGAAGCCTAGTATAAAACACTTACACATTTAAGGTTGCGCGGCTGAGGCAAGGCCTTAGAGTCCAAATGAAAAGAAATTAGACTCAAGAACTCTAAGCTACTACTTTATTATGTATTCTAAACGGTCAAGGGGTTATAAGTTTTATGATCCCATGACTTAGACCTTTTTCGAGACAATTCCTTAAGGAAGTTAGTTTGGGTTGGGGTAAGGTTAGAGACATTGTCTTTGAAAAAGGATTTGTTTTTCTTCATACTATTGCTATTAACAATGATCAGGCTCCAATTCCTAACATTGTTTGAAATGTAAAATTGAAATATCAAGACAATGTTGAGGGGCTCCTTATCAAAAAATGAACAACTTACTCCTAAAGAGAAAACTTAACAGCCTCAAGAGGATATGCTATTGAGAATATCCACCAGAGAAAGGAGGAGTAAGATTTTGGATGATTATATCGTCTTTCTCCAAAAAATATGAGGTTAACATAGAAGTAGAGGAAGATGATCTAATCAATTTCCATTAAGTTAAACATAATTCTTTATCAAAAGTTAATTGATGTCATAAATGATGAGATGAAATCCATGAATGACAATGATGTTTGGGATCTCGTCAAATTACCTAAAGGTATAAAACTCATTGATTGCAAATAGATATTTAAGATCAAGAGGGAATCAAAAGGCAATGTTGAAATATATAAGGCTCATTTAGTTGTTAAGGGTTTCATTCAGAAAAAGGGCGTTGATTATAAAAATGCTTTGTCTCCAGTGTCAACAAAGGACTATTTTAGTATCATAATGGCACTTGTGGTTCATTTGATTTAGAGTTACATCAGATGGATGTAAATATTACATTTCTTAATGGAGACATTTATGAAACAATATATATAGTGCAACTTGAAAACTTTTATCTAGTAAGCCAAAGAATGTGGCCAGCAAATTAAAAAATCCATCTACGGTCTTAAACAGGCTTCTCGTCAATGGTATTACAAATTTTATCGTTATTATCTCATATGGTATAACAAAAAGTATTAACATAATAGGTTTTGTGATTATGTGGACAAAGTATGTGTAGTTACAACCTTGGTCCCCAAAATATGCATGCATAATTTAAACAGTACTAAATATACTTAATTAAAAAGTCTAAATTATAAAAAAACTAAATGCATAATAAAATACGTGCGGTATGCGTTATCTTCACAATCAACCGCTGCTGTACGATCGTCCATCAAATTTTACTGAATTGTTTGTTTACCTATAGCATGAACATCCTTGGATAAGTTTTCACTCAACAAGTAGGAACTAAAACTTGCAAAACATTGGAGAATATGTATAATAATGCATGAGCCGGTTATGCTTATTTATAAACATATCTTATGAAACTTATGGGCCTAAGTATTTGTACTAATTGCAAGCAATCACTAGGAAGCTAGGATTTGCAAGGTCCCCAACAACCTATGATCTAAATTTTTTTTACTGAACATAAGCGTCCCTGGAGGTCGAGAGGTTGGTATGACACTCAACTTTACTTAGTCTTTTAGTTTTCACTTGATTTATTAATATTTATGCAATATGGCATGGCATCGCATAGACATAAATATGTATTCATAATTTTTATAACACATGCTAGTTATTTTATTTGAAACTATCCATATTATAGGTGAGATTCATACTTATCTAATTCCCAGTAGTAGAAATCACTAACTCGCCAAAATTCCCTACCTCTATTCTTAGATTCTGATAGCGAATACCAATTGAAAAAGTAATGTTAGCCTATCTTATACTATTAAATCTAACATAATAATAAAGGAATTAAATCATTTCCTAACATATATTTTCCTTTGTTTGAAGGATAATAACATTATTGTATTTATTACAAGGATTTTTTTAATTTAATCGTCATCATTTAATTTTCCTTAATTACCTTCACTAACTATGTTTAGTGTTGATAACTAAATTAACTATTAGTTGTCTTATCCCTCTATTATCATTGTTGGCTTGTAGTTAGATAAGGCCCATTAATATCTAGACATGTCTATGGCATTTTAAATGCTAAAATATCGAAACTTTGTTTTGAATATAGCCTTTGAGTTTGGTACGAGCATTGGACCTAGACATAGCTCCTATAATCGTGGCCTAGCTTATCGGATTTTATAATTCATTTTAAGCTTTTTGTTAATTTTACAACCACCATAATTGTATGTGAAAGACAGTTTTAAAAACTGTACCAATTTGATGATTTTTATAAATTTATTTTTAAGTTTGTTTAGAGATCGAATTTCCAAAAACTTTCTCCATGAAAGTTCTTTGACTCATCGAGACTTGAAACTTTTAGGTTTTACAAAATTGTGATTCTAACTTTTTGGGTTCATTCATCCACAAGAACAAAAATTGCATTATAGATGTTGCACCATGTGTTGCAACTTTACCTACAACATCACATTAAATATTTAACTAAACCATCTTGGAAACCATTATAAATTGTATTGCAGTTGTTATATACGTATATAAAGGCACCTTATAAGGTTGTAGTCCTTAAGTCAAAAAATAAATATAATTTGTTTTCCTCCTCCCGTCCCTATTAAAGAGAGAATCTTTAAGCATAAAAGGATAGATTTAACTGTGGAAGACTTCATTTCTCCTAATTTCATCACCATGGATTTAGGTACATATTCTAAACTATTATTCTTAGTAATTTGGCATGACGGTTCTTAGGATTTACGAATATGGTGGTAAATGATTTTACAATTAAAATTAATATGATTTTCTTGATCTCCCTCTCTTCCTCGACCTCTCTCCTGATCTTCTTCACCATTGTTGCTGCCATTGTCGTCACCCAACTCTCTCTTTTCCTTCACCCTCTCACCACAATTGTCTTCGTCCAACTGCCCATGAAGTTTTGTCACCCGCCCATGCCCTTGCCCTTGCCCTTGCCCTTGCCTACGATCGCCCAACTACCATGGTCTCCCTTGAGCTAAAGGCACTGATCATATGGGGCCCGTGAACTAAAGATTTGGAGGTGAAACGTGGTGTCTTGCTTGTTAGCTTTAGCTAGCAGCTTGGCTGAATACTGGGCTGATTTTGTTGGGCTTTTTGACTTGATTTCTTGAGTAAATTAGGTGATATACTACTTTTTTACTATTATAATAGTGTTTCAACACTTATTTTTGTTAGACATAGTATTCTAAGGAGTAAAATGTTGTAATATATTTTTAGAGATATTTTATTGATAAAGAATTAATTTATTATTAATATACTAAATGTTGTCCTCTTTATGTTCATTTTTGTTGAATGTATGATAAGTAAAAAAAAAAAGTCTGAGACTATTAGTTTAAACTTTTAAGAATTGTACATATGATGGACAAATTATATGGAAGACATGAATTTTAAAGATGATGGTTTAAATCATAAGATCCACAATCAAGGAAATAAAGTTGGGCACTTTACTCATGCTAAAATTGTTATATTATCTACATCTCTAACGAGAGATACCTTGTCTTGGTTGTTGGAGTAGGACTCCGCGAGTATAAACATTGGTGTGTTGTCATAGTGACAATGTATTGGATCGGGACAAAAAGTTGAATTGATTTGGTTAATAATTCCATTTGTTCAAATCAATTTATTTTAGATAATCATATGTGTTGTATCTTAATCTCGAAATAACTAATGGGCCCATATTCTTGACTTATGCATTTTGATGTACCAAAGGGTGACATCCTAATTTAATGATGGTATGCATATCGATACATTGGATACATGACTCTTCATTCACGTAGACTCTTTATTCATAGATATGGAATCCATAACTCTCTTGTAGAGTTAAAAATATTCTCTTATATACATTATCTTGTAATTGAAAGACTGGAGTGCTCAACCATTTGGATACATAGGTGTAACCAAATAGTATACTATCTATGGATGGTAAGTGTAACGCCCCCTTACGGACGTCACAGATGTCGTTACATTCTTACATTCATACTTACTTGGACTTTAAACATAAATATGAATACAAAACTTAAATGATACTTTTAATTATAAAAGTAATTAAACATACTTAACCAGGATCCATTCATTCATTTTTTTTAAATAACTTAACATTATTAAATCACATTACTTGACTCATTCCATGTCACAATTTATTCAATTATACTATAAATAAATCATGAACTTATCAAGTTGTAAAATCATAACTTATAAAAAAAACATCACATCACTTATTAGTTACATGCTCCCATAGTTCTGCAGGCCAAACTTGGGACTTCGGCAGGTCGAACATGATCGGTAGGCCGGAATCCCTCAACCAGTAGGCCGGCAGAGGCTTTGCGAGACTGGCTTAAAAACTCATCATCGTCCAGCAGGCCGAAAACGTGATCGGTAGGCCGAACTTTTAGACATCGGCAGGCCGACCAAGGATGTTCGGCAGGCCGACCGAGCCAAAATCTTTGAGAAAAACTTATTTCACAAAATAGATTTATCTTTTCATAAAAATGCGAAAGATGAAAATTCTAAAAAAAAAATGATAAAATAGAATATAAAACCATAGTTTAAATATTCTTAAAACTTAACATAAAAACAATGTTTAAAATATAAAACTTGATTTAAAACATAAAATCATTCTTTTTGGCGTTCTTCCGGTTAAAATTCATCGTGCTTTGTGCTCACACGCCTTCCCATGTCCTCCGCCTATTCCATGATCTTCTTACCCTTATCTGCAACATGACATAAAACTTGATTAAGCTAATGCTTAGTAAGTACATATAATTCTCACAGTTTAAAACATTACAAATACATCAACATCATCATTGTCATCATATCATAAAAGCGCCTTAAGCACAATTTCATAGAAACATATCTTTCATTTCATTGACCATTTTAAAACTTATTCCATTTTATCTTAAGGGCCCAAGTGTTGCACCATAATCATCATCATAGGCGCGCTGTCATGAGAGGAGAAGGGTAGCTAATCCCAAACCAAACATGACATCATAACATATCATTTCATAACATTGGTGTGCAACACTTATTAGGTGATACATATATACATAATTTTCATACTTTAAAACATGTCATCATCATACATGCATAACTTTAAATCATGATAATCTTTCATAAGAAATCTTTTAAGGAAAATAACCATAAAATCATCATGAATATCATTGTGAACATATCATCAAACCTTGTAAAACGTGTCATGTTACAGGTGAGAATGTACTTACCTTAAAGCTAGCTTACTTAACCTTTGAATGTGCTTTGATGACGACGCCGCGGTCTCGAAGTGCTCGTTCCTTTGTGTGTTCATGCCATTTTTTCATTTAAAAATACAATAAAATTAATACTTATCACAAAACATCTATTCATATAACATTCATCTCATATTACAAACATAATTCATATCCATCATTGTGAAAACATAAAATTATCATCACATATTCATTCATCTCATATAAACATTATTCATAACTTGCTTCCTTAAATATTATCATCAAAACATCTCATACATTACAAACATGAAAATCTTTTGAAAACGTTTTCTAATAACTTAAAATACATACATTTTAAAATTCATTCAAACATCTTATTATCATGTATTTCAACATCATAAAATTATTTCATCATCAATCAAAATCACTTATGTTGGAAACAATAGTGCGCAGCGGAATTTTAAAAATTTTTCATCAGAGTATTTTCCAAAACACAAGTTTGACATGTTATATGTATAAATTAAACAGATCTTACTAACCTCAGTGTGCTGAAGAACCTCCGCGACCTGTGTAGAGAAGTAACGTTCCAGAAGAGCCTCAACCAACTGGTCTTCTTTGCTATTCTCTATCCACAACCGGAGTGAGTGTGGGCTCACACGTACAGCTCTTCCACCGGTGACTCTCCTTCCAACCAATAGAGAGAACCCAAAGCTAGTGTTCGTGATTTGTGAACAAAAGCTCTCAGGGAGTTTCAGATGCTCACTAGAAGAGTATCACTCTTAATCTCTCAAATTGATCTGAGTAAATCATTAGACTCACTCCCTTTTTATACCTATTGGTCCTTGGGGTCAGTCCATATCAGATTAGGTCTCAAAAATCGAAATTGAATCAAGTTCGGATCAATATCTGATAAGATACGCGTGAAAAAAGTGTAATCTTAGCTGTCGCGGTCGGCATGCCGAACTGTGAGATAGGCAGGCCGAACTGGCCAGTTCGGCAGGCCGAACACGTCATCCGGCATGCCGAATTGCCGAGAAAAAATCTCCGCGAATCTTTTATTTTCCACCCGAGATTCTAAAGGATAAAGTCTCAGTTTTGATTCAAATAGCCCAATAGAAAAGATATCTGATCAAAACAAACTTTATCAAGATAATCTCTAAGAAAATAAATCAATTCACAATAATTCTACAAGTTTATCTTGTTCTAATTGTCCAAAATTAAAACAACCGATAAACAGACAAGAATTATCCGAACGCCATAATTCAACAAGTTCATCTTGAACTAATTTCTTACATAATTAATTCAACCGATAAACAGACATGAATTATTTGATTCTTATAAATTTTAAACCAATCTGATAAATCCGACATAAGTCACCAATTATTGGAAAAGCACGCCGTGTCGTTACAGGATTTTGTGAGCTAGCAAAGGGGACCAAAATGGACCTATAAAGTTCAAGCTCATGATAATTATGAAACCCAATATCCCAGATATACATTTCACAATTATCAACTCCAACGCTACTCCACTAAAAGCTTGGAGCTGCACTCTCGAACTTTATAGAATTACGAAGCTCGTGTAGCTAAGTTTCCATGACATATCATAGTGTATCGCATCCCCATATGATCATCCATAATCGGCTTAAGGACAAGTTCTGTCTTACCTTCCCGATTATTTTATCTTACGTTCCATTGTCTCACCATTAGAAAACTTACCATCTAAAGATAGTATACCATTCGGTTACACCTATGTATCCAAATGGTTGAGCGCTCCAGTTTTCCAATTACAGGACAACGCATATAAGAGGATATCATTACTCCTAAAGAGGAGCTATGGATTCCATATCTATGAATAACAAGTCTACGCTACCAAGAGTCATGCCTCCAACGTACCGGCATGCATGCCACTATAAAGATGTGGGAGTCACCCATTGGTACATCAAAAGACACAAATCGAGACAACGGGCCCATTATTCATCTCAGGATTAAGATACAATACAAATGATTGTCTAAAGTGAATCGATTTGACAAGACAGAATTATTAATCCAAATCAATTCACTTTATGTCCCGATCCAACACATCGTCACCTATGACAATGCGCCAATGTTTCTATTCACGGAGTCCAACTCCGATGGCCAAGACAAACCATCTCCCAAAAAGGGATATAGACAACATAACAATCTTTACATGAATAAAGCGCCCAACTTTATTCCCTCGATTGCGGATCATATATTTTAGACCATCACCTTAAGAGTCGTGTCTACCGCATAATCATCCCATCATATGCCCAACTCTTAAGGTTTAGACTGACAGTCTCAGACTACTGTTTGCTTATCATACATTCAACAAATATGAACGTAAAGAGGACAATATTTGGTATATATAAATGAATAAATTCTTTATTGATAAAAAATGTCTCCAAAAACGTATTACATTTTTACTCCTTAGAGCATACATGTCTAACAATCTCCCACTTGCACTAAGTGAGTAAATACTGCAAATTTTGCATCCCCATAGCTTCCACATGCCTTTCGAAGACTCTCCCAGAAAGTGTCTTCGTAAATGGATCAGCTAAATTGTCCTCTGACGCGATCTTGCACACCGTGACATGCCTGCTCTCAACGAAGTCCTTTATCACATGATACTTCCGATCAATATGCTTACTCTTCTTGTGAAATCTTGGTTCCTTAGCATTAGCTACCGCCGCACTGTTATCACAGTACAGTGATACCGCTTTATCCACACCAGGAACTACCTCAAGATCCCCAAGGAACTTGCGGAGCCACACTGCTTCTTTCGAAGCATCACTAGCCGCCACATACTCGGCCTCCATCGTTGAATCCGAAGTGCAATCTTGCTTCGCACTTCTCCAACTGATGGCACCGCCACCTAGAGTAAACACAAACCCTGAAGTCGATTTCCTAGAATCCAGGCAGGATTGAAAATCCGAATCAGTGTATCCTAGAGGAGTTAAATCCTCACCCGAATACACAAGCATATACCCTCGAGTCCTTCTCAGGTACTTGAAAATATGCTTTACCGCAACCCAATGGTTTGGTCCTGGATCCGCCTGAAATCGACTCACAATCCCGACCGCATAGCTAATATCCGGTCGAGTGCAAAGCATGGCATACATGAGACTACCTACTGCCGAAGCATAAGGCACCTTCTTCATGTATTCTCTTTCTTCATAAGACTTTGGAGAGTCTTTCTTAGAAAGAGTAATTCCAGACCTAGATGGTTGCCCACCTTTCTTGGAATCCTGCATTGCAAACCTCCTGAGAATTTTATCTATGTAGCTGGCCTGTGACAAAGCTATCATTTTGTTCTTCCTATCCCGAAAGATCTGGATACCGAGAACAAAATTAGCCTCACCCAAGTCCTTCATGTCAAACTGCTTGGTCAACCATAATTTGACCGATGACAACGCCCCAACGTCATTGCCAATTAGCAGAATGTCATCTACATAGAGTAGTAGAAAAACCACCTTCCCATTCTTAATGTGTTTGTAAACACATGGTTCATCCACATTTTGTGAGAACCCATAAGTCTTGATCACTTGATCAAATCTTATGTTCCAAGAACGAGAAGCCTGCTTAAGTCCATAAATAGACTTTAGCAACTTACAAACCTTACCCTCTTGACCCGTGACCTTGAACCCGTCTGGTTGTTCCATATAAATGGACTCATCAAGATAGCCATTCAGAAAAGCCGTCTTGACATCCATCTGCCAAATCTCGTAGTCGAGAGCGGCAGCTATGGACAAGAGAATCCGGATGGACTTAAGCATGGCTACAGGCGAAAAGGTTTCCTCATAATCGATTCCTTCCTTTTGCGTATAACCCTTAGCTACCAGTCTAGCCTTAAAGGTTTCGACCTTTCCATCCACTCCTCTTTTCCTCTTGTAGATCCACTTACACCCTATGGGTTTTACCCCTTCGGGAAGATCCACAAGCTCCCAGACCCGATTAGTCTCCATAGACTTCATCTCAATGTTCATGGCCTCTGTCCAGAGTCTTGAATCAACATCCTCCATAGCTTCTGCGTAAGTATAAGGATCCCTGTCATGTTCATCCGGTTCAGCCAAAAAGACCTCCCCATTGAACATATACCTCTCAGGTTGACGCCCGATCCTCCCACTACGCCGAAGCCCCTGAGGTTGTTGTTCAGGTTTGTTTGGTTTTTCTACACCGATCGGAATGGTTTCGTTCGAAACCTCCGGAGTAAACGGATTACCCCTCAACTCCTCAAGCACCACTTTGCTTTGAGGTTTAAAGTCGTTCATGTAACTCTCCTCAAGGAAAGTTGCATTAGTTGAAACCACGACTTTATTTTCCTTTGGGTTATAAAAATAACCCCCTTTAGTCCCTTTTGGATATCCTACAAACACGCAAACTTCTGAACGTGCTTTCAACTTATTCGGATCCTTAAACAGGACATGAGCTGGACATCCCCATATGCGAATATGGTTTAAGGATGTCTTCCGTCTTGTCCACAACTCGTGAGGAGTTTTAGGGACCGATTTTGAAGGCACATTGTTCAAAAGATAACATGCGGTTTGTAGTGCATATCCCCAAAAGGATAAAGGCAATGATGAATAACTCATCATGGACCGAATCATGTCCAACAAAGTCCTATTCCTTCTCTCTGCTACGCCATTCTGCTGCGGAGTGCCCGGCGCAGTCAAATGGGATAAAATCCCATTCTCTAACAAGTGTCCCAAGAACTCATCAGAAAGGTATTCCCCACCTCGATCTGATCGAAGTGCCTTTATGGGTCTACCCAATTGCTTTTCCACTTCAGCCCGAAACTCCCTGAATTTATCATAAGTTTCGCTTTTGTGGTGCATTAGGTACACATACCCATATCTAGAGTAATCGTCAATAAAAGTAACGAAGTACTCATACCCTCCTCGTGCCCGGATGTTCATCGGTCCGCAAACATCACTATGCACAAGTTCTAGAACCCCTTCGGCCCTATTGCCCTTAGACCCGTATGGTCTTTTGGTCATTTTACCCTCCAAACAAGACTCACATTGAGGTATAGATTCCACCTTTAAGTGACTTAAAGGTCCATCCCTTACCAACCTTTGAATCCTATTTAGGTTAATATGGCCAAGGCGCAAATGCCAAAGATAAGTCTTATTAGAGTGAGAAGTTTTAAGTCTTTTTGAGTTATTATCATTTATCTCAGCATTAAGCAATAGGTCCATCTTAGGTTTGATAAAATATAGATTATTTTGCATCCATCCAGAACAGATAAAAGATTTGTTTTTACGAATCACCACTTTTTCATTAAAAGATACCACGTAGGAGTCTTTAAATAAAGAAGATACAGAAATTAAATTCCTTTTAAATTTAGGAACATAAAAACAATCTTGCAAAATTAAACTCCTATAATTATCAAAATAAAGATGGACATCTCCCACTGCTTCCGCTGAGACCAAGGATCCATCGCCCATCCGAAGCGTTAAGTCTTCACGAAGTAGACTTCTCGTTTCTTTGAATCCCTGCAGAGAAACACAAACATGATTAGTTGCACCAGAATCTATGACCCAAATGTCACTGGATTCCTCAACCAAACAAGTTTCTAGATATAGAAGATCACACCTACCTCCCTTGGAAAGGAAGTCCTTGCAATGCTTCTTTATATGCCCGACTTTACCACAAAAGAAGCACTTAAGCTTCTTTGGGTTCTTCTTCTTCTTCTTCTTGCTCTTGGTAGCAATAGGAATAGAAGACTTCCCACTCTTGGCCCGTTGTTTCTTTCCATTCCCAGAGTTAGGATTGGAACCAGAAGCAGCTACCATATTGGCCTCTCCACCAGCAGGAGACTCCCTGATCAGCAGTTCAAACTCTTGTAACTGTTTCATCAGTTCTGTCAAGGTCATATCCCGTCTATTGCTTAGATTAAAAGTAGCTCTAAACGGAATAAATTCCTTAGACAGAGTCTCAAAGACCATAGTCATCTGAGTTTCAGCATCGATGTCGGCTCCATTGGTTTGAGCCTCAGCGAGGTAACCCATGACCAACATCATGTGCTCCTTTACAGATGTCCCCGGTCTCTGTCTACAGTTTAAGAGTTTCCGAAGCGCCCCTTGCCGCTTTGTTATGGCCTGGCCTCCAAACATGTCCTCAAGATTATCCAAGATCTGCTTCGCAGTCTCATAATCCTGATGTTGAGCCTGCAGCACGTTATTGATGCTAGCCATAACATAGCAGCGGGCCTGATCATTAGCATCTTTCCAGCGTTCGTACGCTTGGAATTGCTCATTACTTGAGTCTCCCGTAGGCTCGGGAGGACAAGGAGTTGTCAGAACATATTTCAGTTTCTCAAAGGAAAGGACGATGTTCAGGTTCCGTTTCCAATCATTATAGTTCTCACCGGTCAATTGGTTTTTGTCAAGTATCGATGATAAAGCGATTTTAGACATTTTCAATCTACAATAAAGAATCATATACCAAACATAAGCAAACATATATAATAATTTAGTAAGATAACACAATCATGTAAAATTATACAAATGTGTTTATGTGTCAAAACCTTGAAAATATCACAACCTTACAACGATAATTCCCAACTCAGAATTCAACAAGCTCCTAGGGGAGTCATGCCAAATTCAATCAGGAACACGGATCCCCTCCTGATTAATATATGCCATCCAGGACCCGTATGATCCAGCATATACTAATAATCGTTTCTTTGGCCATTAATTTTATTAACAGAGCTCCTAGGGGAGGTTAATAATAAAATTAACGTGAGTGTATAACCACCGTTTTAATATTTTATCCATGATTTATAATCACCACCTAGGGGTGTGCAATCATAAATCATACTAAAATACCTTATCCTTTCAGAGATCCAATCTGGTACATGATAGAAATCCCTTCCTAGGGGTTGGGACCATCATGTTCTTCCTATGGACCAACGATGGAGGCCTTAGGTTCTCTCTTCGAAAACCTTCTCCCACTCAATCTTTTGAAGTCAAGGTTTTATTTTAAAATTATGCATGAACAATTTTAATATGAGCGGCACTCCCTATTCTATATGACATGTTATCAATATACATGGTAAATCATATTATAATGCAGACAAGCAAAGCAATCAAGCAAAGCTACAAGCATAATAATAATAACCGTAATATTATGGTTCCACCCTAGAGAATAGAAAAAATAAGATTACAAGAGAATAATCGAGACATTTATCGATTCTTCATCCTTGAATCCTCAAGCTGTATCCTTCTTCATGTAATATCCATCTTCAAGTCCTCAATCCCGTATGAATCGAACACTTCATATTTCCGGTCATATCCAAATTTAATGTTTCTCAGAATCGTCCCAAAAATAAATTAAAACTGCACTGAAAAAATCGCACCTTTTCTGGACACCTGGCAGCTCTCGGTCGGCAGGCCGATCTGGGTGATCGGTCTGCCGATCATGGTGGTTCGGCCTGCCGAACATGAAGGTTCGGCCTGCCGGCAGAGCACCAAAATTTCTGCCCCACTGTCGGCCTGCCGGACCGTACGTCCGGCCTGCCGATCTGTGACCTTCGGCCTGCCGAACTGTGAGGTCCGGCATGCCGACCGAGCAGAAAACCCTCAATCCAGAAAATACAATTTTAATGCAATTCATTAATTTTATTTTCAACAATTCAAAAACATAAAATTAGAGACTCAGGAAATACCTGGAGGCGCCATCATCTATCTTCAAGATCCGACTTCTCGTTCCGTCTTCTCTGAATAATTATTTAATTACAAAATTCTTACAAATTAAATAATAATTCCTAGACGGAGATGATAGTCCGCCATCTAATTACATGAAAAACCTAGATACACATTCTAACCTCTAAGGAACCATAACCGGTATTAATTAATTAATAAATAATTAAACAACAATTTAATCAACCATAATTAATTAATAAACATCCACCATATAATCCATGACAACATATATATTATATAGAAACCTAGAGTGCCATCTCTCTATAAAATTTAATTCAAGCATTGGAGAGATTAAGATCACAAAATTTATGCATATAACATGATCACAAACTTGCAAATTTATGTAAAAAACTGGGCTCTGATACCAATTGTTGGAAACAATAGTGCGCAGCGGAATTTTAAAAATTTTTCATCAGAGTATTTTCCAAAACACAAGTTTGACATGTTATATGTATAAATTAAACAGATCTTACTAACCTCAGTGTGCTGAAGAACCTCCGCGACCTGTGTAGAGAAGTAACGTTCCAGAAGAGCCTCAACCAACTGGTCTTCTTTGCTATTCTCTATCCACAACCGGAGTGAGTGTGGGCTCACACGTACAGCTCTTCCACCGGTGACTCTCCTTCCAACCAATAGAGAGAACCCAAAGCTAGTGTTCGTGATTTGTGAACAAAAGCTCTCAGGGAGTTTCAGATGCTCACTAGAAGAGTATCACTCTTAATCTCTCAAATTGATCTGAGTAAATCATTAGACTCACTCCCTTTTTATACTTATTGGTCCTTGGGGTCAGTCCATATCAGATTAGGTCTCAAAAATCGAAATTGAATCAAGTTCGGATCAATATCTGATAAGATACGCGTGAAAAACGCGTAATCTTAGCTGTCGCGGTCGGCATGCCGAACTGTGAGATAGGCAGGCCGAACTGGCCAGTTCGGCAGGCCGAACACGTCATCCGGCATGCCGAACTGCCGAGAAAAAATCTCCGCGAATCTTTTATTTTCCACCCGAGATTCTAAAGGATAAAGTCTCAGTTTTGATTCAAATAGCCCAATAGAAAAGATATCTGATCAAAACAAACTTTATCAAGATAATCTCTAAGAAAATAAATCAATTCACAATAATTCTACAAGTTTATCTTGTTCTAATTGTCCAAAATTAAAACAACCGATAAACAGACAAGAATTATCCGAACGCCATAATTCAACAAGTTCATCTTGAACTAATTTCTTACATAATTAATTCAACCGATAAACAGACATGAATTATTTGATTCTTATAAATTTTAAACCAATCTGATAAATCCGACATAAGTCACCAATTATTGGAAAAGCACGCCGTGTCGTTACAGGATTTTGTGAGCTAGCAAAAGGGACCAAAATGGACCTATAAAGTTCAAGCTCATGATAATTATGAAACCCAATATCCCAGATATACATTTCACAATTATCAACTCCAACGCTACTCCACTAAAAGCTTGGAGCTGCACTCTCGAACTTTATAGAATTACGAAGCTCGTGTAGCTAAGTTTCCATGACATATCATAGTGTATCGCATCCCCATATGATCATCCATAATCGGCTTAAGGACAAGTTCTGTCTTACCTTCCCAATTATTTTATCTTACGTTCCATTGTCTCACCATTAGAAAACTTACCATCTAAAGATAGTATACCATTCGGTTACACCTATGTATCCAAATGGTTGAGCGCTCCAGTTTTCCAATTACAGGACAACGCATATAAGAGGATATCATTACTCCTAAAGAGGAGCTATGGATTCCATATCTATGAATAACAAGTCTACGCTACCAAGAGTCATGCCTCCAACGTACCGGCATGCATGCCACTATAAAGATGTGGGAGTCACCCATTGGTACATCAAAAGACACAAATCGAGACAACGGGCCCATTATTCATCTCAGGATTAAGATACAATACAAATGATTGTCTAAAGTGAATCGATTTGACAAGACAGAATTATTAATCCAAATCAATTCACTTTATGTCCCGATCCAACACATCGTCACCTATGACAATGCGCCAATGTTTCTATTCACGGAGTCCAACTCCGATGGCCAAGACAAACCATCTCCCAAAAAGGGATATAGACAACATAACAATCTTTACATGAATAAAGCGCCCAACTTTATTCCCTCGATTGCGGATCATATATTTTAGACCATCACCTTAAGAGTCGTGTCTACCGCATAATCATCCCATCATATGCCCAACTCTTAAGGTTTAGACTGACAGTCTCAGACTACTGTTTGCTTATCATACATTCAACAAATATGAACGTAAAGAGGACAATATTTGGTATATATAAATGAATAAATTCTTTATTGATAAAAAATGTCTCCAAAAACGTATTACATTTTTACTCCTTAGAGCATACATGTCTAACAACTTAAACATATAAAATAGTTTATAAAACGAAAATCCAAAAACAACATTGCTAAAACAGTTTTCTCATAAAAATTTCATAACATAAAATACACTCATCATATATTATACATGCACATTCTTGACAATTTTCATGAAAAACATCATTTATTACCCTTTGAATAAACATTACATTTCCATGCATCAAAGTTAAACAGTAATATTTTACTCTGAGGGGTAGAGGATAGAAAATTCATATTTTTCATAGAAACACCGAAACGACTTGAAACTTGAAGAAACATCACATAATACATACAGGAACGTCATAATAAAAGCTTAGAGCAAAATACAATACCTAGAGAAAGATATTGTAGACAAATTGAGAGGAGAATTTCTTTTCAGGGTTACCGAAAAAATTGAGTTTTTACCATGAAAATTTCTTCTCAAAATTCTTGAATTCAACCAACAAAATATAACTTTTTTTTTCTTTCAATATTCTTGCAGAGAATTTTTGAGAGGAAAGAGGATGGAACTCATGGGGAAGAGAAGAGAAATAAAGAAATTAGAAAACGTCTCAGAACTGAGAGAGAAAAGATTGAGAAAATGAGAGAAAAACTAAGGAACAGAACGTTAGAAATTTTTTTAACGTAACGAGCATAATGAAAATTCATTACCCTGCATTAAGTCAGAATTTTTCTGACTATTTGACAGCAAATGGCGTGGAGGAAGGAGAGAAAAGAGGGAACTCAAACAATCACTCCTCACTTACCATGTTTTGCCCTCTTAAAATTAGAAACCATTTAAAATCATACAAATCAATGCAAAGTCAACCTTTTAATTTCCTTAACTGACAAAATTATTCCATTAATATGCCAATTAATCACAATAAATCACTCATTTAACGTAATTATCTCAGCCATAAATTTGGAGAGATTTCTACTGACTGCTCGTCAGCTGTGTTTGGCCTGCCGATTCCACCAAGTTTGGCCTGCTGATGGTTTCCTTCGGCCTGCCGATCTCGGGCAGACTTTTTGGCCTGCCGAACTATCTTAAATGCTATACATTAAAACATTCAATTCATCAATGCATTATAATTAAACATACATTAAAATAGTCACGAACACTTGAGCACAAGGATTCCATGCAGTCGTCACCTGTCATAAAACTTAAAATAAAAGTTACTAACATTAAAAATCATATATCATACCATATAACATAAATTATTAATAAAAATTTCCTTAATATCGTTACTAACTTAATGTGATTCATTACATAAAAATAGGTGGGTGTTACAATTCTCCCCTCCTTATAAAAGTTTTGTCCTCGAAACTTAGAATCAATGCGGATACATAGATCTCATGTCATCTTCTCGTTCCGATGCAGCTTCTTCAACTTGATGATTTTGCCATAACACCTTGACCAATGGAATTTCTTTATTCCTCAAGGTCTTAGTTTTTCGATCGAGTATCTTCACTGGCTTTTCTTCATAACTTAAGTCTTCTCCTATCTCGATCACTTGTGGCTCAATCACATGCGTAGGGTCCAGAACATACTTCTTGAGCATGGAGACATGGAACACATCGTGCATTGCAGACATCTCAGAAGGCAGCTTCAGCTGATAAGCTACTTTGCCTATCTGCTTCATGATTTCAAACGGACCAATGAATCTTGGACTTAACTTGCTTTTCTTTCCAAACCTCATAACTCCTTTCATTGGAGCAACTTTCAAAAACACATATTCACCCACGGCGAACTCTAAGGGTCTTCTTCTCTTGTCAGTATAACTCTTATTACGGCTTTGAGCGGTCTCTATTCTTCTTCTTATCAACTTTATCATCTCAGAAGTTTCATTCACAAAATCAGTTCTTTCAGCATCGATGCTTTCTATCAGCTTCTTTTCACCAGCTTCGTGCCAACATATAGGCGATCTGCATTTTCGTCCATATAGAGCCTCATACGGTGCCATTCCAATTGTCGCCTGAAAGCTATTATTGTAAGCAAACTCTGCTAATGGCAACATTTTACACCAACTGGTCTTAAAATCGAGAGAACAAGCCCATAGCATATCTTCTAAAATCAAGTTCATCCTCTCTGTTTGGCCGTCTATCTGAGGATGAAAAGTTGTACTAAAATGTAGCCTGGTTCCCATTGCAGTATGTACACTCTTTCAAAACTTAGATGTGAACCTACCATCACGATCTGAGATGATTGACTTGGGAATCCCATGAAGTCATACAATCTCCTTAACATAGAGTTCCGCTAACCATTTCATAGAGTAAGCGATCTTGATAGGAATGAAATACGCCGTCTTAGTCAGTCGATCCACAACTACCCAAATTGCATCATAACCGTTCATAGTTCTGGGCAAACTGGTAATGAAATCCATTGCTATATCCTCCCATTTCCATTCCGGTATTTGGATAGACTGCAGTTCACCACCAGGTCTCTGGTGTTCAGCCTTTACTTGCTAACATGTCATACATTTCTTCACATATATTGCAACATCACATTTCATTCCAAACCAGCAAAAGTTACCCCTTAGATTATTGTACATCTTTGTTGCACCTGGATGAATAGAGTAAGGAGTGTCATGAATTTCCGCCAAGATCTTTTCCCTTAAGTCATCAACATTGGGAACACATAAGCAGTCCTTGAGGTACAGAGTTCCGTCATCCGCAATACGAAACTCTTGACATTTTCTTTCTTTCTTTTCTTGCTTAATCCTTACAAGACTTACATCTTCATCTTGTTTTCTCTGAATTTCATCATACATCGTCGGAGCAAGAGAGAGTGCTGATAGCTGGCTTGCTATAAGTTCCAAACCGAAGTCTAGAATTTTCTTTCTTAAAGGTGGAGACATTGCTTGCATTGACATCAATGTGGTAACTGACTTCCTACTTAAAGCATCAGCCACTCGGTTAGCTTTTCTAGGATGATAAAGGATTTCACAATCATAATCCTTCACCAACTCTAGAAATGTTCGTTGTCTCATGTTCAAGTCTCTTTGCGTATAGAAGTACTTTAGACTTTGATGATCAGTGAAGATCTTGCATTGGACCGCACATAAGTAGTGCCTCCATATCTTCAACGCAAAAACGACAGCTGCTAGCTAGAGGTCATGAGTAGGATAGTTCTTTTCATAATCCTTTAGTTGTCTTGACGCATAAGCAATCACCCTTTCATTTTGCATTAATACAGCTCTGAGGCCCATCTTGGATGCATCACTATAAATTACAAACCCATCAATTCCTTCAGGAGTAGCCAACACTAGAGCTGTCGTTAGCCTCTTCTTCAATTCTTGCAAACTCTTTTCACATGCATCTGTCCATTCATACTTCTTTCCTTTGCGAGTAAGATTCATGAGTGGAGCTGCTATCTTGGAGAAGTCTTCTACGAATCTCCGGTAATAACCTGCTAAACCCAAGAAGCTCCTTATTTCACTTGCATTCATCGGTTGCTTCCAGTTGAGAACGACTTCTACTTTAGCAGGGTCAACCATAATCCCTTCCTTCGAAATAACATGCCCCAAAAATGACACTTTATCAAGCCAAAACTCGCATTTAGAGAACTTTGCATATAGCTGGTGTCTTCTTAAAATCTCTAGTACAATCTTTAAATGTTCCTCATGTTCTTCGTGATTCTTAGAATAGACAAGAATATCATCAATAAATACAACAACAAATTTATCAAGGAAATCCTTGAATATCCGGTTCATCAAATCCATACAGGCAGCAGGTGCATTCATTAGACCGAAAGGCATAACCACGAATTCATGGTGACCATACCTAGACTTAAAAGCAGTCTTGGGGATATCTCCTTCTTTAACCTTCCACTGGTGATATCCTGATCGTAGATCAATCTTTGAGAACACAGATGCACCCTTGCGCTGATCAAATAAATCATCACTTCGAGGCAACGGGTACTTGTTCTTGATCGTCACCTTGTTCACCTCTCTGTAGTCGATGCAGAGTCTCATAGTGCCGTCCTTTTTCTTTTCAAACAAGATTGGAGCTCCCCATGGTGAGTGACTTGGTCTGATGAAACCTTTGTCAAGTAGCTCCTTTAATTGCATGTGAAGCTCCTTTAACTCTACAGGGGCCATTCTGTAAGGCACTTTTGAGATTAGATTGATGCCAGGAGTGAGCTCAATCTTGAATTCAACATCTCTTTCTGGCGGTAGACTCGTCAGATCATCAGGAAACACGTCCGCATATTCATGAACAACAGGCACATCTTCAATTCTTATCTTTTCTTCTTGGCTTTTGTCTACTATGTTCGCCAGATAACCCAGGCAGCCACTTGCTAATAGCTTCCTTGCTTTCATTGCCGATAGAAACATGTGGGGTTTCTTCCTGGACTCACCAACATAAATGAATTTCTGATCACCTTCTGGATGGAAGATCACCTTTCGTTTACGGCATTCGATAGAGGCATTATACTTGCTTAGGAACTTCATCCCCAGAATCATATCGTAGTCATGCATGTTGACCACAATGAGGTCGACGAATAGCTCCCTATCATAAATCTATAGGGGTATTGTATGCAAACAATGCGTAGACAATATCACTTCCCCGAAGGGTAGTGTCGTAGTGAATCCCTGTCTCATAGGCTCTAAACGAACCTCTAATTTCTTAGCATATGACATAGATACAAAAGAATGCGTGGCACCTGTATCAAAAAGAACATAAGCATCATTAGATAAGCTTGTTATCTGACCTGTGACCACATTAGAAGCTTTTGCAGCCACTTGTTCTTTCGTCATGGCATAGATTCAGGCATTCATCGGTGGGGCTTCAATTCTCCCTTGACTAATAAGTGGCCCTTCAAGGGAGGCTTGCATATGATGAAGCTGGGCTTGAGGAGGAGCTCTCTGTGGGGCATTGGCATTCATCAGCTTGGGGCAGTTCTTAACAAAGTGGTCTTCACGCCCACAGATGAAACATTGGTTTGTTCCCAAGCGACATTCCCCTGGATGCTTCTTTTCACATTTGGCACACGGTTGAAATCGCCTGTTATTATTGTTAGGCTGGCCATCATTGTGCCTCTTGTTGTCTTGGCCCTATTGGTTTTGAGGATTACCCTTCCTCTTGTTATTCCTCTAGTTTTGGTTGTTGTTGTTGCTGTTGTTGTTGTTGTTGTTGTTCCTGAGGGGAGGGTAGTTCTGGTTGTTTGCATTACTGGCTTGCTGACCCGACTGAGGCTGGCTCCTTCTTAGCTTTGACAGATGAAACTCAGCACGTTGAGCCCTCATAACAACCTGCTCTTGAGTCCTTGGCAGACTTGCCCCATCAACGATCGCAACAATATCTGGTCTAAGGGCTCTGATCACTCTTCTGACCCTTTCACTTTCATCCATAACCATTCCTGGACATAAACGGGCTAGCTGATCAAAATTTGTCACCACATCAATGACTGACATATCCCCTTGACGTAAGCTCTCGAACTCCTCATAATGCTTCCTCGTGACATTCATATGGAAGAACTTCATGTTGAATTCATGAACGAAGTCAATCCATGTCATCTCTTCAACATTCCTGCTCTGTTCGATGCCATCCCACCATATCCTGGCCTCCATGGTGAGGCAATACGATGCATAGAGGACCTTTTCATTGTCTGTGAAATCCATGAGTCTTAGGGTGGCCTCAATCATCTTCAACCATTCCTGAACTAATAGCAGATCCTTAGAACCTTCGAAATCCGCTGGCTTAACTCTCTTCCATCTGACCAGTAGGGTTCCTAATAGGCCGCTCTTGGTTCAGCAGTAGGAACTAGGACTTCATTTACTTGTGGCTGTGGAGGAGGATGAGGCTCACTATTGCCTCGACGTTCGTCATTCTGGTCGTTGGCCCTTAAAGCAACAATTTCCCTTCTTTGTCCTCCAACTGCCTTTTTAGTTTAGCAATCATTGTTATGAGTCTTTCATTGGTTTGGGTGCGAGTTTGTATTCTTTTGTGGCTGTCCATCATTAATTTCCTAAAAGAATTAGGACTTAGAATAATCTTCCATTTATGAGACAGGTTTTCACTACTAGATCGTTAATCATTAAACATTTTAAACCTTAATCTTATCATCATACTTGCATCAAAACATCAAACTTTATAACATACTTACTTGGAGGACTTGGATTGACGTGTGGCGATATAAATTGTAATAAAAAATTCGCTCTGATACCAAAGCCTATAACGCCCCTCTTACGGACGTCACAGATGTCGTTACATTCTTACATTCATACTTACTTGGACTTTAAACATAAATATGAATACAAAACTTAAATGATACTTTTAATTGTAAAAGTAATTAAACATACTTAACCAGGATCTATTCATACATTTTTTTTTAAAAAAAATAACTTAACATTATTAAATCACATTGCTTGACTTATTCCATGTCACAATTTATTCAATTATACTATAAATTAATCATGAACTTATAAAGTTGTAAAATCATAACTTATAAAAAAAAATCACATCACTTATTAGTTACATGCTCCCATAGTTCGGCAGGCTGAACTTGGGACTTCGGCAGGCCGAAATCCCTCAACCGGTAGGCCGGCAGAGGCTTTGCGAGACTGGCTTAAAAACTCATCATCGTCTGGCAGGCTGAAAACATGATCGACAGGCCAAACTTTCGGACATCAGTAGGCCGACCAAGGATGTTGGGCAGGCCGACCGAGCCAAAATCTTTGAGAAAAACTTATTTTGCAAAATAGATTTATCTTTTCATAAAAATGCAGAAGAGCAAAATTCTAAAAAAAAATGATAAAATAGAATATAAAACCATAGTTTAAATATTCTTAAAAATTAACATAAAAATAACGTTTAAAATATAAAACTTGATTTAAAACATAAAATCATTCTTTTTGGTGATCTTCTGGTTACAATTCATCATGCTTTGTGCTCATACGCCTTCCCATGTCCTCCACCTATTCCATGATCTTCTTACCTTTATCTGCAACATGACATAAAACTTGATTAAGCTAATGCTTAGTAAGTACATATAATTCTCACAGTTTAAAACATTACAAATACATCAACATCATCATTGTCATCATATCATAAAAGCGCCTTAAGCACAATTTCATAGAAACATATCTTTCATCTCATTGACCATTTTAAAACTTATTCCATTTTATCTTAAGGGCCCAAGTGTTGCACCATAATCATCATTGTAGGCGCGCTGTCATGAGAGGAGAAGGGTAGCTAATCCCAAACCAAACATGACATCATAACATATCATTTCATAACATTGGTGTGCAACACTTATTAGGTGATACATATATACATAATTTTCATACTTTAAAACATGTCATCATCATACATGCATAACTTTAAATCATGATAATCTTTCATAAGAAATCTTTTAAGGAAAATAACCATAAAATCATCATGAATATCATTGTGAACATATCATCAAACCTTGTAAAACGTGTCATGTTGCAGGTGAGAATGTACTTACCTTAAAGCTAGCTTACTTAATCTTTGAATATGCTTTGATGACGATGCCGCGGTCTCGAAGTGCTCGTTCCTTTGTGTGTTCATGCCATTTTTCCATTTAAAAATACAATAAAATTAATACTTATCACAAAACATCCATTCATATAACATTCATGCATATAACATTCATCTCATATTACAAACATAATTCATATCCATCATTGTGAAAACATAAAATTATTATCACATATTCATTCATCTCATATAAACATTATTCATAACTTGCTTCCTTAAATACTATCATCAAAACATCTCATACATTATAAATATGAAAATCTTTTGAAAACGTTTTCTAATAATTTAAAATACATACATTTTAAAATTTATACAAACATCTTATTATCATGTATTTCAACATCATAAAATTATTTCTTCATCAATCAAAATCACTTAAACATATAAAACATTTTATAAAATGAAAATCCAAAAACAACATTGTTAAAATAGTTTTCTCATAGAAATTTCATAACATAAAATACACTCATCATATATTATACATGCACATTCTTGACAATTTTCATGAAAAACATCATTCATTACCCCTTGAATAAACATTACATTTTCATGCATCAAAGTTAAACAGTAATATTTTACTGTGAGGGGTAGAGGATAGAAAATTTATATTTTTCATAGAAACACCGAAATGACTTGAAACTTGAAGAAACATCACATAATACATACAGGAACATCATAATAAAAACTCAAAGCAAAATACAATACCTAGAGAAAGATATTGTACACAAATTGAGGAGGAGAATTTCTTTTCAGGGTTACCAAAAATATTGAGTTCTTACCTTGAAAATTTCTTCTCAAAATTCTTGAATTCAACCAACAAAATATAACTTTTTTTTTTCCTTCAATATTCTTGCAGACAATTTTTGAGAGGAAAAAGGATGGAACTCGTGGAGAAGATAAGAGAAGAGAAAGAAAGAAAGAAATTAGAAAACGTCTCAAAACTGAGAGAGAAAAGAGTGAGAAAATGAGAGAAAAACTGAGGAACAAAACGTTAGAAATTTTTTTAACGTAACAAGCATAATGAAAATTCATTACCCTCCATTAAGTCAGAATTTTTCTAACTATTTGACAGTAAATGGCATGGAGGAAGGAGAGAAAAGAGGAAAGTCAAACAATCACTCCTCACTTACCATGTTTTGCCCTCTTAAAATAGGAAACCATTTAAAATCATACAGATCAATGCGAAGTCAACCTTTTAATTTCCTTAACTGACAAAATTATTCCATTAATATGCCAATTAATCACAATAAATCACTCATTTAATGTAATTATCTCAGCCATAAATTTAGAGAGACATCTGCTTACTGCTCGTCAGCTGTGTTCGACCTGTCGATTTTCCTCTTCAGCCTGCCGATTCCACCAAGTTCGGCCTACCTATGGTTTCCTTCGGCCTGTCGATCTCAAGCAGACTTTTTGGCCTGCCGAACTTAAAAGTCTGGCCTACCGAACTATCTTAAATGCCATACATTAAAATATTCAATTCATCAATGCATTATAATAAACATCCATTAAAATAGTCATGAACACTTGAGCACAACGATTCTATACGGTCGTCACCTGTCATAAAACTTAAAATAAAAGTTAGTAACATTAAAAATCATATATCATAACATACAACATAAATTATTAATAAAAATTTCCTTAATATCGTTACTAACTTAACGTGATTCATTACATTAAAATAGGTGGGTGTTACAGTAAGTATTCCAATGGTATGAAAATGGAACGTAAAATAAAAATAATCGGGAAGGTAAAAGGAATTTATCCTTAAGTTGATATGAATATCGTATGGAGATGTAGCACGTTATCATATGTCATAGACGGTTAGCTTATTGGAGTTTTGTAATTTTATATAGTTTGAGAGTACAGCTCTAAGCTTTTGGTAGAGTAGCGTTAGAGTTGATAATTATAAAATATGTATTTAGGATGTTGTATTTGATAATTAAAGGAGCTAGATCTATATATGTCCATCGAGTCCCCTTTGCTAGTTCATAATAAATCCTGTAATAGTACGGCATGTTTGTCCTACATATTAGTGACTTATGTTAAATTATTGGATTGGCTAAAATTTGAGTTACTTGGATTTTATAACACATGTTAGTTTATCGATTGGATTAATTTTGTGAATTAGTTCAATATTAACATATTGAATTATTTGGATAATATTTTATTTGTATGGGTTTATTTGTATATGACTATTTTAATCAGATAACTTTTTAATTGGGTTATTTGAATTAAAATTGAGGCTTTATAGAGGATACCCTGGTCAAATAAGATAGGATTTATCCAATTAGTTAAGATTGAGTCAATCAGATCAACTTGAGGAGTTCGAATTTGGCTCGAACTCTAGGATCACGATGGCATGGTCGACTGTGCCTTTGTATTGCAATCAACTATAGCAGTTAAAGTCAGAAAAATGTATATGCATTTTTCAGTCAAAAGTTGATCCAAACTCAAATTTTGAGGCCTAATCTGATGTGGTTTAACCCAAATCCAACCATTATAAATAAGAGGTGAGTTTTCTAAGTTAGTTAGATCATTTGAGAGTGAGTACTCTAGTGAGAGAAAACAAGAAACTCCTTGAGAGCTAATGTTTAACATTAAGAACCTTAGCTCAAGGTCTTCTCAAATGGTTAGAAGAAGAGTCACTGGAGGAAAAGCTATACGACATGTGACCATCTACACTTCGATCATTGATAGAGAATAGCAAAGAAGACCTGTTAGTCGAGGTTCTTTTGGAAGGTTCTTCTCTACATGGATTTCTATTGCTTTTTGGTTCACAAAAGAGTTAGTAATATCTATCATTAATTTTTGTATTTAGCATCATAAACTTGTATTTTGGAAAATGCTCTGATTTTAAAATTTTAAAATTTTGTTACGTGTTGTTTTCCAACAATTTGTTCTTCCTTTGTTTCATATCACTTCTCCTAGTCAAAAAGACTAAAATACCTTTAAATAACACTTATTTGCTTAACTTTAATTCAAAATACTTATGATCAATTTTGTCTTTATACTCTTTATAGGTGGTATGTTTTGAATTTTCTCTTAATGTAGCAGTGGTATTTCTTAAATTAACCCTAATTTCTTCTTGCTTAGTGGCCAAAATGCATAGCTTTTTATACTCCTCCTAAATCTACAAAATAACTAAGGGCCTGTTTGTTTTGAGAACTCTTTGGACTCAAAATTGGGTTTAAGTATCAAGAATCCTTTAAATACGTGTTTATTTTCACTAAAATCCAAATCCTTTAAGTCTCAAGAATCCAAGTTTTCAGTGTTCTGATTTCCCCTTAAACTTTTGATATTTGAATATCTCTACTATAATAAAAACTGAAATTCTCCCTCTTATAATTGAGGAAAAAAATCATAACTTCTTCATTTAATATCCAATTGAAATGATTCTTTTTCATTGTATTCCTACTGAAGAGAGGAATAAATTAAGATCCATATTGCATATTTTTTTAGGATCATTAATATTAAGATTTTTTTTAGATTTGTTGATAAATCAAAAGCTATTTTCACTAACTCTCCAAACACAAATTCTAATTTTATTCCATACTAAGATTAAAACTTAAATACACATCAAAACATCAATTCAGATAACAATTCAAATCACTAACTCAAATCCTAATTCAAATCATACTAACTCAAATCAAATCACTTAATTCGAATCCATTTACCAAATGAATCCCTAAGATAAAACTAAACAAAATATTTGAATAAAAGTTACAAAAAATATTTGATTAAAGCTCAATTAAAATTATTCTTTATTCAATGCTAAACAATATTAAATTAACAATTATATGTGCTGATCATAACCTCTACCCCGATAGGATCTCAACCTAAGGTAGGATGCAACCTTATCACAACTGCCTCTGGGTAGTCCAACTCCAATAACCAAGTTTTTCAAATGATGTCATGTCTAGGAAATTGTAGTAAAACGTGACTTTTTTAAAATTTAGTGAAGTAAGTAGAATATTTTGAAAATATTTGTAGTAAACAGCATTAAATAAAAATTTCTTTTGGCGACAATATTTTACTTTTCTATTTACTATAAATAATTTTTTTTATCATCATACTGTTATTTATTATAAATATTTTTAAAACCTGATATTTATTTTAAAATGTTTCAAAAATTAGACATTTCCTTCATTATCCTTTAATTCTTTTTCTTTAAAAGTGCTCCAATTAGAGCCTCTTTTTTAGGGTGTTTGAAAGAGTAGTTTAAAGCATTAATTTGAATTTGAAAGCTGTTGCATGTGAAAATTCTACATTATAACTTTTCACTGCAGCGTGTAAGAACTTTACATTGTTAATAGCTCAAACTAGTACTCTTCCAAACACCTTAAAAGAAATAAATAAATCATGATAATAATAACAACAAGAATGACAATAATAAAAATAAATTAACAAAAAAAAAAGAAAAAAGATTTTATTCTCCCAAATCCCAGTTAATGTATATGCCAGCGTGCGAATAACATACTGTCAATCGAGCTTGTTTTTTCATAATCATGGCCTAAGAGGGAGTTTATTAGCACGTATAATTTAATAGCTTGGTTGGTCGGTGGCCTCAGAGGGAGTTCATTAGCACGTATAATTTTGTGGTAGATCTAATAGTGGTTGCACATTGAATTAGACCAAAGGTTGAATTGATTTAATAATAATTCCATTTGACTTAAATCAATTCACTTTGATAATCATTTATTTATTATCTTAATCTTGAAGCAGATTCATGACTCTTTTTATAGATTGTATCTTTCGATATGCCAAAAGTAGGAGTTCCAAAGAACAAGGGCCCCATTGCCAGTATGTTGGAGATATAATCTATATTCGATGAGGGCATAATCCACATACATGGAATTCGTAGCTCTCTGGCAAAGAGTTAATGTTATACTTTTAAAGGCATTATTTGGGTATTCAAAAATATAATGAAGCCTCAGTCATCTGGATACATATGGTAACCGGATGATATTCCTTTTGTATGTCTTATAAAAGGAATGAATTTTTTGATGGTGAAAAAATAAAACTTTGAGATAAAATAATCTGAAGGTAAAACGGAACTAAGTCGTTCATCCTATTATGGATAACCTATGGGGACACACATAATATGAGAGGTCATGGACAAGATTTATATTTCAAGAGTCTCATATTGCGGTATATTATCAAGCATGTAACTTCAAGTTTATAGTGGAGAGACACTAAAGTTCATAATAAAATGCATAATTCATGAGGGATTAATTCATCTGTTATTATTGGAACTTGATAATATATGTCCATCGAGTCCCAATGCTAGCTCACGAATTTGTTGACTTGCTATGTAGAATGGTTTACCGTAGGTAATACAGGAGGTTTGTGACGCCCCGCTTATTTGGGCCGTCATTTAACTTGCTTAAACATCATTATCTTAATTTATTTCTTACTTAGTAAGAAATTACTAGAATTTTTTTTTCTTAACATCCTTTAAAACATTCTTAAAAACTGTTGCGACTTTTGTCGCAATTTAAGTTGAGACATTGCTCAACAATTGACTTTAAAATTATTTCAAAGCATTTCTTAAAATTTTATAAGAAACATTAACTGAATCATAGCTTAGAACTTAACTTTATAATTATATAAAACATTTTGTAAAATATATTTTAAAACTTTGAAAACATTACTTAAAACTTTGATTTTCTTAAAACTTTGAAAACACTGTATCAAATAGTGGAAAAACATTTTCTTTCAATAGCAGAAACATACAATAGTGGTATCCACACCCAAATATTCGCATCTGTCCTTTGCAGCATCAAGCTCTTCAAATAAGTCCTACTAGTCACTCATTGGACTACTTAAAACATAAAGGAACTTTTCATGAGCTTACGCTTAGTAAGTTCAAATATGAACTCACAAATCATTAAAACATGCTTCATAACCTTTTCTTTTAAAACCTTTTTCTGAAAATGTTTTTCATAAACATTTCTTAAATGTTTTTCTTTAAAACATCCTTCATAAACCTTTTCTTGTCAATATAAAAATGTTTTTCATAAACATTTAATGTAAAACATTTCTCAGAATGTTTTTCATAATCATTTCACATAAACAATCCATAACAAGAAATACAAGCAAATTCATAATGCATAATTTCATTTATGCTCAATTATGAACTTTCAATTATAAGCATCTTATGATCATTTACTTTAACTTTTTGTCTTTGTTCCTTAACTGTCCTTGTCATATAAACTTTAGTGTTCGTACCAACATTATTAATCATGAGATCATAAACATGATGCTTCCTTTGTGGAAGACTTGAGACCATCGAACACCAAGGTCGTAACTTTAACTTTACTTGTGTACCTCACATCAAGGAGGCTAGTACGACGCTTTCTTTTTACCTTTATTTTACCTTCTTTTAACTTTAGTGAACATATCAAATGCTATCATATTGCATACCAAATGCAACATAAAACCTATAACTTAAGCTGTAAAACTTTATGCATTAACAAAATGAAAACATACTTTAAACATAATTATTGCAATTACATTGCAACCTTCTACTTGATTTTTTAAAATTTTATGCATATTAAATGCAATCATGCTTTAAACATACTAGTTGCAAGTATATTGCAAATCTTGATTTTAAATTTAAAATCTTTTGTATAACAAATGCAAATATACTTTAAAAAAAACTTGCATAACAATTGCAAATATATTTGCAAACATATATATAAACATTTAAAAATCGTTTACTTTATGTTGTAGGTGAGGTTTAAACTTACTTGTCTATAGCTCTAATGTTCCCGTCTCATTCCTTTTTCTTTCATTAGTCGGTTTCTATGTCCTGATCATACGACACCCGACTTATTAGCTAACTTTTCTTAGTGCCAAGCTACTCGATTGATAACAGAACTTAATCATTAAACATTCATTTCCTTTTTACGTAACTTGTATACTATCGGTTTACTTTCTTTTACTTTGTATCCCATTGGTTTACCTTTCTTTTGCTTAGATTTGTAACCCACCAGAGTTACCTTTCCCTTTACTTAACTCGGTAATCCACTAGGTTATCATTCTTTTCACTTAACTCTATGACCCATCTAGTCACCTTTTTCTTTACTTAACTTTGTAACCCATCAAGTTACCTTTCTTTTACTTAAATATCCCTTACTAAATTTCCTGTCTCATGTGATGGTTTTGTTACTTAACATATTATGGAACATTTCCCGTCTAAGAATGTTTTGCTAGTTTGGAGTGTTTGACTCTGCTTTAGCCTTTTCTTAAAAATGATGATTTTACCCTTAGTGGGTTTTTCGTTAACTTCATAACATATTAAACTTTTTGCTTAACTTCTCCTCTCATTTCTTACATGTTGTGGAAAAATTGTCGCTAAGGAGCGTTTTCCAACATCGGGCGTTTGGGGTCCATTTTGGTCCTTTTTGCAAAATGACCATTTTGCCCTTGATAGGTCTTTAAAACTTTTCAGAACCTGTTAAAACATAATTTTTATTTCTTTATGTCTCATAATATTATGGAAAACAGAAACAATGGTTTGCCTTTCAATTAAATCTGTTTTGTCAAAACATTACAGTTTTGACTCGTATTGCAAAAATCGTGACATTTTTGCCCTCGAAACCAAATGCAATCATTTTGTACCAAAACATCTAGTTTTTTTTACAAGGAATAAAACTTACAAAAGCTCCTTGGTTGAATTCTAAACATTTCATAACATTTCCATTTCATGAAATTTTATGCTCAAAATTTCGTCAATTTCATAACTTCTCAATCGAGCAGAATTTTGACAAACCGTTTATGCTGTCTTAATAGTTTCAATAAGTTATAAAAATTTTGTGTTTTAACTTTCTTGAAATTTCGATGTTAAGGTGAACTTTTTGGCTGAATTTCAAATCTGCTGAACTTTAGCAAAACTTTGCAATTTAGTCCTTTTGAAATTTTACAAAACTCTTTTTATAAAAGTTGTTTCTTTACTGTGTTAGTAGTTCCTATACTGAGTTTGGAACATAAATTTGCCTTTAAGGCCCTCAAGACCCCATTACTTTGAAACTAGTTAAACTTTATAAAGTTTAACAATTTTCTATTTTTAACCATAAAACCCTTACTTTCTTTCTTTCTTTCATCATTACCATCAATATAAAACATAAAACAATCATGCCATATTGTCCATCTTGCACGTCGTAGCCCAAAACATTTCATTAAACACTTGGCATACATGTTATAACATAAACTTTAAAGTATAAAGTTTAGAAATTTTCCTAAACTTTACCAAGCTTTTTGATCCTCCTTTGCCAAGCTCAAAACCTTGTTATGCCTTCTTCACAAAAGCCATGACAAAACCCTATCAAAACCCATCTAAAGCTTGAAGAAAACCACCAAAGTCCATAGAAAAAAAGGCTTGAACTTTTACCTTAGAACTTCTTTGTTCTTTCTTCTTGCATTTACTTTTGCTTCAAATGATGACTTAAAGGCTTGAATTTCATTAAAAATTTAAGAGAGAAGTGCCTAGGGAGGGGTGGTTTTTGGAGGAAGAAAGTGAACATTTTTGGTTCATTTTTTTGGTTCCTCAAATAAGTGAATAAAACTTGATTTTTTTACCAAATTGATAACTCACCATCGTGAGTCATCACTAGCATCATTTGAGCAAAGGAGTTGGGGCAACCTTGGCATCATATAACTGGGCTACCCAAGGGGGTTTGGTAGCAAATTTTCATTTATTTTGGTGTCCCATGGTAGGTCCCACAAAAACTTTTTACACAATCTAAATTTATGCTGACAATATTTTTCTTATACTGCCGGTATTCCTTTCTATACAATTCATGAGGTCCCACAACCTTTCATACTTATTTACATCCACCACATAATGTAATTCATATACTGTTTAACTTTATACAGTCTAAATTTATACCAATAGTATTTTTCTTATATTGTTGATATATTCTCTATATTATTATGAGCTTATACAGTATTCCTTACTCATTCATGTCCTCCAAATAGTATTATTCCTATATTGTATTAACTTTATATAGTCCAATTTATGTATTGTTTAACCTTAAATAGTTCAATTCCTACACTACATTACTTTTGTATTGTAATTTTCATACTATATAACTTTATCAGTGTACTTTCTTACACTACATTATTCTAATATTGTGTATTTTTTCATATTATTATATAGTATTTTTCTTAAACTGTATTTTTGTCTTAGCATAATCCTTAACTTATTGCATTTTTAATGTACTAGAAATTATCAGGTGTCACATGGTTACGCTGGACCGGTTACTGGACTTTTTAGTGTACAAGCCCAAAAATCCAGTTGGATTGTAGTTGTAGCACCTAGCCTAGTCCTATTGGACTACAAGCGCCTATAGGTAAATGATTTCAAGATAAATGAAATTAATTATTTTATTAGTTAGTTTCATGATAATATTTATTCAAATTTAATTATTAGGATTTTGTAATAATTAATTTAAATCCTAATTATTTTGAATTTTGATAAAGGATAATTATCTTGGATAATGGACTTCTAATTTAAGTAGAATTATTTGAATGAGAATTATCTTAGACGATGTAGATTATCATAAATATCTACACCGTGGTTGGCTGGGATTTTGAATTATGCCTTCATAATAAAGGCGTGTACACCAAGGGATAACTTATCCTTGGGAGGCGTTTTCTACAATTAAAGGAAAGAGAAAATCTTCTTAACTTCTACCTTCTCTTATAGACTTTATAAATAGATGCCTCTCCTTTTCATATATGATTGAGTCAAAAAAGAGTGCTATTGTGTATCTTTTAGACTGATTGAAATTAGAGGAGAATCTATGCTGGGTTTCTATTGAGTTGTGCCCACACACACAATAGATAAAAGGAAGAGAATAGCATTGAAGATCTAGCGGTCAATATTTGTTCTTGAAGAATTGTTCAATTAGATGTGTTATTTTCAATCTCCAATAGGCACATTAAATTAGATTTAATATATTGTTTATAACATCACAAGTCTGATTCCTAGTGATTCATAAAAATTTTTGAAGCTCTACTGCATCACCGAACTGATTTCTCCAACAATTTCATCAAGTGGAGGGTCACAAATCCTACAATGGGATTTTGGCATCTGCTTGTCCTTGAAGTCATATGCTTGACTTAAGTGAGTGTGAAAACAAGAAGGCCATTGTCAGAGTTAGATGTTAAGTTTGCCACCTTCCAGTATGCGCAGGTGCCACTTGGAGCTATGTCACTTCTAAAGAAAGCCTTCGCTCATATCCCAAATTTGTGCTTGTTCATGGCAGGGATGGCTTTCTTCACCCGTATGTTCTTTCAGGCTTTACTATGGTTCTTCTTGGCCTTCACCGCTCCTCATTACTTAACATCTCATAAGCTATCTTATCGTCATGGAGGGATGCGTGTCATAGCACCGAGGCATTAGGTTATCAAGTTTTACATTTGGTGGCATGTGTCCATAATGTTACTGATGCCATTTTAAGATCGGCATTTTTCAGGCGAGAGAGCAGTTGTGGATGCTGAGATTGCATACTTTGACGCGAATTTAGCTATCTTGAAGAAAAATATATCCAAGTTTCTGGCTCCAGACTTGGCTGAGCATTCAGTTTTGGTCATGGTGTTAGGCTTGGAGAACTCCTAAAGCCTTAAGTCCATGTTTCATCATGTTGTCCAAGTTAGTCAAGAATCTGGCTTATGTGTTCCTTTGGGTTCCTTTTCCAACTGTCAAAGAGGATGAAATTTGGAGTTTCATAGCCCTTAGGATAAGGCTATTTTCATAGCTAGGTCAGATAGGGCAGTTTGGGAACGAACTTTAAGTCCTTCGGAGGTATGTTGTAAAGTTGTTTCTCAAGGAGTGAAAGCACTTCAACTTGGGTAAGGAAACTGCCTTTGGCTTCTTTAGGTGTAAGGGCCTTGATTCTTTGGCCATTGCTTCTACTTTAGGTGCTTCATAGTCGGTTGTGGCTTGAGCATCCTACTAGGTTAGGGTGTTCCTCAGCTCATTCACCCCAAATAAGAGCGCCCCTAAATATGGGAGATCTTGCGGTCTACGTCTGTAAGCTCAGCGTCTAATAGCCCGACTGATTCAGGAGTCATAGTATTATGTCCTGATAGAGATGTGGATGCTTCAATCTCGCCTTCTAGAGCGGTCTTCATCTTCTTAGATTTGGATGGAGCCATAAAGGAATCCAAGTCTAGCATCCTTAGTGGAGTCATGAAATGTTAGGGCTCTTTTGCAGAGGGCTTGCAAACATGGATGGTTCGGGCTTCATGGGCTCTCTTGATTGGACCAAGTTGGATTTCTGTCAAGTGTTAGGTGCAGTATTTCAAGTGTCAAGACCAATGAGTCTATAGTAGATGATTCCAACATTAGGAGTGGCTAGAATAAATATCTTGGCAAGATTTGATGTTGGGTCTGACTGGATCAAACTAGACCTAAGTAGCTTTAAGGATGGTTGACATCTAAGGATAAGACTTATTGCTATTTCGACTTTGCTTGGTTAAAGACATTGATCTAATGGGGACCTTTAATTAAGCCAATAGAGTGGGAAAGAAACATGAGTAGTTTGTAGAAGATTTCTTTCTTTGTTAGTTAGGGTGTCATGTTGGACTCTGTGGTATAGTTGAGAAAGTTGATGGTTTCCTATCAGTGCTTTGGATGAGGCGATTCCTAAGAAATTTTTGGTCCTATTAGGTGGAGTTTTATTTTCTAGGGAAATGGTTCTAGTATTTAGGTTGGTTCAGGCGAATTTGTCCTTAGGATGAGTGTTCATGAAATGTAGTAGTTTTGGGTAGTAAAGTGTTGCGGTTTTGGGAAATGGTGAAGTGGGATTCCTTCCTAGCAATTGCTTTTCCTGGAGAAGCTAAGGGGTTAAATTCCTAGTATTCTTTGATGAGTAGAGAATGTTGATGAGAATGGAATGTGTATGTTCCAAGTATATTGTGTAGGATGGCTGGGTGGTTGGGTATTTATTGGCTAAAGGGGAGATCCCTCTATTATCCTAAGGCTTCTTGGGATTGGTTGAGAGCATTCCTATTTTGAGTTATTGGTTGAAGAGTGTTTTAGGACAAGTTTTTGATGGAGACATGAAATGGCAATCCAAAAGGAAGGAAAAATCCCTTCAAAAAGTTTAACAAGCAGGTTAGACATTGGGGCTAAGTTGATAGCTATCTCAGGCCTTCAGCTACTCTATTGTTCTATTTTGGGAGGCCTATAAAAGGGGTTTCTATGGTTTTGGCCAATGTTTTGCTTTTTTTTTTTTGTATAAGTTTCAAACCTAGAAAAAAGGCTCCAAATTTGACCTAGTTGGTAAGAAAAAGGAAGGTTTTGGCTTGATGTGGTAGTGACATGTTGACCATGTTAGGTGAGCTAAATAATTCGGGCACCCTAATTGGTCTAGGTGGGTTGCTTGTTCCACGTGGTCTTCCTTATTTAGATGGGCTAGTTGGGTTGAAAAGGTTGTTTGGTTTAGGTGGCCTTGTCTTATTGATTAGGCTAGGATACCTTAATTGGGTCACCTTCTAAGATTGGGCTAAGGTTTATGGATAAGTTTTTATTCTAATTTCCTTCATACTTATTTTATCCCACTTCGAATAAGATTTTTGACCTTCCAAGTAAGTCAAAATCTAATTGGACTGGATAAAATGGGCCAATTCACATTTCTTGACCTTTTAAACTATGATCTGCTTAGAGACCCTTGCCTTGTGGCTTGGATCAATGTACCTTACCTTAGGCCAAATCACATGATGTGAGCTGGGCTTAAACCTTGCAAAAAAAGGGGTATCCATGACCATGTCCTCGTTTTCCCACGTTCTCTTAGTAATGGTAGTCATTGAGATGTGTCCATGAAGATTGGAATGATATTATGAGAGGTCCAGAGTTGTTAACTGTTATTGTGAATCATAGAACAATAAATGAGCAGTGTGTGGCAAGCGATAGGTAGCAAGTGACGAGAGGCAAGTGGTGGCCATCGAATGGCAAATGATGTCAACTAGTGGCAAGCCACCTCAAGGTAAGTGAGGCTATGAGCAGCTAGCAAACAAACGATAAGGAATGAGGAGCAAGGAGAAAGTAATGAGTACACTTTTGAGCTTATTATGACAACTAACAATTAACGAGTAAGGAAAAATGACTAGTGACTTGTTACTTCTTTATGTATGACAAGCTGATGAGTGATGAGTAACAACTAGTAGCTATTGAACTAGCCAATGGTGACTATGACTATTCTTCTGACTTCCACTCTTGTGAGGTTATCGAGTGACGGCCATTGAGTAGTTGACTAAGTGACCATTGAGTAGACGAATAGGAGACCATCAAGTGGATGACCATCAAGTAAAGACGACCATTGAGTAAATGACTAGGCGGCCGTCGGGTAAACTAATAGGTGACTGTCGAGTAAATGACTAGGTGACTATTAAGTAAATGACTAGCTGATTAGTAGGAACATATGACTACTTCCAAGTGGAGTGATCCCTAACCACATATGTAGCTTTGAGATTTTTCAGTTTATTTTAAACAATTTAAATTTTATAATTATAACACTTTTTCATTTAAATTAGCTTTAGACATGATAGAATTAGCAAAGGACTCATATATTCGATACCAATTCTTAATTATGCTTCAAATTTTATTAAAAATAATGACAGGAGAATTTTTTTGTTAATTTTTCATAGATTAGGGGAATGCGTGCTATGTTTTGAAGTTGGTGGACACACTATTACAAGGACTATAATTAAGGGCGGATTTTTACAATTGATCTATATAATAATTACAATTAATTTTATTTTAAAATTAATTATTATTTTTGTTATTTGTTATTATGAAGTGATATTGAGTAATATTGAAATAATAATTTGTAACAATTACTTATATGACTACAATAAAAAGAGTCGATTGAATTGAACTGGCTTATGCAAATGAGGTCAAATGTATGAATGGATTAAGGCTCTCTTTGATAGGAGGAATAGAGAGTATGAATGATGGAAAAGATTCACAACAATTTTTTATGATGTTTAGTAAGATAGAAGAAGACTTGATAGGCGAACGCCACCTTACGGATGTCATAGATGTCATTACATTCATCCATATTACTATTATTTAGATAAACTTTTTTAATTTAAAACATAGTTTGCAAACATATCCTAGGATCCATAGATACTTTTTTATTATTATTTTCAAAACCTTCTATATTTATTTAAATAGTTCATCAATACCAAGTTAGCGAAGCCATAATGTAGATAAAATTTAAAATCATAATTTAACTTTTGTTCATAGTTTGGTAGGCCGAACCCCAGACATCGACAGGCTGAACATGACTGGCAATCCAAACTTCAACTACCGGCAGGCCACCCATGGCTTTGCAAAATAGGGTTTTAAAATCACCAAGATCGGCAGGTTGATATAGAAAAATCGGTAGGCTGATTCCAACACGAGCAAACCGATCATTAATGATCGACAGGCCGATCTTTTACAAAAGTTAAAAAAATAAAATAAGTTTTAGTATCTCAAAGTGCAGGAAGTAAACATACAAAGTAGTAAAAGCATAATTTATAAAATTGAAAAAATCTTTCGTAGCACCTTCCATTTTCAATCCATTGTGCACAGCTCACACGCTTGTCCTTGCCCTCCACCTAATTTATGATCTTTATACTCTTATCTGCAACATAATGTAAAACTAAGCAAGCAAAAGCTTAGTAAGTATATTTTCTATCTCACAACGTAAAACATTTTATGAACATCTTTATGAAACATCATAACTATAATCATCACCATCATAATAGTGCACCAGGTACAGTTTCATATAGAACATATCTTTTGTTAACGTTAACCATATTAAAACTTTACTCATTTTATCTTTAATGCCCCAAGTGTTGCACCATTATCATCATCATAGGCACGTCGTCATAAGAAGAGAAGGATAGCTAATCCCAAACCAAACATGATATCATAACATAAACATAATATAACATAGGGTGTGCAACACTTATTTAGGTGATACATGTATACACTTATATGCTTTGAAAGACATCATCATGAAAACATGCATAAAATTTTGTACATTAAAACTTTCATAATACAATATTATGTGTAATCATCATGGCAATCATTATAATACTATCATGAACATAGATTTCAAACTTTTCATAAACTTTATCATGTTGTTGGTGAGAATGTACTTACTTGATTAGCTTACTGAACCTTAATTGTAGATGATATCGCTGTGGTCTTGATGTGCTCACTTCTTGGAACGTTCATGTCATACATCTGTATACAATAAAATTAATTTTCATTTTCATGAAATCATTCAATACCACATGACATCATCCAATAACATATTACATCACACATACATTCTTCTCTTGAAAACATTAATCCATAATGCATTATTCACACCTCGATTTCAAGAAATACATGAATGCAAATATATTTTACCAACTTATAAGTACTCATGCAAAAATTGCAATACTAAAACCTGCCAGACCCTTATGTATTTATAATTTAATAACTCACAATTCGTACACAATTAAGGCATGAGGCTCTAGAAGGATAAAGCTAACATATAAACATACGATCATGATTTTTTGTTGATCATAAAAATTCCATTTGATAATTAAAATAAATCACATAACATGCAACATGAAGCCTACCAGCATAAATAAAACAGTGAGCAGCCCTATTTGACATTCATATAATAAAGGATTTATACCACAGAATAATTCCACAAAAATCTTGCATGTAATAGACACTTAAAACTATAACCTATCAAAAAATTACCTTTGAATAAATTCAAAACAATCCAAAATGTGCATTAGAAGTCAGAGACAAAAATAAACTTCAAACATATAAGGTAGTGAGTTACACACGATCATCATTCTCAAACAAATAAAATAAACTTATTTAGACCCTAAAATTCTTACGACAATTTATTAATATATAAATACATAAGCACAAAAAGTTTCATCAATAAATAAATTTGTTCAGTTACACAAAAACATCACAAAACAAGAAGTCCAAAAATTTTCTAACAAGGCAGTCATAAAACCTAACCTTAATGAAACTACAATATCACATAAAATATTCACCATATCACCATGAGACTTTCCTGTTCAACACTTCATATATTCATGAATATATCTGCCAAATTTCATGAAAACCAAAATACATTTGCCCCTAGAACAAAGACCACGTTTTTTTGTAATTTTACCAATCAACAACATGTAAACTATGAGTGGCAGAGATAAAAATTCATATCTTGGCTTCAAAATATCCAAATGGCATGAAATTTTGAGAAACATTACATAACACATCCATGAATATCATACAAAAATTTTATTGCAAACGAAAATTCGTAGGCAGAGTTATAAGGGTCGAATTACAAGGTAATAAAAATTTCAGAATTGCTGAGAAAGAGTTTCTTACCTCAAAAAAGTGCTTCTCAAGCTGTCCTTGAATTCACCCAAGATAAAACCCAATATTTTATTCAAATATTTGTAGCAAAAATTGAAGGAGAGAAAAGGAAGAAATCATGGAGGAAAGGAGAAGAAGGAGAGAAAGCGTGAGAGCAAAGGGAGAGTGTCTATGAAAACTTTGTGGGAGTGAGAAAATATGTGTGAAAAATAATCGAATAAGGGGAATGATTTTCTTTATGGCAAGAAATTTTCTTTTTAAAATGCTGAGAGAATTACATGTGAGATGAAGGATATTAAGGAAAGGTCAAAATAATTTGTTCTACTTACCCAATTTTTAGTGTGAAAAAAAATGGGAAACCTTTTCAATTAACCAATCATCACAAAAGTCAAATGTTCCATCATATAAATTAAAGAAAAAGCCCAAAAATAAGCCAATCATACAGAATATCTCATCCAATTACAATAATCATCATTGTCACAAATTTTGGGAGATTTCTGCTGATTGCTCCTCAGCAGTCTTCGGCCTGCCAATTGCTCAGTCCGGCCTGCCGAAATTGTAGAATTCGGCCTGCCACCCAAAAGGAATAATTTGGCTTGCCAAATTAGAAAGTTCGACCTACTGAAGTGTTACACACAACATTACTCACAAATAAAACATTTAATATCTACCTTGTGTACATCATAAATTACATGAACACCTTGAACACATCAATTTCACATGACTGTCACCTGTCATCATACTTAAAATAAAATAGTTAATAATATTACTTCATAAGGGAAAAAAATACTTAATGTCGTTACTTATCTAACAATTTACATTACATAAAAATTGGCGAGTGTTACAATTCTCCCCACCTTATAAAAGTTTCATCCTTGAAACTTAAAACAGTTGCGGATACTTAACCCTCATGTCATCTTTGCGTTCCCATGTAGCTTTTTTCCACTGGGTGATTTCTCCATAAAAGTTTGACCAAAGGAATTTCTTTATTCCTCAAGATTTTAGTCTTTCAATCTAAAATTTCTATTGTCTTTTCTTCATAGCTAAGGTCATCTCGAATTTCAACCACCTATGCCTTAATCACACGCATAGGATTTGGGACATACTTCTTGATCATTGAAACATGGAACATGTCATACATCGCTGACATTTCAGGTGGTAAACCCAATTGATACGCTACCTTGCCTATTCGCTTCACAATTTCATAAGGTCCAATAAATCTCAAGCTCAACTTGCCTTTCCTCCCAAACCTCACGACTCATTTCATTGTTGCAACCTTTAAGAACACTGAATCGCCTATAGCGAATCCTAAAGGCCTTCTTCTTTATCATCATAACTTTTCTATCGGCTTTGAGTAGACTCTATTCTCTTTCTTATCAACCTTATCATCTCGAACGTTTCATTAACAAAATCAGTCTTTTCATCGTTAATGCTTTCCATCAACTTGTTTTCATTAGCTTCATGCCAACATATAGGCGACCTACATTTTTGCTCGTACAAGGCCTCACGAGGTGCCATCCTAATCGTCGCCTGGTAGTTATTGTTATAAGTAAACTCTACTAATGGTAACATTTTACACCAGCTGGTCTTGAAGTCGAGGGTATAGGCCTGAAGCATATCTTCTAAGATCAAGTTTGTCCTCTCCATTTGGCCATCCGTCTGAGGATGAAAAGTTGAGCTGAAGTGCAACTTAGTCCCCATTGCAGTCTGTACACTTTTTCAAAACTTGGATGTAAACCTGCCGTCATGATCAGAAATGATAGACTTAGGGATTCCATGAAGTCGCATAATTTCCTTGACATAGAGTTCCGCTAATTGTTTCATAGAGTAAGTGATCTTGATGGGAATAAAATGCACCGTCTTCATCAATTGATTATCAACAACGCAAATAGCATCATAACCATTCATAGTCCTAGGCAAACCAGCAATGAAATCCATTACAATATCCTTCCATTTCCATTCTGGTATTTGAATTGACTGTAAATCACCGCCAGGTCTTTAGTGTTCAGCTTTGACTTGCTGACATGTCAAGCATTTCTTCACATACATTGCAACGTCACGTCTCATTCCAAACCAATAGAAGCTATCCCTTAGATTGTTGTACATCTTTATTACACCTGGATGAATTGAATAAGGAGTGTCATGAATTTCTGCTAAGATTCTTTCCCTTAAGCCATCAACGTTGGGAACACATAAGTGGTCCTTGAGATACAGAGTTCCATCATCTGTAATACGAAACTCTTCACATTTTCCTTGCTTTGTTTCCTGTTTAATCCTCACGAGGCTTACATCTTGGTCTTGCTTACTCCGAATCTCATCGAACAACATTGGAGCAAGAATGAGTACTGAAAGCTGTCCTGTTATAATTTCCAAACCAAACTCCAAAATTTCTTTCCACGAAGGTTGAGACATTGCTTGTAATGACATCAACGTGGCAACAGTCTTCGTACTCAAAGCATCAGCCACTCGATTAGCCTTTTACTAGATGATAAAGGATTTTATAATCATAATCCTTCACCAGTTCTAGCCATCTCCGTTGTCTCATATTAAGGTCTTTCTGAGTAAAAAAGTACTTTAAACTTTGATGATCTATGAAGATCTTGCATTGGACTCGATGTAAGTAATGTCTCCATATCTTCAATGTAAAAACTACAATTCCTAGCTTGAGGTCATGAGTAGGGTAGTTCTTCTCATAATCCTTTAGTTGTCTCAAGGTATAAGCGATCACTTTGTCATTCTGCATCAAAACAACACCAAGGCCCATCTTGGAAGCATCACTGTAAAGTACAAACCCATCGTTCCCTTCAAGAATGGCCAATACTAGAGTTGTAGTTAAACTTTTCTTCAGTTCTTGGAAACTCTTCTCGCATGAATCTATCCATTCAAACTTCTTTCCTTTACGAGTTAGATTTGTGAGTGGCACAACTATCATAGAAAAATCTTCCACAAATTTTTGATAATAACCAGTTAGACCCAAGAAGCTCCTTATCTCACATGCAATGCTCGGTTGCTTCCAATTGAGAACAGCTTCTACCTTAATAGGATCTACCATTATCCCTTCCTTTGATATTACATGCCCTAAGAAAGACACTCTGTCGAGCTAGAACTCACACTTAGAGAACTTTCCATATAACTTGTGTCTCCTTAATGTCTCTAGCACAATTCTTAGATGCTTAGCGTGTTCTTCCTGATTCTTCGAATAAACAAGAATATCGTTGATAAATACCACGACAAATTTATCAAGGAAATCCTTGAATACCTGATTCATCAAGTCCATGAAGGTTGTAGGTGCATTTGTTAGATCGAAAATCATAACCACAAATTCATAGTGACCATACCCCGATCTAAAGGCTGTTTTTGGGATATCTCCTTCCTTGATCTTTAATTGGTGATATCTCAACTGCAGGTCAATCTTTGAGAACACAGATGCACCTTTAAGTTAATCAAAGAAGTCATCGATTTAGGACAACAGGTACTTGTTCTTGATCGTCATCTTATTCAGCTCTCTATAGTTGATACAGAGTCTCATAGATCCATCCTTCTTCTTGACAAATAAGACTAGGTTTGATGAAACCTTTGTCGAGCAGTTCCTTTAATTGAGAATAAAGCTCCTTTAACTCTACTGGGGCCATTCTGTAGGGTGCCTTTGAAATTGGGTCGGTGGGTCGGTGCCTGAAGCGAGCTTGATCTCAAATTCTATCTCTCTATCAGGGGGTAAGCTTGACAGATCATCTGAAAACACCTCTAGAAAATCTTGTACCACTGCCACATCTTCCATCCTTATCTTTTCTTCCTGACTTTTGTCTACAATGTTTGCCAAATAGCCATGCAGCCGCTTGCTAACAATTTCCTTGCTTTCATGGCTGACAAAAACATATTTAGTTCCCTTCTAGACTCGTCCACATACACGAACTTTTGTTCACCTTCTAGATGGAAGATCACCCTTTGTTTTTGACATTCAATGGAAGCATTGTACTTGCTTAGAAAATCCACCCTAAGAATCATGCAATAATCATACATATCAATCACAATAAGATTGACAAAGAGTTCCCTTTCAAAAATCCATAGAGGAATAGTACGCAAATAATGCGTAGATATCATCACTTCCCCAGAGGGTAGTGTCGTAGTAAATTCCTATCTCAAATGTTCTAAATGAACCCCTAACTTCTTAGCAAAGGACGATGGTACAAAATAATGTGTGGCAACCGTATCAAAGAGAACATGTGCATTAATAGAAAGACTTGAAATCTAACCTGTGACCACATTAGAGGCTTCAGCAGCCACCTGTTCTTTTGTCATTGCATAGAAGCAGGCATTAGTAGGTGGGCAGCTTGCATCTGATGGAGTTGGGCATGAGGAGCTCTTTGTTGAGCTTAAGCATTCATCTGATTGGGGTAGTTCTTGGCAAAGTGGCCTTCACATCCATAGATGAAACACTGGTTCATTACCTGATGGCATTTTCCCAGATGTTTCTTCCCACATTTGGTGCATGGTTGAATCTGCTTGTTATTATTATTGAACTATCCACCATTATGCTTCTTATTTCCTTGACTCTGTTGGTTTTGAGTGTTTCTCTTCCTATTGTTGTTTCTCCAATTCTGGTTGTTGTTGTTGCTGCTGTTGTTGTTGTTCCTATTTTGGGGGCGATTCTGAGTGCTTATGTTGGTCACCGATTGGCCTTGTTGAGGTTGGTTTCTTCTTAGCTTCGATAGGCAAAATTCAGCACGTTGCGCCCTCAAGACAACTTGTTCTTGGTTCCTAGGTGGACTTGCCCCATCAACAATTGCAGCAATCTCTGGCCTGGGGACTTGATCAGTCTTTTGACCCTTTCATTCTCATTATTAACCATCCCTAGGCATAGTCGGGCCAACTGGTTGAATTTTGCCGCCACATCTGTATCCGACATGTCTCCCTAGCGAAGGTTCTCGAACTCATTGCAATGCTTCCAAGTAATGTTCATGTGGAAGAACTTCGTGTTGAATTCATGAACGAAATCAGCCTATATCATCTCATTGACATTCCTGCTTTGTTTGATTCTGTCCCACCAAATTTTGGCCTCTATGGTAAGGCAATACGAGGCATAGAGAACCTTCTCATTATCCGTGAAACCCATGAGTTTTAGAGTGGCCTCAATTATCTTTAGCCATCCTTGAGCGATTAGAGGATCCTTAAAACCTTCAAAATCTGCTGGCTTAACCTTCTTCCATCTAACTAATAGTGGTTCCTGATAGACCGGTCTTTGTTCTACTGCAGGAGTTGGGACTTCATCTGCTTGTGGATGGGGAGGAGGAGGCAGAGGCAACATGTCATTGCCTTGTCTTTCGCTACCTTGACCATTAGCTCTTAGTTCTTCAATTTCTCTTCTTTGCTCCTCAAGTTGCCTTTGCAGCTCGGCAATCATCATCATCAGCCTTTCATTGGTTTGAGCACAAGTTTGCATTTTTCTATGGTCGTCCATCATTCATTTCCTAAAAGAATTAGGAACTTAGGTATATTCTTCCATTATGAGACAGGATTTCACTACTAGGGCATATATCATTAAGCAACTAAATCTTATACCTATCATCAAACTTGCATCCTTAATAATTAACTCAGAACATACTTACTTGGAGGACTTGGACTGACATGTGGCGATATGAATTGAATACAAAAATTTGCTCTAATACCAAAGCCTGTAACGCCCCTTATGCACGTCATAGATGTTGTTACATTCATCCATATTACTATTATTTAGATAAACTATTTTAATTTAAAACATATTTTGTAAACATATCCCAAGATCCATAGATACATTTTTTTTATATTTTCAAAACCTTTTATATTTATTTAAATAGTTTATCAATACCAAGTTAACGAAGCCATAATGCTGATAAAATTTAAAATCATAATTTAACTTTTGTTCACATTTCAGTAGGCCAAACTCCAGACACCAACAGGCCAAACATGACCGACAGTCCAAACTTCAACTACCTGTAGGCCATCCATGGCTCTGCAAAACAGGGTTTTAAAATCACTAAGATCGATAAGCCGATACAGGAAAATTGGCAAGCGATACTAACATCCACTACTACAAACTGTGGATTCCATGACGGTTTATAACCATAGTAGAAAAATTTCACAGCGGTTAAAAAACCGTCGTGAAAACTTCAGTCGTGGTACAACATGGAGTTTTCACAACGATTTTTTACCGTCGTATAATAGGAAAATTGATGCGAGAAGGGGTAGAATTGGGTAATTTTCCACGACGGTTTCTTGAAAAACTATCATGGAATCTTCGGTTCCATGACGATTTTCCAAGAAACTGTCATGGAACATCAGGTTTGCACGACGGTTTCTTGAAAAACCGTCATGGAAACCTAAGATTCCATGACGGTTTTCCAAGAAACAGTCATGGAACATCAGGTTTACATGACGGTTTCTTGAAAAACTGTCGTGGAAACCTAAGATTCCATGACGGTTTTTCAAGAAACCATCATATAAACTGATGTTCCACAACGGTTTCTTGAAAAACCGTCGTGGAATCTTAGACTGTTTCTTGAAAAACCATCGTGGAAACCTAAGATTCCATGACAGTTTTTGAAGAAACTGTTATGTAAATAGATGTTCCACGATGGTTTTTCAAGAAACCGTCGTCGAAACCTTAAAGTTCCATGACGGTTTCTTAGAAAACCGTCGTGGAAAATTGGCATTCCCCTAAAAAAAATCTCTAAAAATTTTTTATTTCCCATGGGATGGCCAGTCCTGTGTGATATCCATTATAGCAAGGCCCTTATTGCATACAAAAATTGATGTAAATTGAAATCACCAGGTATTTATAAGATCATTTACATTTGAACTATTTTGAGCAATTGTTTATCTATTATCTCCATCTATCTATCTAAAGAGCACATACCTATTTACAAATTGTACCAACTCTAATCTAACTTCATGTATATCCGTATGTATATAAAAATCTTTTTTTCCTAAGGCTTGTATACCACTTGTAATTATATCCTGCATGAAAGGTAGAATAAAAAAACCACATTCTACATTTCTTTGTTGTCTTGGACACTTACATTTGGAATATAGTGTTTCGTTCGGTCGGTTTGTGACACCGCTTCCTGATTGAAGCTTCCAATCGCTAAGCGCCCTAACAATGTGTCATGTTTAAATGAAATAATAGATGATACAATTATGTAGGACTAAAAATAGTTAATTTAATTCTATAAGCAAACATTAATACTAACAATCTCATGACTGATACAAAATCCTCACATGGTGGGTGTCCGAGGGGGTCAAATCAATATATTTGGTCCTCCTATGGCAAAATAAGTCCCAACATCCAATGTTCTCCAACATTGTATAGCAGGAAGAATAATTTGCCCCTTGGTGCTTGAGCTAATAGGTCGAGGAGTGATATGGCGTTCTCTTTGTAGGTCTCTTGCAACACTTGAAATAATGGCTAGAGATATGAAGCTGAAATTTTGCGTCATGCCTTGAAGCTCATAATATTCTGCCAAAAAACTACAATAAAAAAAAATACAGTCAATTATTTGAAAGTACCTTAACAACTCTACCTATATTTTAAAAATATGAAATAAGGATGGAGTTATTACCTAAGGTATACTAGGATACAGTTGCCTCAATTTTATCAAAGTTGATGAAGCAGTAAACGTCTTCATACCCCACATAGATAGGCACTTCATTGGCAGTGTCATTTATCGGTATCGGGCACTGAATCGTCGACCCATTGTGCATGAAAGAATGTACGTATAAAGCCAACTGCATAAATGCAGGCAGTTGTTTATTAGCAACGGTTTGTTCTTGTTCTTGTTCTACCTTAGGTTGTGATTCTCTTGCTTTTGTAGAGCTTTTCTTTTTTTGGCGTTTCTTTCCGCTTAGATGTTGTGGAACATGGCTAGGTGCTCGACTCATCTTCGTCAATGCGATGACTTCAACTAACCTCTTCGGCCATGCGACAAGCTGCTTCACCCATAGTTGTTGCTTCAAGTGTTGGAACAAATAATTCAGTTGTTCTAACGCTGATGGTAGTGATGCTAACATGCTTGCTCTCTTCCCCTAATAGTCGTCCATGAACTATATCAGTTGGAAGACTCTCCACCCACCTTCTCAAGCATAACAAGTGCACACCCACTATTAACTCTATCCTCAACGAAGAGCCTACATTGTTCTGGCTCTTGATGAGGAAGTGACAATTGGACTTTTGGAGTTTCTGCTACATTATTGGGAGGGTTACAACTAGCTTTGAAGCTATTGCGTTGTGAGATGCTATCATCCATCGACTTAGCACGTCCTTGGAAAATGAGCTCGGTCACAAGATCCTACAATTCTGCAATCTCCATCTGCATCTTCGACTTTTAAGAATTCAATTTCAAAGTACCTGATTAGAGGTCGAAGTATTGAGACTACTTCACATACTTCGATTGACCGTGACCACGTCTTGAATGTTCTGGTTTCCCTAGTGCCCTCATCAAAATGTCATCATTATCGACCGATTAGAAGCTCCCTTGACTTTGTTGCGTTGTGTATTCATCCTGTAAAACAACAACACAACCATGTTATTCAAGCATTCCTTTATCTGGTATTAAGTTACAAATTAATTGTTTGTGTTTAGAAAACTTACAATCAAGTTCCCAATTTTTGTTACTTTTGGATTTTTAAACTGGCCATCAGGACCTTGACGTGATTTTACCCACAACTCCTCCTGTGTTGGTAGCACGCCCGTCTTTGCAAACTATGTTACGCTATGTTAGTAACATAGTAATGATAGAATAATTGATATATGTAATATGAGTAAAATATTAACATACCAAGGATTGCTCGAGCTCTCTATGAGACTCTGCATTGACTATAGAGAGCTGAACAAGGTGACAATCAAGAACAAGTACCCATTGCCTCGAATCGATGATTTGTTTGATTAGCTCAAGGGTGCATCGGTGTTCTCAAAGATTGATCTACGATCAGGATATCACCAGTTGAAGGTTAAAGAAGGAGATATCCCCAAGACTGCTTTCAGGTCGAGGTATGGTCACCACGAATTTGTGGTTATGCCTTTTGGTCTGACGAATGCACCTGCTGCCTTTATGGATTTGATGAATCAGGTATTCAAGGATTTCCTCGATAAATTTGTTGTTGTATTTATCGATGATATTCTTGTCTATTCTAAGAATCAAGAAGAGCATGAGGAGCATTTAAGGATTGTGTTGGAGACTTTAAGAAGACACCAGTTATATGCAAAGTTCTCCAAATGCGAGTTTTGGCTAGATAAAGTGTCATTCTTGGGGCATGTTATATCAAAGGAAGGGATTATGGTTGACCCTGCTAAAGTAAAAGCTGTTCTCAACTGGAAACAATCGATGAATGCAAGTGAAATAAGAAGCTTCTTGGGTTTAGCAGGTTATTATCGAAGATTCGTAGAAGATTTCTCCAAGAAAGCAGCTCCACTTACGAACCTGACTTGCAAAGGAAAGAAGTATGAATGGACAGATGCATGCGAGAAAAGTTTTCAAGAACTGAAGAAAAGGCTAACGACGGCTCTAGTGTTGGCAATTCTTGAAGGAAATGATGGGTTTGTTATTTTTAGTGATGCATCCAAGATAGGCCTCGGAGCTGTATTGATGCAAAATGAAAGGGCGATTGCTTATGCTTCAAGACAACTGAAGGATTATGAAAAGAACTATCCTACTCATGATCTCGAGTTAGCAGCAGTCGTTTTTGCGTTGAAGATATGGAGACACTTTTTATATAGGGTCCAATGTAAGATCTTCACTAATCATCAAAGTCTAAAGTACTTCTTCACGCAAAGAGACCTGAACATGAGACAACGAAGATGGCTAGAGTTGGTGAAGGATTACGATTATGAAATCATTTATCATCCTGTTAAAGCTAACCGAGTGGCAGATGCTCTAAGTAGGAAGTCAATTGCCACGTTGATGTCAATGCAAGCAATGTCTTCACCTTTAAGGAAGGAAATTCTAGACTTCGGTTTAGAACTTATAGCAGGCCAACTATCAGCACTCTTTCTTGCTCCGACGATGTATGATGAAATTCAGAGAAAGCAAGATGACGATGTAAGCCTTGTGAGGATCAAACAAGAAATGAAAGAAGGTAAATGTCAAGAGTTTCGTATTGCAGATGACAGAACTCTATACCTTGAGGACCGCTTATGTGTTCCCAATGTTGATGATTTAAGGGAAAAGATCTTGGCAGAAATTCGTGACACTCCTTACTCTATTCATCCAGGTGCAACAAAGATGTATAATGATCTAAGGGGTAACTTCTGGTGGTTGGGAATGAAACGTGATGTAGCAAAGTATGTGAAGAAATGTATGACATGTCAGTAAGTAAAGGCTGAACACCAGAGACCTGGTGGTGAATTGCAATCTATCCAAATACCAGAATGGAAATGGAAGGATATAGCAATGGATTTCATTACTGGTTTGCCCAAAACTACAAACGGTTATGATGCAATTTGGGTAGTTGTGGATCGACTAACTAAGATGGCACATTTCATTCCTATCAAGATCACTTACTTCATGGAACGCTTAGTGAAATTCTACATCAAGGAAATCATACGACTTCATGGGATTCCCAAGTCAATCATCTAAGATCGTGATAGTAGGTTCACATCTAAGTTTTGGAAGAGTGTACAGACTGCTATGGGAATCGGGCTACATTTCAGTACAGCTTTTCATCCTCAGACAGACGGCCAAACAAAGAGGACGAACTTGATTTTAAAGGATATGCTACGAGCTTGTTCTCTCAACTTTAAGACCAGCTAGTGTAAAATGTTACCGTTAGCAGAGTTTGCTTACAACAACAGCTTTCAGGCGACAATTGGGATGGCACCATATGAGGCTCTGTATGGACAAAAATGCAGATCACCTATATGTTGGCACGAAGCTGGTAAAAAGAAGCTAATGGAAAGCGTCGATGCTGAAAGAATGGATTTTGTGAATGAAACATCTGAGATGATAAAGTTGATAAGAAGAAGAATAGAGACAGCACAAAGCCGTCAGAAGAGTTATACTGACAAGAGAAGAAGACCCTTAGAGTTTGCCGTGGGTGAATATGTGTTTCTGAAAGTTGCACCAATGAAAGGAGTTATGAGATTTGGGAAGAAAAGCAAGTTAAGTCCAAGATTCATCGGTCCTTATGAAGTTGTGAAACGAATAGGCAAAGTAGCTTATCAGCTGAAGTTGCCTTCTGAGATGTCTGCAATGCACGATGTATTTCATGTCTCCATGCTCAAGAAGTATGTTCCAGACCCTACGCATGTCATTGAGCCGCAAGTGATCGAGATACGAGAAGACTTAAGTTATGAAGAAAAGCCAACGAAGACACTCGATCGAAAAACCAAGACCTTGAGGAATAAAGAAATTCCATTGGTCAAGGTGTTATGGCGAAATCAGCAAGTTGAAGAAGCGACATGGGAATGTGAAGATGACATGAGATCTATGTATCCGCATTTATTCTAAGTTTCAAGGATGAAACTTTTATAAGGTGGGGAGAATTGTAACACCCACCTAAATTTTATGTAATGAATCACGTTAAGTGAGTAACGACGTTAAGGAATCTTTATCAATAATTTATGTTGTATGTTATGATTCATGATTTTATGTTACTAATTTTTATGTCAAGTTTTATGACAGGTGACGAGCGCATGGAATCGTTGTGCTCAAGTTTTATGACAAGTGACGACCGCATGTTTATTTATGATGCAATGATGAATTGAATTGTTATAATGTATGGCATTTAAGGACAGTTCGGCAGGGCAGACTTTTAAGCTCGACAGGCTGAAAAGTCTGCCTAAGATCGATAGGCCGAAGGAAACCATTTGCAGGCCAAACTTGATGGAACTGGCAGGCCGAAGGGGAAAATCGGCAGGCCGAGCACGGCTGACGAGCAGTCAGCAGAAATCTCTCCAAATTTATGGCTAAGATAATTACGTTAAATGAGTGATTTATTGTGATTAATTGGCACAATAATGGAATGTTTTATCAGTTAAGGAAATTAAAAGGTATGACTTCGCATTGATTTGTCTGATTTTATATGGTTTCCTATTTTAAGAGGGCAAAACATGGTAAGTGAGGAGAGATTGTTTGACTTTCCCTCTTTTCTCTCCTTCCTCCACGCCAATGAGCCATCAATGAGTCAGAAAATTCTGACTTAATGAAGAGTATTGATTGATTTATCGGTTATGCTCATAACGTTAAAAATTTTTTAATGCTCTCTTCTATTTTTCTCTCATCCTCTCACGTTTTCTCTCTGAATTTCTGAGACGCTTCTTCTGCATTCCTCTCTTCCTCTTCTCTTCTCCACGAATTCCATCCTCTTTCCTCTCAAAAATTCTCTGCAAGTGTTGAAAGAAAAAGGTCATATTTTGTTGGTTAAATTCAAGAATTTTGAGAAGAAATTTTCAAGGTAAGAACTCAATTTTTCCGGTGTTTTTGAAAAGAATTCTCCTCCTCCAATCGTCTGCAATATCTTTTTATAGGTATTGTATTTTGTCTTGAGTTTTTTTTTAATATGATGTTTATGTATGTATTATGTTATGTTTTTCCAAGTTTCAAGTCATTTCAGTGTTTCTATGAAAAAAAAATAATAATATGAATTTTGTATCCTCTACCCTTCACAGTAAAATATTACTGTTTGACTATGATGTATGAAAAATGTAATGTTATTTAAGGGTTAAATGAATGATGTTTTTCATAAAAATTGACAAGAATGTGCATGTGTATGTTATGATGAGTATATTTTATGTTACAAAATTTCTATGAGAAAACTGTTTTGATAATGTTATTTTTGGATTTTGTCTTATAAAATGTTTTATATGTTTAAATGATTTTTATTAATGATGAAATATTTATATGATGTTGAAATACATGATAATAAGAAGTTTTTATGAATTTTGAAATGTATGTATTTTAAATTATTAGAAAACGTTTTCAAAAGATTTTCTTGTTTATAATGTATGAAATGTTTTGATGATAATATTTAAGGAAGCATGTTATGAATAATGTTTATATATGATGATAATGTTATGTTTTCACAATAATGATTATGAGTTATGTTTATAATATGAGATGAATGTATATATGAATGTTATATGAATGAATGTTTTATGATAAGTATTAATTTTATTGTATTTTTATATGGATAAATGGCATGAACACTCAAAGAAATGCGCACATCGAGACTGCGGTGTCGTCACCAAAAGTATATTAAAGTTAAGTAAGTTAGCGTTAAGGTAAGTACATTCTCACCTACAACATGACATGTTTTATAAGGTTTGATGATATATTCACAATGTTATTCATGATGATTTTATGGTTATTTTCCTTAAAGGATTTCTTATGAAAGATTTTCATGACTTAAAGTTATGTATGTATGATGATGACATGTTTCAAAGTATGAAAATTATCTATATATGTATCACCTAATAAGTGTTGCGCACCAATGTTATGAAATGATATGTTATGATGTCATGTTTGGTTTGGGATTAGCTACCCTTCTCCTCTCATGACGGCGCGCCTATGATGATGTTCATGGTGCAACACTTGGGGCCTAAAGATAAAATGAAAGATGTTTTAAAATGGTCAATGAAATGAAAGATATGTTTCTATGAAATTGTGCTTAAGGCACTTTTATGATATGATGACAATGATGATGATGAAGTATATGAAATGTTTTAATTGTGAGAATTATATGTACTTACTAAGCATTAGCTTAATCATGTTTTATGTCATGTTGTAGATAAGGGTAAGAAAATTATAGAATAGGCAGAGGACATGGGAAGGCGTGTGAGCACAAGCACGATGAATTGTAACCGGAAGAACTCCTAGAAGAATGTTTTTATGTTTTTAATCAAGTTTTATATTTTGAACACATTTTTTTATGACAAATATTTAAAGGATTCTTGAACTATGTTTTATATTTTATTTCATTATCTTAAGTATTATGATCTTTTGTTTTTTTTATGAAAGGTTGGTTTTGTTTTCAAAAATTAAGTTTTCCCAAGGATTTTTGGCTCGGTTGGCCTGCCGAACATCTTGGTCAGCCTACTGATGTTTGAAAGTTCGGCCTGGCAATTATGTTTTCGGCCTGCCGAACGATGATGAGTTTTTAAGCCAGATTTGCAAAGCCTCTACCGGCCTGCCGGTTGAGGGAACTCCGGCCTGCCGATCATGTTCGGCTTGCCGAAGTCCCAAGTTCGGCCTGTCGAACTGTGGGAGTAAGTAAATTTTAAGTGATGTGATGATTAATGAGATATAATGTGATGTTTTTATAAGTTGATTTTACAACTTGGTATATTTATTCTATTAAAATAAGTTCATGATTAATTTAAAGTATAATTGAATAAATTATGACATGGAATGAGTCAAGCTATGTGATTTAAAAAATGTTATTAAAAAAAATGTATGAATGGATCCTGGTTATGTATGTTTTAATTACTTTTACAATTAAAAGTATCGTTTAAGTTTTGTATTCATATTTATGCTTAAACTCCAAGTAAGTATGAATGTAAAAATGTAAGGACATCTGTGACGTCCGTAAGGGGGGCGTTACAGTTTATATACATTTTTATCCTCCTCTGAAATGGAAAGGTATGGCTGTATGAAGGTAACACAGAGGTCGGATCTGAGCCCCTTTGCTAATTCGCCACAAACCTTCAAAGCCCTTTTTCTATACCAATCCTCGACTATGAAAGCTTCGTATATCTCTCTCCAAATCACATCTTTTGCTTTATCTAAATCCTTAGACCTCCAATCTTTTGTCCATATCGAAACGTGCTCTCAATTGAGGACTGATTCAACTGCTTAATTCACGGCCGGGTGCGCCTTTCGATTGGCGTTTTGAATCAAAAGTCACTTCAATTCTTAAACCTTTCTTTCTCATCCGATGAATTTTTTTCATTAATGTAGCCCTTTGCTAAAAGTCTACTTTTGGATCAAATTCGGTTCGCCTTTGTGGCTTACTGCATTGGTTTCCCTTGCTATATTGCAATGAAGATGGAGTGCAGTCTTCGTACTCGTCCTCGTACTGGTCACTATTGTCTCATGAGACATTGTACTTGTGCAAAGTAGTCAAAAACTAACACATACGTACTAATATTAAATCACAAACTGCACATATTCACATCTTCACATGTTCCACTTCATACATTTTCAATTACACAATTTCACATATTCATATAATTTCACATATTACACATATTCACAAATTTACAATTTCAATTACATATGTAATTTCACAAATTACACATATTCACATAATTTCACATATTAAACATATTTACATATCCTTAAATATTACACATATTCACAAGTTTACAATTTTAATTACACAATTTCACATATTACACATATTGACATATTTATATAATTGCACAAATTCACATCTTCACATATTCACAAGTTTACAATTTCAAGTTCCCAATTTCATATATTGACATAATTTCACGTATTCAAGTCATGACATATTTACAAGTTTACAATTTCAACTACACAATTTCACATATTCATATAATTTCACATATTACACATTTTCACAAATTCACAATTTCAATTACATATACAATTTCACAACTTACATATATTCACATAATTTCACATATTACACATATTTACATGTCTTCACATATTACACATATTCACAAAATTGCAACTTCAATTACACAGTTTCACAGATTACACATATTCATAAATTTACAATTTCAAATACATAATTTCAAGAGAGAGAGAGGGAGCTTACCGGTGGTGAGTAGGCAATGGTGGCGCGATGGAGGTGATGGCAGAGGAGGGAGCAAGGATTTTAGAGAGAGAGAAAGAGGGATTTGAGAGAGAGAGTGAGGAATGAATGAGAGAGAGGGCGCACATACAATTATGGGTGGGGGAGGCGCGAATTTCAAAATTTGAAAGGGGGAAGTGAGGATCTTCCATGACAGTTTTGACAATGTATGAATGGATCCTGGTTAAGTATGTTTAATTATATTTTCAATTTAAAGTATCGTATAAGTTTTATAATTGCGTTTGTGTCTATAGTTTAAACTAGTATGAATGTATGAATGTACGAATGTAACGACATCTGTGACGTCCGTAAGGGGGGCATTACACTCCATGCCTTAGGGATCTGTAGCATACAAAAGTTGGATTGCTTGTGATGCCATAATGAAGGGATCATGCCTATATCCCAATCTTCTTAAGTCAACCACCGTGATGTCGTCATCGTCGTTCTTAACATAGTTATTTTCAGCCCACTTGCACTTCAAAAGTGCTACGCGTAATCCCCCATAATCAAGTTCCCAAATATCTTCAATGAAACCAAAGTAGGTCATGGTCCCATATACCGAATTCTTGTCCTTGGTGAAGGCAATATGCATAGCCTCGGCACGGAGAGTCACACCGCTATTTTGCATCGGATGCTTCTCATCTCTTTCACAAGTGTAGAAAGTGTAACCATTTATGGAATATGACATATAACTTGTAACTACCGACAACGGTCCTCTAGCTAGGTTCTTCAACTCTTGTGACATGCCTCCATCTTGTGATGTGGAGCACTTGCCATAGATGTGTGGTCTAATTCACAACTGAAAAGTCTGGTTGTCTTCAACTTACAACCACTTCTCATTTCTTGTTCGTTTTGGGTATGCTTTTTTTAATTCGTTCATGTGCACCTCAATGAAAGGCTCCACTTCATTAGGATTGTGCAAGATATAAAGACAAGTTTGCTCCCACTCCTCTCGATTTACTGATGAAGGATTTCCTGTAGATAGTCTCCTAGCCTCAATGTTTATAGTCTTCGGCACCCTAATTGTGTCCACATTAGATAGGTACTTGGAACAAAATTCAACCGATTCCTTAGCTATGTAACTTTCTACAATACATCCCTCTGGCCTATTTCGATTCTTCACATAACCCTTCAAAACCTTCATATATCTTTCAAATGGGTACATCCATCTTAAATACACTGGTCTGCATAACTTAACTTCACGTACTAAGTGCACCGTTAAATGAATCATGATGTCAAAAAATGCCGGTGGAAAATACTTTTCAAGCATGCATAAGGTTTGCACCAACTCCGATTGCAGTGAATCTAGCACAAGTGGATCAATGACCTTTGAGCATATTGAATTGAAGAACGAGCACAACTTGGAAATTGCAAATCTCACATTCTTTGTTAGAATTCCCCGCAAAGCAAGTGGTAGTAATTGCTGCATCAACACATGACAATCGTGTGTTTTCATGCCAATAAGTTTCAAATCCTTCACCGGCACCAACTTTTTGAAGTTCGAAGAATACTTGTTGGGCACTTTTAATGAAGTAAGCCATTCACAGAGCTTTCTCTTTTCCGCTCTAGATAGCGTGTGCTTTGCCGAAGGTAAGTAAGTATGGTTCCTTCTTTTCTCAGGAAACAAATTAGGCCTAATCTCCATTTCCATGAGATCCAACTGAGCTTTTTCACCATCCTTAGTCTTGTCCGAAATGTCAAACAATGTGCCACCTACGGATTCACAAACGTTTTTCTCAATATGCATAACATCCAAGCAATGGCGAACAAAAAGTATCTTCCAGTATGGAAGATCAAAGAAGATTGATCTTTTTTTTCCATGGTCCATCATTTGGCGGCTCGTCCTTACCTCACTTTCTCTTACCAAATACGACTCTTATATCTTTTACCATTTCAAATATTTGTTCACCTATCAAAGGCCGAGGAGGGTCTCTTTATTCGCTGTTGCCATCAAAGGCTTTCTTTTGTTTGCGGTAGCGATGATCTCTTAGCAACCATCTTCTATGCCCAACAAAAACAGTTTTCTTACCATTCTTTAATCATTTGTGAGACGTTTCTATCATGCAAATAGGACAACTAATAGAACTCTTCACTGAATAACCAGCTAAATTGCCATATGCAGGGAAGTCGTTAATTGTCCATATCAACATTGCACGGAGTGTGAACGTCTCTTTTTGATAAGCATCTCTAACTTCAACTTTGTTTTCCCACAACTCTTTTAGGTCATAGATTAACGGTGCCAAGTATACATCAATGTCATTGCCTGGTTGGTGAGGACCCGAAATCAATAAAGACAACATTAAAAAATTTTGCTTCATGCACATCTTTGGAGGGAGATTATAGTTAACAAGTATTACGGGCCAAGTGCTATGCCTACTATTCATTTTACCATGTGGGTTCATTCCATCCGTCGACAAAGCAAAATGTATGTTTCTTGGATCCGCACTAAAGTTGGGATGATCGGCTTTAAAAGTCTTCCGTTGTGGTGAATCCGTCATGTGTCTAAGCATACCATCATCCACCCGTTTGTCATGATGCCATGTCAAATTCTTGGTGTGTTCTAGGTTTCTTAATAAACGCCTCAAACGTGCTACCAGTGGAATGTACCATAACACTTTCTTTGGCACTTCATTCTAGTCATCTTTTGGCTCCTTTCCTTTCTTCCACCTTGCTTGTTGACAAACTGGACAATAATTCTCATCCTCATGCTCATTCCTATAGAGAACACAATCATTTTCACAAGCATAAATTTTCTCATAATCCATTCCCAAAGTGCTCAAAGTCTTTTTAGCCTCATACATACTAGTTGGTAATTTATTACCCTCTAGTAGAAGCCTTCCTAAAAATTCCAATAGTTTTGTGAAACTAGAATTTGACCACCCACCCGACGCTTTCAAATTCCATAATCCTACTAAAGCAGACAATTTAGTGAAATTGGTACACCCCTCATACATGGGTGTCTCCACATCATTCATCATTGTCTCAAATAAATCCAGACGATGCACAAAGTATTCTTCTAAATCATTGACCATGTCAACCATATTGTCTTGATCATCCATATTATAGCTTGCTTTTCTTTGCTTAGTAAAGTTGGATTGAAATTAGACACGTCATGAAAATGCCACGTTTGATAACTACTTATATTCCATTTCGAAATAAATGTCCTCTAACAATTGGAATTGGATGCAATCTATGGTTTCCAAATTGAACACAAGGACGCCGAATTTTATCACCATTGGCATGACTTTTGGCAAAATCCAAGAACTCTTCCACACCATTCACATACTCTCTAGACAATCGAAAATCACACATCCATTTCCTATACATTTTACAATTCCTAAATTGAAATAATAAATAGCAAATATTCAATTAAAATTAATTTCACAAATTATACACATACCCACATATATATATTCTAATCATAAAACAAAAACATCACCCATCATAAAACAAGTTACACATACTCATTATAAGACAAAGAAATCATACCATGATCCACAATACAAACTTCACGGAATAAACAACAAAATCAAGAACTATTTATCAATTTTAGATTAATTATACATCACAATCAACAACAATTTATCAATTTCTAAAAAAAACTTAAAATTTGGGCTGAGATTAAGGGCTGTGGAGGCGGAGAGGGACGACGGCAGCTGATTTGGATGGGTCTGTGTTTGTATTTGAGAAGTGAGTTTCTGAATTATATCTGAATGTCGAGGTGGGAAAAAGAGGATTTAAGTAAGCTACCATGGCAGTTTTTTCAAAAAACCATCATGGAAGGCTTTTGAGGACACCACGACGGTTTTTTGAAAACCATCCTGGTAGATAATCTATTCCACGATGGTTTTTTAAAAAACCGTCATGGAATAGTTAACGTACCACTATGGTTTTTTTAAAAAACCGTCATGGTATCCCAGCAATTCCACAAAGGTAAAAAACCGTCATGGTAGCTACCGCCCCTTTCTACGATGGTTTTCATTTTCGCAGGAATAACTCGCCACGCTTTTTTTGCCTTACCACAACGGTTTTTAAGAAACGGTTGTTAAATAAAAGTCGTATAATCAAAAATTTGTAGTAGTGACTGGCAGACCGATCATTGATGATCAGCAGGCCGATCTTTTACAAAAGTCAAAAAAATAAAATAAGTCTTAATATCTCAAAGTGTAGGAAGTAAACATACAAAATGGTAAAAGCATAATTTATAAAATTTAAAACATCTTTACTAGCATCTTCCGTTTTCAATCCATCGTGCATAGCTCACATGCCCGTCCTTGCTGTCCATCTAATTCATGATCTTTTTACCCTTATCTGTAACATGATGTAAAACTGAGTAAGCAAAAGCTTAATAAGTATATTTTCTATCTCACAACGTAAAACATTTTATGAACATTTTTATGAAACATCATAACTATAATCATCATCATCAAAATAGTGCACTAGTTACAGTTTCATGTAGAACATATCTTTTGTTAACATTAACCATATTAAAACTTTATTCATTTTATCTTTAAGGGCCTAAGTGTTGCACTATTATCATCATCATAGGCGTGCCGTCATAAGAGGAGAAGGGTAGCTCATCCCAAAGCAAACATGACATCATAACATAAACATAACATAACATAGGGTGTGCAACACTCATTTAGGTGATACATATATATATACTTATATGCTTTGAAAGACATCATCATCAAAACATGTATAAACTTTTATACATCAAAACTTTCATAATACAATATTATGTAAAATAATCATGAAAATCATTATAAAACCATCATGAACATAGATTTCAAACTTTTTAGCCTCATCAACCTTAATTGTAGATGATGTTGCCATGGTCTTGATGTGCTCACTTCTTGGAATGTTCATGTCATACATCCATATACAATAAAATTAATTTTCATTTTTATGAAATCATGCAATACCACATGACATCATCTGATATCATATTACATCACACATATACTCTTCTCTTAAAAACATTAATCCATAATGCATTATTCATACCTCCATTTCAAGAAATACATGAATGCAAATATATTTTACCAACTTATAAATACTCATGCAAAAACTGCAATACTAAAACTTGCTAGACCCTTATGTATTCAAAATTCAATAACTCACAATTTGTGCACAATTAAGGCATGAGGCTCTAGAAGGACAAAGCTAACATAGAAACATACTATCATGATTTTTCGTTGATCTAAAAAATTCCATTTGACAATTAAAAAAAGTCACATAACACACAACATGAAATTTACCAGCATAAATAAAACAGTGTGCAGCCTTATTTAACATTCATATAATAAAGTATTTATATCACAAAATAATTCCACAAAAATCATGCATGTAATAGACACCTAAAACTATAACATATCTGAAAATTACCATTAAATAAATTCTAAACAATCCAAAATGTGCAATAGAATTCAGAGATAAAAATAAACTTTAAACATATTAAGCAGTGAGTTACACGCGATCATCATTCTTAAACAAATAAAATAAATTTATTTAGACCCTAAAATTCTTATGAGAACTTATTAACCTATAAATATAGAAGCACAAAAAGTTTCATCACCAAATAAATTCGTTTAGCCAACAAAACTCCAAAAATTTTCTAATAAGGTAGTCATGAAACCTAACCTTAATAAAACTACTATATTACATAGAATATTCACCATATCAACATGAGGCTTTCCAGTTCAATACTTAATACATTCATGAATATATCTACCAAATTTCGTGAAAATCAAAATACATATGCTCCTAGAACAAAGACCACGTTTATATATAATTTTACCGATCAGCAACATTTCAACTATGAGTGGTGGAGAGAAAAATTAATATCACAACATTAAAATATCCAAATGGCATGAAATTTTGAGGAATATTACTTAACACATACATGAACATCATACTAAAATTTCATTGCAAACAAAAATTTGCAGGCAGAGTTATGGGGGTCGAATTATGGGGTAATAAAAATTTCAGAAATGCTGAGAAAGAGTTTCTTACCTCAAAAAAGTTCTTCTCAAGCTCTCTTGAATTCACCCAAGATAAAACCCAATAGTTTATTCAAATATTTGCAGCAAAAATTGAAGGAGAGAGAAGGAAGAAATCATGGAGAAAAGGAGAAGAAAAAGAGAGAGCGTGAGAGAAAAGGGAGAGTGTCTATGAAAACTTTGTGGAAGTGAGAAAATATGCGTGAAAAATAATCAACTAAGGGTAATGATTTTCTTTATGGTAGGAATTTTTTTTAAATGCTGAAAGAATTACATCTAAGACGAAGGATATTAAGGGAAGGTCAAAATAATTTGTTCTACTTACGCAATTTTGAAGTGTGAAAAAAATAGGAAACCTTATCAATTAACCAATCATTACAAAAGTCAAATGTTCCATCGTATAAATTAAAGAAAAAGGCCAAAAATAAGCCAATCATACAGAATATCTCATCCAATTACAATAATCATCATTGTCACAAATTTTGGAAGATTTCTGTTGATTGCTCGTCAACAGTCTTCGGCCCACCGACTGCTTAGTCCAGCCTATCGAAATTGTGGAATTCGGCCTACAAATGAAATCCATTGGCATGCCGCCCAAAACGAATAATTCAGCCTACTGAATTAGAAAGTTTGGTCTGCCAAAGTGTTACACACAACATTACTCACAAATAAAATATTTAATATCTACCTTGTGTACATCATAAATGACATGAACAACTTGAGAACATCAATTTCATGTGATCGTCACCTATCATTATACTTAAATTAAAATAGTTAATAAAATTATATCATAAGGGAAAAAAATACTTAACGTCATTACTTATCTAACAATTTTTGTTACATGAAAATTGACGGGTGTTACAATAGGATAGATGATACCTATTTATTTGGTCCCTATATTCTCCATTTATATTATATATTAATAATTTGTCGAGAAGCTAAAATAGTTTTTTAAAAGTTAAAAAATGGGAGATTGCTTGAATATTTCCGCTAATGGAAAGAATTCAATTTTGTGGGTCAGGAGGGAGACTGCATCCCTCGACCTTGCCTTCCCTTCTCTACTCCCTCTAACCAAATACTAAATTAAACCTCTCCCTCCCCCCTTTTCCTTCCTTCTATATCTCTTTCCTACCAAATATAAGTCAAGTAAATTGCAACAAAATATTCTTTTCTATCTTTCATTTTTCAACTAAAAATTTTAAAAAATTGTCCTCATATTAAGAATTCGAAACACTAGTATTTTTTTAAAAAAGTAGTTATAAAAAAACCAAAAACTATATTTTGGTGTCAATGCCAAAAGCCTTTTAAAATTTTTTTTGAGACATGCTTGTTCCCTTATATTGCCAACCTATGTTTCTAGTGAATTCTAATAGAAGCAATCCTTACTTCAACTTATTTGATTAATAAGATACCAGTCTCATAAATTTTAGGTGGGTCACATTTTGAGAAGTTGTATAGATTTCCTCCTAAATACTCTTCCTAGCATGTCATTGGTTCTGCCAATTTTTTCCATTGACCTCACGTCAAGCATAGTAAATTGTCCTCCCGATATGTTGTTACTGTCTTTTTCAGGTTATGGTGTAGGTTAAAAAAGATATTGATGTTTTGATCAAATTAGCCACAAAATATACTTTTCTTGTCATGTTTTGTTTCTTGAGCATTAAGGTATTTCATCAAATCCGGTCCTGTCTATTTTAGTCACTTTGCAACAAATCCAATAAAAGGTTGGTTTTTTAAAATTGTTATTCAATGGAAAATTGAGGCATTACAAAAAAACATCTTAGATTTGTGTTGAGGGATGAGAGAGACGACCTAGAGTGTCAAAAGAGCCTAGATTGGACAGTATAGATAAGTAACAAGTATAAGGCCTACAAGAGTCCATGGGCTCAGAAAGGGGGCTGAATGGTGGGTTGAGGGATTGCATGGTAAGACAAAGTGGAACTCCAACAAAATAGTTGAGGAACTTATTACTATGACATACTTGATCGTTAGGTAAACAAACAATTCATTCTCGTTGGGTCTATAAAATCAAAATTAAGTTTAACAAATTTGTTGAAAGATACAAAGCTTGATTAATTAATAAAGGATACTCTCAAACCTTCATAATGGTTTGAATCATAAGGAGAGTTTCACCCCTATTGCAAAGATGACTATAATTTTTTGTTGTCATTGTGGTTGCCTTTGGCACTCTATGTCATATATCTTATATGGATATTAAAAATGTATTCTTAAATGGTGATCTTCAAGAAGTCTTCATGGTGCGTCCTTATGTTGTTGATCATGAGCTTGGTTTGAGAAGTTCTTTACCGTTATTATTTTGCTCGTTTTCTATCTTTGCTATTATAGTTCAACCCTATTTTATTAAATATACCTTTGTCAGTTATATTCTGCTTTCTTTATATATTGATGGTATGATTCTTACTGGTGATGTTGATGGGATTACAACGATGAAATTAAAGTTAGCTTATTGTTTTAGATGAAGGACATGGGCTCATCACGTGACATTCTAGGTGTTGAAATCACCCTTTCACAGAATGTTATCTTCTCTATGAGTCCAAGTATATAATAAACATTTTATAACGCCCCGAAATTTATTTAGTGTTAATGTAATGTAAATGATGAATTAATGTGCCATAATTAACATTTTAACATTAATTAGATTATTTGGTTGGATTTTGAATTTTTGGTTATTTTGTTAAATTGATACATTCAAATGATTTCTTATTGTTTTAAAATGATGTTTTGAGTTTTAAAACACAACAATTTGTAAAATGTTAAAAATACTCCGTTTTACAAAACCGTGGACGGCACCTGGTTTTCGCACAGTAAAACCGCCCACCGATTTTCTCTATTTATTTCCTTCCTCTCTCTCTCCTCTCATTCCCTCCCGTGACACTCTCTCTCTCTCTCAATTTCTCTCTCGGCAGTCCTCTCTCTCTCTACATCTCTCTCAAATTTTTGAACTCCAATTCGAATCCAAGCTTCGGGATAGCAAGGAGGAGGCTTGGGGACGTGATTTAGCAACTGAGATCGCGGATTGAAGCTTCGATTCGATGTTAGATTTGAAATTTCTAAACTTTTTACAAAATTTCCAATTTTGTGCATTTTTGAAATCTAGGTTTGTTTAAGCTTAGAAAACCTTGTATTTGAGTTAAATGAACTTAGAACAACTAGAATCTAAGCTTAGATTGAAGAAAAACGGATTGAATTCAAGATTTTTCATTTTTCTCCTCATTTTCTCATTTTTGGATTTTTGAGGATTTCGAGTTTAAATCTTGTTTAAATGAGTTCAAACATGTTTTAGTATGTTTTTCTATCAACTATGATTGTTTTTCATGCCTAGGATTTGAGAAAAATAGGTTAGAATCAAGATTTGGGTTTTGGAGAAATCGAAACCCATGGCTGGAATTTCTAGGTTTTCCCAGTTCGGCAGGCCAAAGTGCATGTTCGGCAGGCCGGTGTTCTTCCGACCGACCGGCCGAACTTGGGAAATTGTTCGGCCGACCGAACTTTGCTTCTGGCAGGCCGAACTATGCAATTCGGCAGGCCGAAGCAGGGCGTCCGGCAGGCCGACCGTGGCATGGAAAATTTTGTGATTTTTACCCGTTTTCACTGTTTTGAACCCTGATTTAAATTCCAATCTTATAGAATGATTTTAATGATACAAATGGCACACTAGGACATCATGGAATGATTTAGTAACATAGAATGTCTCGAACTAGATATTGATCGACTTAGTTTGTATCTAGGATCGTTCGTGGTTCCATGGAGCTAACGTATAGCGGACCGGGATTACAGTGTGGGGCACCGACACGAGTATTGAGGTAGGACTTCTACCCTACTTCTTTGGTAGCTTGGTTTTGAAATGATTTGGCTTTAAAAAGGATTTCTATTAAAATGCTTTCAACGGTTGTTTGAAAATAAATTTATCGGTTATATTTTTAATATACCGTGATCTGAAATGAACTTCATAATGAATGTAAATGACAACACTCGATAATTGGGTTTTGAATGATAATGATAATAAACACATAGGCATGATGCCATATCAGAGATCGGGTCGTGTAGCGATCGACCTTGGGGGCAGGTCTCGAAACCCAGCTGGGCCACTACGGTGGTGATATCATGGTTTGCCTAGGTAAAAGTAAAAATGGTGTTTTGATTGTGCGAGTAGACTGTTCTGGGTCAGAACGGTTCTACTCAAATTATTTATTTATTTATTTATTCATTTGAGTTTTCTTTGAGTAATTCCTAATTAATGACATGTTTCTTTGCATTAAATTATTTTATAAAACATAGTCCTACTGAGCCTTTCACTAACGTTTTATTGTTTTAAATTTCCCCCCCTCTAGGTGATTTCCCATTTAGGTTTGGAGAGGATTCTTCGGACCGAACTCAGGAGCAATAGGAGGATTAATTTATAATTTGTATTATTTAATCAAGGCATGTAAATTTAAGTTTTTATCTGTATCCTGGACTGTAATTGTATTTATGATATTGTCGGAACCTTGTTCGTGCACAAGTTGTGGGTTGTGGAACCCATACTCGTGGTTTTTATTTAATTTTTATTATTATTTGCTTAATATTTGTAAATTCTTTTATTAAATGTGGTGGAAAAACTTCTTATTTCTTACTTAATTTGATTCTCAAACCATTGGTTTTTAATTAAATCCTCTTTTAATTAATCTAAATATTCCACCACGTCACCCCCCGTACTCTGGGGCGTGACACATTTTTAGCATGCTCATCTTACTAATAATAAGAATTCTATTTAAACCTCTTGAGCTTAATGCATAATATTCTTCTTCTGATAACCTTCTTTTTTAAATCCTAATTTATAACTTAATATAGTTGTTAGTTTCTTTTTAACACCATCATATGTTCAAACATTACTATGTTGTCTATATAGTTAATCAGTTTGTTACTTCTCCTACTACAATTCACTAGGCACCTATTCTTCACATTTTGAGGTATATTTAGGGTGCTTACTTTCATTTTCTTTTTTTACTTTCATCTTTTTCGTCTTTAGAGCTAAAAGCATACTGTAATACTTTTGGGCTAGTGATCTTATGGATAGCAAGTATACTGTCAGTTTTTGTATAATTTTGGATGATTCTTTCATTTCTTAAAAGAGCAACAAGCAATATATTGTTTCTAGACCTTAATAGAGGCAGAGTACCATGTTATGGCTTTTAACTTATGAGATATTTTGGCTATATTGGTGCCTGCAAATATGGGTGTGTTTCTCTACATCGATCTATGTATTGTGACAATATAATTGTTATTTATATTATTTACAATTAAGAATTTTAGGAGCGGATCAGCCATATTAAAATCGATTCTTGTTGTACCTGAGATTAATATTAAATTGGTACTCTCATGTTACCTTTATTTACATGCAAGTATATATTAACTTCTTTTATGATGTATTTTTAAGAAAGAATAAGAGAAATAACAGATTTTGAAACTTTTTGAAGTAAATAAATAATTTACCTTTTGAAAATGTTGGTATCATATAACAAATTTAGGATATAAATAATTTAATTATAAGGGGTAAATAAATTATTTTTACCTTAAATTTATTTATTGCGTAAAAAAGAATTATTCGCACTACAAATAAGAGAGTAAAAAATTATACACATTATAAATCTGTTATTAATTATAAATATTTTTAAAATCTGCTATTTACTATATTTAGTTTAAAAACAGTGTTATTTACTGTAATTTCTGTATTTTTAGTCATATAATTCAATATGAAACCCTAGTTTTTCTTTTCTCTCTAAATTAGTTCTTGGAATCCATAGACTTCACAATGACACTTTTTAATTGTTTGTTTCCTGATGCGAGCTTTTTCTCTGACAACAAACTTCACTCACCCGAGTTTTTCAGGCTTACTAGCATGAAAGACGTGCCGAAGGCACATCCTCATTAGTGCCGAAGGCACATCCTCATTAGTCAACTTATTTTTTTTGTTTTTTTTTTATCTTATATATATATATATGTATTAATATATATTCCTTTTGCAAAAAAAAAAATCTTAAATTATGAATATGTTAAAAATATTTGTATAAAAACAATTTTTTAAGTGTTTTTCACTGCAAAATTAAATAGACAATTAAATTTAACTATTATTTTCTAATTATTTTGCATTCATTTTCCAAAGTATCTATAAATATTATTTCTATATTATTAATATTTATACATGAAAAATAACAATTACATTTCACATTTTCAAAAAGTGATGTATGAAATGACTGTAATATTTTACAAAATGAAGTTAATCAGATTGTATGTGGTGCTCTTTACATGTGTATTAACAAGTTATAAAAAGGTTTATTATATATGAATTTAAAATAAAACTAAAAACAAGTATAAAAAAACATTAAGGTAACAAAAGTTTTTATAAAAGCAAGAAAGTATTGGGTTGAGTGGCCATTGAAGTGGATGGTCTAAGATAATGCATAAGCCAAAAAGCAAAACCCTACTTTATTTAAGTTAAAAAAAGAACTGATTAATTTGAACTATTAGATGCATCAGTTGAAGTATAAAAACGAACAAGAGGATTGTCTCTTCTATTGTAACTACTAATAAACTAATAGATATAATTCAATTAAGGGGAATATATATATATATATATATATATGTATATAATACTCATATGACCTTACTTGGAAAAGGAAAAAAAAGAGAGATATACAAATTAAAAATCTGAAGGCATATCTACACAAATACACAAGCCGACGAACAAGCATGCAACTAAAGCATTCAAAATAAATAAATAAATAAAGAAACAAATAAGAAGCAAACAACTAAGCAAGTGCAAACAAGCAAGCGACTAAGCAAGAGCAAGTTTCACGCTTCTCAAGTTATTATCCCCTCTTTCCAAGGTATTATCCACTCTTTCCAACTAAGCAAGTTTCACTTTGTCTCATAGATTTTACTATCTTATGTAGATATTTGAAACTAAAATCATGGATTATGTTCTTATGAACTATTTGCGTTGTTTTCGTATAAACAACCTTATAGAGACGGTGAGAATGAACCTTACAAATACCGAAAAATAGACATTGTTTAAAATGTAAGCATAAAGATACAAAATGCAACTTATTTTGTGTTTGGTTTGTGAATATAAAAGTCAGAGATTTTGTTTATGTACATAAAAATAAAAAGACAAAACAAGGTTTGCAAATGGATAAAATGTAGCTTATGGACGCTAATATGGTAAAAATGGTAAAAAAAAAAAAAAAGATTTGAATGTACAATTGAAGCCCAATCAAGTAATTAGGTAACCTTTTCCTTCCATCTGGAAGAAAAATAGATTGGAATACTCGACTTTACTAAGTAAAGCTTTTTTCATGCTATTGCTATTTGATGAAGCCATAGCTGATCCACTTTTGAATGCTGCAGCATAAATCAAACATAAATTTTGATGACAAATTTAATAGTCAATATAATAAGAGTAGCAATATGGGTAGGTTCATTTAAAATATAAGATATATGAAAACAAAACTCATAAAAAAATTGTCAGTTATCATTTAATAAAATGGAACAAAATTAAAACAATAATTGAAATTTAATTCATAAGAAATATTTAAAAAAAAAACAATAGTCTTATTGTGTCATATATTTCTTTAGCTAGTTTTTTGGCTTGAACCTACTATGATATGTTTGAAGAGGAAGGTAAAATACATTGACTTGGATCCAACGGGAAAATCTATTGTTGATCACAAAGGGAAAATAGTGTAGAACAAATGTAGTACTTCATACTCTAGAGAGAGTGAAAGGGGTAAAAAGTAAAATGAAATGAAAGGAGATGAGATTGCAGTAGTTGAAATTGATCAGTAAACATAAATGATTGATAAATGAATGATTCAAAACCTCTCCGGGTGAGCGGACGAGTGAAAATCTAACAAACTCTACTTCCAAACTTTGAGCAAAATGAAATCTCTGAACATTTTAGTCCGACAAGCACAATCAACATATGATCAGAAAATTAAACCCTGCATAAGCACAAGTCTTTTTCAGATTGCATTGCTTTAGGACACAAAATAGATTAACTAAATTAACTAAACAGTCAATGCTATAAATGCTTTAGGATACAAAAAGATTAACTAAATTAACTAAACACTCAATGCTATAAAGTTATTTACTAACAAAAAAAAAGAGTCGTACAATTTCTTACAAGCAATCTTTTATTACAAAATCAAACTGCACACATGCTAGATTGAGATTTAACATCCTCTTGCGGATATCAAAATAATTGTTTCTTTTCCGTTTGAGTCATTATTTAAACATAAGCAATTCAATTAAAACATTTACACTCAAGCAAATGTCTCAGGAATAACTTGCATTTTTTTGAAAACTACTTAATACATTTGTGTCCCTCATATCGGTTAGCCCGACAGAACACCTAAAATGTTCGACTAACTAACTATATGCAAAAACGGTTAGTTTACAAATACAAACATTTATTAAATTATAAACACTCACAAAACTTCAAATAGTGTTTAAAACTCTCGAGAAAAATACTTAGATATCCAAATAGTTTAATCACATCAAAATAAAAGAAACATGGCGTAGTCCTCAAGAAATTACAATTATGGAAACATTAAACAGTCCAAAACATTTAAAAGTCCAAAAGAAGCATAAAATAAATCAAGTCTCAAATCAACTTAAGTGTAGAAAATAACATTAAAGTAAAATCATTACTTGAGTCATTAATTTCTTTTTGTGGCATGATTCTGCTTTTAATCTAACACTCCTTGCACACATGCCAGTCTCTGTCCTCCATCCTATTTCATATGCCTTTTACCTTTGTCTGTAACATGATATAAAGTAAAGTAAGTACATGCTTTTTTATTTTATTAAAAGAGTAAAGTACATGCTTAGTAAGTACACTTTCCTATCCCACAACATAAAATATAAACTTTCATAAAATTATGACATAACATCATAATCATATCTATAATAATGCATAAAGCACATGTTTATATATAACATATCTTTCATTTCATCTTAAAATATTATTCATTTTATCTTTAGGGGGCCAAGCATTGCACTATTAACATTATAGACGCGCCGTCATGAGAAGAATAGGGTAGGTAATGCTAAACCAAACATGAAAAGGCCAACTTTTAAGACATCATAAACATAAAAATAAGGTGTGCAAGCTTAGTTAAGTGATACATATATGCAAACTTTCTTTGAAAACTTGTCATCAACTGTAAAAATATAAACATAAAAAGCATCCTTGAGCAAATTCATCATAAAAGGTCTTGAATTAAGAACATTAAATCACAAACCTTTACTCGTAAAACATCGTGTAACATTTTCATAAACTTTATCATGTTGCAGGTGAGAATTTACTTGCTTAACTTGTTTACTTACTAAACCTTATATTTGGTGACATAGTTGCAGTTCATGGTATGTTTGCTTTTTGGAATGTCCATGTCAATCATTCATATAGTACATGAAATTATTATTCATGTTTACAACACCATTTAACATAATATTTTATCACTCAATATTGTACTTAATGAAATAGAACATTTTTAGCTCATGAGCATACACTTGGAGTTAACAAACATACAAGCAACAAACCTGACCTTTAATCACTTAGACAATTAAATCTCAATTCATAAGCAAGATAAATGTGTAAAACTTTTTCCATAATATAGTTATTATAAAACCATCACTCGAATTTTCTTTTCTAGAAGATATTAATCTAAAATACCTTTCTAAATTTTTAGAATACATTCAAGCAAACCTAATAGTCACAAAAACTGACTGACCTTTGAGAATTCTTCATCTTATGTCTTACAATTGATATCAATTTGACGAGGAAAATTTGTAAGAATGTAGATAATACATATATAAGTCTTAGATTTTTCTTTAGCTATAAAAATATCATTTGTTAATTTAAATAAGTCACATATGCAAATACCACAAAATCTGCTAGTAAACACTAGGTAGTGAGCACTCATTGCACATAATTTTATATTAAATGAACTATGCTATAAACTAATTTATAAAACTTACCACACATAAAAGACATATTATAGCATCACATATTCAAAAATTAACTTCAAATAAATTTAAAGTAATTTAAAATACACATTTGAACTCAAAGGCAACATTAACATCAGATATGATAAATAGTAACAACCCTTCAATTAAATATTTTATAAAATGAAATACGCATGATATGATTCTAAAATTTTTATGCTACATGCTTAACATATAAATAAACACCACAAAATAAGAAATCAAGAAAACACATTTAAACATGTGATTTTTTATCTTATAACTGTGGAACACATCAGAGAGACACTTTAAATTACTGAACACTTGGTGTTCATTGAATTTTATCTCAAAACATAGATATGATATGTGTAACACCCGAGATTTTTAGTGCATTAAAAATGCATTAAATTAAAGATTATGTTAAGACAAAGTACAATTAAAGAAAAAATACTGTATAATAAGATGGAAAATTATACAGTGTTAGAGTAATGCAGTATAAGAATTGAATTGTGTGGACCACAATTTTATCTTATACTTTTTATAAAAGAAAAGAAAAAAAAAAAGAAAAATCAGAAATTCAAAGCAAAATTCGAGACTTTCTCTCTCCTCTTTCTCTCTCTAGATTTTCTCTCTCTCTCCTCAAATCTCGTTTGAGATTTCGGCGTTATTTTTCGACACCTCCCATACCAGTGGGAAGCTCTCGTTGAGCTGAGTCCAACGAGGTGTCGTGCCACCCAAATAGCCGCCGGAGGAGGGCTCACGCGCCGCCCAAAGTGGCGGCGAAACCCATATTTTCCCGACGTCATATCTCCGCCGTCCGACCACCAATCGACGTGATTTTGGTGTCTATGGACTCAGTGTGAGGAGAGGAACAAGATGGTACCAATTTTCCAGCTCAATTTTGGCTGGAAAGGCTTCGCCGGAGCTGCCCGTCTCCGCCGTGTCGCCGCCCCTCGAGAACCGCCGATAATGGCAGCGGTGAGGTACACCGCCGCCACCGTTTGATTCAGACGGCGACGGGGAGTGAAACCCCTCGCCTAATTTCACGCCACAGCCGCGGTTGGTCGGAGTTCCACCTCCGTCGTCGAGCGCCGCCGCGACAGCCACCGATCACGACGTTCCCGGCTGCCTCGCCCCAAATTGAAAGGGGGAAAACGTTCAGATGGTTGAGAAGAGCGTGAAGCAACTCTCAATTGCACGAAATGACGGCCGGTCATCGGAGAACGACCTCCGCCTTGGTGCGCCGCCGTGGGGAGCTTCGGGCCGCCGTTCCACGCGGTGTTGAGCTACCCCATCGTAGGGAAAATACTCAGAGGAGGTCGGGGAACAATTCCCCCACCTCAATTTCACGGTACCGTCGCCGGAGGACCGAGATCGGAGCCGCCGGTGTTAGCCGAGAAATCCATCCTCGATTGGAGCAGATGGAGGCCGAATTGGGTGAAATTGACCCCACCAATCGACTCAGGAGGGTCGAATTAGGGGGGGTAGGCTCGAGCTCAGCCCTCAACGGAGCCAACCGCCGCCGGTCAACGGCGGTCAATGCCGGTCAACGGCCGGTCAAAGGGCAAAATGGGATTTTGTGATCCGGACCTCCGATCGAAGATCCGAGACCGCCTCCCGACTCGTTTCGACGCTCTGAACGCAATGGTGACCTCCGTTCGAGCTAATTCCACTCCGATGAAAATCGTCTGGTACCGACTGCACGTGGATCGAGGCGATTCAAACAGCAGTATCGGAGTTCAGAATGACAGTTTCAAGAATGAATGATCTCCAGGAAGCATTCCTAGCCATTTATGGTAGCTCGAGGAGCACTGCAGAGGATGCTTCACATACTGTGGATGCAGCGAGATACAACTGGATCTGCTTTGCTTGGAGTTCAAGTAAGTAGGAATCTCGCATGCAGTATGAACTGTTTTAGATGCTTTCATAGAAATTTATGAAATGCATGATCAGTGATTGTTACACTGTTTTATGTAAGAATAGGTTTTATAACGTTACAGGGTGACGAAAAAACCCGTTAAGGGTAAAATCGTCATTTTTAAGGAAACGGCTAGAACGGAGTCGAACACTCCGATTTAGCATAATGTTATTAGATGGAAAATGTTCCGTGATACGTTAAGTAACGTAACGGTCATGTGAGATCAAGATTTAACGAGGAATGTTTTAAGTAAACGAGTGGTAACCGATGGGTTACAAAGTTAAAAGGAAAAGTAACCCCGGTGGGTTACAAGGCTAATTGAAGGAAATGTAAACTGACAGTTTATAAGGTTGAGTTAAAAGAATGGTAGACCGATAGTATACTAGTCGAAAAAGGAAAGAATGATTAATGTTTACGTTTTATTATCAATCGAGTGGATTGATAATAAAGAAAGTTAATTAATGAGTCGGCTGTCGTTTGATCAGGACACAAAAGCCGACCAATGGAAGGAAAAGGAACGAGAAAGGAACGGAATAGAGAACGCTAGAGCATAGTTCGGGTAAGTTTCAAACCTCACCTACAGCATGAAGTAAATGATTTTTAAATGCTTATTTATATGTTTGCAAATGTGTTTGCAATTGTTAAGTAAGTTGTTTTTAAAGTATGTTTGCATTTATTATGCAAGAAGTTTTAAAGTTCAAGAAAAAGATTTGCAATGAATTTGCAATCGTTATGTTAAAGGTTTATTTGCATATTGATATGCATAATGTTATTTAAAAGTTTAAGTTATGATTTTCAAAGTATTGAAAGTATGTTTTGCATTATGACAATGCAAAATGTTTTATAGTTTAAGTTATAAGCTTTATGATGCATTTGTATGCAATGAGTTGCAATTGTGGTGCAATAAATTCCAGAATACAAGTTATGACTTACAAAATGTATTTGCATTATATGTTGCATTTGTTATGCAATGAGTGTTAAATTGCAAGTTATGATTTGCAAAATGTGTTTGCATTTTATGATGCATTTGTTAAGCAATATGTTGCAATTGTTATGCAATAGATTTTATAGTACAAGCTATGAATTGCAAGTGTATTGCATATGATGTGATTGCATTTGAAATGCTCACTAAAGTTAATAAGAAGGTAACGTTAAGATAAAAAGGAAAGTGTCGTACCAGCCTCTTTGTTATGAGGTAATGAAAGTGAAATTAAAGTTTGACCTCCTGAAGGTGAGGTACAAGACCTCAATGTTTGATGGTCTCAAGTCTTCCACAAGGGAAGCATCATGTATATGATCTCATGATTAATGAGTTGGTACGAACACTAAAGTAAAGTAAGGAAAAGAAATGTTATAAGATAAAGAAAGTAAGGAATAAGAATAAAGGTTGAGAAAGAAATGAATGTTTAAGTTTATATAATGTTCATAATATGCTCATAATTGAAGTTAATAATTGAGCATAAATGGAGTCATGCATTCTGATGTTACTTGAATGCTTTTTTATGAAATGTTTATATGTTATGTCATGAAAGACATTTTGAGAAATGTTTACGATAAATGTTTATGAATAACATTTTCATGTTTTCAAGAAAAGGTTTATGAACGACGTTTTAAGAAAAACGTTCAAGAAATGTTTTAAGAGAAAGGTTTTACATTAAATGTTTATGAAAAACATTTCATGTTTGCAAGAAAAGGTTTACGAATGACGTTTTAAGAAAAACGTTGAAGAAATGTTTTATGAAAAACGTTTTCAGAAATGTTCTATGAAAGACGTTTATGAAGAACGTTTTTAGAAATGTTTAAGGAAAACGTTTATGAAAAATATTTTCATAAATGTTTATGGAAAACGTTCATGAAGAACGTTTCAAGAGAAAGGTTTTCATGAGAAAAGTTTTTAAAGCATGTTTAAATGCTTTGTGAGATTATGTTTGAACTTGCTGAGCGAAAGCTCATTAAAAGTTTTTCATGCTGTAGGTAACTTATGGGTGACCAATGGGACCCGTTAGAAGAGCTGGGTGCTGCGGAGGACAGATGCGAAGATTTGGGTATGGATACCATCACTGTTTGCTTCCGCTATGTAAAGAAAATGTTTTCTATTGTTTAATGTTGTGTTTTCGAAGTTTAAAGAAAACCAGAGTTTTAAGAATTGTGTTCAAAGTTTTAAGATACAGTTTATGAACTGTTTTATGTAATTATAAAGTAAAGTTTTAAATTATGATTTAATAAATGTTTCTTATTAAGTTTTGAGAAACGATTTGAAATGATTTTAAGGACAAGTGTTGAGCGATGTCTCCACTTGAATGCGACAGAGGTCGCATCAATTTTAAAGAACGTTTAAGGAAAGAAAAAAAAAATTATTACAGTATTTTCTTACTAAGTAAGTAAGATTACTGTTTATGAAACTATGTTTATGAAAGTAAAGTGACTGCCCGAAAAGGCGGGTCGTCACAGGTGGTATCAGAGCAGTATCCTGCCATCCCATTTCGCGCTGTCATATGTCCGCTACACCATAGCTCAAGTAAGTAAGTTAAGTTAAGTAGAAAGAAAGGTTAGAATTTAATGAATACGTATTTATGTTAGGCGTAGCCTTTGATATTGGCACACCTAGATATGCAACGAGAAGGTAAAAGTCAAAGGATGAACGTGATGTTATATGCTAGAATGCCCTCGCAACACGACAGTAGTCGTTGTCTATTAGCGATATCAAGTCAACGATGACAAAACGTGATCAATGATGGTCAACAGATGGCCGACAGCTCAAAATCAAGAAGATGAGCTTGTGACACGTTATGATGTTTAGGCACACAATGAAGTCTCCGTAGGAGCAAATATTACTCTGATGGAGTTATTATGTATTGGCTACACGTATAACGAGGAAAAAGGGGATCAAGATAACGGAATAATGAATGTTTGAAGTGATTTCAGTGCTTTATAGAACGAAAGTGCCTGAGAGCAACTTGACGTTAGATCATTAATTATGTGATTTGATAGAGCTTAAGCACTCCTTCGCTAAGCTGAGGCATGCGAATGAGCTCGTAACTGCCCGGATGGGAAATACGATAAAGACAACGATGCCCAATCTGGCAGCGGAAACCTCACAGATTGGAGGATGGAAGCTGGAAATTATACGTTATGAGGAAAATTACGGCAAAATGTCATTTTAGAATGGATATAGAAACGAAAATTATGGATTTTGTGGTCGGATGACCCTGATCTTTAGAAAGAAATGATGAGATTAGAATGGAAATGACCCTATTTCTAAGAATAGCATTCAATGGTAGAATGCTAAACCCTTAGATGAATGGAAACTGCGCTCAAATGTTGGAAGATCAGAGTTGCGCAGCAAAAGTGTGGTGTACAATTTAAAGGAATATGTCAAGAACATGATGAAAATTGTTGAAGTTCTAAGATGAAGGCTCAATTTTAATGAAAAAGTAATGATCAAGGAAGTATGTCAAGAACAAAAAAAGGATGACAAGGAAGATGAACTACCTATGAAGGTTCTAATTTTCAAGGACGAAAATTGTTAAGGAGGGAAGATTGTAACACCCGAGATTTTTAGTGCATTAAAAATGCATTAAATTAAAGATTATGTTAAGACAAAGTACAATTAAAGAAAAAATACTGTATAATAAGATGGAAAATTATACAGTGTTAGAGTAACGCAGTATAAGAATTGAATTGTTGGACCACAATTTTATCTTATACTTTTTATAAAAGAAAAGAAAAAAAAAAGAAAAATCAGAAATTCAAAGCAAAATTCGAGACTTTCTCTCTCCTCTTTCTCTCTCTAGAATTTCTCTCTCTCTCCTCAAATCTCGTTTGAGATTCCGGCGTTATTTTTCGACACCTCCCATACCAGTGGGAAGCTCTCGTTGAGCTGAGTCCAACGAGGTGTCGTGCCACCCAAATAGCCGCCGGAGGAGGGCTCATTCGCCGCCCAAAGTGGCGGCGAAACCCATATTTTCCCGACGTCATATCTCCGCCGTCCGACCACCAATCGACGTGATTTTGGTGTCTATGGACTCAGTGTGAGGAGAGGAACAAGATGGTACCAATTTTCCAGCTCAATTTTGGCTGGAAAAGCTTCGCCGGAGCTGCCCGTCTCCGCCGTGTCGCCGCCCCTCGAGAACCGCCGATAATGACGGCGGTGAGGTACACCGCCGCCACCGTTCGATTCAGACGGCGACGGGGAGTGAAACCCCTCGCCTAATTTCACGCCACAGCCGTGGTTGGTCGGAGTTCCACCTCCGTCGTCGAGCGCCGCCGCGACAGCCACCGATCACGACGTTCCCGGCTGCCTCGCCCCAAATTGAAAGGGGGAAAACGTTCAGATGGTTGAGAAGAGCGTGAAGCAACTCTCAATTGCACGAAATGACGGCCGGTCATCGGAGAACGACCTCCGCCTTGGTGCGCCGCCGTGGGGAGCTTCGGGCCGCCGTTCCACGCGGTGTTGAGCTACCCCATCGTAGGGAAAATACTCAGAGGAGGTCAAGGAACAATTCCCCCACCTCAATTTCACGGTACCGTCGCCGTAGGACCGAGATCGGAGCCGCCGGTGTTAGCCAAGAAATCCATCCTCGATTGGAGCAGATGGAGGCCGAATTGGGTGAAATTGACCCCACCAATCGACTCAGGAGGGTCAAATTAGGGGGGGTAGGCTCGAGCTCAGCCCTTAACGGAGCCAACCGCCACCGGTCAACGGCCGGTCAACGGCGGTCAACGCCGGTCAACGCCGGTCAACGGCCGGTCAAAGGGCAAAATGGGATTTTGTGATCCGGACCTCCGATCGAAGATCCGAGACCGCCTCCCGACTCGTTTTGACGCTCTGAACGCAATGGTGACCTCCGTTCGAGCTAATTCCACTCCGATGAAAATCGTCTGGTACCGACTGCACGCGAATCGAGACGATTCAAATAGCAGTATCGGAGTTCAGAATGACAGTTTCAAGAATGAATGATCTCCAGGAAGCATTCCTAGCCATTTATGGTAGCTCGAGGAGCACTGCAGAGGATGCTTCACATACTGTGGATGCAGCGAGATACAACTGGATCTGCTTTGCTTGGAGTTCAAGTAAGTAGGAATCTCGCATGCAGTATGAACTGTTTTAGATGCTTTCATAGAAATTTATGAAATGCATGATCAGTGATTGTTACACTGTTTTATGTAAGAATAGGTTTTATAACGTTACAGGGTGACGAAAAAACCCGTTAAGGGTAAAATCGTCATTTTTAAGGAAACGGCTAGAACGGAGTCGAACACTCCGATTTAGCATAATGTTATTAGATGGAAAATGTTCCGTGATACGTTAAGTAACGTAACGGTCATGTGAGATCAAGATTTAACGAGGAATGTTTTAAGTAAACGAGTGGTAACCGATGGGTTACAAAGTTAAAAGGAAAAGTAACCCCGGTGGGTTACAAGGCTAATTGAAGGAAATGTAAACTGACAGTTTATAAGGTTGAGTTAAAAGAATGGTAGACCGATAGTATACTAGTCGAAAAAGGAAAGAATGATTAATGTTTACGTTTTATTATCAATCGAGTGGATTGATAATAAAGAAAGTTAATTAATGAGTCGGCTGTCATTTGATCAGGACACAAAAGCCGACCAATGGAAGGAAAAGGAACGAGAAAGGAACGGAATAGAGAACGCTAGAGCATAGTTCGGGTAAGTTTCAAACCTCACCTACAGCATGAAGTAAATGATTTTTAAATGCTTATTTATATGTTTGCAAATGTGTTTGCAATTGTTAAGTAAGTTGTTTTTAAAGTATGTTTGCATTTATTATGCAAGAAGTTTTAAAGTTCAAGAAAAAGATTTGCAATGAATTTGCAATCGTTATGTTAAAGGTTTATTTGCATATTGATATGCATAATGTTATTTAAAAGTTTAAGTTATGATTTTCAAAGTATTGAAAGTATGTTTTGCATTATGACAATGCAAAATGTTTTATAGTTTAAGTTATAAGCTTTATGATGCATTTGTATGCAATGAGTTGCAATTGTGGTGCAATAAATTCCAGAATACAAGTTATGACTTACAAAATGTATTTGCATTATATGTTGCATTTGTTATGCAATGAGTGTTAAATTGCAAGTTATGATTTGCAAAATGTGTTTGCATTTTATGATGCATTTGTTAAGCAATATGTTGCAATTGTTATGCAATAGATTTTATAGTACAAGCTATGAATTGCAAGTGTATTGCATATGATGTGATTGCATTTGAAATGCTCACTAAAGTTAATAAGAAGGTAACGTTAAGATAAAAAGGAAAGTGTCGTACCAGCCTCTTTGTTATGAGGTAATGAAAGTGAAATTAAAGTTTGACCTCCTGAAGGTGAGGTACAAGACCTCAATGTTTGATGGTCTCAAGTCTTCCACAAGGGAAGCATCATGTATATGATCTCATGATTAATGAGTTGGTACGAACACTAAAGTAAAGTAAGGAAAAGAAATGTTATAAGATAAAGAAAGTAAGGAATAAGAATAAAGGTTGAGAAAGAAATGAATGTTTAAGTTTATATAATGTTCATAATATGCTCATAATTGAAGTTAATAATTGAGCATAAATGGAGTCATGCATTCTGATGTTACTTGAATGCTTTTTTATGAAATGTTTATATGTTATGTCATGAAAGACATTTTGAGAAATGTTTACGATAAATGTTTATGAATAACATTTTCATGTTTTCAAGAAAAGGTTTATGAACGACGTTTTAAGAAAAACGTTCAAGAAATGTTTTAAGAGAAAGGTTTTACATTAAATGTTTATGAAAAACATTTCATGTTTGCAAGAAAAGGTTTACGAATTACGTTTTAAGAAAAACGTTGAAGAAATGTTTTATGAAAAACGTTTTCAGAAATGTTCTATGAAAGACGTTTATGAAGAACGTTTTTAGAAATGTTTAAGGAAAACGTTTATGAAAAATATTTTCATAAATGTTTATGGAAAACGTTCATGAAGAACGTTTCAAGAGAAAGGTTTTCATGAGAAAAGTTTTTAAAGCATGTTTAAATGCTTTGTGAGATTATGTTTGAACTTGCTGAGCGAAAGCTCATTAAAAGTTTTTCATGCTGTAGGTAACTTATGGGTGACCAATGGGACCCGTTAGAAGAGCTGGGTGCTGCGGAGGACAGATGCGAAGATTTGGGTATGGATACCATCACTGTTTGCTTCCGCTACGTAAAGAAAATGTTTTCTATTGTTTAATGTTGTGTTTTCGAAGTTTAAAGAAAACCAGAGTTTTAAGAATTGTGTTCAAAGTTCTAAGATACAGTTTATGAACTGTTTTATGTAATTATAAAATAAAGTTTTAAATTATGATTTAATAAATGTTTCTTATTAAGTTTTGAGAAACGATTTGAAATGATTTTAAGGACAAGTGTTGAGCGATGTCTCCACTTGAATGCGACAAAGGTCGCATCAATTTTAAAGAACGTTTAAGGAAAGAAAAAAAAAAATTTATTACAGTATTTTCTTACTAAGTAAGTAAGATTACTGTTTATGAAACTATGTTTATGAAAGTAAAGTGACTGCCCGAAAAGGCGGGTCGTCACAATATGATGCTAAAAATTTACAATAATACTTAACATGCCTTGAAAGACTCACAAAGTTTTGCAAGATCAATAGTTGTCATTTATCCTATAAAACAGACCTTATAACATGGACATACAAAATTGTCAGTATATAAAAATCTATGACCAATGCTTGTTTAAAGGCTTATAACATTTAAAATATATTGAATGGAAATTTATAAAAGTTCTCAAGCATTCATTACATATAAATCACATCATATCCAAAAATCACAAAAAAAAAATATACACATTCAAAACATTATCAAAAATTTCACCAAATAACCAAAAACCTTAGAATAATCTAAATGTATACTAATAACCAAACTATATTTTCATACAATTCCATCTTATCACATGAACATAAATGCTTTTCACCATAAAAAAGACTATCATAAGCCAAATAATAAATGAAACAATCATATTTTATTACATATTACATATATTCATCGACACTGCAAGAGAAACCTTAGAAACATAATCATCACAAAAATTCACATATTAATATAAACCATGAAAACCATAATCAACAGAACCTTAAAATTATACCTTTAGTTCTTATATTTTCATTTAAATAACTGGAAGGCTTGCACATAAAATTTTCAAAACGAATTCCTTCTACAATGACTTGGAAGAAAGAAGGATGAACAATGAGATATTGGTTTCATGACGTGGAGATGGAGAGATAATAGAGACTTGGAGAATTTTTCTTTTGTAAAGAGGGGCTCAGATGTGCGGTCAGAGGACTAGAGGAATGTGCATTCCTTGGCTAGAAATAGAGAATGAATGTGAAGGCATGGTGGCTAAAAAGATGTATTCATAGATTTATGAATAAGAGAGGGAGTGTGTGTGAGGAAAACACTAGTTTGACTTAAAAATTATTAAAAATAATTTAAAGTTCATTCATTTAGTTTTCCTGATATTAGATGATTAAGAATTAAAAATATGAGTCAAAATTGCTTAAAAATCAGTTTAGGTAAGTTTGAAGCTCAAAATCTATATGAAAACGTGTGAAAAACTCGAATCAGATCGTTAGGGTGCTATAGCGTAGATTTTCAGAGTTGCTGCTAAAGGCTACCTTTCCCTTTGACATCGCGCACCCATTTATGGCACTATGGTGCCTATGCCATTGTTCTTATGGCATTTTAGCACCCGTGCACTGGTCCGCGAGCAATTACTCTCATCTGTTTATGCTGCAGCGTTCATTTTAGCACTGCGATGCTCATGGACGTGCATGGAACATGCATAACTTTCTTTTTATGATCCTTAACTCAAATTTTACCATTCTAAACATATTTAAACATCCAAACACAAGAGAAAATCATTAGAAAATTGAAATTAAAGTCTCATAACAAATCACAAAGTGTTCAAATAAAAATCAAACTTTTTATTACTTATGCACATAATGACATGAACATTTCAAGTACATCTATCCCACGTGACTGTCACCTACATTATAACTAGATAAAACATTAGTTGCTTAACTTAAATTTCATAACATAAAATCATAATCATGCTAACTCATCAATTTCCACATTTTATCGTTAAAGAAAAATGGCAAGCATTATATGAGAAACTTCATCACTCATAATGGAAGATAATTCAAGCTACATGCATGATACTGGGGGAAATCAATTATTACTTACAAAGAAAAACGAAACAACAACAACTTAAATTTAGTGACAGACAATCTAAGAAGCCAAATGGGATCATCATAAATCTTTAAAGAAACTTATTTAGTCACTAAAATGAAAAGAAGCATGCAATATTTGTTCCCATATATTCTTAAATTCATAAACTTTACAAAACATTAAAAAAATTAAAAATTAAAAAGGATGCAAAAAAAAAAGAGGATTAAAACATACCACTTGGTGACATAATTGATCTCTAAAATGAAAAAATTAAAAACCATGAAATTCATGATTCATAATCCAAAACCAGCCTGCCAAAAAAATTTTCCAATTCCAATTCATCCTTTATCCTTGCCACAATGGTGGGGGTGGTCTCCAATCTACCTTTTTCCAAAGCTTTTTTTTTACCCGAAAAGAAAATTACAGAAAAAATCTCTCCCACTTTTCTTCTTACCTAACAAGGAAGATAATGAATAATAATAAGAAATGAAAGAGAATGCATTTAATGGTGAAATCTGAGCTCTTAGGGATGAGGCTCTAATGGTTGACAAGCATGCGTTCATATCAAAGCTCCATTCCCTTCTTTTTCTTTCTTACTTTGTGTATTGTAGAGAGAAATAGACCAAAAAAGAGCCTTGGCAGGGTAAAGATGAGTTTTCTTGTTCTTGTTCTTATCTTTTTGAGTGCAAGGAGAAAATAAATGAGAGAACTATAAGAACCTTTTAGGCAAGGAAAAGGAATAAAGGTCACCGACTATTTGCTTGTTGTCATCCTTTTCAACATGTAGCTCACCTTGCTTCGAATTGTTAACATGTGTGAGATTGAGTTGTTTAGCTTAGGTTTGTGAACTATGTAAACACGTGTTCTTCACTCTTTATACCTTGAACAACTGTAACATTTAGAGTATGTTTGGTAGAAGGGAGAGATGGAGGGAGGGAGAAGGGTGCTAGGAGAGGACTAATTTTGTGATTGGTTGAAGAGAGTAGAGAAGGAAGAAGAAACATGAAAAGATGTGCTCTCCCTTATGGCCCAACCAAATAGTATCCTTCTATTAGTGGAAGAATTCAAACAATCCATCACTTTCTAGTTTTAAAAGACTATATCACCTTTTTAATAAATTATTAATAAGTAATATAAGTGGACAATATAGTAATTAAACAGATGCTATGATACATTCTTTTAAGCCTCCTCTTATTATACCAAACAATATGAACGATTACTAGAATTCTTTCCGTCCTTCCTACTCTCCATCCTTCCAACCCTCTTCATTCTTCTTACTCTTAATTCCTCCTACCAAACAGGGCTTTAGAGTGCAGCTAGAATTGATCAATTTTTAAAGGTCACAAATATGCTAGTTGAGTTGTTGAGTTGAATCTATACACTATATAACAAATAGGAGTTCCTTAAAATACTATTAAAAAATTTGGTGAAGTTATTTTGTGATTTAGTTACTTTTGGGGTGTTTGGCAGCATTAGTTAGAACCATAGTTGTAGAACAAAATAGTATAAAGCTATTACATGCTATAATAAAAAGCAAAAAGTTGCTACATTGTAAATCTTATATGGTACAGTGATTTGAATTACAACCATGATTCTAACCACACTTCTTAAACACCCTAAATCTTGTTATTTTTATATTTACTTTAACTTTAATTTTTGCCAACTTTTCTTTTTGCATTTTTAATTCTAAAATCTTATATTTTTTTCTTACATTCATTTCAAATATTATTCTATTAAATAAACCTTCATAATAATTTTTCATTCAAAGTACAAATTACAACTCATTTTTTTATGAAAGCAAAAAAACTATTTTGAAATAATTCTAAAATACAAAAGTTAAAACTTAATAAACACGTTAGATAACTAAAACAAGTATAATAAACATGAGATTATCACAAGTGATACTCATAAGTGAAAGTGGAAGTTCCCTAAAACATTATTCGAAACTTAGGTTCACCTATTTTGTCTTTTTGTGTTTTTTTTTTTATATACTTTTTTTTGCCTTGTCCTATTGATTCCTTTTTTATTTTTCATTTTTTTTATCTTTTTCCTTTTCTTCTTTGTTTCCTTTCAAAAAATCATAATTTGCTCAAATTTTTTTTTGGGCTTTATTTTTTTATAATGTACTTCTCTGAATACTTTTTTTCTTGCTTTACTCCCATTAAAATAATATCTTTCATATGTATCTATTTTAATTTGTGTCTATTTTAAATTTTTTTGGATTTTTTTCCTTTTGCTGAGAACTGATACGCTATTAATTTTTCCTTGCTTGTTTATATTAAAACATTTTTCAAAATATGACTGCACTTAATCTTTTTAATGTAAGATATTATAAAAAAATGATCCTTATAAATATTTAAATAACAAAGTATTTTTTCTAAAAAAATATTAACAAAGTATTTATACCTATAACATAGATTTAATTATAAGTTGTTGTCACGTGCATTGCAAACTAGTAATTGAAGATAAATAGAGCCTTGACTCAACTTTAAAAGACATATATACCGTAAGTTTAAGAACAAAAACTAATAAGCTTATTTACCTTTTCTATAGTACTTAATGAATATGTCACGCTGTGAAATCCAAGGGGTGACGTCGTCGATTAATTAAGTTGATTAAATCAAATTTTAGTTAAAATTTTTTATTTAAAGAATTAAGTTAGTTATGAAAAACGTGATAAATTTAAAACTTTTTAAAAACATTTATCAAAGTAATAAAATAGGTAAAATAAAATATAATAATTAAGAGAAGGAATACGAGATGGGCTCCACTGGATCCAAAATTTGTGCACACACGTAGTATCGACAATAATTATAGTTTACAACCACAGTCCAATGCAAGAAAAGGGCAATTAAAACATTACATGCCTTGATTAGATGACACAAATAACCTACTCCAAATCTTCTACTACTCATGAGTCCGATCGGTAGACTCCCAATCGGTCATTAGTTGAATTCCACTTGGAGGGGAAAAGGTTTAAAAATAAATAAAATATGAGCAAAAGTTCAGTAGGACTAAAATTTAAAATCATTTAATTTGAATATGAAATTTATCATTTCAAGAAAAGATTTAGAAAACAAAATTAATAAAAAATCCAATTAAATCATTCTTACCAAAAACAATTCATTGTTCATCTAGAAATGATCTCATTATCTTTTATTGGGAAAACCATAGATATCACCACCGTAGTGGCCTAGTTGGGTTTCGTGACCTGCCCCCAAGGTAGCACTCTACACAACCCGATCTCTGTGTATGGCATCATGCCCATTTGTGCATTTCTATAATTATCCAAATCTTATTTTACTAAGTGTATTCATTTACATTCATTATACGGTTCATTATGAATATCACCTCATTCTACAGTTTATGAAAACAACTAATAAAAATCTTTTTCAATCATTCATTAAAAAAACATTTTTGAAGAATTCATTTTTAGGCCAAAATCATTCAAAACATGGTTACCGAAGAAGGGGTAAAAGTCCTACCTCGATGTCCTGCACTGATGCTTAACACCACAGTCTGAACCTGCTAAACGTTAGCTCCATAGAACCACAAACGACCTTAAATGTAAACTAGGTTCATCAATATTTAGCTCAGGATATTCTACACTACTAAGGTATCTCATGATATCTTAGTATGCCATTAAAGTTTACAAAATCATACTATAATGTTAAAGTCTTTATCTATGTTTAAAACAGTAAAAATGGGTGAAAACGATCATTTTTCATGAAGTTTGATTGGCCTACAGAACTTTCTCGTCCAGCCTACCAAACTCCACAGTTTGGCCTACCAGCTGCATAGGACCAACCATCTAAACCACACCCAGGTTTGGCCTACCGATGATATGAGTCCGACATGCTGAACTCATAAATCAAGCCTACCGATGCTCAAGATTGGCCTACCGTTGCTCAAGATCGGCCTGTTGAACTGGAAAATCTAGAAATTTCCAAATTTTGAGGCTCGGCCTCCTCGAGCTCAAAATCTCATTTTAACCTATTCTTCTTAGTTCCTAGGCATACAAAACATTCATAAATGATTAAAAAAAACACGATAGAATACATTTAAACAACTTTAATCAAGATTTACATAGAAATTTTCAAACAAATCCAAAAATAGAGAAAAAGGAAAAGTTTGATTTGATTCAATTTTTGTTAAATCTAGCCTAGATTCAAGATGATTTGAGTTCTACAAGTTAAATGGAAAGGTTTCTAAGCTAGAGAAAACTTAGATTTTCAACACACAAAGAGAATTGAAAATTTAGGGAAAATTTTAAAATTTGAAAAATAAACAAACTAACCTTGAATTTGATCTTCGAATGAAGTTTGTGGAAGCTCAATTGCATTCCTTGAGTTCCAATTTAGTAGAAGATTAAAGCTTGAGCTCAAAATTTTGAAACAAATTTGAGAGGGAAGAGAGAAAGAGAGAGGCAGCGAGTGAGAGAAGGAAAAAAAGAGAGAGAGAGCATCAAAGTGAGAGAAAGGGTGAGAGAGAGCTGAGAGAGTTAAGAAGAGGAAAGGAAAGAGAGAAATAAATAGAGGAGGGGAGTGGTTTTCCAGAGGGAAAACCATGTTCAGCACATGGTTTTTCCAAATGGAACTGGTTAGGTATTTAACAATTGTTTGTTTCAAAATTCAAAATAACAAATAAAATTAATTAAAATTGATTCAAAATCAAATTGATTGGGAAATCATTACAAAATAATTAGATCAAAGTCAAATTACAATTTGGCATACTAATCTACCATTTTACACACTAATCACACTTAATTAAATTCTAGGTGTTACTGAATACTTGGCCAATATGTGTTAACGTTACGTTTTCTTTGAAAGGTGCTACATCAAGTCCTCCTATATGATCTACAATTTTATGTGCCCATAAAGTTTTTTTTTTTCATCATTCAAAATTTGTGTTTTTCTTTTTCTTTTTCGTTTTCTTTTTTTTTTTTTTTGGTATTCCTCTATACTTTAACTGATTACACGATACACTACCATCGATTTCAAAGAGCTCGTTGGTTATTTACTGTCAGTAACCACGTATGATACCTTTGGTAATCTTTTTGAGCTAAATAAGCCTATACGAATACTTCACTCTGACCACATATAAAAAAAAAAAAAAATTAAATAACACTTGTATAGAATTCAAAAACATTTCGAATTGCAGAGTAGTTTCATGAATTTACAAGCATGAATATGTTTTTATGTTTTTACCTATTGGTATATAAGTACTCAAGACGATATGTTGCATTGCTCTGTGTTTTACTAATTGAAGGAGCGCTACATATAAGCCAAGCAATCTCTAAAATCCCTATGGTAAAAAGTAACTTAAAACCTAACAAGTCTCCACATAATCTCAAGAAAGTAAAGAAGTGTTTGGAAGAAAAAAATCTTTTGCATGCATTTTATTTGATTTATTTAAAGAAATATGGTTTGATTTTTGTTTATTGTCTTGAAGAAGAGAGGGTGGGGGGTGTGGGGGATAACGGTGCACGCTAGGAATATTGCACTCACTGGATGTTTTTTTCCCCCTTATAAAGCTTTACTTTCACTTTGATTTACCGAGGTGGTCCAAATTACTAAACTAATGGTTTAGGGCAAGGAAAGGGCCGTACTTTGTGTATAAAATGAGATACTTAGTTAGTGAGCATGCAGTGAGGAAAAGAGAGAGACAACTTAATAGACTAAATTTCAGTTGGTATTACAATGGTAAATAGTGGCAAATATGCCTACGTATGATGATAGATACTGGTAGATAACCACAGGATGGTATCACGATGGATAATAAAGGTTACTAGCTGGTATCAAAGCATTATTGACCAATATTTGAAGAGTAGTTTTAGCATTCTAGATATGTTTGTATGACATGATGTAACTTCTACAAATATTTTTCTTCACGGAAGAAACTAATTCCAATCATTGATTTAAGGCATTCCTATCGAGAGCCTACTTTAAATGCTCTAATGGCCTATTTGGTATTGTAGCACCCATAAATTTTGAATAAGATTATTTATGTTAAATTTAATCAATTAGTGTGCCAATGAAGATTTAAACCATCAATTCTGTTAATTTGATCTTTTGTAAATTTAATTTATATGAAAATTCTAGAAAAAAAAATATTGTGTTTAAAAATTCAACATCAGTTTTGTTAAATACATCCATGCCATTACTCTTCCTCCTATTTACACAAATACAATTATTGTTTCCCTTTCATTTCCTTTCACGTGTAACAACCTCAGAGTCAAACATTAGATCTCTTTCCCTCTGCCTCTCTTTCACACTCAAATTTCCAACAACAAATCCACACTCAAACTCAGAAACAAATCTTCCATTTTGGGTTTTCAAGGCCCACACTTGCTCTAAGATTCAAGATTGGCTAAACTCACTCCATATTCTTGAAGATTTGAGGTTAGTTGCTTAAAGACTTCTCCCTCTTTGAAATCCAAATTTTTACTTTGGCTTTTGGTTTGGTTTTGGACCTGAATCTGAGTTATGAGCATGCATGTTTATCTTCAAGAGTTTGAAAACATATTATAACTTATGTAGTGAATTTGAGTTTTGATGGGGATTTTAACAGTGTGGATCGATGTTAGAACCTTGAACTTGTTAAAATCCGTGGGAAACAATCTATGCATGTTAAGAAAATTACGTAAGATCATACTTTAAATTCAAATTAAACATGCATTAGGGTTTTGACTTTAAAAGTTTTTATCTTTTTCCTACATTAGTGTGCGTTTAAGTTTATAAATTTGAGGAAAAAGGCTTGAATGTGTTTTATAATGATTTTTTATGCTTTTTGTGCAATTTTTGTTGTATATGAACTAAAAAAATATGAATTTGAGATTGAAGCTTAGGAGACTCAAAATAGAATTTGGAAATTTTCTAGATTACGACTGATCGGCTGTCCTTAGCTGCAAGACAACCATGCCAGCCATATAGGCATGCTGTTTACTGGTGTTGAGGATTTCCCCAATTTTTATGATTTTGATATTTTTGACCTCTCTTCAAATTTTGTTATTTTTAGAGATTATTTTAAACTGTTTTAGACTATAATATGTTTTAAATTTATTTTCAAACATAGTAGCATCAAGTTTTAAAGATTTTGCATAATTGCTCTTTGAATATTTGATGTGGCACACTAATGATTAGATGGGCATAATGATACTTGAAAAAGATTTATCCTTGTACTTGTTTCCTGACCTTTTAAATACATCCTTCGATTTAAACAAAGTGGAGCATATTGTGGGTTAGCACTAGTTTAGAGCTAACGATGTCAGTATGCTAATACCAAGGTAGGATTTTTTACTCGTTCTTTGATAGTCATGTTTTAACATTGTTTTGGCCTAAAATTATTCTTAAACGTTTTAAGAATTGTTTCTATATTATTTTCAAGGTTATTGAAAATATGTGATTTTTAGTTATTTGATTTAAAAATTGTTAACTATGTCTTCAACCTTTAAACCAAACTGTATCTCTACTATTTTCTAGGTATTTAAAAATATGTTCTCAAATGAATTGTGAACGATAAAACAAACCTCGGTTCTTACTTACACCAAACTGCTTTATTTTTTAATTAAAATTTCAAACATTATCTAATATGTCCATCGGATAGTTGAGTTTTTAACTATAGAGCCTTCAAAGTTCAAGTTGTGTAGAGAGTGTCTGAGGAGTAGGTCTAAAAAACCCTTACCTGCCATTTTAGTGGTGTTAACTAGGCTTCTCGATGAATTATGCATTCAGTTCCAATACGCATATACATTAGAATAACAAATATGCTCTTAACATATCGACTGGTATCCACCATAATACTGGTTGATATCTATCCGATTACCATCGTGATACAAATTATCAGTCGATAATCACCATGATACCTATCTACCAAAAACCACCATTAGCAGTCATGGTTACTTTTATTTCACAAATGTACAAAAAAAAAAACCCACCAAAATCATAAACACAAATTATCATTGAATAAAGTGAAAAAATAAGTTGTTGAATGCTGATCTCTATACAAAAGATATTTGGTGAAAGTTGATCCCAACAACATGAGATTTTCTACAAGTGACCTTATTGTGATCTCTTTTTCCAAGCACAAAAATGTCAATGTCACAATCTACTCCTCTTTTGCAAGATCTACCTCCTAGTCCTTCAATGAGATTGCATGGACTTCGCTCCTCATGTGAGAAAATTTGCGGTGCTTGAGATGAGATGATGACAACCATTATGGCCTTGTTAGTGAAAACAAGCTTCAAGTGGAGCCAAAAGATCGAGGGAGTTGTGCAGCAAGAGGCTAGCCTATGTGTGGATGTCGACAGAGTGACAAGGAGATCCTATATCTCTAGTAGAGAAGCAGGCTGAAGTCAAGTCGAAGAGAGAGGGGAAGAGAGAGACAAAGTATGTTTCTTCAGCTTTAAAAGAGAAGAGGAAGAGTCAGAGAGGAAAACAGAGAAGAAAGGAAGAGGAAAATATAAAAGTCTTATTGTAGTTCTAGATATTTTAGTTCACATAGGCCATTTTGAATACACCAAGCCAAAAACTGCAAAAAATTTTCTTTCTATGGTATGAACGATCCTCACTAAAAATTTGTTGTATCTCTCCTAAATATCTCAACCAAAAATCACACTTTTGTTGAAACTAAACACTAACCTAAGTGCTATTTTATTTTCTTGAAACTAAAATTAGGGCTCAAAGAAACTCAATGCCTACGTGAAAGGCTATTAAAAAGAGGAACCTCGAGCATAGTGATAATGACTCGGTTTATACAATAAAACCAAATCCATAGGGATTTTCATTTTTAAGAAAGATGTGTCGTCGTCGTCGTCGTCATTGTCATCGTTGTTGTTTTTGTGTTTTTTGTTGTTGTTTCTGAATTAAGGTTTCTAAATTAGGTTTGGGAATATTGTTAGAAGTCCTTGCTCTTTGGGCAAATTTTGCATCCAACGTTAGTCCATATCCTACATGCACATTGAAATTGGAATGGACACTTGTAGAAACAACTTATTTCACGATAGTTAAAAACTCGTTGTGTAGTCCTCCATCGTAATACAAAACATAGCTTATACGACGGTTTTTTTACCATCGTACAAGGTATGTTTAAGTCTAGTATGGGTGCTTTTTGGCATCTCTTACATGGTAGTTTCTTGACAAAATCATCAAGTAAGATGTAGGTTACATGACCCTTTTTTTTTTTTTTTTTTTTCAGAAAACCATCGTGTAATGTCCTATTTTCCACGATGTTTTCTTGGAGAACTCTTAGTGGAAAATTGGTCAAAATAAAAATTATCAGCCGAATTTCTAAGCTTACATGATGGTTTTTCTAGAAAACTATTGTGTAAGCCACTATTTTTCATGACCTATTTTTACAGAATCCATTGTGGAAAATTAGTAAAAATAACAAAAAGAAAGAAGCTAAATTTCTAATTTCCCATGAGATGATTAGTCTCGTTTTTTACCCATTAATCCAAGGCCCTAATTACAAAATAATATAATTACATTTAACTTAAAAATTTTACAACATATATTAAATACGTTTATAACACATTACATACTCAAATACATAAAAATTTCTACTACTACCTCATAACTAACAAAAGTATTTAAATAGCTTACCTACTCAATTCTAACCTCATGTAAAATATCACTAGGGTAAAATTTCTTTCTTGCAAGCTCTACCATAACATTATTCATAAAAAGTATACCCTACAAATAACATAAAATAAAATAACCATATTCAATGTTGCCAGATTGTCTTGGACACTGACGGGATTTATAAACTGTTTTACCGCTTTGATTATGCGTTACACCATCTCTCGTTGCAATTTTCTAATCATTGAGGGCTCTAAAGAATTGTCAAAATAAAGAAGGTTTAAGTAACAGTAATGTGACATATATATCAAACTTTAGTTTACAACAAAAAATCACACTTACTGACTAACAACTTTCATAAAGTCTAAGTTTGGTCTATTTTCAAGGGGATCAAACCAAAATACTGTGTCCTCCCATGGTTGAATAAGTACCAATATCCAATGTTTCTACAACATTGTATAGCACAAAGAATGCTTTCCCTCTCGGTGCATGTTCTAAAAGTATGAACAAGCCATGGCCTGCTCTCTAACATCCTCATCATCTCTACCATTTGTAACACTTGAGCCAAAAGACTAAAATAGAATCAATGCACACACTTATTTTCAATAACAATACAAGTGTACTTAATTTTAAAGAGAGAGAAATAATGATAGATTTATTACCTAAGATATATTATTATACAGCTAACTGTAATTGTGTCAAAGTTGAGCATAAAATAAACGTTTTCGAACATCACATGCCGGTGATTACTGTCGGTATCAGACACTAAATCGTCGATTTGGCCTGCACGATTGCTTCTACATGCATAGCTAGCAACTTAAATTCTTCTTGAAGTGAGGCATGTTGACATATACGCCCTAAGGAGTAAAAATTTAACATGTTTTTAGAGACATTTTTATCAATAAAGAATTTATTTATTATTAATATATCAAATCTTGTCCTTTTAACATTCATATTTGTTAAATGTATGTTAAGCAAATAATAGTCTAAAACTGTCGGTCTAAACCTTTAAGAATTGGGCATATGATGGACAGATTATGCAAAAGACACGATTCTTAAGGTGATGGTCTAAATCATAAGATCTACAATCGAGGGAATAAAGTCGGGCACTTTATTTATGAAAAAATTGTTATGTTGTCTATATCCCTAATGGGAGATGGTTTGTCTTGGCCATCAGAGGTGGACTCTACGAATAGAAACATTGGCACATTGGCATAGGTGATGACGTGTTAGATGAGGACATAAAGTGAATTGATTTGGATTAATAATTCTATCTCGGCAAATCGATTCACTTTAGACAATCATATGTATTGTATCTTAATCTTAAGATGAATAGTGGGCCTGTTGTCTTGACTTATGTATTCTGATGTACCAAAGGATGACATCCACATTTTATAGTGGTACGCATGCCGGTACGTTGGAGGCATGACTCTTGATAGAGTAAACATATTATTCATAGATATGGAATCCATAGGTCCTCTTTAAGAGTAGTGATATCCTCTTATATGAGTTATTCTATAATTGAAAACTAGAGAACTCAACCATTTGGATACATAGGTGTAACCAAATTGTATACCGTCTTTGGATGGTAAGTTTTCCAATAGTGAGATAATGGAACGTAAGATAAAAATAATCAGGAAGGTAAGGCAGAACTTGTCCTTAAGCCAATTATGGATAATCCTATGGGGGTACGATACACTATGATATGTCATGGAGACTTAGCTATATGGGCTTCGTAATTCTATATAGTTCGAGAGTGCAACTCTAAGCTTTTAGTGGAGTAGCGTTGGAGTTGATAATTATGAAATGTATATTTGAAATATTGGGTTTCATAATTATCGAGAGCTTGAACTATATAGGTCCATCAGGTCCCCTTTCTAGCTCATAAAAATCCTGTAATAATATGGCGTGCTTTTCCAATAATTGGTGACTTATGTCAGATTTTTTAGATTTGTTTAATTTTGGTAAAATTAGATAATTCATGTTTGTTTATCGGTTGAATTAATTTTGTGATAAAATTAATTCAAGATAAACTTGTTGAAGTATCGGGATCAGATTATTCATGTCTATTTATCGGTTGGATTGATTTTGAATAAATTAATTCAAGATAAACTTATTGAATTATTATAAATAATTATTTTCCTAGAGATTATCTAGATATGATTGTTTTAATCAGATATCTTCTCTATTAAATTATTTTAATTAAAATTGAGGCCCTATCTTAAGAATCTCGGGTGGGAAATAAAGATTTGTAGGGAACCTTTTATTACAAGTTCAGCAAGTTGATATTTAAGTTTGACCTGCTGATTGAGGAGGTTTGACAGGCCGATCTGTCAATTTGGCCTGCCGACTGGACGATAAAAGGATCACGCGTTTTCATACAGATTTTACAGATATTGATTCTGGTTTAAATTTTTGAGGCCTTATCCGATAAGGACTGACTCTTGGGCCCAACCTTTATAAAAGGGGAGTAAGTCTCATTATTATTCAGATCAATTGAGAAATCCAAAGTGAGACTCCGCCAGCAAGACTCTACAACTCCCCAGAGAGCTATCATTTACAAATCACAAATTATAGCTTTGGGCATTTCTCAATTGGTTGGAAGGAGAGCCACTTGGGGAAAAGCTAAATAGTGTGAGCCCACACTCACTCTAATCGTGGATAGAGAATAGCAAAGAAGGCCAGTTGGTTAAGGTCTTTCTAGAACGTTACTTCTCTTTATTGATTACAGGAGCTTTTAGGCACACAAGTTAGTAAGATTTGGTTAATTTATGTATATAATGTTTCAAACTTGTGTTTTGAAAAATACTCTGGTATCAAACTTGTGTCAAACTTGTAGATAAAGATTTGGTTAATTTATAAGAAAAATTTATAATTTCGCTACATACTATTACCAACAATTAGTATCAGAGCCAAGTTTTTACATAAATTTATGAGTTTGTGATCATGCTGTATGAATAAATTATGTGATCTTTATCTGTAACACCCATCTATTTTTATGTAATGAATCACGTTAGGTTAGTAACGACGTTAAGGAAATTTTAGTAATAATTTATGTTATAAGCTATGATATATGATTTTAATGTTACTAACTGTTATGTTAAGTTTTATGGTAGGTGACGACCGTATGGAATTGTTGTGCTCAGGTGTTCATGATCATTTTAATGTACATTTAATTATGATACAATGATGTATGAATGTTTTAATGTATGGCATTTATGGACAGTTCAATAGGCCAGACTTTTAAGTTCGGTAGGCCGAAAAGTCTGCCTAAGATCGGCAGGCCGAAGGAAACCATCGGCAGGCCAAACTTGGTGGAAACGGCAGGCCGAACATGGCTGATGAGCAGTCAGCAGAAATCTCTCCAAATTTATGGCTGAGATAATTACGTTAAATAGGTAATTTATTGTGATTAATTGACATAATAATGGAATAATTTTGTCAGTTAAGGAAATTAAAGGGTTTGACTTGCATTGATTTGTATTATTTTAAATAGTTTTCTATTTTTAAAGGGAAAAAATATGGCAAATAAGACTAGAGTTTTCACTTTTCCTCTTTTCTCTCATTCCTTCACGCCATTTGCCATCTAACAGTCAAAAAATTTTGACTTAATGGAGGGTAATGAATCTTCATTATACTCATTACGTTAAAAAAAAATTAATTAACGTTCTTTTCCTCAGATATTCTCTCATCTTCTCTCTCTCAGTTCTGAGACGTTCTCTCATTCTTTTTCTTCTTCTTCTCTTCTTCACGAATCCCATCTCCTTCTCTCTCAAAAAATTCTCTACAAGTATCAAAAGAAAAAGTTATATTTTGTTGAATTCAAGGACTTTAAGAAGAAATTTTCAAGGTAAGAACTTTTTTGGCAATTCTAAAAAGAATTCTCCTCCTCCAATCGTGTACAATATCTTTCTATAGGTATTGTATTTTGTCTTGAGTTTTTTTTAACATGATGTTCATGTATGTATTATGTGATGTTTTTTCAAGTTTCATGTCATTTCGGGGTTTTAATGAAAAATATGAATTTTCTATCCTCTACCCCTCACAAGAAAATATTACTGTTTGGATATGATGCATGAAAATGTAATATTTATTCAAGAGGTAAATGAATGATGTTTTTTTTTTTTCATGAAAGTTGTCAAGAAGGTGCATGTATAATGTATGATGAGTGTGTATTTTATGTTATGAAATTTCTATGAGAAAATTGTTTTAACAATGTTATTTTTGAATTTTTGTTTTATATGTTTAAATGATTTTGATTGATGATGAAATATTTTTTTATGATGTTAAAATACATGATAATAAGATGTTTTTATGAATTTTTAAAATGTATGCATTTTAAATTATTAGAAAACGTTTTCAAAAGATTTTCATGTTTATAATGTATGAAATGTTTGGATGATAATATTTAAGGAAGCATGTTATGAATATTGTTTATATGTGATGATAATTTAATGTTGTCACAATGATGATTATGAACTATGTTTGTTATATGAATGAATGTTTTATGATAAGTGTTAATTTTATTGTATTATTTTAAATGGATAAATGGCATGAACACTCAAAGAAACGAGCACATCGAGACCGCGGCGTCATCACCAAAAGTATATTAAGGTTAAGTAAGCTAGCGTTAAGGTAAGTACATTCTCACCTGCAGCATGACACATTTTACAAGGTTTAATGATATGTTCACAATGATATTCATGATGATTTTATGGTTATTTTCCTTAAAGGATTTCTTATGAAAGATTTTCATAATTTAAAGTTATGCATGTATGATGATGACATGTTTCAAAGCATGAAAATTATATATATATATATATATGTATCACCTAATAAGTGTTGCACACCAATGTTATGAAATTATATGTTATGATGTCATGTTTGGTTTGGGATTAGCTACCCTTCTCCTCTCATGACGGCGCGCCTACAATGATGTTCATGGTGCAACACTTGGGCCTTTAAGATAAAATGAAATAAGTTTTAAAATGGTTAATGTAATGAAAGATATGTTTATATGAAATTGTGCTTAAGACACTTTTATGATATGATGACAATGATGATGATGATGTGTATGTAATGTTTTAAATTGTGAGAATTATATGTACTTACTAAGCATTAGCTTAATCAAGTTTTATGTCATGTTGCAGATAAGGGTAAGAAAATCATGGACTAGGTGGAGGACATGGGAAGGCGTGTGAGCACAAAGCACGATGAATTGTAACCAGAAGAACGCCAAGAAGAATGCTTTTATGTTTTAAATCAAGTTTTATATTTTGAACATTATTTTTATGTTAAGTTTTAAGAATATTTAAACTATGATTTTATATTCTATTTTATCATTTTTTTTTAGAATTTTGATCTTCCGCATTTTTATGAAAAGTTAAATTTGTTTTGCAAAATAAGTTTTCTCAAAGATTTGGGCTTGGTCGGCCTGCCAAACATCCTTGATCGGCCTGCCGATGTCTGAAAGTTTGGCCTGCCGATCACGTTTTCGGCCTGCCGGACAATGATGAGTTTTTAAGCCAGTCTCGCAAAGCCTCTGCCAGCCAGTCGGTTGAGGGATTCTGGCCTGCCGATCATGTTCGGCCTGCCGAAGTCCCATGTTCGGCCTGCCGAACTGTGGGAGCATGTAACTAATAAGTGATGTAATATTTTTATAAGTTATGATTTTACAACTTGGTATTTTTATTTTATTAAAATAAGTTCATGATTAATTTAAAGTATAATTGAATAAATTATGACATGGAATGAGTTAAGCAATGTGATTTAACAATATTAAATTATTTAAAAAAAAGTGTATGAATGGATCTTGGTTAAGTATGTTAAATTACTTTTACAATTTAAAAGTATCATTCAAGTTTTGTAATAATATTTATGTTTAAAGTCCAAGGATGAATGTAAGAATGAAACAACATCAGTGACGTCCGTAAGGGGGGCGCTACATTATCTCTCCTATGCTTGAATTTAATTTTAAAGAGAGTTGGTACTCTAGCTTTCTATATGTTTATATATCTTGTCATGGATTATCTTATGAATATTATTAATTAATTATGGTTGATTAAATTATTATTTATTTATTTATTTATTAATTAATTTATACCTGTTATGGTTCCTTAGAGGTTAAATGTATATCTAGGTTTTTCATGTAATTAGATTGCGGACTATCATCTCTATCTAGGAATTATTATTTAATTTTAAATTTGCAAAAATTTTCTAATTAAATAATCATTTTGAGAATACGGATCTAAAAGATGGATGATAGCGTCTCTAGGTATTTCCTAAGTTTTTCATTTTATGTTTTTGAATTATTGAAAATAAAATTGATAAATTGCTTGGTCGGCATGCCGAACTCTCTAGTTTGGCAACCCGATGGTCGTTGAATCGACAGGCTAGACTTTAGGTCCGATAGGTCGTCAGCGGGGCAGAAATCTAGTGGCTCTAGCAGCAGGCCGAACTGTCATGACTAGCTGACCGACCTGAAAAGATCGGCAGGCCGGAGGGTCATGACCGGCAGACCAATCATACATATCGACATGCCGATAAAGAGCTCAAAATTTTTCAGAAAAGGTGTAGTTTTCGATGTAGTTTTAATTTTATTTTTGGGACAATTCTGAGAAACATTAAAATTTGGATATAACCGAAAATATGGAGTATTCAATCTATACGAGATTGAAGACTTGAAGAGGGGCATTACATGAAGATGGATACAACTTGAGGATTCAAAGATAAAGAATCGATAATCTGTTTTGATTATTCTATTGTAATCTTTATTTTATATTATCTAGGGTGGAATCATAATATTACGGTTATTTATTATTATTTTGCTTGTAGCTTTGCTTGATTGCTTTGCTTGTTTGTATTATAATATGATTTGCCATGTATATTGATAACAGGCCATATAGAATAGGGAGTGCTGCTCAATTAAAAATTGTTCATGTATATTTTTAAAATAAAACCCTGATTTCAAAAGATTGCATGTGAGAAGGTTTTTGTAGAGAGGACCTAAGGCCTCCATCATTGGTCCATAGGTAGCACATGGTGGTTCCGACCTCTAGGAAGGGACTTCATCATATACCGGGTTAGATCTCCGAGAGGATAAGGTAGCATGATTTACGATTGCACACCCCTAGGTGGTGGTTATAAATTATGGATAAAATATTGAAACGATGGTTATACACTCATGTTAATTTTATTATTAACCTCCCCTAAGAGCTCTGTTAATAAAATTAATGGCCAAAGAAACAATTATTAATATATACTGGGTCATATGGGTCCTGGATGACATATAATAATTAGGAAGGGATCCATGTTCCTGATTGAATTTGGCATGACTCGCCTAGGAGCTTGTTGAATTCTGAGTTGGGAATTATCGTTATATGGTTATGATATTTTCAAGGTTTTGACACATAAACACATTTGTATGTTTTTACATGATTATGTTATCTTACTAAATTATTATACTATGTTTGTTTATGTTTGGTATATGATTCTTTTTTGTATATTAAAAATGTCTAAAAATGCTTTATCATCGATACTTGATAAAAACCAATTAACCAGTAAGCATTATAATGATTGAAAATGAAACTTGAATATCGTCTTTTTCTTTGAGAAACTAAAATTTATACTGACAACCCCTTGTCCTCTTGAGCCTTTAAGAGATTCCACCAATGATCAAATCCAAGCATATGATCATTGGAAAGATGCTAATGATTAGGCTCGCTGTAATATTATGGCCAGCATGAACAACATGCTGTAGGCTCGACATGAGGATTATGAGACTGCTAAGCAGATCTTGGATAATCTGGAAGACATGTTTGGAGGCCAAGCCCTAACAAAGCGACAAGGGGCACTTTGGAAACTTTTGAACTATAAACAGAGACCAAGGACATCTGTAAAGGAGCATATGATGTTGGTCATGGGTTATCTCACTGAGGCATAAACCAATAGAGCTAACATCGATGCTGAAACTTAGATGACTATGGTCTTTGAGACTCTGTTTGAGGAATTTATCCCATTTAGAGCTACTTTTAATTTAAGCAATAAATGGGATATGACCTTAACAGAGTTGATGAAATAGTTATAGGAGTTCGAACAACTGATTAGGGAGTCTCCTGCAAGTGGTGAGGTCGATTTGGCTGTTGCTTTTGGTTCCAATCCCAACCCTAGAAATGGAAAGAGGCAACGGGCTAAGAATGGGAAGTCTTCTGTTCCTGAAAATGGCAAGAACTATATGAAAAAGAAGAAGTATTCGAAGAAGCCAAAGTGCTTCTTCTACGGGAAGGTCGGGCATATTAAGAAGAATTACAAGGACTTCCTTTCCCGAGAAGGTAGATGTGATCTTTTGTATTTAGAAACTTGTTTAGTTGAGGAATCTAGTAACATTTGGGTCATAGATTCTAGTGCAACTAATCATATTTGTGTTTCTCTATAGGGGTTCAAAGAAACAAGAAGTCTACTTCATGAAGACTTCACACTTCGAATGGGTGATGGATCCTTGGTCCTAGCTGAAGTAGTGGGAGACATCTATCTACATTTTGATAATTATAGGAATTTAATTTTGCGAGATTATTTTTATGTTCCTAAATTTAAGAGGAATTTAATTTCTATAGCTTGTTTATTTAAAGACTCCTATTTGGTTTCTTTTAATAATAAAGTGGTGATTCATAAAAACAAATCTTTTATCTATTCTAGATGGATGCAAAATAATCCATATTTTATCAAACTTAAGATGGACTTACTGCTTAATGCTGAGATGAATGATAATAACTCTAAAAGACTTAAAACTTCTCACTCTAGTAAGACTTACCTTTGGCATTTATGCCTTAGTTATATTAACCTGAATAGGATTCAAAGGTTGGTAAGGGATAGACCTTTAAGTCACTTAAAGGTGGAATCTATACCTCAATGTGAACCTTGTTTGGAGGGTAAAATGACAAAAATACCATTTGGGTCTAAGGGCAATAGGGTTGAAGGGGTTTTAGAACTTATGCATAGTAATGTTTGTAGACAGATGAACATCCGGGCACAAGGAGGGTATGAGTACTTCGTCACTTTTATTAATGATTACTCAAGGTATGGGTATGTGTACCTGATGCACCACAAAAGCAAAACTTTTGGCAAGTTCAAGGAGTTTCAAGCTGAAGCGAAAAAGCAATTGGGTAGACCCATAAAGGCACTTCGATCCGATCGAGGTAGAGAATACCTTTCTAATGAGTTCTTAGGACACTTATTAGAGAATAGGATTTTATCCAATTTGACTACGCTGCACACTCTGTAGTAGAATGGCATAACGGAGAGAAGAAATAGGACTTTATTAGACATGGTCAAGTCCATGATGAGTTATCCATTATTGCATTTATCCTTTTAGGGATATACACTATAAACCGCATGTTGTCTTTTAAAGAATATGCCTTCAAAATCGGTCCCTAAAACTCCTCACGAGTTGTGGACTTGCAAAAAGACATCCTTAAACCATATTCGCATATAGGGATGTCTGACTCATGTCCTATTTAAGGATGCAAATAAGTTGGAAGCATGTTTGGAAGTTTGCATGTTTGTAGGGTATCCAAAAGGGACTAAAGAGGGTTATTTTTATAACCCAAAGGAAAATAAGTTCATGGTTTCAAGTCATGCAACTTACCTTGAGGAGAGTTACATGAACAACTTTAAGCCTTGAAGCAAAGTGGTGCTTGAGGAGTTAAGGAGTGATCCAATCACTCCGAGGGTTCTAGTAGAAATCACTCCAATCAGTGTAGAAAAACTAAACAAACCTGAACAACAACCTAAGAAGCTTTGGCTTAGTGGGAGGATCAGGCGTCAACCTGAGAGGTATATGTTCAATGGTGAGGCCAACTTGGCTGAACTGCATGAACATGATAGGGATCCTTATACTTACACAGAGGCTATGGAGGATGTTGATTCGAAACTCTGGATAGAGGCTATGAACACAGAGATGAAGTTTATGGAGACTAATAAGGTCTAAGAACTTATGGATCTTCCCGAAGGGGTAAAACCCATAGGATGCAAATGGATTTACAAGAGAAAAAAAGGAGTGGATGGAAAAGTCGAAAACTTTAAGGCTAGACTGGTAGCTAAGGGTTACACACAAAAGGAAGGGATCGATTACGAGGAAACCTTTTCGCCTGTAGCCATGCTTAAGTCCATCTAGATTTTCTTGTCCATAGCTGCCACTCTCGATTATAAGATTTGACAGATGGATGTCAAAACGGCTTTTCTAAATGGCTATCTTGATGAGCTCATTTATATGAAACAACTAGATGGGCTCAAGGTCAAGGGTCTAGAGGGTAAGGTTTGTAAGCTGCTAAAGTCAATTTATGGACTTAAGTAGGGTTCCTGTTCTTGGAATATAAGATTTGATCAAGTGATCAAGACTTATGAGTTCTCACAAAATGTGGATGAACCATGTGTGTACAGACACATTAAGGATGGGAAGGTGGTTTTTCTACTGCTTTATGTAGATGACATTCTGCTAATTGGGAATAACATTAAAGCATTGTCATCGGTCAAATTATGGTTAACCAAGCAGTTTGACATAAAGGACTTGGGTGAGGCTAATTTTATTCTCAATATCCAAATTTTTTAGGATAGGAAGAGTAGAATAATAGCTTTGTCCCAGGCTAGCTACATGATAAGATTCTCAGTAGGTTTGCAATGCAGGATTCTAAGAAAGGTAGGCAACCATCTATGTTTGGAATTACTCTTTCTAAGAAAGACTCTTCAAAGTTTGAGGAAGAAAGCGAATACATGAAGAAGGTGCCTTATGCTTCGGCAGTGGGTAGTCTCATGTATGCCATGCTTTGTACACGACATGATATTTGTTATGCGGTCGGGATTGTAAGTCGATTTCAGGCAGATCTGGGACCGAATCATTGGGCTACAGTCAAGCATATTTTCAAGTATCTGAGAAGGACATGAGGGTATATGCTTGTGCATTCGGGTGAGGACTTAACTCCTCTAGGATACACTGATTCAGATTTCTAATCTTGTTTGGATTTGATGAGATCGACTTCAGGTTTTGTGTTTACTCTGGGCGGCGGTGCCATCAGTTGGAGAAGTGTAAAGCAAGATTCCACTTCAAATTCAATGATGGAGACCAAGTATGTGGTAGCTAGTGATGCTTCAAAAGAAGCAATATGGCTCTACAAGTTCTTTGGGGATTTAGAGGTAGTTTCGGGTATACATAAGGTGGTATCACTGTACTGTGATAACATTGCGGTGGTAGTTAATGGTAAGGAACCAAGATTTCATAAGAAGAATATGCATATTGATCAAAAGTATCATGTAATAAAGATCTTCGTCGAGGGCAGGCATGTCATGATGTGCAAAATCGCATCAGAGGATAATTTAGCTGATCCATTCACGAAGACACTTACTAGGAGAGTCATCGAGATTCATGTGGAAGCTATGGGGATACGAGATTTGTCATATTTACTCACTTAGTGCAAGTGGGAGATTGTTAGACGTGTATACCCTAAGGAATAAAAATGTAACATGTTTTTGGAGACATTTTTATCAATAAAAAATTTATTTATTATTAATATACCAAATCTTGTCCTCTTTACGTTCATATTTGTTGAATGTATTTTAAGCAAACAATAGTCTGAGGCTTTTGGTTTAAACCTTTAAAAATTAGGCATATGATGGACAAATTATGCAGAAGACACAATTCTTAAGGTGACGGTCTAAATCATAAGATCTGTAATCGAAGGAATAAAGTTGGGCACTTTATTCATGAAAAGATTGTTATGTTATCTATATCTCTAACGGAAGATGGTTTGTCTTGGCCATCGGAGGTAGACTCCACGAATAGAAACATTAGCACATTGTCATAGGTGACGATTGTTGGATCAGGACATAAAGTGAATTGATTTGGATTAATAATTCTGTCTCAGCAAATCGATTCACTTTAGACAATCATATGTATTGTATCTTAATCTTGAGATGAACAGTGGGTCTGTTGTCTTGACTTATGTATTTTGATGTACCAAAGGATGACATCCACATTTTATAGTGGTACACATGCCGGTACGTTGGAGGCATAAATCTTGATAGCGTAAACATATTATTCATAGATATGGAATCTATAGGTCCTCTTTAAGAGTAGTGATATCCTCTTATATGCGTTATTCTATAATTAAAAACTAGAGCACTCAACCATTTGGATACATAGGTGTAACCGAATGGTATATACCGTCTTTGGATGGTAAGTTTTTCAATGGTGAGATAATGAAATGTAAGATAAAATAATCAGGAAGGTAAGACAGAAGTTATCCTTAAGCCAATTATGAATAATCCTATCGGGATAGGATACACTATGATATATCATAGAGACTTAGCTATACGGGCTTCATAATTCTATATTGTTTGAGAGTACATCTCTAAGCTTTTAGTAGAGTAACGTTAGAGTTGATAGTTATGAAATATATATCTAGGATATTGGGTTTCATAATTGTCAGAAGCTAGAACTGATAGGTCCATCAAGTCCCCTTTGATATCTCATAATAATCCTGTGACGATACGACGTGCTTTTCTAATAATTGGTGACTTATATCAGATTTTTTAGATTGGCTGAAATTTGATAAAATCAGATAATTCATGTTTGTTTATCGGTTGAATTAATTTTGTGATAAAATTAATTCAAGATAAACTTATTAAATTATCAAAACTTATTGAATTATCGGGATCAGATAATTTATGTCTGTTTATTGGTTGGATTAATTTTGAATAAATTAATTCAAGATAAACTTGTTAAATTATCAAGAATATTTGTTTTTATAAAGATTATCTAGATATGACTGTTTTAATAAGATAACTTCTTTATTGGGTTATTTGAATTAAAACTGAGGCTCTATCCCAAGAATCTCGGGTGGGAAATAAAGATTCACAAGGAACTTTTTATCACAAGTTCGGTAAGCCAATCTTTAAGTTCAGCCTGCCGATTAAGGAGGTTCGGTAGGCCAATCTATCAGTTTAGCCTACCGACCTAGCGATAAAAGGATCTGACGTTTTCACGTGGATTTTATTAGATATTGATTCTGATTTGATTCTTATTCAAATTTTTAAGGCCTTATCTGATAAGAACTGACTCCTGGGTTCAACCTCTATAAAAGGGGAGTGAGTCTCATTATTATTCAAATCAATTGAGAAATTTAGAGTGAGACTCTACCAACGAGACTCTACAACTCCCTAGAAAGCTATCATTCACAAATCATGAATTATAGCTTTAGGTATTTCTTAATCGGTTGGAAGGAGAGCCATCTGGGGAAAAGCTAAATGACATGAGCCCACACTCACTTCAATCGTGGATAGAGAATAGCAAAGAAGGCCAATTGGTTGAGGTCATTCTGGAATGTTACTTCTCTTCATTGGTTACAGGAGCTTTTCGGCACACAAAGGTTAGTAAGATTTGGTTAATTTATGCATATAGCGTGTCAAACTTGTGTTTTAGAAAATACTATAATTTTAAAATTCTGCTGCGTACTATTTTTTCAACAATGCGAACACAAATGTAGGCATTGGCTCATTTGCAACGGGTTGGGAATCCTCAATAGGATGCTTCTGAACAGGAGCTTACAACTCTTTGGATTTTGCAACAGCTTTCTTTTTTGGATGCTTCTTCCCCTCAACGTCATTAGGTATGCGGCAAGGTGCTCGACTCGTCTTTGGCGTTTTAACAGCTTCAATTAACCTTTTCGGCCATGCAACAAAGCTTCTAGTGGCTTGGCCCACAAATTTTGCCTCCATTGTCAAAAAAGGTAGTCATGCTACTTTGGCCTTAGAGGTAATAATGTTAATGTGCATGTTTTGATCCCCTAATATTCTTCTATAGACTGTATCAATTGGAAGGCTCTCCATCCACACCTTCCCAATCATAGTAAGCAAAAGTCCACCATTAATATTATCATCGAAAAAGAGTCTATATTCTTTATGTTCTTTGGGTTCTCCATCTTGAGGCAGCACAAGAGCTTGTTCTTCGTAAGCGGTGTAGCTAGCCTTAATGCTGCTATGCTAAAAGACACTTGCATCCATCAGTCCCTTATGAAATTTATATTGTTCATAGGGCCTTGCAATTCTGCGAGTTCCTATTTCATCCCCACTACTTCGGCTCCTAGTTTCAAAGCTGTTGGTAACTGAAAGTATTGAGACTGCTTGACATACTTTGATTGACCATGAACATGTCCTAAATGCTCCAGTTTTCTGAATGCCCTCGTCAGTATATCATCAATACCGATGGGTACGAAGGTTCCTTAAGTTTGTTTCTTCTTGTACTCCTCCTATAGAGTAAATAATAATAAATCAAGTTGTTCTTAATTAATAATTTTTCAAGAGTTATAAAAGTACAACTCAAGTATTTAAGCTTAATAAGCTTACAATCAATAGACCAATTTTTGCACATGATGGATCTTTGAATCGGCTATCAAGACCTTGACAGGATTTTATCCACAGCGCCTCTATTGTTGGTCACTCACTAATCTCTACAACTTGTATTAATTTTACTACATCAGTAAAAACTAAAATATTAATAATGAAATTATTCATATATATAAAAGGAGTAGGATATTAAGTTACCAATTTCTGCTCCAATTTTCTATATCCATCTTGGCCTACTCTTGAGCCATTTCATTTTGTTTTCTTATTTTTTTTTTGGCATTTTGTGATATTCTCTTGAATTCTTTAGAACGTCGCTACTTCATAAATTTACCTCAATCATCCTCGGATATATTGAGGTTGTATTGTACTACTGTAGAAGGCCGCTTAAATACATTTAGATTCGAAACTAGAACGCCATAGTAGGGCTCTATAAAAGTGATATAGAGGTCAGACCTAGACCCCTTTGCTAGCTCTCTACAAATACTTAAATCTTTTTTTCTATACCATTCCTTCATGATGAAAGCTATATAGATCTCTCTCCAAATAAGATCTTTTTTTGGTTCCAAGTTCTTAGTCCTCCAATCTTGCATCCATATTGGAACATGCTATCGACTAAGGACTCTAATCTAACTATGTAATTCATCTCCAGCATCGCTATCCAATTAGTTTTTTTTGTCAAATGTAACTTTTATTCTTTCTCACTTTGACTTTATCCTAAGGACTCTTTTCATCAAAGTCACTCTACAGTCCTGATCAACTTTGAGATCGAACACGGTTTTTCTTTGTGCACCATGAATTTTTGTTCCCTTTCCATGTTGGGAGGAAGATGCATACTCCTCATCAACATACTCTTCATTGCCCCTTGGGATATTTTTACCTAATCTTAATCAAATCCTCATTCAAAACAATCACATACACAAAATCAATATCATCACAACAATCACATATTCATAAAACACAAACAAAACGAATTGATAAAATTAATCAATTAAGCGTTAACATAACCATTAAAGTCCATTTCCAAATTGTTAACATATATGCTAAACTAATTACTAACAATACATTAACAAAAGATTTTAAAAAAATAAATTAACATAAAACACAAACAAAACAAATTGATAGAATTAATCAACTAAACACATAAACAAATCAACAAAGTATTAAGTAGCAAAAACCAACATGCATAATAATGAAAAACATATTAACAAAAGAAAAAAAAGAACAAATTAACATGACTAACATTAAACGTAATTAATAAATTAATAAAACTATTGAACAAACTATTAACTTAAATTAATTTAAAATTAAAACTAAAATCCTAAATAATTAAATTAAAACTAATTCACGCAAATCCTAAATCTAAAAAACACTAGAATAACAAAATCCTAAAACTAACAAAACTAATTTACGATACTAATTTAAAACTAATTGATAAAACCAACATGCATAACTAACAAAACATATTAACATGATGATAAAAAAATTAATATGTATAACATTAGAACAAATAATAAATTAACATAAAACCTAATTAATAAATCAAAAATAAAGATATTATTTAACTAGAAACTGACAAAAGTTGATGATGGAGAAGGGCTGCAACGGGTTGGGCGACGATGGAGTGGGGGGCGGTGACAAGGTATGTCGGTGATAAAAAGGGGTAGGACAATGTTTTTGGAGGTTCGGATTTGTTTTTGAGAGGTTGTATTTGCTTCTGCATCAGTTATGTTTAAGGTGGGGGAGGCTTTTAATGAGACTTTACATGACAGTTTTCTGTAGAAATCGTTGTGTAAGCTAAAAGATTACATGACAACCGTCGTGTAATCTTAAGTCTTACACAATGGTTGTTACAAAAAACTATTGTTTTAGACCCCCTTAGTTTAATTAATTTTTTTATTAACTTTTATGATTATTACTGTATTTAAAATATTATATATATATATCTGTTATTTATTGATACTTTTATTATCCTTATTATCATATAGTAATTTATATTAATATTTTTATATTTTAAATATATTAATAATAGTTATTTTATCAATAATTATCCTTATTATTAAATAAGATTATGTTGTTGTAATAATAATAATATATTATTATTAAGAATTATAGAATACAATTATTAACATATTCTTATTATATAAAAAATTTGCTGATATTTTATTTATATTCTAAATTTATAATAATGTTTTTTCTTAATAAAAGGCTTACACGACAGTTTTTTGTAAAAACCGTTATGTAATCTTAAGCCATACGCGACGGTTTTTACAAGAAATTATCATGTAAGGCCCACTTCATTGACACGACTGTTTTCATATTTTAAAGCGTAACTATAGGCTTTTTCTTCTACCATGACGGTTTTTGAATGAGGGTCGTATAATCTTAAATTTCTACTAGTTGGAAAAAAGAAAAACACACACATACACACATGTTTGGAGGGTGTAGGTGTAATTTTAAAAAATAAAACATGATTTTAAAAAATAGCTACTAGCATTACTAGTGCCTGAATTATAGATATTTTATGATATTCTGGTCCTTAAACTTTAATTTTGACAGATTACCCAACAACACTTTTTTCTTAAATTTCAGCCAATCACTAAAATTGATAAAAAATTTATATAATTTAACAAAGAAAATCATGTGTCTATGGCATAAAAAGTGAAATTTTAAGAAATTGATTTTATTATATGCAAAATATTGCATTCACTATTCTTAGAATCTATTAAAATTTGGAATTTTTTGCACTTGATGTAGTTATTTAGGTAAATTTTTAGGTTATTATATTATAAAGATATGATTATTTATTTTAAATTGTTGAAAATTTTTATCTATTTTCGTTCTATGGATTAAAATTGCAAAAAAAAAAAAATAACAAGTATATATATATATCACGTGTTCAGGGAATTTCACATCAGTTATGTAAGGAGCCTATAGTTAGTTAAGTATGAGGGAAAGCTTCACCTCTTGAGCTAGCTTTTGGGGTTAACAAAGCTCAATACCACCAAACACTGGTATCAAATCCAAATTAACCAACATGTTTTAGCCCAATATGGGAAAGAAGGTCAATGGTTATTCAACTTACAGCCTTATGTGTAATGGGAAAAATTGTTGAGGAAATTCCATATCCGTTGTAAAATGGATTGGTAATAGGGTTATAAGTGTGAGGAAAAGCCTCAATCTTAACTAAGTTAAGAAAGGGCCCATTTGGTTTAACCTATGCTTATGCCTTTAGTCAATAGAAGAAGATAAGCAAAAACTATAGTTTTTTAATAAATGCTTAGAACCATATTTTTAAAAGTAGTTTAGTGGGTAAAAATGGTTTCAATTTTTTTAAAAGTCTATATTCAAAGTGCATTTTTGAGAAATCACATTTTGTGTCTATGACAGGAAGCACTTTTGGAGAGCACAACCACTTCTAATAGATTATTTAAATACTTCTAAAAGCAGCTTTCAGACTTATGAAGCAAAAAACAATTTCTAGAAAGAGATATTTAGAGAACATGCCACAAAAAACCAATTAGATTGAACTTTACCACATCCCAAAAAAATTTTACATTCACTGCTATGTTCTTAAAGCAAAATTACTTCGTTAGACAATTATACCCTTTTGATCAACAAGTATTACAACAAAAAAACCATAGAGCTTAATTGACATGAACTATGGAGTTTAAAGCTATATTTTGTATTCTAAGTATACTAACTATATGATGTAATATGGCTATGGAATTTTCTATAAATATTTTTTTTGGTCTGCACGGTGACAGACATAACAATTGGCAAGGTGCCAATCAGCCCCTAGTCCGGTTAATTTGGATGACTCTCCCTTTTCAGGAGTTGTTGTCTGGTCCTCCGGGCTGGAGTTATAGTATCGCTCTTCGGGTCCTGCATTTCCCTTAGACACACATTGCTTGATGGAACCGTGTAGGAAATTTACATTTCATTGATGTGTAGTATTTACATTTTAGTCTTATTCAATAGGCCTAGTTACAAAAAGAATGTAACCAGGGGTCAAAAAAGGTTTCTGGCGTTGATTTAGTAAAAGAATCTTTTAAGGAGCTCGACGTTCCAAGGATGACTAAGCTAGTTTCCCTCAATGTTAGATAACTTGTACGTGCCTGGTTGAAAGATGCCGACGATCCTATATGGCCCATCCCACTTCGGACCACAAGACCCTAACCCGAGCTGCTAAACCGTGACCTTTTTTAGTACCAAATTCCTGATTTTGAAGCTCCTTGGTTGGACCCGCTTGTTGTAGTACCGAGCAACGACTTGATTTCGAGCCGCATTACAAACTACGAACCGGTTCCTTTTTTCTTCGAGTAAGTCCAATTCGGACATCATGACCTCGGCGTTCTGGGTTTCTTCTTAGTGCTCAGCAATCCCACCTCGGCCGAAATGACAGCTTCTGCCCCGTACATAAGGAAGAACGGGGTCTCTCCGGTAGCTGTTTGAGCAATCATTCGGTAAGCCTAGAGTACTTTTGGGAGCTCGTCAATCCATGCTCTCTTGAGGCCCTTGAGTTTTTTCTTCAAGTTATCCTTGATTGTTTTGTTTACCGCTTCTACCTACCTGTTGCTTTACGGATAGCTCAAAGACGAAAAAACCTTCTTGATGTCGAGCTGCTCGCACAGGCGGAGAAGACTAGAGGACTTGAACTGTTTAGCATTGTCAGTCACGATCATGTGTGGGATTCTGAACTAGCAAATGATGTTTTTCCACACGAAGTTGGTACATTTTGCTTTGGTCATGTTGGTACACGGTTCTACTTCAACCCATTTAGTGAGGTAGTATATGGCCATGATGCAGTACTTAAATTATGATTGGGCTTGAGGGAGAGGTCCGATCAAATCGATGACCAAATTTGCAAATGGCGGCGTGGTGTCTAAGCACCCTTATCCAAGCCTAGAACTTCTAGTATTCTTGTAAAGACCCCTTCTAAAAAACTGTAACACCTGTTATTTTAACAGGTATGATGTTGTAAAATTAAAAGTGAAAACATGAAAATTTAAAAATTTTGTTGTATTCAAAGTTTACCAAGTTGCTTTTATTGTTCTATTTGTTTACAAAAATGCCATATTGGCATTTTCTAGCAAAAGTCTCTGAAGGAAACAATGTTTTACCAGCCCTCACCTACCTTGTCTCCCCCGCAATTATTCTTTTTTTTATTCAACTCCCTTCTATTTTCCTTTCCTTTCCCATGTCTCTCTCCCTTACTCCTTTCTTTTCTTCTTCTTCTTCTTTCTTCACAACAAACCCACAAGTAGAGAAAACCAAAGGAAAACTCAAATAATCTCAAGATTTCTAAACTAAATTTTCTCCCAAAATCTCCATAAACAGCTTCCCACGGACTTAAAGATTAAGGTGTTTGAGCTAAGTTTTATGGTTAGAATTTTAAAACTTTAACCTTGGTTTAAGTCATATTTTGGTGTGAAAATTGTAAAAAAGGTATTGTTAATGTTTGTAGATGTTTATACAATGTTTTTAAACTCTAAACACCTTTAAAAGCTGAGTTAAGTTATTTTGAGTTTGAGTATTTTGGATTTGAAACATGTTCTTGCATAAATTTTGTGAAACTTGAAGTTTTTATGATCTAGGTGTGTTTTATCTGTAAATATTTAAAAGAAATGGTTATAAGTGTTTAAAACATGATATGCTAAGAGTATTGTACATTTCTTATGGTTTGAGAATTGATAAATTAAGTCAGATCGAGCTTTGGAGCTCAAAGTTCTTAGGAATGGGGAAAATTTTGGTTTTCCAGATTTTTGTCGGTAGACTGATCTGGTTGATCGGTAGGCCAGAACAGCTAACAAGTTTGGCAAGCCAAACAGGCCGATGGTTGAACAGTACTAGCAGGCTGAACTTTAAGACCGGTAGGCTGGCAGAGGCTCTAAAAATAGCAGCTTCATTCAATAGGCCAAAAATAGTTTATTAGTAGGCCGACTCGACAGTTCAAAGTTGACTATTTTCAATATTTTGAGGCTAAAAAATGTTCCAAAACTTGTGTATTTGAATTCAAACTTTGAGAAACATAAATGTGATGATTGTGTACGTCTAGAATAATGAAGTACTTGGAGCTTACGTGGTGGGCTTGATTGTGTAAACTAGAAATTATCAGTAGATATATTTTGCAAAGAGATAGGGATTCTATTACTCATTTTTGTGAGGTTTTGATTAATTAAATGTGATTGTTTTACATTGTAAGATATGTATATGATATTTTGAAAGTTTATGAATATTACTCATGATACAATAATGTGGAACACGTCCTGTATTATACAGTGAGGAATAAATTGATTTGACATTTGTTATTGTAAATTGAGAAGCATGTTTAGAAAAACTAACTCTATAAATAATATTTGATTATAGAGGAATGGTAAGACGTGAAAAGGGTAACGGTTACATCCTTGGGCACAAATACCCTAAAATGTAAAATAGGGGGAGGCAACGGCCCTCCCTTGGGTCGAAAGTTCCTAAACACACTATATAGGAATCGATTTGGTGAAAAGCCGAGGCTTGGTGTCCCCTCACTCGACACTCTTGAAATGATTGAATAGTGGAAAAGTGGGCCATTTGGGTATCGATGAGTTGAGTGATGAATACTCTATTGAAACGTGGATACCTAGGAACATTGACGAATTATAATATTATAATTATGTATGTATATGGAACTTGGTAATGACTAACATAAGGTATCCATGGAATATGAATATAATGAATCTCATAAGATGAATAACGTTGAGAACTAACTAACCATGCAGGTTTAATGTGGCAATGATAAAAATCTAAAGGTGAGTAATGTTTTCCCTACTAAGAATGTTGTCGCTCAATCCCTTATATTTTTATTTTTTTTAGGACTCACCAAGTGTGAGATGTCTAGGAGAAAAATAGTTGAGGAAACTATGTAACTATATTATATTAGAATTGCTTCATTTGTTAAGGATATTCTACATGATAATGTAAGCATTATATGTTACTTCCTGTGACTGTATTGAGATGTATTGTGGGTTGAAATGATGATGATGATAGTTTTATATTATTAAATTTATGGTGCTACATTAAACTGTGGTTTATTTGTTGTTTATTTTTTTTTATTATTTGAGAGTTTTCTCTAAAGTCCTGGGAAAATTTGTTTAAAGCTTTATTTTTATTTTTTAGATCTTTATTTAATTTATTAAGAACTGTTAACCCCCACTTAGAAGGAGCGTTATAAAAACCCTCCCAAATAGGCCCAAAATACATGATATATACTTTGATTCCTATGACTTAGAAAGAATAACTATAATCCTATAAAAGGCTTGTTTTTAACACTTGTAACTTTTAAATTTTTTGTTGTGCACTTGGGCCTTTCATTAACTTCTTTGAGAATTTTCGTAAATACTATCTTTTAAGATTTATTTTTTATAAATGTCACACGTGTTCAGTTATGACATAACTTAACATGCAATATGAATGATAGTATGATATAAGCTTATTTACGTGTGGCATAAATAAACATAACTTTTAAAAGTGTAGCATAAAATGTAATTTTCTCAACTTTTTGTTCTTATATATTTGATACTTGCATCCATATTTTCTTTTTAACAATTTATTCCTTGGATAGTCACAGAAGTCCCTAAAATTTAACCCCATCAATGTTTGGAGTTGATTGCTACACATTAAGAAATTTAAGCACTAACATGCTAAAAGAAAATAAGAAGACTATAAGGTCCCTAAAAGTTCTTATTGATAAGACTCTTTTCTTGTTTTAATAAGGGTTCTTTTAGCAATTTGATTCAAAATCAATCATACAAAATCATATTCAAATAAAGCAAAAATAGATAACACTATCCTAATAACAATCTTTTTCTAATCAAATAATTAGTCAAAAAAATTGAAAAATACTAAAAATAAAATTAAAAACTTTATCAAAACAAAGAACTCCGACCATGTTAAAAAAAACCTCTGGCTCCGACAGCCCTGATTCCATGTCTTCCTTATTTCCACCCTTCCTTCCTTGAATTCGACGACCCACGGTGGCCCAAGTAACGTCACGACAGGCTCGCAAATGCAGCCGTGATTTTTTACAATCTCCATCGTGACCCATGCCGAAATTCATCGCCAAACTCGCGACACTGCTCGCTACAGAAACAATTGTGTCAATAGCATGGGGGAACCCACAAAGGCAAAAGGAACGAAGGCATAGCGACCCACACTCGACAAACCCATAGAGATTCGATCGCGATCTCGTTCAACACAGGTTGCGACCCACAAACCCAATTGGGACCTTTGAAGTTGCGACCCGCAAAACCGATTGGGACCTTCATTCTTTGGTCGGTGCTGTCATCGAGGAACGACGTTGTGAGCTAGGGTCCCCAGGGTCAACTTGCCATCGAGACTTGAGTATTTCGGGCTGCCCAAAACCACCTTGAGTGGTGGGTTTTTTTTTTTTTTTTTCCAGATTTGATTTGGGATTTATATGGGATTTTTTACTTTTTGGGTTTTGATAAAGTGTGTTTGATCTCATTTAACTTTTGATAATTGTGTTTATTTCTAACCGTTCAATAGAGATAGTTAATATCAAAGTCTTATTGATAAAAACTTTTAATGGGTGTTATTGTAGAATCTCCCTGAAAAAAAAAAAAAGTATTTATGGAAGTTCTAAAATACGAAAGCTCCGAGGAGTACAATTGCTAAAACCCAATCCAAAAACCATTACTGCAGAGTATAAACCTTCCTTTTCCTTTCCCTGCAAAGAAAAAGAAAAAGAAAATAAACCATCATCGGCTAAATTGGTTTTTTTTTTTTTTTCCTTTTTTAGCTGGCTTTAATCATTGGAACATCTCCAAGTAAAGCAACCCCACAATGAACTAAAAAAGTGAACACGTTGATTGGTTTTGATAATTTACCAACCAAGCTTTAGTGCTCAGCTCTATACATGGACTCTAGACTATATAATTTAGACTATTAATCTTTGAATCGGATCTTTTTCGAGTATAAATTCTATATATGACTAATTTCAAGATTTGGTTCTAATAGTCACGAATCACATGTTTACTAATATACTATCATTGATATGATAGTAACATGAGGACCATTACTAATACATGTAATATTCGCATTATTATTTATTTCACCAAAAAGTGTCATAAAAGCACCAAAAGTATTTATTCATTAGGACATCGATCCTAACAAACTTCCACTTTCCTTAAGCGAGTAAATGTGACCAAATCACATCCCTATGTCTTCCATAAACCCTTGACTGCCAAGGTCATAGTAAAAAGATAGACAAGGTTGTCCTCAAATGCTAAAAATCATCAGACTAGCACTCTACAAAACTCCTAAAAATATGATACCTTTTATTAATTCATTTACTCCTCTCGTGGTGTCTTGAATCTTTGGTATAATCTATAGTCACCATATTGCTCAATACAAAGCTATAGATTTGTCCACATCATAGATTACCTTAAGATGTCACCATAAGCCACACAATTTCTTTGTACGCCTTAATGGCAACCACATATTTGACCTCTATGGTAGAATCATCAATACAAGATTGCTTGATAATACTAACCCTATGAATCTGCTTCCCAGAGTAAAACTAACCCTGTAGTTGATCTTTTGGAATCCTAATTTGAATAAAAAATAGAATCTGTCTATCCTATAGGTGTTAGGTCCTTGCCGAAATACACTTGCATATAATTCCTTGTTCTCCTAAGATACTTGAGTTATACGTTTGACTGCCTACCAATGTTTTGGCCTAGGATTCAACTGTTATCAACTTATTATCCGATCATATAAATAAATATCTGATCTTATGCAAAGCATAACATATCTTAGACTCCCATTGTGAAAACATAAGGAACTTTTCCATGTATTTTCTTTCCTTTGATATCTAAAGACAATCATCTGTAGAAAGAATGATTCCATACCAAATAGATTAAGAACCTATCTTGGAATCTTACATTGCAAACCTCTCTAGAACTTTATCTATGTACTAGGTTTTGAGATAAAACTATCCCTTTGTTCTTACTGTTGTTAAATAGTTAAATCCAAAGAACACAATTAGCTTTTCTCAAATCGTTTAAGTATAACTATTTGGATAACCAAACTTTGACTAATGACATTGTGCCTACATCATATTCCCAATGAGTAGAATGTTATTAATATACACACTAGAAAAAACCACTTTCTATCCTTAATGAATTTATAATGCATGGTTCATCAAGATTTTGCTTGAGCCCATATGATTTAGCGATGTTATTTAATCTTACGTTCTAGGATCAAGAAGCTTGCTTTAGTCCATCAACTGACTTAACCAATTTGCATATCTTATCCTCTTAGGCATTTGCCTTGAACTTATTTGGTTGTATCATATAGATACTATCCTCAAAATTGTCGTTCAAGAATGCAATCTTGACATCTTTTTGTCTTATCTCATGGATGAGATACCCAACAATGGATAAGAGCATGCAGATAGACTTTAGTGTCGCTACAAGTAAGCAAGTTTTATCATAGTCGATGTCCACTTTGTACTTGTATCCCTTTGCTACAAGTCCAGCCTTAAAGTTTTTCACCTTACCATCTGCTTCTTTTTTTCATCTTGTAGATCACTACACTCAAAGACTTAATTACTTCAAATGTTTCTATAAGCTTCCATACTTCATTGGAAACCATAGATTTTAATTTAATGTTCATGGCTCTTTGTCGACGTTCTGCGTCAACATCGTTTATAGATTCGCCTTATTAAGTGAGATCATCGTCATGTTCAACAACCTCAGCCTAAAGGCCTTGTATTAATACATGGCCAGTTGATAAACAACTCTCCCACTATGACAAAGCTCCCTAGGTTATTGATTTCATTTTAATTTCTCCACTATGATTCGAATACTTTTCCACATCCAGAACCTTTGAATTGATTTAATTAGTCCTTAACTTTTGAGGTTTAAAGTCTAGCATGTAACTTTACACAAGGAATGTTACAAGTGTAGAAATCAAGACTTTTTTATTATAGAATAAGCCATCTTTTATCCCTTTAGGATATCTTACAAAATTGTGAACTTCTGAATGAGATTCTAACTTCCGAGCTTCCTTACGTGAAACTATCCTAGACCTTAAGAACAGCTTTAGTTGGAGTATCGCTTAAAAGATAACATGCAATTTGTAGTATATATCCCCTAAAAGATGCATGTGGTATTGTATAACTCATCATGAACATACTATGTCTATTAAGGTTATATTTCTAATATCAACTATACCATTCTATTGTGTAGTTCCTGGTGTAGTCAAATAGGATAGAATCCTATTCTCTTATAAGTGTCCTACAAGCTTCTCAAAGAGGCATTCTCTACCTTGATCCAATCAAAGTGTTCTTATGGGTTTATCCAATTGCTTCTCTACATGCCAATGCATTTATGTAAACACAAATATCTGTGTGCATTAAGTCTAGGATTGCTTTGGTCCAAATTCCTTTAGCCCTAATAAGGCCATTTGGTCAGTTGCTCTCTAAACAACACTCACTGTGGTAAAGATTCCACCTTTAAGAAACTTAGAGGACCATCTTTTAACCAAGCTCTGTATCTTGTTAAGGCCTATATGACCTAATCGTAAGCGCCAAATATATATCTTATTAGACTAAGAAATGTTAGCCTTTCAAGAGTCATTAATTTGTTAGGTGTCAAGTAGTGTGTACTACCGTAGTTTGATAAAGTAAAGACTTATCAAAAACCTAAACCTACCATCATAATAAAGATGTACTTCTCCCACTACTTCACTTAACCACAACATCTATTATTAACATGAAGCTCCTATCAAGCAGACTTTTCGTTTTGTATGCATGGAAATATACATATGATTAGTGGCTTCAAAATCTATAACCCATTAATCATTAGAATCTTCCATTAATCCAACTTCAACTTACAATAGATGACCCATATTCCTTATGCCTCCCAGGCTAGGAGATTCGTTAGTGAAAGCACTTTACTTTCTATAGATCTTTCTTAATGGCTTATTCCTACTTGTTCTTCTAGCCTATCCCATTTCTAGAATTTAGAAGAACTTCTAACTACCAATGTCCTAACACCGTTTGAACCAATGTACCAGCTTTTAAGCACAATCTTAACAGCATAGAGATCCTTTATTATTGTTGTCAAGGAATTGTCCTTCAACAAAGTTCTAAAGGTCATCTTTATTTAGTCTTAGCCTATGTTGGCTCTATTTGATTGAGGGTCAATCAAATCACCAAGCATAGTAGACATACATGTTCCTAAATAGTAGTTCAAAGTTCATGCTCGCAAACTCATGAAATTTAAGAATAACCATTTGTCTGACCAAGTGAACTTAGCCTACAAACACATCTTTTCAGATTATCAATGATCTGCTTAGCAGTTATTTAATTTTCATGTTTCTCTAAGTGATCACCATATATGTTCTCTATAGCAACATGATATCTCATTAGAATCTTGCTAGCAACTCTACGCCTGAAACACCACATTAAGATTAATGCCTTTAGGTTCTATGTTATATGGTTTGTTTAGTATGTGTTTGTATTTCTTGCATGTTAGTTTCCTTTTCCATTGGTTAAAATTCTACCAGTTAGGGTCTTTATTAAGTATCATATATAATAATCTAGGAGACTTTTTTGTATAATAAATCCATAACATTTATTAATAATAAGCAAACATAACAACATTCAGTAATATAAACACACAATAATGCAAGTATGTCTATGTGAAAAAGCTTGAAAACACATACATTACTGTGATAATTTCTAGCTCCATTCACATAAGCTACCATGGGGTAGATAAACATAAACTAGCCTAGAACACGAATCCCATCTGCTTAGTATATACCTACTAACTATTGCTTGTCTGGTCACAAATTTAATTAATAGAGTTCTCTGAGGAGGCTAATAATTAAATTTGTTTTAAGTGTATAACCTTTGTTTATATCTTATAATCCATGACCAATAAGTTGTCGCCTTGGGGCATACAATCATGAAGCATGCCCACAGAGATTTTCATTTCAGAAACCCAATCTAGTATATTACAAGTGGTGAACAACCTTCTTTAGGGTCAAAGTCACCTGGTTTCATAAAGGGACCAACAATGGAGACCATGGGTCCCAACCAAGAACCCTCTCCCACTTAATATTTTAAAAACAAGATTTATCCAAAAACAAGCATGAACAATTTTATGAGTGACACTTCCTATTCTACATAACATGTTATCAAACATATATCAAATTATATCATAAAGCAAGAAAGCATGATAAAGCATAACAATTGGCGATATGTATATATGGCCGTAACATTATGGTCCCACCCTAGAGAAAAGAAAATAAAGATTACAAAAATAAACCGAAACACATATCAATGTTCACTTTTGCGTCTCTACCATGTATCTGTCTTCATGTCCCCCAATTTTCTAAATAATCCTTTCCAATAAAATTCTAAAATTTAAAAATTTTTTGGACAATTTACTTAGGTTCCAAAATAATTTTCCATAATTTTCTATCTTAAAAAATTAACAAAATTATTCAAATAATTTTATCCAAAATTTTCCCTCATTGAAATTAATAAAATTATTCAAATAATTTTAATCCATAGTTTTCTCCAATAGAAAATAAATAAAATTATTTTTATCATTTTCCCATAAGATTAGGGTTGTTGGTAATCGTCCAAAATTAAAATAGATAATATTTATCATTTATGATTTTTCCTTAGGGTTAGGAATTTGATAACTACTCTAGATCTAAATTCCAAATTTAGATCTTATTCAAATAAAATTTAGCTTCTCAAATTTAATTACTAAAATTCAAATATTCAATTCTAGCTATTTGAATCCCATTTAAACTCAGGATGTTGTTTATCCCTAATCTTTCTTATGATCATAGTAGATCAAAATTTAAATCTTTTGAGTTCCAAATAATTTTTACACATAATCCTTCTCCAATTAGAAAGATCAACAAAAATCATTTAAATAATAATAACATAATAATTTTCTCTTTAAAATTATTATTCATTATTATTTATAATATAATACATCATAATATATTAAAACACATTATCATATTATATTATTCAACAATATATATTATTAATATATACAAACGGGTTTAGTGCTCGTGCTCTACGCGCATGCCTATCATATCAATCTAGGCCAACACAACTAGCCCACTTCCACTACAATCAGGGCTCGTTTTTTTCACACCTTAGTGGCTAGAGGCCACAAATTGGCATGGGGATCAAATTGATCCCTCCGTGTGTTTTCTAGGCAGGGAAAAAAAACAAGCCAGTGCAGTCCCATACTAGTTAAGACCAATATGCAACACAGTTTGCAGTTTTAACAATATATATTAAATATATATTTTAAACCCAAAAAGTTTACAAAAAATTCCAAAAAATAAATTGTAATGGCTTTAATAGAATACTCCATCTTCAATATCTGTCTTCATAGAATTAGCTTACATAGATAAATTACATAAAAAGTCCTAAACCATTTTTGATTTGTAAGAATTCTAAGGAAGCAATAAATTCAAAGCGATGATGATAGACCACATATTATTTCAATTACAATTCCATGAATAAACCTTAGATATATATTTTTAAACTCTAAGGAACATAACTGGCAATAATTAAAATTAAATAAATAATTATTAATTACCATTCACCATAAATTCCCATGATAACAAATAATTAATATTTTCTGCATATATTGATTCACATATAGAAACCCTAGAGTGCCATCACTCTAAAATATCAATTCAATACATAAGGAGTGAAATCAGTTTGGTGAAGCAACTGAACTTCAAAAATTTTTATGAATCATTAGGAATCTAATTTATGATACTGTAAATAATAAATTAAATCTAATTTAACGTACTTGTTGGAGACTGAAAACAATACATGTGATTGAACAATTCTTCAAGAACGAATCTCTACCCTTAACAAAAACTCACTATAGACTCTCCTCTAATTTCTGTCAATCTAAAAGATATACAATAGCACTCTTTTTCCGACTTAATCATAAATGAGGAAGAGAGGCATCTATTTATAGAGTCTACAAGCGGAGGTAGAATTTTATCAGGATTAGGAGAAGATTTTCTTTATCCTTTATTTGTAGAAAACACCACCCAAGGATGAGTTATCCTTTGGTGTATATCCTACATCAGGTGGGATAATTCAAAATCCCAGCCAATCATAGTGTAGGAATTTGTGACAATTTGCATCATCTAGGATAATTCTTATTCAAATAATTCTAATTAAATTTAAATTCCATTATCCAAGATAATTAACTAATTTAAATAATTATGAATAATTACCCTTTGTCCAAATTCAAATACAATTAGGATTTAAATTAATTATTCAAAATAATTAATTATCAAAAATTCCTAATAATTAAATTTGAATAAATATTATCTTGAAACTAATTAATTAAATAATTAATTTCATTTATCCTTAATGCTCCACCACAACCATAGTCCAACTAGATTGTTGGGCTTACACACTGACGGTCCAATAACCCGTCTACCGTAACCTCTTATATTACCTATGGTAAACCATTCTACATAACTAGTCAAGGAATTCGTGAGCTAGCTTTGGGACCTGATAGACATATATTATCAAGCTCCAATAATAATAGATAAATTAATCCTCAATCAATTATCCATTTAATTTTTAACTTTAGTGTCTCTCCATTGTAGACCTAAAACTGTACTCTTGATAATATACCATATTACAAGACTCTTGAAATATAAACCTTGTCACTTTGACCTCTCATATTATGTGTATCCCCATAGGTTATCCATAATTGGAAAAAGAACTTAGTTTCATTTGTCTTCCGATTATTTTATCTTAAAGTTTCATTAATTCACTATTGGAAAATTCACCTTCTATAACACATACAAGACGAATATCATTTGGTTAGCCTCGTTATATTTTCCAATGCCTAAATAATGCCTTTAAAAAGATAACATTAACTCTTTGTTGAAGCGCTATAAATTTTGTTCTATAGATTATGCTTTCATCGAATATAGGTTGCATCTCTAACATATCGACAATAGAGCCTTCGTTCATCGGAACTCCTGCCGTTGGCATATCAAAAGATACAAGTTATAAACATGGAGTCATGAATTCACTTCAAGATTAAGATAACGCGTAAATGATTATCAAAGAGAATTAATTTAAGTCAAACGAAATTAGTATTAAATCAATTCAACTTTAGGTCCAGTCTAGTGAGTGATCACTATTAGATCTACCACACTAATGTGTCTACCATGAAGTCAATCTGCTCCGACGACAAAGATAATCCCTCTCTCAATTGGATGCAGATCCCCATACAACCTTAACTTGTATAAAGTGCCCAGCTCTATACATAGATTGCAGGCTATATAATTTAGACTATTAATCTCCAAATCAGATCTTTCCGCATATAAATTCCATATATTCCCAATTCCAAGATTTGATTCTAATAATCATAGATCACATGTTTGCTATTATACAATCATTGATAGGATAGTAATATGGTGACCATTATTAATACATATAATATTTGTATTATTATTTATTTTACCAAAAAATGTCATAAAGACATCAAAAGTATTTATTCATTCGGGCACTGATCCTAATAGAAATTCAACCTGAGCCAAGCATTTTTATCAGGCTTCTCTTGAATTGGGCCTCAAAATCATTCAACTTCCATAGAATTGGTTGAGACACCGTTACTTTCCAAAGACTTATCGCCTTTAGAGGCCTTAACTATGGAGGGAGCTAGATCTTCCTATAGATGGGGCAGGTGGAGTAAAGTCAAATCAAATGGTAGTCAAGGGTGATGCATCAGATATGGTTATGGGGGTCCATTGCAGAGAGGTTATTGGAGGTGTCAATTGTAAATCTGATTGTAGATGTCCCTATTCAAAAAGGACAAGCTCTCGGCTTGAAGCAAGGGTTTCTTGATCTAGTGGAGTACTCTTGGTAGGGGTAACACCATGCCTGAAGCAACAAAGGGTCTTCCTTGCCTTGGTCACCCACATGCAAAAGCCAAGCAACAACAAACAAAGTTTGGAGCAAACATAAGGGCACTATATATATATATATATATATACATATAACAATAAAGTGGAAAATGATGAATATTCAACGACTAGTATAAGGGAATAAGGCCCAATGTTGTGGATTCCTCAGTTAGCAACTTGCATCTACACAAGGTGAAGAATAAAAATGGGTTCCCTAGTTAGCAGCTTGCATTTGCATGGGACAAAGAACAAAAAAAGGATTCTTGGTTAGCGGCTTGTATCCCCACAGGACAAAAACAAAATGAATTCCCCTAATAGCTGCTTGCATCAGCATAAGACAAAAAAAAGCCCTGATTAGTGGCTCGAATCCTAACAGGATGAAAACAAAAATGGATTCCCTAGTTAGCAGCTTGCATTTGCATGGATGAAAAAAAAAGAAACGAAAATGGATTCCCCGACTATTTTGCACGGGACAAAAAACAAAATAAATTCCCTAGATAGAGGCTTGCATTAACACAGGATGACAACAAAAAAGGATTCCCCGACTAGTGGCTCATATCTGTAAGGGATGAAAATGAAAATGGATCCCTCGGATAATAGCTTGCATCTAGATAGAATGAAATTTTTCATATTAGCAGCTTACAACCAACCCAGATGGGTGTGGGAAAGTGTCAATGGTGCACACTTTAAGATGATGAATTCACTGATGTCGCCCACACCAGGATATATCAACGTGTGACTTGCAACCATATAATTGAGCCCCATGGTCCCTGATAACCGTGTCAAGATGCCCCAAGCGTGCCACTTGCAACCATATGCTTGCATAAATGTGTTTGCTCGATGTTGCAGCTTATGCTCCTAGATGTCTCGTGTCACAAGTTGCAATTGCACGACGGGATGATTTGGCAATCACAAAATGGTTTAAGGTCAACATACTTCATATAAATAATAACACTACTCCCTTAAGGGAAAGAGACTGAGGACCACGCATGGGAAACATAAAAGAAGGTAATAAATGGTACTTGCACATTAGAGGCCTCATCTTGAGGAGTAGAGCTTCCCGTGGCCACAGTAGACTTATCAAATTTCTCTATGGGCAAGGTTTTTCTTGAGGCAGCAATAGCGTTACCTACCTCCTCCTAAAGAACATACTTCCCCGAACCGACATGAACAACACTGTATCCCAAAGTAGCAATGGATTTACCCTATTTTCAAACCTAGGGCTATGAGAAAATGTAAGGAATGATTACTCACATAAAAGGAAAGACAAGGTGTCACCACCAGTAAAATGGCTACCTAGAACCTTGATCTTCTTTCCTTCAAGGTGGTGTCCTTCTTCTTATTGTCCTAAGTCGTAGCCTGCTTCAATGAGATCAAAATAAATGAGGTAGTCACTCTATGGCAATACAACAAGAAAAGAAAGATGAAGTTCAAACTTAAGGTGTCCATACAATGGTTAGTAATGAAAACTTTCCAAATGATGCAAACATATGCTTATGTCCTTGAGATAGAAGAATTACATAAAAAACTTAATAAAGCATAACAAGGGAGAAAAGAGCTATGCAGAGCAAGATGAGAAGGAGAACTACCTGAACTGAAGGTTTCGATTGATCAGGCAACTCCATATAAGAAGCTGCATTCTCATCATCTAGAGTCTTGCTCTGATCTTGTTCCTCGCTTATGCTAGTTGCACCCCAAGCACTAAAGGCTAGCTGAGGGCTCTGCCTCTTTGGAGTGGAGGTCGTTGCCTTATATTCTTTTTTCCTTAGCCATGTAGACATTAGCCATGTGAAGCTTCTTAGAAGAGGGGAAAAATTTACTAGCTCTTTATTTCTTTTTCTTTGCTAAGGAGGGGGGGATGTAGCAAGGGAAGCCTTGTCTGCCAGGATCACACCAACAAAGGATTTGCTAATGCTCATAATGAGCTAGTAAGGGTAGTTGGCCCACTCCATGTTTGTCTTGATAAAGGAGGAATTGGGGTCCTTCAAGCGCTCTTTGGTGAATTAGTTGGAGGAGGAGGCATAGGCTGGGCATTAGAATTAGGCAAAAAACACACGGCCAATACTTAGAGAAAGCATCAGTGACCCCAACCTGGTATTCCTAACTTAGAACAAATGTGATATCCTTCTCTAGATTTGGGAATGTTGTACTAGTCTAAAATCCAACCCCTACACGGTCCTATTCCTCCTTAAGAAAAAGGAACAACAGGACATACTAGGCAAACCTAAACTGGTATAACACTCAATGAGGCCGGTAAAGCACCCTTAATAACTTGCATCTAAATAAAGAACCAAAAGGAAGCATGACCAAATAGAAAGAGCAAAGTAAAGGAGGCGTAGGTTGGGATTTTCCTTAAACACCTTGCTTGGACACTGGACGACTATTTCTACTCTGAAAAACAGAAAGTGAAAAATGTTGGAAAAAATAGTATGCAGTAGAATTTTAAGATTTTTTATAGTAGAGTATTTTTCAAAACATAAGTTTGACATGCTATATGCATAAATTAACCAGATCTTACTAACATTTGAATGCCAAAGAAATCCCGCAATCCGTGAAGAGAAGTAATGTTTCAGAAGAGCCTCAACCAACTCGTCTTCTTTGCTATTCTCTATCCACGTCGGAGTGAGTGTGGGCTTACATGTATAGCTCTTTCTCCAGGTGACTCTCCTTCCAACCAATTGAGAGAACCCAAAGCTAGTGTTTGTGATTTGTGAACAAGAGCTCTCAGGGAGTTTTTAGATTTTCACCGGTAGAGTATCACTCTTAATCTCTCCATTGATCTAAATAATAATAAGACTCACTCCTTTTATATGGAGGTTGGGTCTAGGAGTTAGTCTTTATCAGATAATGCCTCAAAATTTGAATCAGAATCAAATTTGGATCAATATGTGATGAAATCTGCGTGAAACATGTGATCTTTTTATCACGCATAGGCAGGCCGATTTGTCTAACTAGTAGGCAAAACTTGTTCCATCGGCAGGCCGAACTTGAGGATCGGCATGTCGAATTGCCGATAAAAAAATCAAAACGAATCTTTTATTTTTCACCCAAGATTCTATAGGATAAAGTCTCAGTTTTAATTCAAATAACCCAATAGAAAAGTTATCTAATTAAAACAACTTTATTTAGATAATCTCTAGGAAATAAATGAATTCCTAATAATTCTACAAGTTTATCTTGATTTAATTTATTCAAAATTAAATCAACTGATAAATAAACAAGAATTATCCTATTCCAATAATTCAACAAGTTTATCTTGAATTAATTTTGTCACAAAATTAATTCAACCGATAAATAGACATGAATTATTTGATTCTTACAAATTTCAATCAATCTAATAAATCCAACATAAGTCACCAATTATTGAAAAAACACACCGTATCGTTACAGGATTTTGTGAGCTAGCAAAGGGGACCAAATGGACCTATATAGTTCAAGCTCCCGATAATTATGAAACCCAATATCCCAGATATACATTTCATAATTATCAACTCCGACGCTACTCTACTAAAAGCTTGTACCTGCACTCTCGAACTATATAGAATTACGAAGCCCATATAGCTAACTCTCCATGACATATCATAGTGTATCGTATCACCATAGGATTATCCATAACCAGCTTAAAGACAAGTTTTGTCTTACCTTCACGATTATTTTTATCTTACGTTCCATTATCTCACCATCGAAAAACTTACCATCCAAAGATAGTATACCATTCGATTACACCTATGTATCCAAATGGTTGAGCGCTTCAATTTTCTAATTACAGGATAACGCATATAAGAGGATATCACTACTCCTAAAGAAGAGCTATAGATTCCATATCTATGAACAACAGGTCTACGCTATCAAGAGTCATGCCTCCAACGTACCAACATGCATACCACTATTAAAATATGGGTGTCACCCTTTGGTACATCAAAAGACACAAGTCAAGACATAAGGCCTACTATTCATCTCAGGATTAAGATACAATACAAATGATTGTCTAAAGTGAATCGATTTGCCGAGACAGAATTATTAATCCAAATCAATTCACTCTATGTCCCAATTCAACACATCATCACCTATGACAATGTGTCAATTTTTCTATTCTTGGAGTCCACCTTTGATGACCAAGATAGACCATCTCCCAATAGGGATATAGACAACATAACAATCTTTACATGAATAAAGCACCTAACTTTATTCCCTCAATTGCAGATCTTGTGATTTAGACCGTCACCTTAAGAATTATGTCTTTCGCATAATCTGTCCATCATATTCCTAATTCTTAATGGTTTAGACTGACAGTTTTAGACTATTGTTTGCTTAATATACATTCAACAAGTATGAACTTAAGGAGGACAAGATTTAGTATATGAATAATAAATGAATTCTTTATTGATAAAAATGTCTTCAAAAACATATTACATTTTTACTCCTTAGGACATAGATGTCTAACAATCTCCCCCTTACACTAGGTGAGTAAATATGACAAATCTCCAATCCCCATACCTTCCACATGCCTCTCGAAGACTCTCCCAGTAAGTGTCTTCGTAAATGGATCAACTAAATTATCCTCTGACGTGATTTTGCACACTATGACATGCCCACCCTTAACGAAGTCCTTTATCACATGATACTTTCAATTAATATGTTTACTCTTCTTGTGAAATCTTGGTTCCTTAGCATTAGCTACTGCCACACTGTTATCACAGTACAGTGATACTGCCTTATCCATACTAGGAACTACCTCAAGATCCCCAAGGAACTTGCGGAGCCACACTGCTTCTTTCAAAGCATCACTAGCTGCCACATACTGGTCCTCCATCGTTAAATCTAAAGTGCAATCTTGCTTCACACTTCTCCAACTAATGGCACCGCCACCTAGAGTAAACATAAACCCAGAAGTTGATCTCCTCGAATCCAGACAGGATTGAAAATCTGAGTCAGTATATCCTAGAGGAGTCAAGTCCTCACCCGAATATACAAGCATATACCCTTGAGTCCTTCTTAGGTACTTGAAAATATGCTTTATCGTAACCCAATGGTTTGGTCCTAGATTCGCCTGAAATCGACTTACAATCCCAACCGCATAACAAATATCCAGTCGTGTACAAAGCATGGCATACATGAGACTACCCACTGCCAAAGCATAAGGCACCTTCTTCATGTATTATCTTTCTTCCCCAGACTTTGGAGAGTCTTTCTTAGAAAGAGTAATTCCAAAACTAGATGGTTGCCCACCTTTCTTAGAATCCTACATTGTAATCCTCTTGAGAATTTTATCTATGTAGCCGGCTTGTTACAAAGCTATCATTTTGTTCTTCCTATCCCGAAAGATCTAGATATCGAGAACAAAATTAGCCTCACCTAAGTCCTTCATTTCAAACTGCTTGGTCAACCATAATTTGATAGATGACAATTGTAACGCCCCCCTTATGGACGTCACAGATGCCGTTACATTCATACATTCATACTTATTTGAACTTTAAACATAAACATAATTACAAAACTTATACGATACTTTTAATTGTAAACATAATTAAAAGATACATAACCAAGATCCATTCATGCATATATATATATATATATTTTTAACATAATAACATTGCTTAACTTATTCCATACCATAATTTATTCAATTACACTTTAAATTAATCATAAACTTATTTTAATAAAATGGATATATCAAGTTGTAAAATCATAACTTAGAAAAACATCACATCACTTAAAAGTTACTTGTTCCCACAGTTCGGCAGGCCGAACTTGGGACTTCGGCAGGCCGGACTTGGGACTTCGGCAGGCCGGACATGAGCGGTAGGCCGGACATGATCGGCAGGCCGGAGTTCCTCAACCGGCAAGCCGACGAAGGCTTTGCAAATCTGGGCTTAAAAACCTGTCATCGTTCGGCAGGCCGACCGAGCCAAAATCCTTGAGAAAACTTAATTTGTAAAACAGATTTAACTTTTCATAAAAAAATGCGGAAGATCAAAATTCTTTAAAATGATAAAATAAACTATAAAACCATAGTTCATGTATTCTTAAAACTTATCATAAAAATATGTTCAAATAATAAACATGATTAAAGACACATAAACTTTCTTCTTGGCGTTCTTCCGGTTACAATTCATCGTGCTTTGTGCTCACACGCCTTCCCATGTCCTCCGCCTAATCCATGATTTTCTTACCCTTGTCTGCAACATGACATAAACTTGAATAAGCTAATGCTTAGTAAGTACATATAATTCTCACAATTTAAAAACATTTCATATACACCATCATCATCATAATAGTGCATTAAGCACATTTTCATAGAAACATATCTTTCATTACATTGACCATATTAAAACTTATTCCATTTTCTCTTAAGGGCCCAAGTGTTGCACCATAAACATCATTGTAGGCGCACCGTCATGAGAGGAGAAGGGTAGCTAATCCCAAACCAAACATGACATCTTAAAATATCATATGATAACATTGGTGTGCAACACTTATTAGGTGATACATATATACATTACTTTCATACTTTGAAACATGTCATCATCATACATGCATAACTTTAAATCATAGAAACTTTTCATAAGAAAACTTTACACAAAAATCATCATAAAATCATCGTAGAATAAACATCATTAGGAACATAACTCCAAACCTTAAAAAAAATCATGTCATGTTGCAGGTGAGAATGTACTTACCGTAAAAGCTAGATTACTTAACCTTAATATGCTTTGGTGACGATGCCGCGGTCTCGATGTGCTCGTTCCTTTGCGTGTTCATGCCATTTATCCATTTAAAAAAAAACAATAAAATTAATACTTATTATCATAGCGTAAATCATCCATTCAAATATCATTCATTCATATCACATCACATATACATTCATCTCATATTACAACATAATTCATAACCATAACTGTCAAAACATAAAATTATCATCACATAAACATGTTATCATGATTTTTCTTAAATCATAAAAATTACCTTAAGCATGTAAAAACAAACCATACATTTTAAACATGAAATCAGCCAACATTTGTAAGGCAGTGAGTAACCTTTTGAATACATTTTTCTAACAATTTAAAATACATATATTTTAAATTTCAAAATTCATACAAACATCTTATTATCATGCATTTCAATATCATAAATTATTCCTCATTAATAAAATCATTTAACCATATAAAACATTTCATAAAACAAAAATCCAAAAATAACATTGTTAAAACAGTTTTCTTGACCTAATCTCATAGAATTTTCATAACATAAAATACACTCATCAAAACATTACCAACCTTTGCAGTCCTTATCATAACATTTACGTGAACATTCTTGTCAACTTTCATGAAAAACAGCATTCATTTACCCCTTGAATAAAAATTACATTTTTCATGCATCATAGCCAACAACAATATTTACTGTGAGTGGCACAAGATTGAAAATTCATAACTTATCATGAACATATCAAAATGACTTGAAATTTAGAGAAACATCACATAACACATGCATGAATAACATATAAAAATTCATGACAAAATACAATACCTAGAGGAAGATATTGCAGACGAATTGAGGAGAAGAAATACTTTTCAAAAACACCAAAAGAAATGAATTCTTACCTTAAAAATTTTCTTCTCAAAACCCTTGAATTCAACCAACGAAATATAACTTTTTCTTTCAATATTTGCAGAGAATTTTTTTTTTTTTTGAGAGAAAGAAGGATGGAATTCGTGGAGAAGAGAAGAAGAAGAGAGAAAGACAAAAGAAGCGTCTCAGAAGTTGAGAGAGAGAAGACGTGAGAGGATGAGAGAAAAATGAAAAAAAAAAAGAACGTTAAAATTTTTTTAATGTAGTGAGCATAACTGACGAAAAATTCAATACTCTCCATTAAGTCAGAAATTTTCTGACTCATTGATGGCTAATTGGTGTGGAGGAAGGAGAGACAAGAGAAAGTCAAACAAATCATTCATCACTTACCATGTTTTGCCCTCTTAAAATGGGAAACCATTTAAAACAATACCAATCAATGCGAAGCCAAACCTTTTATTTCCTTAACTGATAAAATTATTCCATTATTATGTCAATTAATCACAATAATTCACCCATTTAACGTAATCATCTCAACCATAAATTTAGAGAGATTTTTGCTGACTGCTCATCAGCTGTCTTTGGCCTGACGATTCTCCACATCGGCCTGCCGGTTCCATCAAGTTCGGCCTACCGATGGTTTCCATCGGCCTACCAATCTTGGGCAGACTTTTCGACTTGCCAAACTTGAAAGTTTGGCCTGCCGAACTGTCTTTAAAATACCATTCATTAATGCATTCAAATCATCATTGCATCATAATTAAACATACATTAAAATTAACATGAACACTTGAGCACAACGATTCCATGCGGTCGTCACCTGTCATAGAACTTGAAATAAAAGTTAGTAACATTAAAATCATAAACCATAACATATAACATAAATTATTAATAAAATTTCCTTAATATCATTACTAACTTAACATGATCCGTTACATAAAAATACGTAGGTGTTGCAATTCTCCCCACCTTATAAAAGTTTCATCCTCGAAACTTAGAATAATTGCGGATACATAGTTCTCATGTCATCTTCATGTTCCCGTGTAGCTTCTTCAACTTGATGATTTCGCCATAACACCTTGACCAATGGAATTTCTTTATTCCTCAAGGTCTTGGTTTTTCGATCGAGTATCTTCATTGGCTTTTCTTCATAACTTAAGTCTTCCCGTAACTCGATCACTTGTGGTTCAATCACATGCGTAGGGTCCAAGACATACTTCTTGAGCATGGAGACATGAAACACATCATGCATTGCGGACATTTCTGATGGCAATTTCAACTGATAAGCCACCTTGCCTATCTGTTTAACAACTTCATAAGGACCGATAAATCTTGGACTTAACTTGTCTTTCTTCCCAAACCTCATAACTCCTTTCATTGGTGCAACTTTCAAAAACATATATTCGTTCACAGTGAACTCTAAGGGTCTTCTTCTCTTGTCAGCATAACTCTTCTGACAACTTTGAGCGGTCTCTATTCTTCTTCTTATCAACTTTATCATCTCAGAGGTTTCATTCACAAAATCAATTCTTTCAGCATCGACGCTTTCCATCAGCTTCTTTTCACCAACTTCGTGCCAACATATAGGCGACCTACATTTTTGCCCATACAGTGCTTCAAAAGGTGCGATCCTAATTGTCGCCTGAAAGCTATTGTTGTAAGCAAACTCTACTAATGGCAACATTTTACACTAGATGGTCTTCAAATCGAGAGAACAAGCCCGTAGCATATCCTCTAAAATCAAGTTCGTCCTCTCCGTTTGGCCGTCTATCTGAGGATGGAAAGCTGTACTGAAATGTAGCCTGGTTCCCATTGTAGTCTGTACACTCTTCCAAAACTTAGATGTGAACCTGCCATCACGATCTGAGATGATTGACTTGGGAATCCCATGAAGTCATACAATCTCTTTGACATAGAGTTCCGCTAACCGTTCCATGGAGTAAGTGATCTTGATGTGAATGAAATGCGTCGTTTTAGTTAGTCAATCCACAACTAACCAAATTGCATCATAACCGTTCATAGTTCTGGGCAAACCAGTAATGAAATCCATTGCGATATCCTCCCACTTCCGTTCCGGTATTTGGATAGACTGTAGTTCACCACCAGGTCTCTGGTGTTCAGCCTTTACTTGTTGACATGTCATACATTTCTTCACATACAATGCAACATCATGTTTCATTCCAAACCACCAGAAGTTACACCTTAGATCATTATACATCTTTGTTGCACCTGGATGAAAAGAGTAAGGAGTGTCATGAATTTCTGCCAAGATCTTTCCCCTTAAGTCATCAACATTGGGAACACATAAGCGGTCCTTGAGGTACAGATTTCTGTCATCCGCAATACGAAACTCTTGACATTTTCCTTCTTTCATTTCTTGTTTAATCCTTACAAGACTTACATCTTATCTTGTTTTCTCTGAATTTCATCGTACATCGTCGGAGCAAGAGAGAGTGCTGATAGTTGTCCTGCTATAAGTTCCAAACAGAAGTCTAGAATTTCCTTTCTTAAAGGTGGAGACATTACTTGCATTGACATCAACGTGGCAACTGACTTCCTACTTAGAGCATCAGCCACCCGGTTAGCTTTTCTAGGATGATAAAGGATTTCACAATCGTAATCCTTCACCAACTCTAGCCATCTTTGTTGTCTCATGTTCAAGTCTCTTTGCGTGAAGTAGTACTTCAGACTTTGATGATTAGTGAAGATCTTACATTGGACCCCATATAAATAGTGCCTCCATATCTTCAACGCAAAAACAACTGCTGCTAACTTGAGGTCATGAGTAGGATAGTTCTTTTCATAATCCTTTAGTTGTCTTGAAGCATAAGCAATCACCCTTTCATTTTGTATTAGTACAGCTCCAAGGCTCATCTTAGATGCATCACTATAAATTACAAACCCATCATTTCCTTCTAGAATAGCCAATACTGGAGCTGTCATTAGCCTCTTCTTCAGTTCTTGAAAACTCTTCTCGCATGCATCTGTCCATTCATACTTCTTTCCTTTACAAGTCAGATTCATGAGTGGAGCTACTATTTTGGAGAAATCTTCTACAAATCTCCGATAATAACCTGCTAAACCCAAGAAGCTCCTTATTTCACTTACATTCGTTGGTTGCTTCCAGTTGAGAATAGCTTCTACTTTAGCAAGGTCAACCATAATCCTTTCCTTTGAAATAACATGCCCCAAGCAAGACACTTTATCAAGCCAAAGCTCGTATTTGGAAAACTTTGCATATAGCTGGTGTCTTCTTAAAGTCTCCAGCACAATCCTTAAATGCTCCTCATGTTCTTCTTGATTCTTAGAATAGACAAGAATATCATCGATAAATACAACAAGAAATTTATCGAGAAAATCCTTGAATACTCGGTTCATCAAATCCATAAAAGCAGCCGGTGCATTCGTCAGACCGAAAGGCATAACCACAAATTCATGGTGACCATACCTCGACCTGAAGGCGGTCTTGGGGATATCTCCTTCTTTAATCTTCAACTAATGATATCTCAATCGTAGATCAATCTTTGAGAACACAGATGCACCCTTGAGCTGGTCAAACAAATCATCGATTCGAGGCAACGGGTACTTGTTCTTGATTGTCACCTTGTTCAGCTCTCTGTGGGGCATTGGCATTCATCAACTTGGGGTAGTTCTTAACAAAGTGGTCTTCACGCCCACAAATGAAACATTGGTTTGTTCCCAAACGACATTCCCCTGGATGCTTCTTTCCACATTTGGCACATGGTTGAAACCGTCTGTTATTGTTGTTGTGCTGACCATCATTATGCCTTTTGTTATCTTGGCCCTGCTGGTTTTGAGGATTGCCCTTCCTCTTATTATTCCTCTAGTTTTGGTTGTTGTTGTTGTTGCTGTTGTTATTGTTGTTATTCCTGTGTGGAGGGCGGTTCTGGTTGTTTACATTATTGGCCTATTGGCCAGACTAAGGCTGATTCCTTCTTAACTTTGACAGATGGAACTCCGCATGTTGAGCCCTCATGACAACCTGTTCTTGAGTCCTGGGTGGACTTGCCCCATCCACAATAGCAGCAATTTCAGGCCTAAGAACCTTGATCAGCCTTCTAACGTTTTCACTTTCATCCATAACCATTCCTGGACATAGATGAGCAAGCTGGTCAAACTTCGTCACAACATCTGTGACTGACATATCCCCCTGGTGTAGGTTCTCGAACTCCTCATAATGTTTCCTTGTGATATTCATATGGAAGAACTTTGTGTTGAACTCATGAGCAAAGTCTTCCCATGACATCTCTTCAACATTCCTGCTCTGTTCGATGCCATCCCACCATATCCTGGCCTCCATGGTGAGGCAGTACGAGGCACAGAGGACCTTCTCATTGTTCGTGAAATCCATGAGTCTTAAGGTGGTGTCGATCATCTTTAACCATCCCTGTGCGACTAACGGGTCCTTAGAACCCTCAAAGTCTGCTGGCTTAACTTTCTTCCATCTGACCAGAAGAGGTTCCTGATAAGCTGCTCTTGGTTCAGCAGCAGGAGCTGGAACTTCGTTGACTGGTGGCTGCAGAGGAGGAGGAGGAGGCTCATCATTGCCTCAACGGTCATCATTCTGTCCATTGGCCCTTAATTTGGCAATCTCTCTTCTTTGATCCTCCAATTGCCTTTGCAGCTCAACAATCATTGTCATGAGTCTTTCGTTGGTTTGGGTGCGCGTCTGCATTCTTCTATGACAGTCCATCGTTAATTCTCCTAAAAGAATTAGGAACTTAGAAATAATCTTCTAATTATGAGACAGGTTTTCACTACTAGATCATTAATCGTTAAACATCTAAACCTTAATCTTATCATCATACTTGCATCAAAACATCTAACTTTATAACATACTTACTTAGAGGACTTGGATTGACGTGTGGCGATATGAATTGTAATTGAAAATTCGCTCTGATACCAAAGCCTGTAACGCCCCCCTTACGGACGTCACAGATGTCGTTACATTCATACATTCATACATTCATACTTATTTGAACTTTAAACATAAACATAATTACAAAACTTATACGATACTTTTAATTGTAAACATAATTAAAAGATACATAACCAGGATCCATTCATGCATATATATATATATATATATTTTTAACATAATAACATTGCTTAACTTATTCCATACCATAATTTATTCAATTACACTTTAAATTAATCATAAACTTATTTTAATAAAATGGATATATCAAGTTGTAAAATCATAACTTAGAAAAACATCACATCACTTAAAAGTTACTTGTTCCCACAGTTTGGCAGGCCGAACTTGGGACTTCGGTAGGCCGGACATGAGCGGTAGGCCAGACATGATCGGCAGGCAGGAGTTCCTCAACCGGCACGCCGGCGAAGGCTTTACAAATCTGGGCTTAAAAACCTGTCATCGTTCGGCAGGCCGACCAATGATGTTTGGCAGGCCGACCAAGCCAAAATCCTTGAGAAAACTTAATTTGTAAAACAGATTTAACTTTTCATAAAAAAATGCGGAAGATCAAAATTCTTTAAAATGATAAAATAAAATATAAAACCATAGTTCATGTATTCTTAAAACTTATCATAAAAATATATTCAAATAATAAACATCATTAAAGACACATAAACTTTCTTCTTGGCGTTCTTCCGGTTACAATTCATCGTGCTTTGTGCTCACACGCCTTCCCATGTCCTCCGCCTAATCCATGATTTTCTTACCCTTGTCTGCAATATGACATAAACTTGAATAAGCTAATGCTTAGTAAGTACATATAATTCTCACAATTTAAAAACATTTCATATACACCATCATCATCATAATAGTGCATTAAGCACATTTTCATAGAAACATATCTTTCATTACATTGACCATATTAAAACTTATTCCATTTTCTCTTAAGGGCCCAAGTGTTGCACCATAAACATTATTGTAGGCGCGCCGTCATGAGAGGAGAAGGGTAGCTAATCCCAAACCAAACATGACATCTTAAAATATCATATGATAACATTGGTGTGCAACACTTATTAGGTGATACATATATACATTACTTTCATACTTTGAAACATGTCATCATCATACATGCATAACTTTAAATCATAGAAACTTTTCATAAGAAAACTTTACACAAAAATCATCATAAAATCATCGTAGAATAAACATCATTAGGAACATAATTCCAAACCTTAAAAAAACAATCATGTCATGTTGCAGGTGAGAATGTACTTACCGTAAAAGCTAGATTACTTAACCTTAATATGCTTTGGTGACGACGCCGCGGTCTCGATGTGCTCGTTCCTTTGTGTGTTCATGCCATTTATCCATTTAAAAAAACAATAAAATTAATACTTATTATCATAGCGTAAATCATCCATTCAAATATCATTCATTCATATCACATCACATATACATTCATCTCATATTACAACATAATTCATAACCATAACTGTCAAAACATAAAATTATCATCACATAAACATGTTATCATGATTTTTCTTAAATCATAAAAATTACCTTAAGCATGTAAAAACAAACCATACATTTTAAACATGAAATCAGCCAACATTTGTAAGGCAGTGAGTAACCTTTTAAATACATTTTTCTAACAATTTAAAATACATATATTTTAAATTTCAAAATTCATACAAACATCTTATTATCATGCATTTCAATATCATAAATTATTTCCTCATTAATAAAATCATTGAACCATATAAAACATTTCATAAAACAAAAATCCAAAAATAACATTATTAAAACAATTTTCTTGACCTAATCTCATAGAAATTTCATAACATAAAATACGCTCATCAAAACATTACCAAACTTTGCAGTCCTTATCATAACATTTACGTGAACATTCTTGTCAACTTTCATGAAATCAACATTCATTTACCCCTTGAATAAAAATTACATTTTTCATGCATCATAGCCAACAGCAATATTTACTATGAGTGGTACAAGATTGAAAATTCATAACTTATCATGAACATAGCGAAATGACTTGAAATTTAGAGGAACATCACATAACACATGCATGAATAACATATAAAAATTCAGGACAAAATACAATACCTATGGAAGATATTGCAGACGAATTGAGGAGAAGAAATACTTTTCAGAAACACCAAAAGAAATGAATTCTTACCTTAAAAATTTTCTTCTCAAAACCCTTGAATTCAACCAACGAAATATAACTTTTTCTTTCAATATTTGTAGAGAATTTTTTTTTTTTTTGAGAGAAAGAAGGATGGAATTCGTGGAGAAGAGAAGAAAAAGAGAGAAAGACAAAAGAAGCCTCTTAGAAATTGAGAGAGAGAAGACGTGAGAGGATGAGAGAAAAATGAAAAAAAAAAAAAGAACAATAAAAATTTTTTAACGTAATGTTTACAGACGTCCCCGGTCTCTGTTTACAGGTCAAGAGTTTTCGAAGCGTCCCTTGCCTCTTTGTTAGGGCTTGGCCTCCAAACTTGTCTTTAAAATTATCCAAGATCTACTTTACAGTCTCATAATCTTCATGTTGAGCCTATAGCACATTATTCATGCTAGCCATAACATAGCAGCGGGCCTGATCATTTATATCTTTCCAACGATTGTATGCTTGGAATTGCTCATTAATGGAGTCTCTTGTAGGCTTGGGAGGACAAGGGGTTGTCAACACAAATTTTAGTTTCTCAAAGGAGAGGACGATATCCAGGTTCCGTTCCAATCATTATAATTCTCTCCAGTTAATAGGTTTTTGTCAAATATCAAAGATAAAGCGTTTTTAGACATTTTTAATCTACAATAAAGAAACATATACCAAACATGAGCAAATATATCATAATTTGGTAAGATAACATAATCATTTACATGTGTTTATGTGTCAAAACCTTAAAAATATTATAACCTTACAACGATAATTCCCAACTCAAAATTCAACAAGCTCCTAGGGGAGTCATGCCAAATTCAATTAGGAACACGGATCCCCTCCTGATTAATATATGCCATCTAGGACCCATATGATCTAACATATATTAATAATCATTTCTTTGGCCATTAATTTTATTAATAGAGCTCCTAAGAGAGATTAATAATAAAATTAATATTTATAATTATCAACTTCAACGCTACTCCACTAAAAGCTTGGCGCTGCATTCTCGAACTATGTAGAATTACGAAGCCCATATAGCTAAGTCTATCGTATCCCTATAGGATTATCCATAACCGGCTTAAGGACAAGTTCTGTCTTATATTCCTGATTATTTTTATCTTACGTTCTATTATCTCACCATCAGAAAACTTACCATCCAAAGATAGTATACCATTCAGTTACACCTATGTATCCAAATGGTTAAGCGCTCCAGTTTGTTTTCCAAGTACAAGATAACGCATATAAGAGGATATCACTACTCCTAAAGAGGAGCTATGGATTCCACATCTATAAACAACAGGTCTACGCTATCAAGAGTCATGCCTCCAATGTGCCAATATGCATACCACTATTAAAATATGGGTGTCACCCTTTGGTACATCAAAAGACACAAGTCAAGACATCGGGCCCACTATTCATCTCAGAATTAAGATACAATACAAATGATTGTCTAACGTGAATCAATTTGCCAAGACAAAATTATTAATCTAAATCAATTCACTTTATATCCTGATCCAACACATCGTCATCTATGACAATATGCCAATGTTTCTATTCTCGGAGTCCACCTTCGATGGCCAAGACAGATCATCTCCTAATAGGGATATAGACAACATAACAATCTTTATATAAATAAAGCATCCAACTTTATTCCCTCGATTGCGGATCTTATGATTTAGACCATCACCTTAAGAATTGTGTCTTCCGCATAATCTATCCATCATATGCCCAATTCTTAAAGGTTTAGACCAACAGTCTCAGATTATTGTTTGCTTAACATACACTCAAGAAATATGAACACAAAGAGGACAAGATTTGGTAAATAAATAGTAATTGAATTCTTTATTGATAAAAATGTCTTCAAAAGCATATTACATTTTTACTCCTTAGGGCATACATGTCTAACAAAAAACACACCATCCGTATCTACATGAGGAACAGACTCGAACTAACCTAGAGCATCTATGAAGTCCAAAATAGAATGATCCACCACCAGCTTCCTTATAAGCCAACGACAGCACAATGGGAGTATGTCAACAAAGGAAAAAAAACATTTTTGCTGCCTAAAGATAAAGTGGTTGCCGAGCATAGCATCTGAAGTATCCCAATGAGACATCTAAAGGAATTAAACTGAAAGGTATGCGTCGATATAAAAGCGACTAGCACCAAGGAGCTCTTCCTCTATGAATGTGTTTAGGTGATAATACAGTTGGCCCAAGAACAAGGCAACTCATGGGAGTCTCTTTCCTTGGGCCACGATAATGGAAATGGGAAATAATTGCTTCTGGATAATGTCAAGCAGATAGCCAGGAAATAATGGGCCCGTTTGGTTCGAGTATTTGAATAGAGTATTTGAATGAAGATTTAAATTTTTTTGAGAGAAAATACTGTAGCAAAATGATTTGAACCGTGATTCAAGTATCGAAACAAACGGGCTCAATATCTTACTTTGAAAAAGGCAATCACGACCATAGCTCAATAACCATTATTGCCACCCAGACCAAAATGGAAATCCTTATCCTCAAAAGGACCATAGAAATACCAAACCAATATGCCAGCCTGGCTTGTGACTCATCGTAAATCTTTCTATAGATAGGCAGGGCATCGTCCAAGGTCTTCCTCTTCTTCTCCTCCTCTGAATTGGACAGGAAACAAGTCGAGAGTTCAAAATCAGAACAGATGAGAAGCTTAAAAATTTAAGCAACGTCTATCTGAGTCGAGACAAACTCTCTAGGGGCATAAATGATAATGACGCTGTTGCAACTTCATCTCTTGATTAGGTGCTTTAGGTTGAAAACATCCTTGAAGAGGCTGAACTTGGTACAAGCAATTAGGATAGACAGTATTAATGAATCAGATAAATAAGTTTAGACTTCTTTGTTTGAGAGTTCTGCAATGAGCCACTCATCCCATTCAATCGGGGTGTTGAGAGGGCATGCTAAGATAATTGAAACAGCATTAAGGTCTCCCCTTTAGAGCCAGAAGTAATTAACTAGATCAAAACATATGATATGTATGGTGTTGGGAGTAGGCTTGAAGTATGCGTCACTGGAGAGGTTGACTATGGAAGCTTTAGGTTCCTAGCCCAGTCAAGGAAATGGTCTTCAATAGTGAAAACCGCATCAATGAGATTTTGTAGGAAGACAGGCAGTTGTAGCCATGGCAAATCAAAGATACATCTGTGATAGAAGTCCACAACAATTACCAAAGAACAAAAAAGGGATAGCATTAGAGGCAAGGAAAAATGGCAATAGTAGCATTAGGAAGCAAATGATGATAATCAAAAGCATGGCCTAACGACCGCATCTAGATAACTAGCTCAAAGTAATACAATGTAATGAAAATACATAAGTTAATAAAGAGCATCAACGACACATGCAAGTCCATACTGTTGGGTTTGGTGCCCTAAAAGCTGTGACATTGTACATACTGTTAATAAATAAATAAAATGACATTTATTATTATTTTGGTTGATTATATGTATTATGAATACATTTATAAACATCAAGAAAATTCCATGATTATTTATGTGACTATAAATTTAGCATATAAGTGTTATTTGCTTGGGGATAAAATTTATAGATAATAATCTAAATAGTCCGTAATAATTAATTAAAGTTTGGGATCTTTAATTAAAAATTACAAGTACGATTCAATCTCATCTAAAATGGAATAGTCATTATCCGGACTATTAATGTAGAGACATTGGGTTGGAGGTACTATATATAATGAGATTATATAGGACTGGACCAGATAAATTATGAATCTCTAATAATCATCCGTTACAAATAGAGTATTCAAATTTATCACTATGATGATCATATATTTGACAGTCTTAATCCGGAGTATTTATTAGACTCCTATTTATTACATTATGTTTTTTGACTTGCATGGTAAGATTTGTCTAAGTACATATTATAACTTAGCATCTTGGAAACATAAAGTAATAAATGGCTGGGAATAATATTATACAGATATGGAATCCATTCCTTCCCTATGGAAGTTAGAAAAATAGTTCTCTTGAGTGATAATTCAAGGTTTGAACAATAGAGCGCTCTTTCATAATAAGATTATGAATTAATTGTTCATTAGAGAATTATTGGAACTCAAGGATAAAGATGTAATAAGAGAGGTGAACGGAAATTGAACCTAGCTCTTATTATGAACTATTTATAGAGGACTGACTTATATGTAATGATTATATCAATGGACTACTCGTTAATTTTCTTTGAGTAATTTTACTATAATCTCAAGAGTTCAGTTTCAGGTTTTTAGTGGAGTAACACTGAAACTAATAAATTTGGCACATTAATTAAAGAGTTTGAGTAAATGTTAAATTTATTGGAGCTTGGGTTATAGGTCCATAGGTCCCCAATACCACCTCTGTAACACTATATTGGATTATGCATAGAATGAATTATACATGTTTAATTTAGAATTTTTGAATTCTGAATTAATTTTTCACACTTGAATTATTAACGTGACACAGAAAAATGTTCTCTGTGACACATAATGTAATGTGATAAATGTTATCACATTTAATTGAGTATTAGTTAATTAATTAATTATTGTTAAAATCTATTCTTAAATAAATGTGATTTATTTTTGAATTGAGTTTTATATATATATATATAGTTTTGAACCAAATCTTTTTATATATATAAAAGATTTTATAATATATTAATATAATATTATAAATATAAAAAAAAAAAAGAAAAAAAAAGAGGGGAAAGCCGTGAACCAAGTTTCACGCTTTCCCTGCACACGCACACACACATATATATATATATTAATAGTGATTCGGTCAAAAAGTCAAAAAAAAAAAAGGGGCAAGTTGCTTCCTTTTCACGGCAAGTTTACTTATATGTATATGTATATATATGTTAACCGATTCGGGAAATAGAAGAAACAGGAAAACGAAAAAGAAAAGAAGAAAAAGAAAAGGAAAAGAAAAGGGAAAGAAAAATTACTAATGGCTCAGTTATAAAAAGAGAGAGATAACAGTTATCTCAGAAATTTTTATTCACATAATTTTTAGAGAGAAAAACTGAGAGTTCTTCTCTAAAGAAAAAGGTCTGCTATCTCATGTGTTGAGTACATAGCAGATTCAGAAAAGTATGAGGATAATTCATTCTTGCAGTTTGACGCCCACTCGTCTTTCCATTGGTGTGGAGGCCTGGTTTGGAAGATCGTGGTGTCAAAGAGGAAAGCTAGGATACCCTGATAGTCTTCAAAAGGTTAGTAAAAAATTCCTAAAGCTTTCTGTAATTAAAATTATATATCTATTCCCGATAAAATAAAGTTTTCAGAAAATTTTTGTTTGTCAACGATCCGTTCCTTCCGATGCATTTCATGTTTTAATTCCAACAAATGGCATCAGAGCGCGTTATAGCATATATAATTTTAATTAAACATGATTTTATTTTGATGATATCATGTTTTTGATGCATGTTTGTAGGCACTTTGCATCTTTGTTAATTTTTATTCATGTGATGAATTGTTGTTTAATGAACGGATTTTTGGTCGTTAATTATATGGTCCTTTTGAATTAATAATTTTATTTTCAGTTTGATTAGATCAATCTGTGTAAACCCATAAAGGGGTATAGGCTTTTTGTAATTTATTATTATTATTTTTTCTTCTTTCTTCTCTTTCACTTGCTACACGTGGAGCGATGAAGAAAAAGATGTCCATTGGATTTTTTGGCCCAGTTGAGAACTGTGGGCCTATCAGATTTCAAAGGCAATCCAGCAAATTGTTGCACAATAAACCATTTGATGAAGACTACAAAATTGGAGCAGGGAATTATGTATAAATTACAAGAAGACCCCTGTAATTTTATTTTTTATTTTTTGGGTTGTAATTTTAATTATCCAAAAGGACCCGGTCAAAAATTCATTGTTTATTTTCATTTTTATTTTCATGTGATGATTGTGATAACATGTTCATGCATGATAACATGTCATCTAGGAAAGTGCCCACTTATAGTTATTGTAACATGACATGCATACGCTTAGCATATTATTTTTATAAAGGAGTTTATAAAATGATTTAATATGTGTTAGCATTAATTTAATGAGATTAAATTAATTGGGTTGGTTTTATAGAAACTTAATGTATTAAACAACCAAATAATGTGAATTTAGTTTTAACAGTTAAGACTTGGTAAAATTCACATTAATTCTAAGTTATCTAATTTTAAATTGTTTAATATTTGGTAACTTAGACAATTCATAATAAATTTAGATTTTTAGAAAATCTGGTAATTTATTTAAGTGTAAATAGAATGAGATTCTATTAACACATAATATAATCTAGTAATTAAAAATTATTTTTAACTACTAGAATTATGAAACATATGATGTTTTATAAGATAAAACACATCTTCTAAAATAATGAGTGGGAGAAGGTAATATGACAATATAACCTGCGGTCTCCACTATTAGTACAACACCGTGAGATTTAGGTGGCGCCTCGCGACGCTTTGATTTCGTCCTTCCTACGGAGGGTGTCCATTTAAATCAATATCAAGGTTGGCTTCCTTGAGATAGGATTTTATAATGTATTTCAAAATTGACCTACCCTACGGCGGCAATTTTGAGTTAAGTTGTTAAAATCCAAAATAGTGGGTTACACTCATAAAGACATAATTAAATTGTTAATTATATCTTGACCAAAATAAACGGTTATTAATAAATATAGAAAATATGAGATATTTTGAATATATTTATTAATTGAGAATGTCTCAATTCAATTCATAAATAATTTGACCTACCCTACGGCGGCACTTTATTTATTAAAATTGAATAATCGTGGAATTATTAAAATATTTTTTGTGTTTTTCATATGCATCATGCATCACGTTTACTATTCCAAAACATATATTTATGATGTTTATGTAACCATTTTAATTTATGCTATTTTATTTATTTATTACAGCGACAATGTCTAATCCAATCATCGCAATTCTCTCAAATGAAAAATTAACCGGAGATAATTTTGTCAAGTGGAAGAGTAATATGAACATTGTACTAATTTGCGAAAGTTACAAGTTTGTCCTAACGGAGGAATGTCCTCCAGAGCCTGCTGCCAATGCTCCTCGTAATGTACGGGAAGCATATGATCGTTGGATCGAGGTGAATAATAAGGCCCGTTGTTTTCTTTTGGCTGGGATGTCTGACGTGCTTAGGATGAAGCACGAAAGCATGGAGACCGCTTATGAGATAATGCAGTCTCTGCAAGACATGTTTGGTAAACCTTCTGAAAAGGCACGCCATGAAGCCGTTAAGGCAGTAATGAATGCAAAAATGAAGGCAGGGATTTCGGTCAGAGAACATGTTCTCAACATGGTTAACTATCTCCATGAGGCCGAGGTCAACGGGGCTATGATAGATGAAGTCACACAGGTGGGGATGATTTTAGAAACCCTCTCCCCTGCGTTCCTTTAGTTCAAAAGCAACTATTTCATGAACAAGCTGAAATATAACATGACTGAGTTGCTTAATGAGCTTCAAACCTTCGAGTCTATTTCGAAAGAAAAGACTAAAGAAGCTTAGGCAAATGTTGCAGAAGCTCAACCTTCCTCTTCTGCCCAAAAGAATAAGAAGAGGAAGGGGACTGAAGGAAGTGGTAAGTCTAAGAATAGAGGGCAACCTAAGAAGAACAAAAGCAACAACAACAAAAAGAGCTCCAACCAAAAGAAGCCTAAAGGAAAATGTTTCCACTGCGGCGTAGTTGGGCACTGGAAGAGAACCTGCAAGAAGTATCTTTAGGAGCTCAAAGAAAAGAAGAACAACGGTAAATCAGATTTACTCGTTTTAGAAGTTTGTTTAGTTGAAGATGATACTTCACCTTGGATAATTGATTCAGGGGCAACTAACCATGTTTGTTCTTCTTTGCAGATGCTTAGTTCTTCAAGGGAGCTTGCCGACGGGGAACAAACGATGAGAGTGGGAACGGGAGAGGTTGTTTCGGCAAGAGCAGTGGGAGTTGTTAAACTTTATTTTAGAAATAAGTTTTTAATTTTAGACAATGTTTATTACATTCCTTGTTTTCGTAGAAATTTGATTTCTGTTTCTAGGTTGTTTGAACAAATGTTTAATGTTTCTTTTAATAATAATTATGTTAATATTTCTAGAAATGGTTTGGATATTTGTTCTGTGCATCTGGAAAATGGGCTTTACACCTTAAGGCCCAACGAAAAAGCACTGCTCAATACCGAAATGTTCAAAGTTGAACAACCTAAACCCAAGAAGCAAAAGATTTCTTCTAATAATGAAACATACCTATGGCACCTTAGATTAGGTCATGTCAACCATGACAGAATTAATAGACTGGTAAAGGAAGGTCCTTTAAAAGAGCTAAAAGTTAGTTTTCTACCAGTTTGTGAATCTTGTCTTGAAGGTAAAATGACTAAGAGGCCTTTCTCTGCAAAAGGCGAAAGGGCCAAGGAACCACTTGAGCTAATACATTCAGACGTCTGTGGTCCAATGAATGTACAAGCCCGTGGTGGTTACGAATATTTTGTCACATTTATTGACGATTATTCAAGGTATGGTTACATATACCTAATGCAAAGGAAATCTGAAACTTTCGGAAAGTTCAAAGAATTCCAAGCGGAAGCTGAAAAGCAATTAGGAAAGACGGTGAAGATTCTTCGATCTGATCGAGGAGGAGAATACCTTGATACTGAATTCAAGGGTTATATGATAGAACATGGTATTCTATCACAACTCACCGCACCTGAAACACCACAACAAAATGGTGTTGCAGAGAGAAGAAATAGAATGTTGCTTGATATGGTGAGATCCATGCTTAGCTACTCATCATTACCCACTTCATTTTGGGGATTTGCACTACAAACTGCAGTATATCTTCTAAACATAGTTCCATCTAAGTCTATTTCAAAAACACCTCTAGAGTTATGGAATGGTCGCAAACCTAGTATGCGACATATCCGTATATGGGGGTGTCCAACACATGTGCTGAAAGGTAAGACTGGGAAGTTGGAACCACGTTCTGAAGTATGCTTATTTGTGGGATACCCAAAGGGAACGAGGGGAGGTTTGTTTTATAGTCCACAGGATAAGAAAGTATTTGTATCGACAAATGCCACTTTTCTCGAGAATGATTATATGACAAACTATAAACCTCGTAGCAAAATTGTACTTGAAGAGTTACTTTCTGATCAGATCAGACCGCAACCGACAACTGTTGTCGAAGGACAAAATGAGGAGGCCACATCTTCCTATCAGAATGTCATACCACCTCGACGTAGTGGGAGGGTTGTGAGACAACCTGCTCGCTACAGGGAACTTGGAGAAGCAAATGTTGCTATCTTTGATAATGGTGAGGATGATCCATTGACATATCGTGATGCAATGGAAGTTTCTGAGAAGGAAAAATGGCTGGAGGCTATGAACCTTGAAATGGAGTCCATGTACTCCAATTCAGTTTGGGATCTTGTAGACCTACCTGAAGGGATAAAACCCATAGAGTGCAAATGGATTTACAAGAAGAAAAGAGGAGTGGATGGGAAAGTTGAGACTTTCAAAGCTAGGCTTGTGGCAAAGGGTTATACCCAAAAGGAAGGAGTTGACTATGAAGAAACTTTCTCGCCTGTAGCTATGCTTAAATCCATTCGGATTCTTTTATCCATTGCTGCTTGTCTTGATTATGAGATATGGCAAATGGATGTCAAGACTGCCTTTTTGAATGGCTATCTTGAGGAAAGCATCTATATGGTGCAACCAGAAGGGTTTGTAGTTAAAGGTCAAGAGCAAAAAGTTTGCAAGTTGCAGAGGTCCATCTATGGACTCAAGCAAGCTTCAAGATCTTGGAACTTGAGATTTGATGAAGCGATCAAATCTTATGGTTTCGATCAAAATATTGATGAACCTTGTGTTTACAAGTACATCAAAGATAAGAAGGTGGTCTTCTTGGTTCTTTATGTAGATAATATCCTACTCATTGGGAATGATGTAGGCGTATTATCTGATGTAAAGAAATGGCTCGCCAGCAATTTCCAAATGAAAGATTTAAGAGAAGCAAGTTATGTTCTTGGAATCCAACTCATAAGAGATCGCAAGAACAAACTGTTGGCGCTGTCTCAGGCATCGTATATCGATAAGGTGCTTATTAGATTTTCGATGCAAAACTCCAAGAAAGGTAATTTGCCTACACGTCATGGAGTTTATCTTTCAAAAGAGCAATGTCCCAAGACACCTCAAGAGGAAGAAAATATGAGACGGGTACCCTATGCATATGCAGTAGGAAGTCTAATGTATGCCATGTTGTGACAAGACCTGACATTTGCTATGCGGTGGGTATAGTCAGTCGATATCAATTCAACCCAGGATTAGATCATTGGGTAGCGGTTAAACATATTCTCAAGTATCTTAGGAGAACGAGAAACTATATGCTAGTTTATTCTGGTGAGAATTTGATTCTCATTGGATACACTGATTCTGATTTTCAATCAGGCAAAGAGCTTTGAGGGACACTTGGAAGGCTTAGGTCTTAGAGACATATCTCACCTGCTTTAGGGCAAGTGGGAGATTGTTGGGTTTGGTGCCCTAAAAGCTGTGACATTGTACATATTGTTAATAAATAAATAAAATGACATTTATTATTATTTTGGTTGATTATATGTATTATGAATACATTTATAAACATCAAGAAAATTTCATGATTATTTATGTGACTATAAATTTAGCATATAAGTGTTATTTGCTTGGGGATAAAATTTATAGATAATAATCTAAATAGTCCGTAATAATTAATTAAAGTTTGGGATCTTTAATTAAAAATTACAAGTACGGTTCAATCTCATCTAAAATGAAATAGTCATTATCCGGACTATTAATGTAGAGACATTGGGTTGGAGGTACTATATATAATGAGATTATATAGGACTGGACCAAATAAATTATGAATCTCTAATAATCATCCGTTACAAATAGAGTATTCAAATTTATCACTATGATGATCATATATTTGACAGTCTTAATCCGGAGTATTTATTAGACTCCTATTTATTACATTATGTTTTTTGACTTGCATGGTAAGATTTGTCTAAGTACAGATTATAACTTAGCATCTTGGAAACATAAAGTAATAAATGGCTGGGAATAATATTATACAGATATGGAATCCATTCCTTCCCTATGGAAGTTAGAAAAATAGTTCTCTTGAGTGATAATTCAAGGTTTGAACAATAGAGCGCTCTTTCATAATAAGATTATGAATTAATTGTTCATTAGAGAATTATTGGAACTCAAGGATAAAGATGTAATAAGAGAGGTGAACGAAAATTGAACCTAGCTCTTATTATGAACTATTTATAGAGGACTGACTTATATGTAATGATTATATCAATGGACTACTCGTTAATTTTCTTTGAGTAATTTTACTATAATCTCAAGAGTTCAGTTTCAGGTTTTTAGTGGAGTAACACTGAAACTAATAAATTTGGCACATTAATTAAAGAGTTTAATTAAATGTTAAATTTATTGGAGCTTGGGTTATAGGTCCATAGGTCCCCAATACCACCTCTGTAACACTATATTGGATTATGCATAGAATGAATTATACATGTTTAATTTAGAATTTTTGAATTCTGAATTAATTTTTCACACTTGAATTATTAACGTGACACAGAAAAATGTTCTCTGTGACACATAATGTAATGTGATAAATGTTATCACATTTAACTGAGCATTAGTTAATTAATTAATTATTGTTAAAATCTATTCTTAAATAAATGTGATTTATTTTTGAATTGAGTTATATATATATATATATAGTTTTGAACCAAATCTTTTTATATATATAAAAGATTTTATAATATATTAATATAATATTATAAATATAAAAAAAAAAGAAAAAAAAAGAGGGGAAAGCCGTGAACCAAGTTTCACGCTTTCCCTGCACACACACACACACATATATATATATATTAATAGTGATTCGGTCAAAAAGTCAAAAAAAAATAAAGGGGCAAGTTGCTTCCTTTCACTTCACGGCAAGTTTACTTATATGTATATGTATATATATGTTAACCGATTTGGGAAATAGAAGAAACAAGAAAACGAAAAAGAAAAGAAGAAAAAGAAAAGGAAAAGAAAAGGGAAAGAAAAATTACTAATGGCTCAGTTATAAAAAGAGAGAGATAACAGTTATTTCAGAAATTTTTATTCACATAATTTTTAGAGAGAAAAACTAAGAGTTCCTTTTCTAAAGAAAAAGGTCTGCTATCTCATGTGTTGAGTACATAGCAGATTCAGAAAAGTGTGAGGATAATTCATTTTTGCAGTTTGACGTCCACTCATCTTTCCATTGGTGTGGAGGCCTGGTTTGGAAGATCGTGGTGTCAAAGAGGAAAGCTAGGATACCCTGATAGTCTTCAAAAGGTTAGTAAAAAATTCCTAAAGCTTTCTGTAATTAAAATTATATATCTATTCCCGATAAAACAAAGTTTTCAGAAAATTTTTGTTTGTCAACGATCCGTTTCTTCCGTTGCATTTCATGTTTTAATTCCAACACATACAGCACATGAATCAAATTCAAACATTAAGCAAACCAAGAAGCCAATCGCACCAATGGTAAAGCTTTAATAACATGGAACCATGACATGTAGAAAAGAGACATGACAACAAAAAACGCAGCAATGACCGGTCCAAAAGAATCATAAAAAGTTCACAAAAACCTATTCGAGAAGAGGGATGCAAAAGGTAACTTCAACAACGATATGCAACAAATTCGTATGACAATAAAAAATAGGGGGACAACAAACACAACATTCTCAAACACAAGTTCACAACCAGTGATGCAACAAGGTATTTGTTCTTTAACTTGCAAAGATCATATGCAAGCATACTTGAGGAAAAAAAAGAAAAAAGAAAGTAGGCAATGTTTGGTTCCAAAAGTGCAAAGAAAAAGGGAAAGATGCAAGATTCATAATGCGTCTAAAAAAACTGAGTATGGAGACTAAGCAACAAGATAAGCCATTTCATAGAGTCATCATCATCGTCAAACCACAACCCTAGGAATGAGAATTTCTAAAAAAGAAATAAATAGAAAAAGGTCTTTAAGGACAAGTGGGCTTACCCAAAAAGGGCAAAAAAGTGAGAAGATGAAGACACCGACGTGGTCAAGAATGGCAATGGCGAGCTGTAGAGGGCAAAGAAGCATGGTTTCCCCTTTCTTTCCCTTCTGGGGTAGACGACAGCGATTATAGCAAGCAGAAGAAAACATACTCGAGTCAACAAAGGTGATTTCCTATTCCAGATTGGTGTTGGAAGCGTATGTGAAAATGGATCTCTTTGTTTTTATTTCTCTTTCACTAGAAGTTCGGGTTTTCTATGGGTGGGCGTTTGGAGTAATGGTTCTGTAAAGAAAATAGAAATTTTTAAAAAAAGAAGTTGGGTGCGGTTTCTTAACTAGGGGAAGAAAGAATGATTTCCAAGCGACACCACTTTTGAAGCATTATGGTGTGCAAAAAAAAAAAAAAAAAAGGTGACATCTAAAGAGGGAAAAGTGTTGCAGCAGCTGAAAGGACATGATTTGACAAGTTGTCTCATATCTGAGAAGGGCAAGACGTGTGGAAAGCACACCTTAACACATCAATTTGATAGAACCACTCTTGAAAAGTTATCGTGTCCTGAAGTGAGAGTTTCGCCTCATAAGGCCACCTAAAGAGATATTCAACCAGAATAGGTCATTCCTTTCTGAAAGGTTTTTTCTATAAATAAGCTTTCGAACCTACTTCCTATACAAGACAGGTAGCCAACAACTATAGACACAAATGGTCACCTACCCTAACAAGGTTAAAGGCTAGTTCTAATAACTGAGGATTGATTGCTCAAACTATCTCGCTATGCTGCCCATCCAATCGAGGGGCTAACGTTGATGCCTTGTTTTTACAAGGTTCAAGCCTAGCCCATATCCAATGATGTGGCCCAAGGTAAGGCATGTGGACCCAAGCCACGAAGCAAGGGTCTCTAAGTAGGCTGTCATTTGAAAGATCAAGAAACATGAATGGATCTATTTTATTTGGTCAAATTAGATTTTTGACTCACTTGGGAGGGCAAAATATGATGGAAATTATAGTAACTTAGGTATAGAGGAAATTATAATAAAAAGCTAACCATAAGCCTTAGCCCAATCTTGGAAGGCGGCCTAACTAAGTTATCCTAACCCAATCCATATGACAACCATACCTAATTGGACAACCTTTTCAGCCCAACTAGCCTATCTAAGCAAGCGAGCCCACTTAACCCAAGCATCCCACCTGGACCAATCAGGGTGCGAAAATTATCTAGCTCACCTCACCTGGTCAATATGTCTCTACCATATCATGCTAAAACCTTCATTTTCCCTGTCAAGATTTGACCCTTTTTTCCAGGTCTAAAACTTATATAGAAGAGAAAAACATTGGTTGAAACCATGGAATCCTCTTTTTATAGGCCTCCTGAAATAGAATGATAGAGTGGTTGAAGGCCTGAGAGAGTTGTCAACTTATCCCCCAACTCTTGAGTTGTCTTTTAGAAATTTTGGAGGGATTTTTCCCTCCTTTTGTATTGCCATTTTAGGTCTTCATTAGAAACCCGTCTTATAACATTCGTCAACTGAGAACTCCAAATAGGAATATTCTTAACGAAGTGTCAAGAAGCATGCAAATATACATGGTTGCAAGTAAGAAAGTGTACTAGGGTACATATATCATTCCCACGAGGATTCGGGTTAATTCTTGTTAATTACCAAAATTATATTAGACTCTAGAATTATTTGTGTAGGTAAATGAGTACGCAGTGGAATTTTAAAAGTTTTACATCAAAGTATTTTCTAAAACATAAATTTGACATACTATATACATAAATTAATCAGATCTTACTAACATTTTTGTATGCCAAAGAGCTTCTACAATAGTGAAGAGAAGAACGTTTAATAAGGGCCTCAACCAACTAGCCTTCTTTGCTATTCTCGATCCACGATCGGAATGTGTGTGGACACACATCATATAGCTCTTCCACCAGTGACTCTCCTTCCAACCAATTGAGAAGACCTAGAGCCAAGGTTCGTGATTGTGAACAATAGCCCTCATAAAGTTTATGAGTTTCTCACACTAGAGTACTCACTTTTAACATCTCAACTGATCTAAATAACTAAAAAAACTCACCCTTTATTTATGGTGGTCAAACCCAGGTTGGTTATTATTAGATAAGGCCTCAAAAACTCAAATTTGGATCAACTTCTGATAAAATAATGTCTGAAACATGTAATCAAATAATCGTTAGATCAGTAGGCCGAATTAATGGATCGGCCTGTCAAACTTACCCCATCAGCAGGCCGAACTAATGGATCGACCTACCGAACTTGCGATAATCTGGTCTCTGAGAATCTTTTATTTCTAACTAGAGATTCTCAAATAAAGCCGCAGTTTTAATTCAAATAACCTAATAGAGAAGTTATCTGATCACGCAGCCATATCTAGATAATTTCATAGAAAAAGTATTCCTGATGATTTAACAAGTTTATCTAAAATTAATTCAACTGATAAACAGACATGAATTATCTGATCTTATCAAATTTCAGTCAATCTAATAATTTAACATAAGTCATCAATTTATTAGAAAAACACGCCATATCGTTACAATATTTATTATGAGCTAGTAAAGGGGACCTGATGTACCTATATAATTCAAGCTCTGATAATTATAAAATACAATATCCCAAATACATATTTTATAATTATCAACTGTAATGCTACTCTACTAAAAGCTTAGAGCTACATTCTCAAACTATATAAAATTACGAAGCTCCAAATTAGCTAAAGTGTCCATGACATATCATAATGGGTCGTATCCCTATAGGATATTCATAATTGGCTTAAAGATAAATTCCATCTTACCTTCTCGATTATTTTTATCTTATGTTCCATTATCTCACCATTGGAAAACTTACCATCCAAAGACAGTACACCATTTTGTTGCACCCATGCATCCAAATGGTTAAGCACTCCAATCTTCCAATTACAGGATAACGCATAAGAGAATATCATTTAGCTCCATATCTATGAATAATAGGTCTACGATATCAAGAGTTATGTCTCCAACATACCGATATATGTGCCATGGTAGAGTTAGAATGTCACCCTTTAGTCTATCAAAAGACATGCATGAGTCAAGTTAATGGGCCCATTAGTCATTTCAGGATTAAGATACAACACATCTGATTGTCTAAAGTGAATTAATTTGTATAGATGTAATTATTAATCTAAATCAATTCCACTTTATGTCTTGATCCAATACATTATCACCTATGACAATATACCAATGTTTTTACTCACGGAATCCAACTCTGATGGCCAAAACAAGCCATCTTCTATTAGGGATTTAGACAGCATAACAGTCTTAGCATGAATAAAGCACCCAACTTTATTTTTTCGATTGCGGATCTTATAATTTAGACTATCACCTTTAAGATTCTTATCTTCCACATAATATGTCCATCATATGCCTGATTCTTAAAGGTTTAGACTGATAGTTTCAGACTTTTGTTTGCTTAACATACATTCAACATATATGAACGTAAAGAGGATAACATTTGGTATATGAATACTAAATAAATTCTTTATTGATAAAATGCCTCCATAAACATATTACAACATTTATCTCCTTAGGGCACATATGTCAACAATCTCCCGCTTGCACTAAGTGAGTAAATATGGCATATCATGCATCCCCATAGCTTCCACATGCCTCTCAAAAACCCTCGCAGTTAGTGTTTTCATAAATGGATCAGCTAAATTGTCATCAGATGCAATTTTACATACAGCAACATGCCCGTCCTCAACAAAATCCTTTATCAAATGATATTTTTAATCAATATGCTTACTCTTCTTATGAAATCTTAGTTCCTTAGCATTAACTATCGCTGCAGTGTTATCATAGTATAGTGGCAGCACTTATCCAATGGCACCGCCGCCTAGAGTAAACACAAAACTAGAAGTTGATCTCCTTGACTTTGAATAGGATTGGAAATCTGAATCAGAGTATTTTAGAGGTGTTAAAACCTCACCCAAATACACAAGCATATACCCTTGAGTCCTTTTCCAGTACTTGAAAATATGCTTGACCGCAATCCAATAGTTTGGTCTTGGATCCAACTGAAACCTACTTACTATCCCGGCCGCATAACAAATATACAATCATGTGCAAAGCATGGCATACATGACACTACCCACTGCTGAAGCATAAGGTACCTTCTTCATGTATTCTCTTTCTTCATCAGACTTTGGCGAGTCTTTCTTAAAAAGAGTAATTCAAGACCTAAATGGTTGCCCACCTCTTTTGGAATCCTACGTTGTAAACCTCTTGAGAATTTTATCTATGTCGGCTGCTTGAGACAATACTATCATTTTGTTCTTCCTCTAACAAAAGATCTGGATACCGAGAACATAATTAGCCTCACCCAAGTCTTTAATGTAAAACTACTTGGTCAACCATAATTTGACCGATGACAATGCCTCAATGTCATTGCCAATCAAGAAAATGTCATCTACATAGAGCAGTAGAAAAACCACCTTCCTATCCTTAATGTGTTTGTAAACACATGGTTCATTGACATTTTGTTGGAACCCATAAGTCTTGATCACCTAATCAAATCTTATGTTCCAAGAACAAAAAGCCTGCTTAAGTCTATAAATTGACTTTAGCAGCCTATAAACCTTACCCTTTTGACCCACAGCCTTGAACTCGTCTAGTTACACCATATATATAGACTCATCAAGATAGCCATTTAGAAAGGTCGTCTTGACATCCATCTATCAAATCTCATAGTCGAGAGTGGCAGCTATGGTCAAGAGAATACGGATGGACTTAAGCATGGCTACAAGCAAAAAGGTTTCCTCATAATCAATTCCTTCCTTTGCGTGTATCCCTTAGCTACCAGTCTAGCCTTATAAGTTTCAACTTTCCCATCTGCTCCTCTCTTTCTCTTATAGATCCACTTACATCCTATAGGTTTTACCTCTTCAGGAAGATCCATAAGTTCCTAGACCCAATTAGTCTTCATAAACTTTATCTCAGTATTCATGACTTCTGTCTAGAGTTTTTAATCAACATCCTCCATAGCTTCTTCATTAGTGTAAGGATCCCTATCATGTTCATCTGGTTCAGCCAAGAAGGCTTCACCACTAAACATATACATCTCGAGTTGACGCCTGATCCTCCCACTGTACTAAAGCCCCTTAGGTTGTTGTTTGGTTGGTTTTTCTACTTGATTGGATTGGTTTCTACTGGAACCCCCAGAGTGACTGAATCGCTCGCCAACTCCTCGAGTACTACTTTATTTCGAGGTTTGAAGTCGTTCAAGTAACTTTCCTCAAGGAATGTTGCATTTGTTGAAACCACGACTTTATTTTCCTTTAGGTTACAAAAATAACCCCCTTTAGTCCCTTTTGGAAATCCTACAAATACACAAACTTTTGAACATGCTTCTAACTTATTCGCTTCCTTATACATAAATATGGTTTAAGGATGTCTTCTTCTCTGTCCACAACTCGTGAAGAAGTTTAGGAACCGATTTTAAAGGCAGATTGTTCAAAAGATAACATACAGTTTATAGTGCATATCCCCAAAAAGGATAAAGGCAATGATGAATAACTCATCATGGACCTGACCATGTCTAACAAAGTCCTATTCCTTCTCTTAGTTATGCCATTCTACTATGGTGTGCCCAGTGCAATCAAATGGGATAAAATCTCATTCTCTAATAAGTGTTCCAAGAACTCATTAGAAAGGTATTCTCTGCCTCGATCAGATTGAAGTGCCTTTATGGGTTTACCTAATTGCTTTTTCGCTTCAACCTGAAACTCCATGAACTTGTCAAAAGTTTTGCTTTTATGATGCATTAGGTAGACATATCTATATCTTAAGTAATTATCAATAAAAGTGACAAAGTATTCATACCCTTATTATGCCCAGATGTTCATGGAACCATAAACATCACTATGTACAAGTTCTATAACCCCTTCGGCCCTATTGCCCTTAAACTCAAATGGTCTTTTGGTCATTTTTCCCTTTAAACAAGATTTATATTGTGGTATAGATTCCACCTTTAAGTGACTTAAAAGTCTATCCCTTACCAACCTTTGAATTCTATTTAGGCTAATATGATCTAATCATAAATGCCAAAGATAGGTCTTATTAGTGTAACAACTATCGTTTCCCTTGTAATGATTAATGCTAGATATATAACAGTGTTATGTGATTTCTTATGAAATAATACGACTAACTATATATTCTCGAGAATTATGACAGGTGATAGTCACGTGTAATTGATGTGCTTGGAATGTTCATGTCATTTATGATGTGTTACTGAACATTATACATCAGTAGGCCGAATTGTCTTTCTCAAAATGGCAGACCGATGGGTTTCATTGGCAAGCCAAATCTCACGACTTTGGTAGGCTAATCTTGAGTCGTCGGCAAGTCGAAGGCTACTAATGAGCAATCAGCAGATAATCTCCAAAAATTATGGCATTGATGATTAAAATAATGGGTTGTAAAATTCTAAATTTTTGGCATATTTTATCTCTTTCCTTATTCTACATGGGGGAAATAGTTGACTTTTTAATGGTGATTGGATTTCATGATGAGGCTTCCTATTTTGGCAATTAAAATCAGGTAAGTGGAGCAAATTTTGGAATGCAAAATTATCTTCTATCCTTTCATTCCTTTAATAATTGATTAGTTGACTTATTTGGAATTCTATACATGGTTGGTCAAGATATTATCATTATGTTTCCCGATTGAATCATTGACTTTCCTCCCTGGTTTCTTTCCATCTCCAACGAGTATACAACCCATTTTTAAGAAAATCTACTACAATTATAGAGAAGGTTATTTCCTTTCATACCATTCCCATTCTTCACTTATATCTCTCTCTCACAAAAATTCTCTTAATCCCTCCCTTTCTCCCATGTTCTCTCCTTCTCCTTCTTCTCTTCCTTTTTTTTTTTTTTTGCTACAAAGACTTGGAAGGAATATCAACTCTTCTCTTAGGCGAATTCAAAGAAAATTAGGGAAGGACCATATTGAGGTAAGAATTCATTCTAGGGTTATTTTGTATTTGTATTTTCTCTTAAATTCTGTCTTCCATAACTTTGTCTACAAATGTCCATTTTTTATAAAATTTTAGTATGATGTTTATGTATGTGCTATATGATGTTGCTCAAAGTTTTACGTCATTTGGTGATGTCTATGCTTTGATATTGGATTTCGTTCTCTATCACTCATGATCAAACTATTGCTGACCGTTAAAGTTTCACTAAAACACAATCTATGTTCAAGGGGCAAACGTACTTTGATTTTTATGAAATTTTGCAGAAATATTCATTTATGTGTTAGGTTATGATCTAGAAAGTTTCATAGTTTTTTTATGGATAGTTTATGAGTTCTTGAACTTTCTTTAAGTTAAGTTTTTATTGTAGTCAGACTTGTAATTCTGGACTTCTTGCTTGTATGACTTTTTTTCATAGCTAAATGAAATTGTTGAACAACGAAAATTTTTCTACTATTGTATTTATATGTTTGAAGATTGTCATAAAAATTTTAGGGTCAAAGTAATTTTAATTTATTTTTTGATTAAATGTTAATCGTAGGGCATTCACTGTCTTATGTACCTAAAATTAATTTTATCCTTGAGTTAAAATGTATGTTTTGAATTGTCCTAAATTTATTTGAAGTAAATTTTGGATATGTTGTAGTTTTATATGTCTATTATATGTAATATTTTTATTAAATTATTTTATGGTATAGATAATTTATTACATAGAGTTTAGTTAAGGCTGCTTACTGTTCTGTCTATGCTAGTAAATTTTATGTTATGAAATATGTGACCTGTTTTAATCATCAAACGAAATTTTTAATACTAAAGAAAAATTAGGGTAATTTATATATATGTTAACTTTGTCTCTGCAAAGTTTCATGCTTTAATTGAATGATGATGATTAGTGGTGCAACACTTGGGCCCCCTAAAGACAAAATGAATGAAGTTTTAATATAGAAGTTTTAATGAAAGATATGTTTTATATGAACTTGTGCCGAGTGCATTACTATAATGATGATAATGTTAGGCATGTATACCCTAAAGAGTAAAAATGTAATGTGTTTTTGGAGACATTTTTATCAATAAAGAGTTTATTTATTATTCATATACCACATTGTTGTCCTCTTTCTGTTCATAATTGTTGAATGTATGATAAGCAAACAAAAGTCTGAGACTGCCAGTCTAAACCTTTAGAATCAAGTATATGATAGACAGATTATACGGAAGACATGATTTTATAGGTGACAGTCTAAATTATAAAATCCATAATCGAGGGAATAAAGTTGGGCACTTTATTCATGCAAAGATTGTTATGCTGTCTATATCCCTAAAGGGAGATGGCTTGTCTTGGCCATCGGAGGTGGACTTTACAAATAGAAACATTGGTGCATTGTCATAGATGACGATATATTGGATTGGGATATAAAGTATAATTGATTTGGATTAATAATTCTACCTCGGCAAATTAATTCACTTTGACAATCATATGTGTTGTATCTTAATCCTGAGATGAATAGTGGGCCTGTTGTCTTGACTTATGTCTTTTGATATATCAAAGGGTGACATCCACATTTTATGTTGGTACATTTGCTAGTACATTAGAAACATGACTTTTGATGGCGTAGACTTGTTATTCATAGATATAAAATATATAGCTCCTCTTCAAGAGTCGTAAATATCCTCTTATATGCATTATCCTGTAATTGAAAATCTGAAGCACTGAATCATTTGGATACATAGGTGTAACTGAACGGTATACTATCTTTAGATAGTAAGTTTTTCAATGGTGAGATAATGAAACGTAAGAGAAAAATAATGAAAAAGGTAAGACAAAATTTATCCTTAAGCCGATTATGGACAATCCTATAGGGATACAATATATTATGATAATCATGGAAACTTAGCAATTCGAGCTTTGTGATCTATATAATTTGAGAGTGCAGCTCTAAGCTTTTAGTGGAGTAGCATTAGAGTTGATAATTATGAAATATATATCTAGGATATTGGGTTATCAGGTCCCCTTTGCTAGCTCATAATAAATCCTATAACAATACGGCGTGCTTTTCTAATAAATTGGTAACATATGTCAAATTATCAGATTGGCTAAAATTCGGTAGGATCAAATAATTCATGTGTTTTTATCGGTTGAAATAATTTTGTGAAAAATTAACTCAAGATAAATTTGTTGAATTATCGAGATCAGACAATTCATGTCTCTTTATTAGTTAGATTAATTTCGAATAAATTAATTCAAGATAAACTTGTTGAATTATCAGGAACATGTATGTTTCTAGAAATTATCTAGATATGACTGTTTTAATTAAATAACTTCTCTATTGGGTTATTTAAATTAAAACTAAGGCTCTATCCTAAGAATCTCAGGTGGGAAATAAAATTCTTACATATCATTTATCTTAAGTTCCACAGGCCAGTCTTCAGGGTTCGGCCTACTGATGGAGTAAGTTTGGAAGGTCGATTGCCAGTTTGGCTTGTCGACCGAACGATTTTTTATCACGCATTTTTAAACGAGATTTTATCAGATATTGATCTTAATTTGAATTTTTTAGGCCTTATCAAATAAGGACCAACCAAGACATGAACTCTATAAATAGGGAGTGAGACTCATAAGTTATTTAGATCAGTTGAGGAATTAAGAGTGAGCACTCTAGTCTGTAAGTCTCTAAAACTCCTTAAGAGTTATTGTTCACAAATCATGAACCTTAGTTCTAGGTTTCCTCAATTAGTTGGAAGGAGAGTCACCAGAGGAAGAGATGTACTATTGTGCCCACACACACTGATCGTGGATAGAGAATAGCAAAAAAGGCTAGTTGCTTGAGGCCTTTCTAGAGCGCATTTTTCTTCATCAATTTTAGGAGCTCTTCGGCATACAAGGTTAGTAAGATTTGGTTAATTTATGCATATAGCGTGTCAAACTTATGTTTTTAAAAAATACTCTAATATAAAATTTTTAAAATTCCACTACATACTACTTTTCCAACAATTAGTATCAAAGCCATGGTTTTTACATAAATTTGCTAATTTATGATCATGCTTAATGAATAAATTATGTGATCTTGATCTCTCTTATGCTTGAATTTAATTTTTTAGAAAGTTGGCACTCTAGGGTTCTATATATTTATATGTTGTCATGGATTATATTGTGAATGTTTATTAATTAATTATAGTTGATTAAATTATTATTTGATTATTTATTAATTAATTAATTTATGTTAGTTATTATTCCTTAGAGGTTAGAAGGTGTATCTAAGTTTTTCATGTAATTAGATGGCAGACTATCATCTCCGTCTAGGAATTATTATTTAATTTTAATTTTTTTAGAATTTTGTAATCAAATGATCATTCAGAGAATACAGATCTGATGATGGATCTTAAAGATGGATGATAGCGCTCTACAGGTATCTCCTCAGCCTCTAATTTTATGTTTTTGAATTGTTGAAAATAAAATTGATAAATTGCATTAAAAATCATATTTCTAAAAAACGTGATTTTTGCTCGATCGACATTCCGAACCTTCAAGTTTAGCAGGCCGGTGGTCATAGACTGGTAAGTCGAACCTCTAGGATCGGCAAGCCATTTGCAAGGTAGAATTTTGACGGTTCTAGCGGCAAGAACTTTCAAGTTTGACAGGCTGATCTGTCATGACCTGCAGGCCAAACTATGAGGTTCGACAACCAGTGGGTCATGACCGGCAAGCCGATTACATAGATCGGCATGCTAGCAAAGAGTTGTAAATTTGTCAAAAAAGATGGATAATTGCTTCCTCAGACTTGTCGATGGGATAATTCTGAGAAACATTAAATTTAGATATGACCAAAAATATGTAGTATTCGATCTATATGGGATTGAAGACTTAAAGATGGACATTACATGAAGAATGATACAATTTAAAGATTCAAGAATAAAGAATCAATAATATGTTTCAATTTATCTCTTGTAATCTCTCTTTTCTTTTCTCTAGGGTGGAACCATAATATTACGATTATTTATTATTACTTTGCTTGTGGCTTTGCATGATTGCTTTCCTTGTCTACATTATAATATGATTTTCCATGTATATTGATAACATATCATATAGAATAGGGAATGCCGCTCATTTTAAAATTATTCATGCATGTTTTTAAAATAAAACATTGATTTCAAAAGATTGAGTGGGAGAAGGTTTTTAAAGAGAGGACCTACGGCCTCCATCGTTGGTCCATAGGTAGCACATGGTGATTCCGACCCCTAGGAAGGGACTTCATCATATATCGGGTTAGATCTCCAAGAGGATATGTTATTTTAGCATGATTTATGGTTGCACACCACTAGGTGGTGATTATAAATCATGGATAAAATATTAAAATAATGGTTATACACTCATGCTGATTTTATTATTGACCTCTCCTATGAGCTCTGTTAATAAAATTGATAGCCAAAGAAACGATTATTAATATATGCTGGAACATGTGGGTCCTTGATGGCATATATTAATCAAGAGGGGATCCGTATTCCTAATTAAATTTGGCAAGTCTCCCGTACACGGCTTATTGAATTCTAAGTTGGGAATTATCGTTGTAAAACTATGATATTTTTAAGGTTTTGACACATAAACACATTTGTATATTTTACATGATTGTGTTATCTTACTAGATTGTTATTGTATGTTTGCTTATGTTTGGTATATGATTTTTTATTGTAGATTAAAAAATGTCTAAAAATGTTTTATCTTTGATACTTGACAAAAACCAATTAACCAGTGAGAACTATAATGATTGGAAACGGAAGCAAAACATCATCCTATCCTTTGAGAAACTAAGGTTTGCGCTAACGAGCCCATGTCCTCCCAAGCCTACAGGAGATTCCACTAATGAGAAAATCCAAGCGTATGATTGCTGGAAAGATGCTAATGATCAGGCCTGCTGTTATGTTATGGCCAGAATGAATAACGTGCTACAGGCTCAACATGAAGATTATGAGCTTGCTAAGCAAATCTTGGATAATCTTAAAGACATGTTTGGAGGCCAGGCCCCAACAAAATGGCAAGGGACACTTCAAAAACTCTTAAACTACAAACAAAGACTGAGGACGTCTGTAAAGGAGCATATGATGTTGGTCATGGGTTACCTCACTAAGGCTCAAACCAATGGAGCTGACATCGATGCTAAAACTCAGATGACTATGGTCATTGAGACTCTGTCTAAAGAGTTTATTATGTTTAGAGCTGCATTTAATTTAAGCAATAGATGGGATACGACCTTAAAAGAGTTGATGAAGCAGCTACAAGAGTTCAAACTTTTGATTAGGGAAACTCCTACGGGTAGTGAGGCCAACTTAGTGGCTGCCTCTGGTTCCAATCCCAATCCAAGGAAGGGAAAGAAGCAATGGGCCAAGAATAGAAAGTCTTCTATTCCTACAAATAGCAAGAACAAGAAGAAGAAAAAGATGAACACAAAGAAGCTCAAGTGTTTCTTCTACAAGAAGGTCAAGCACATTAAGATGAATTGCAAAAACTTCCTTTCCTGAGGAGGTGGGTGTGATCTTCTAGTTGTTGAAACTTGTTTAGTTAAGGAATCCAGTGACACTTGGGTCATAGATTCTAGAGCAACTAATCATATTTGTGTTTCTCTATAGGGGTTCAAAGAAATGAGAAGTCTACTACATGAAGACTTCACGCTTCGATGGGTGATGGATCCTTAGAGTTGGTTGAAGTAGTGGAAGACATCCATCTTTATTTTGATAATTATAGGAATTTATTTTTGTGAGATTGTTCTTACGTTCCTAAATTTAAAAGGAATTTAATTTCTATAGCTTGTTTATTTAAAAACTCCTATGTAGTGTCTTTTAATAATAAAATGGTGATTCGTAAAGATAAATCTTTTATTAGTAATGGATGGATGTAAAATAATCTATATTTTTTCAAATATAAGATGGACTTACTGCTAAACATTAAGATTAATGATAATAACTGTAAAAAACTTAAAACTTCTCGCTCTAATAAAACTAATCTTTTATATTTGTGACTAGGTCATATTAACCTAAATAGTAGTCAAAGGTTGCTAAGGGATGGACCTTTAAGTCACTTAAAGGTGGAATCTATACCATAATGTGAATCTTGTTTGGAGGGTAAAATAACCAAAAGACCATTTGGGTCTAAGGGCAATAAGGCCGAAGGGGTTTTTGAACTTGCGCATAGTGATGTTTACAAACCAATGAAAATCTAGGCACGAGGAGGGTGTGAGTATTTTGTAACCTTTATTGATGATTACTCAAAGTATGGGTATGTATACCTAATGCACCATAAAAGCAAAACTTATGACAAGTTTAGGAAGTTTCGGGCTAAAGTGAAAAAGCAATTGAGTAGACCTATAAAAGCACTTCGATCCGGTCGAGGTAGTGAATACCTTCTAATGAGTTCTTGGGACACTTATTAGAGAATAAGATTTTATCCCATTTGACTGTGACTCTACAGCAGAATGACATAGCTGAGAGAAAAAAAAGGACTTTGCTGGACATGGTCAGGTCCATGATGAGTTATTCATCATTGCCTTTGTCCTTTTGGGGATATGCACTACAAACCGCATGTTATCTTTTGAACAATGTGTCTTCAAAATCGGTTCTTAAAACTCCTCACAAGTTGTGGGCAGGGAAAAGGACATCCTTAAATCATATTCATATATAGGAATGTCTGGCTCATGTCCTGTTTAAGGAAGCGAATAAGTTGGAAGCACGTTTGGAAGTTTGTATGTTTGTAGGATATCCAAAAGGGACTAAAGGGTGTTATTTTTATAACCCAAAAGAAAATAAAATTGTGGTTTCAACTAATGCAACTTTCCTTGAGGATAGTTACATGGATGACTTTAAGCCTCGAAGCAAAGCAGTGCTTAAGGAGTTGGCGAGTGATTCGATCACTCTAGGAGTTTCGAATGAAGCCATTTTAATCGGTGTAGAAAAACCAACCAAACCCGAGTAGTAACCTAATGGGCTTCGATGTAGTAGGAGGATCGGGCGTCAACCCGAGAGGTATATGTTTAATGGTGAGGCCTTCTTGACTGAACCAGATGACCGTAACAAGTATCCTTACACTTATGAAGAGGCTATGGAGGATGTTAATTCAAAACTTTGGACAGAGACTATGAACATAGAGATGAAGTCTATGGAGATTAATCGGGTCTGGGAACTTGTAGATCTTCTCGAAAGGGTAAAACCTATAGGGTGTAAGTGGATCTATAAGAGAAAGAGAGGGGCGAATGGAAAAGTCAAAACTTATAAAGCTAGATTGGTAGCTAAGGGATGCACGCAAAAGGAAGGAATCGATTACGAGGAAACCTTTTCACCTGTAGCTATGCTTAAAGCCATCGACATTCTATTGTCCATAGCTGTAGCTCTCGACTATGAGATTTGGCAGATGGATGTCAAGATGGCCTTTCTAGATGACTATCTTGATGAGTCCATTTATATGGAATAACCAGATGAGTTCAAGGCTAAGAGTCAGGAGGGTAAGGTTTGTAAGCTGCTAAAGTCAATTTATTGACTTACGTAAGCTTCTTATTCTTAGAATATAAGATTTGATTGAGTGATCAAGACTTATGGGTTTGCACAAAATGTGGACAAACCATGTGTTTACAAACACATTAAGGATGTGAATATGGTTTTTTTAACTGCTCTATATAGATGACATTCTACTAATTGGCAATGACGTTAGGGCGTTGTCCCAAGCGGGCTATATAGATAAAATTCTCAAGAGGTTTGCAATGCAGGATTCCAAGAAAGATGGGAAACCATATAGATCTAGAATTGCTCTTTCTAAAAAAGACTCTCCAAAGTCTGAGGATGAAAGAGAATACATGAAGAAGGTGCCTTATGCTTTGGCAGTGGGCAGTCTCATGTATGCCATATTTTGTACACGACAAGATATTTGTTATACAGTCAGGATTGTAAGTCGATTTCAATTAGATCCAGGACCAAACCATTGGGTTGAGGTCAAGCACATTTTCAAGTACCTAAGAAGGACTCAAGGGTATATGCTTGTATATTCGGGTGAGGATTTGACTCCTGTAGGATAGACTGACTCAAATTTCTAACCCTGTCTGGATTTGAGAAGATCAACTTTGGGTTTTGTGTTTACTCTCGGTGGCGGTGCCATTTTTTGGAGAAGTATGAAGTAAGATTACACTTCGGATTCAACAATGGAGGCCGAGTATGTGGCAACCAGTGATGCTTCGAAAGAAGTAGTATAGCTTCGCAAGTTCCTTGGAGATCTTAAGGTAGTTCCTGGTATGGATAAGGCGATATCACTGTACTATGATAACAGTGCAGCGGTAGCTAATGCTAAGGAACCAAGATTTCACAAGAAGAGTAAGCTTATTGATTGGAAGTATCATGTGATAAAGGACTTCGTAGAAGGCGAGCATGTCGCTATGCATAAAATCACATTAGAGGACAATTTAGCTGATCCATTCATGAAGATACTTACTGGGAGAGTCTTCGAGAGGCATGTGGAAGCCATGGGGATGCAAGATTTGTAATCTTTACTCACTTAGTGTAAGTGGGTGATTGTTAGACATGTATGCCCTAGGGAGTAAAAATGTAATGTATTTTTGGAGACATTTTTATTAATAAAGAGTTTATTTATTATTCATATACCAAATTGTTGTCCTCTTTACATTCATATTTGTTGAATGTATGATAAGTAAACAAAAGTCTGAGACTATCGGTCTAAACCTTTAAAATCAGGCATATGATGGACAGATTATGTGGAAGACATGATTCTAAAAATGACGATCTAAATTGTAAGATCTGCAATCGAGGGAATAAAGTTGGCCGCTTTATTCATGCAAAAATTGTTATGTTGTCCATATCCCTAATGGGATATGGCTTGTCTTGGCCATCGGAGGTGGACTCTACGAATAAAAACATTGGTGCATTGTCATAGGTGATAATGTATTGGATTGGGACATAAAGTGTAATTGATTTGGATTAATAATTCTGTCTCAACAAATCAATTCACTTTAACAATCATATGTGTTGTATCTTAATCCTAAGATGAATAGTGGGCCAATTGTCTTGACTTATGTCTTTTGAGGTACCAAAGGGTGGCATCCACATTTTATATTGGTACACATACCGGTTCGTTGGAGACATGACTCTTGATGGCGTAGACTTGTTAGTCATAGATATGGAATCTATAGCTCCTCTTTAGGAGTTGTTGATATGCTTTTATATGCGTTATCCTATAATTTAAAAATTGGAGCGCTCAACCATTTGAATACATATGTGTAACCGAATGGTATACTATCTTTGGATAGTAAGTTTTTCGATGGTCAGATAATGGAACGTAAGAGAAAAATAATCAGGAAGGTAAGACAAAATTTATCCTTAAGTCGATTTGTGTAATCCTATGAGGATACAATACATTATGATATTCATGGAAACTTAGCAATTCGAGCTTTGTGATTCTATATCATTTGAGAGTGTAACTCTAAGCTTTTAGTAGAGTAGTGTTAGAGTTGATAATTATGAAATGTATGTATGGGATATTGGGTTTCATAATTATCAGGAACTTGAACTATATAGGCCCACCAGGTCCCCTTTGCTAGTCATAATAAATCTTCTAACGATACGGCGTGCTTTTCTAATAAATTGATAACTTATGTCAAATTTTCAAATTGGCTGAAATTCAGTAAGATCAAATAATTCATGTGTGTTTATCGGTTGAATTAATTTAGTGAAAAATTAATTCAAGATAAACTTGTTGAATTATTAGGATCAGAAAATTCATATTTGTTTATCGGTTGGATTAATTTTGAATAAATTAATTCAAGATAAACTTGTTGAATTATCAGGAATATTTAGTTTCCCAGAGATTATCTAGATATGACTGTTTTAATCAGATAATTTCTCTATTGGGTTAATTGAATTAAAACTGAGGCTTTATCCCAAGAATCTCAGGTGAAAAATAAAGATTCGTAGAGTTCATTTATCGTAGGTTTGGCAAGCCGGTCTTTAGGGTTTGGTTTATCGATGGAGTAAGTTCCACATGCCGATCTGCCAGTTTGGCCTACCGAACGAACGATTTTTGATCACATGTTTTTAGATGCGATTTTATCAGATATTGATCTTGATTAGAATTTCTAAGGCCTTATCAAATAAGGACCAACCTGGGCATAAACTCTATAAATAAGAGACTCATAAGTTATTTAGATCAGTTGAGGAATTAAGAGTGAGCACTTTAGTTTGTGAGTCTTTGAAACTCCTTGAGAGCTATTGTTCACAAATCTCGAAACTTAGTTCTAGGTTTCCTCAATTGGCTGAAAAGAGAGTCACAGGAGGAAGAGATGTACAAGTGCACCCATACACACACTGATCATGGATAGATTATAGCAAAGAAGGCTAGTTAGTTGAGGCCCTTCTGGAACACACTTCTCTTCATCGATATTAGGAGCTCTTCGACATACAAGGTTAGTAAGATCTAGCTAATTTATACATATAGTGTGTCAAACTTATGCTTTTAAAAAATACTCTAGTATAAAATTTTTAAAATTTTGACTGCGTAGTACTTTCCAATAGATGATTATGAACATGATGTTACATGATGATTTTCATGAAATGTTTTATGTTGTGCAATAAGAAGTGCACTTACTAAGCTTTTGCTTACTTAGTTTTATATTATGTTGCAGATAAAGGTAAAAGAGTTATGGAATAGATGGAGGACAATAATGGGTGTACGTGCAAGGAAGGATAGATTGAAAAACTGAAGAATGCCACAAAAGGAATTTGTTTCTTGAATAATGGTTTATTATTGTATGTTAATTTTCTGCACTATGATGTATTAAGACTTGTTTTTAATTTACTTTTGGTTTTGGCAGTAGATTGGCCTATTAACCATGATTGCTTGGATTGCTGATGTTACTATCGACCTGTCGATCACCCTGTATCGGCCTGCCGATTTGGGTGTTTTAAAACTCTGACTTTGTAGAGCCTCAGACAACCTGTCGATGGTTGAAGTTCAGAGTGCAGGTCATGTTTGGTTTGCCGGTGTCTAAAGTTCGACCTATCGAACTGGCAAAGCAGATTTGAAAGATTGTTTTAATGTTATTTAAATTATGGTTTCATTGTTTTGATATCGATAAACTATTTAAAATATATTAGTAGTTTTAAAAAATGTGTATCTATGAATCCTAAAATATGTTTATTTAATTATGCGTTATTTGAATAGTTTATCTTAAAATAATGATAACAAAGGTTAAAGTAATGATATCTGTGATGTCTGTATGGGGGCGTTACAATTAGAGTGAGAAGTTTTAAGTCTTCTAGAGTTATCATCATTAACCTCAGTGTTAGGCAGTATGTCCATCTTAGGTTTAATAAAATATAGATTTTTTTGCATCCATCTATCATAGATAAAAGATTTGTTTTTACAAATCACTACTTTATTATTAAAAGAAACTGAATAAGAATCTTTAAATAAATAAGTTACAGATATTAAATTCCTTTTAAGTCTAGGGACATAAAAATAATCTCACAAAACTAAACTCTATAATTATCAAAATAAATATGGACGTTTCTCACTGCTTCAGCCAACACCAAGGATCCGTCGCCCATCCGAAGCATGAAGTTCTCATGCAGCAGACTTCTCGTTTCTTTGAACCCCTACAGAGAAACACAAACATGATTAGTTGCTCCAGAATCTATGTCCCAAGTGTCACTTGATTCCTCAACCACACAAGTTTCAATAACCAGAAGATCACACCTGTGACGACCCTCCTTTTTGGGTAGTCACTTAACTTTTTTAAAAATCGTTCTTAAACATTAATCTTACTTACTTAGTAAGAAAAATATTGAATTAAATTTTTTTTTCTTTAAACAATCTTTAAAACATTCTTTAAAACTAATGCGACTTCTGTCGCATTTTAAGTTGAGACCTCGCTTAACACTTGAATTTAAAGCCATTTCAAATCATTTCTTAAAACTTAATAAGAAACATTTACTAAAACATAACTTAAAACTTAACTTTATAATTATATTAAACAGTTCATAAACTGTATCTTAAAACTTGGAAACATTTCTTGAAACTTTGTTTTTCTTGAACTTTGAAAACACTATATTGAATAGTGGAAAATAATTTTTTTGAACAACATAAACTTATTGTGGTGGTATCCATACCCAAATCCTTGCATTCATCCTCTACAGCACCCAGCTCTTCTAATGGGTCCTACTGGTAGCTCATAAAACTACCTGCATCATGAAGAAACTTTTAATGAGCTTTCGCTTAGTAAATTCAAACATAAGCTCACAAATCATTTAAAACATGCTTTAAAAACTTTTCTCACAAAAACCTTTCTCTAAAAACGTTCTTCAAAAACATTTTTCATAAACATTTTTCAAAACGTTTTTCGTAAACATGTTTCATAAAACATTTCTAAAATGTTTCTCGTAAACATTTTCCTAAAGCAATTTCTGTAACTTTTTTTATAAACGCTTTTCATAAAATATTTAACATAAAACAATCCTCAGATTGCTCTTCATAACGTCATTTATGTTTTCATAAACACTTAATATAAAATCAATAATGCATGTTTTCATTTATGATCAATTATGAGCATTTTATAAACATTCTTTTCTTACTTTAATTTTCTACCTTTGTTTCTTAACTTTCTTTATCTTACTTTAATTTTCTATCCATGTTCTTTATCTTTCCTTATCTTACTTTAGTGTTCGTACCAACATCATTAATCATGAGATCATAAACATGATGCTTCCCATGCAGAAGACTTGAGACCATCGAACATCGAGATCATGTACCTCGCCTCTAGGAGGTCAAACTTTAACTTTACTTTCAATCCCTCACAACAAGGAGACTGGTACGACACTTTCTTTTTATCTTTACATTACCTTCTTATTAACTTTAGTGAGCATATCAAATGCAATCACATCATATGCAACACGCTTAGAAGTCATAGCTTGTACTGTAAAATCTATTACATAACAAATGCAACATAAAACGCAAACACATTTTGCTAACCATAATTTGTACTTTGAAACTTATTGCATAACAAATGCAATTTATTGCATAACAAATGCATCATATAACGCAATCACATTTTGCAAATCATAACTTTTATTCTGAAACTTATTACATAACAAATGCAACTTATTGCATAACAAATGCATCATAAAATTTATAACTTAAGCTATAAAATATTGTGCATTATCAAAATGCAAAACATACTTTAAATACTTTGAAAATCATAACTTGAACTTTTAAAAACGTTATACATATCAATATGCAGATAGACTTTAAAAATAACAGTTGCAAATTCATTGCAAATCTTGCTTTGAATCTTTAAAACTTTTTGCATAATAAATGCAAATATACTTTAAAAGAAACTTGCATAATAATTGCAAACTCATTTACAAACGTATATGTAAGCATTTGAAAACTATTTACTTCATGTTGCAGGTGAAGTTTGAACTTACCCGGACTATGTTCTAGCATTCTCTATTCCATTCCTGTCTCATTCCTTTTCCTTCCATTAGTTGGCTTCTGTGTCCTGATCATTCGACACCCGACTAATTAGTTAACTTTTATTACCAATCCACTCGATTGATAACATAACTTAAACATTAGACATTCATTCCTTCTTAAATTCCCTATCCCACGTGATGGTTACGTTACTTAACGTATTACCGAACATTTTTTGTCTAAGAACGTTATGCTAATTCGGAGTGTTCAACTTCGTTTTAGCCGTTTACCTTGAAAATGACGATTTTACCCCTAACGGGTTTTTCGTCCACTTCACAACTCTATAAAACCTATAGCTTAACTTTAACATTTCATTTCTTACATGTTACGGAAAAATTTCTGCTAAGGAACGTTATCTGACATCAAGCGTTTCGGGTCCGTTTTGACCTTTTTTTATAAAATGACCATTTTGCCCCTAATGTTATTCTTTCTTTTTTTCTTGACTAAACTTAATTTCTTAAAAACTTAACATCTATGATACTTACTGCCTGCAGCAGTGTAGGAAACCAACGTTCCCTAGTGAAAACCCAGTTTTCACATAATTTATGGTTTTGGCCCGAAACATAAAGATATTTACATTTTTGCCCCCGGAACCAAAAATAATCTTTTTAAACCATTAGTCCCCATTTTTCAAGAGGATCAAATTTTCTTAAAGTACCTTACCCAAATTCCTCTTGTAAAAGGACGTTTTTGCCCCTTAAAATTTTTTTCCAACTTTACCAAATTTTGTAAAATTTATAACTCTTAAACCGAATAGAATTTTAAGAAACTGTCCATGCTGTCCTAATAGTTTTGACGAGTTCTACAACTTTCATGTTTTAACTTTCTTGAAATTTCAACGTTTAAGGGGACTTTTTGGCTTATTTTCAAATCTGTCGAGTATTCCTTTTTTCTTTGCAATTTAGTCCCTTTTTAGAATTTCACTAAAACCCTTACTTTCTTCTTTCCATCAACATCACCATCAACATATAACATGAAATAACCATACCATAATGTCCATTTTACGTGCCATGGTCTAAACATTTCATCAAACACTTAACATGCAAAATAAAACATAAACTTTCAAGTACAAAATTGAGAATTTTACCTAAACTTCACCAAGCCTTTTGATCCTTCTTTGCTAGGCTTAAAACCTTGTTTTGCCCTTTCCATAAAAACCATGGCAAAACCTCATGAAAACCCCATCCAAAGTTCAAGTGAAATATCAAAATTTCTAACAAAAAGCTTAAACTTTACCTTGAAAATTCTTCAATCTTCATCTTCTCAACTTAAACTTGTTTTCATACATGATTGGGTGGTAGAGATTCACCAAAATTTGAGAGAGAAAGCCTATGTAAAGCCTGCCTATTTTATGTAACGGACCATGTTAAATTATTAACGTTATTAAGGAATGTTATTAATAAATTATGTTATATGATATGATATGTGATGTGCATGTTACTAACTTTTTATGTCAAGTTTTGTGACAGGTGACAACCGCTTGGGATCGTTGTGCTCTAGTGTTCATGTGAAATTCTAAGCATATGTTTAATTATGATGCAATATGTGATTATTTATGATGCAATGATGTATGAATGTTTTATGTTATGACATTTAATGACAGATCGGCAGGCCGAACTTTTAAGCTCGGCAGGCCGAACTTCTTGCCCGAGAATGGCAGGTCGAAGAACCCCACTGGCAGGCCGAACTTGCTGGAACCGGCAGGCCGAACACGGCTGACAAGCAGTCAGCAGAAATTTCTCCAAAATTATGACTGAGTTAATTACATTAATTGGGAGAATTAATGTGATTAATTGGCATAATAATGGAATGTTTTTATCGGTTAAGGAAATTAAAGGATTTGACTTGTATAAATTTGTATTATTTTAAGAGATTTCCTATTTTAAGAGGGAAAATTATGGTAGGATTGATGAAGTGATTTGACTTTCCTTTTCTTTCTCTTCTTTCCTTCCACGCCAACAGCCCTTAACAGTCAGAATTTTCTGACTTAATGAAGGGAATTGAATTCCCATAATGGTGTTTATTGCGTTAAAAATTTTAACGTTTCTTTTCTTTTTATTATTTTCTCTCTCTCAAAAATTTCTGAGACGTACTTTCATTTCTCTTCCTCTTCCCTTTCTCACGAAATTTCTCTTCTCTTCCTCACGAAATCTCTCTCTCTTCCATGAAAATTTTCTGAGTATATTGAAAGAAAAAGGTCTTGTTTCGTTGATTGAAATCAAGGGGTTTTAAGAAGATATTTCTAGGTATGAATTCAATTTTTGTTATTTTTAGAAAGAAATTCTTCTCCTCGTTAGGTATTGTATTTTGTCTCGATTTTTTTTTATATATGATGTTATGTATATATTATGTGATGTTTTTCTAAGTTTCATATCATTTCAATGTTTTAATGAAAAACGATACTTCTGTCTTCTACCCCTCACAGTAATATGTTACTGTATAATTTTAAAAAGTATGAAAAATGTAACGATTATTCAAGGGGTAAATATGATGTTTTCATGAAAAATTGTTATAATATACATATGTATGAGTATGATAGATGAATATGTTTTATTTATATGTTATGAAATGTTATGTATGATTAAAAGATTTTATGATAATAAAATAATTTCATGCATGATAATATGATGCTTGTATGGAGTTTTAAATTAAAATATAAATATATTAATTGTTCAAAAATGTTTTATTTAAAAGATAATTATATTCAAAATGTATTGTTTGTTTTATATGCTTAAGGTAATTTTTATGATTTAAGAAAAATCATAATAACATGTTTATGTGATGACGATTTTATGGTTATGAATTATGTTTATAATATGAGATGAGTGTATGGATAGTTCATGATAAGTATTGATTTTTATTGCATCCTTAAATGATAAATGGCATGAACACTCAAGGAAGCGAGCACATCGAGACTGCGGCGTCATCACCAAGTGCATTTTTAAGGTTAAGTAAGCTATCGTTAAGGTAAGTACAATCTCACTTGCAACATGACACCTTTTACAAGGATTGATGATATGTTTTACAAGGATATTCATGATGATTTTATGATGATTTTCCTTAAAGGATTTCTTATGAAAGATTTTTATGATTTTAAAGATATGCATGTATGATGATGACATGTTTCAAAGAACGAAAAGTATTTATATATGCATCACCTAATAAGTGTTGCACACCCAATGTTATGACATGTTATGTTATGATGTCATGTTTGGTTTGGGATTAGCTACCCTTCTCCTCTCATGACGGCGCGCCTATGATGATGTTTATGGTGCAACACTTGGGACCTTAAGATAAAAATGGAATAAGTTTTAAAATGGCCAACGTTATGAAAGATATGTTTTATGAAATTGTGCTTAAGGAACTTTTATGATATGATGAAAATGATGATGATGATGTTTATGAAATGTTTTAAATCGTGAGAATATATGTACTTACTAAGCATTAGCTTAATAATGTTTTATGTCATGTTGCAGATAAGGGTAAGAGAATCATGGAATAGGTGGAGGACATGGGAAGACGTGTGAGCAACATGAATGATGAATTGTAACCAGAAGCACGCCGAGAAAATGATTTTATGATTTAATCAAGTTTTATATATATTTTATTTTGAACATATATTTTTATGTTAAGTTTTTTTTTTTTTTTAAAGAATACTTACATTATGGTTTAATAAGGTTTTTTTTTTATCATTTTTAATGAATTATAAACTTCCGCTATATATTTTACGTAAAGTTGGTAAGTTTTAAGTTAAGTTTTCCAAAGAAATTTGGTCTCGGACGGACTGCCGAACTCTGTGACTGGCCTACCGAAGACCAGAAGTTCAGCCTACCGACTGTATTTTCTGGCCTGCCGAACATGGATGAATTTTCAATCCGTTTTGCAAAGCCTCTGCCGGCTTGCCGGTAGAGGGTACACCGGCTTGCCGATGATGAACGGCCTACCGAAGTCCCAAGTTCGGTATGCCGAACTGTGGGAGTAAGTAAGTATTAATCGATTTGATGTTTAATGTGATATGTTGTGATATTCATATAAGTCCTGATTTTACAACTTGGTATATCTATTATATTAATATAAGTTCATGATTAATTTAGAATATAAATGAATAAATTTTATCATGGAATAAATTAAACAATGACTTTCGAAACAACGGTAAGTTAAAAAAAATGTATGAATGGATCCTGGTAATGTAAGTTTTAAATACTTTTTAAAACCAATTGTAATGATTAAATTTGATATTATTTTAAAGATTAAAGTTTATGCATGTACGAATGTAAGTATGTAACGACATCTGTGACGTCTGAATTAAAAGGCGTTTCAGCCTAGGGGGAGTAGTTTTTCCATGGAGGAATATGGAACATTTTTTTTCCTTTCTTTCTTTCTTTCTTTCTTTCTTTCTTTCCTTTCCTTTCCTTTTCTTCCTTCCTTTGCACTTTTCTCTCTCTTTTTCTTCTTTTTTATTTTCACGTTGGAGACCAATATATATATGGTCTCTTATATCATAAGTAATTCACCTTTTTTTTCTTTATTTTTTAAAAAGGTGATGAGTCACCTAGTAATCAATTAGGTTACTTTGAGTGGCCATATGTGATTGGGCCCCATTTCATGGTGTGGTAGCCCAATCAAAACTTTCAAGGTATCCACTAAACTTTTTACGCAGTCCAAGTTTATACTGATAGTATTTTTTCTATACTACTGGTATTATTTTTCATACAGTTCATGAGGTCATATAACCTCCAATACTTATCCACATCCATCACATAATGAAATTCCAATATTATCTTACTTTGTACAATCTAAATTTATACTAACAGTATTTTTTCTATACTATCGATATATTTTCTATATTGCTACAACATTCTTTATTCATTCATATTCTTCAAACAGTATTATTCCTATACTGTTTTAACTTAAATAGTCTAATTTCTATATTGCATAATCTTAAACAGTCTAATTCCTACACTGCATTACTTCAGCAGTGTAATTTTCATACTATATAACTTTATCAGTGTATTCCTTACACTGTATTATTTTAATACTGTATAATTTATTGTATTATTATATAGTATTTCTTTCTTAAACTGTATTTTTGTCTTAATATAATCCTTAAGTTAATACATTTTTAATGTATTGAAAATGCTCAGGTGTTACAATACCTACCTCCTTGGGAAAGGAGGTCCTTGCAATTCTTCTTGATGTGCTTAACCTTCCCACAGAAAATACACTTTAGCTTCTTTGGGTTCTTTTTTTTCTTCTTCTTCTTATTCTTGTCATTTGCAGGAATAAAAGATTTTTCATTCTTAGCCTTCTGTTTCCTTCCATTCCCAAGGTTAGGATTGGAATCAAATGTAGTAGCCAAGTTGGCCTTGCCATCTACAGGAGTTTCCCTGATCAGATTTTTGAACTCTTGTAATTGCTTCATTAGCTCTGTTAAGATCACATCCTGTCTATTGCTCAAATTGTATGAAGCTGTAAATGGGACGAACTCCTTTGACAAAGTCTCAAAAACCATAGTCATCTATGATTCGGCATCGATATCAGCTCCATGGGCTTGAGTCTCAATGAGGTTACGCTTGACTAACATCATATGCTTCTTCACAGGAATCCCCAGTTTTTGTTTGCAGTTCAAAAGTTTTCGAAGTGCCCCTTGTCGTTTTGTTATAGCTTGGCCTCCAAACATATCTTCAAGATTATCTATGATCTGCTTCGTAGTCTCATAATCTTCATGTTGAGCTTGTAGCATGTTATTCTTGCTAGCTATAATATAACAATGGGCCTAATAATTAGCATCTTTCTAGTGATCATATGCTTGGATTTGCTCATTAGTCGATTTTTTGGTAGCTTTGGGAGGACATGGTGTTGTGAGCATAAAGTTAGTTTCTTAAAGGAAAAGACGATGTTTAGGTTCCTCTTCTAATCATTGTAATTCTCACCAATTAATTAGTTTTTATCGAGTATCGAAGATGAAGCGTTTTTAGACATTTTAATCTACAATAAAGATCATATACCAAATATAAGCAAACATTCCATAACATTTAGCAAGATAACACAATCAAGTAAACAATCAATTGTGTTTATGTGTCAAAACCTTAAAAAAAAATCATAACCTTACAATAATAATTCCTAACTCAGAATTCAACAAGCCGCCTAGGGGAGACTTGCCAAATTCAATTAGGAACATGGATCCCCTCTGAATAACATATGCCATCCAGGATCTGTATGATCCAGTATATATTAATAATCATTTTCTTTGGCCATTAATTTTATTAACAGAGCTCTTATGGGAGGTTAATAATAAAATTAACTTAAGTGTATAACCATCATTTCAATTATTTTATCCATTATCTATAATTACCACCTACAAGTGTACAACGATAGATCATGCTAAAATAAATTATCCTATCAAAGATCCAACTCAGTACATGGTAAAATTCCTTCCTAGGAGTTGGGACCAGCATGTGCTACCTATAGATCAACAATGGAGGTCATAGGTCCTCTCTTCGAAGACCTTCTTCCCCCTTAATCTTTTGAAACAAAGGTTTTATTTTAAAACATACATGAACAATTTTCAATGAGCGGCACTCCCTATTCTATATGACATGTTATCAACATATATGTCAAATCATATTATAATGTAGACAAGCAAAGCAATCATGCAAGGCCAGAAGAAAAATAATAAACAGTCGTAATATTATGGTTCTATCCTAGAGAAAAGAAATTAAAGATTATAAGAGATCAATTGAAAAATATTATCAATTCTTTATCCTTATGTCTTCAAGTTGTATCCATCTTCATGTGGAATCCATCTTCAAGTCTTCAATCTTGCATAGATCAAGTACTTTATTTTCAGTCATCATAAAATTTTATGTTTCTTAGAATTGTCTCAAAAAACAAAATCAAAACAACTGAAAGATGCATCTTTTCTGAAAACTCACATCTCTCTATTGGCCTATCGATTTGTGTGATCCCCTTACCGGTCATAACAAATTGGCCTACCGAACTTGACTGTTCGGCTTGCCGCCAGAGCTAACTAAATCCTACCCTGCGGATGGCCTGGCGAACTGGAAGTTTGGCCTATCGGTCTATGACCATCATCTTGCCAATCGAGCTGTATTGACTTTTTCCAAAAAAAATAGTTTTTATGTAGTTTTTCAATCTTATTTTCAATAATTCAAAAACATAAAAATTTAGAGATTTAGGGAAAAAAAATAGTGGAGCTACTATCATCCGTCTTCACTCTACATGATTATTTAATTACAATTTTTTTTACAAATTTAAAATTAAATGATAATTCCTAGACGGTGATAATAGACTGCCATCTAATTACATGAAAAAAACTTATATGCAGATTCTAACCTCTAAAGAACCATAACCAGCATAAATTAATTAATTAACAAATAATTAAATAATAATTTAATCAACCATAATTAATTAATAAACATTCACCATATAATCTCATGACAACATATAAATGTATAGAAACCCTACAGTGCCAACTCTCTAAAAAAATTAAATTCAAGCATAGGAGAGATCAAAAACACATAATTTTTATAAATAGCATAGTCACAAACTCGTAAATTTATGTAAAAATCATGGCTCTAATACCAATTATTGGAAAAAAAGTATGTAGTGGAATTTTAAAAATTTTAAATCTGAGTATTTTCTAAAACACAAGTTTGACATGCTATATGCATAAATTAATCAGATCTTACTAACCTTTTTGTATGCTTAAGAGCTTTTGTAATAGAGAGGAGAAGAACGTTCTAGAAGGGCCTCAACCAACTGGCCTTCTTTGCTATTCTTTATCTACAATCAGAACGTATGTGGGCACACATCGTATAGCTCTTCTACCAGTGGCTCTTTTTCCAACCAATTGAGAAAACCTAGAGTCAAGGTTCATGATTTTGAAAGATAGCCCTTAGGAAGTTTCAAAGTTTCTCACAATAGAGTACTCACTCTTAACTTATCAACTAATCTAAATAACTAAGAAAACTCACCCCTATTTATAGTGGTTGGACCCACGGTTGGTTATTATCAGATATGGCCTCAAAAATTCGAATCCGGATCAACTTTTAAAAAAATCATGTTTGAAACGCGTAATCAAATAATCGTTAGATCAGTAAGCCAAACTAAAGGATTGATCTATCGAACTTACAATAATCTGATCCCTGAGAATCTTTTATTTCCCACCCAAGATTCTCATATAAAGCTTTAGTTTTAATTCAAATAACTTAATAGAGAAGTTATCTGATCAAAACAACCATATTTGGATAATTGCATAGAAAATAAAATATTCCCGATAATTCAACAAATTTATCTTGAACTAATTTACAAAATTAAGTCAACCGATAGATAGACATGAATTATCTGATCTTATCGAATTTCAACTAATCTAATAATTTAACATAAGTTATCAATTTACTAGAAAAGCATGTCGTTTCGTTACAAGATTTATTATGAGCTAGCAAAGGAGACCTGATGAACCTATATAATTCAAGCTCCAATAATTATAAAATACAATATCCCAGATACATATTTTATAATTATCAACCCTAACGCTACTCTACTAAAAGATTAGAGCTACACTCTTGAACTATATAAAATTATAAAGCTCTAAATTAGCTAAGTGTCCATGACTATCATAATGTGTCGTATCCCTATAAGATATTCATAATCGACTTAATGATAAATTCCATCTTACCTTCCCAAATATTTTTATCTTACGTTCTATTATCTTACCATTGGAATGTTAGTGATGTGCCCTAGGCCAATTATGTAATGACCACATTTTGACTTCGTTGCATTTACATTTTATTAATTAAGAGGCATATTCATTATTGTTTTTTATTCTAATTTCATGAATAGTTAATTCTGCCAAAGGTCATCAAATATGTGACTTGATAGTAAAACTCTTAGGTGAAAATTGAATTCTATTCTAAATTATCCCTAGTCGGTCATTATTATTGGGATAATAATGAATGAAGGCTAGTATGAAGTTTGACTAATAATTATGTTTTACTAATCATGTGTATGAGATACTAAGTCAACTCATAGATACATATTTGAGAAATGATGTATTGGATCGACCCGCTATGAGAATACTACATGGATAATGGTCATAAGGGATTGTCATCACAATAGTATTATCCTAGTTCTCTGACTTGAAATCATCATTGTTTCCTACATGACGAGTTCTATATTTTGAAACATTCTAATATTATCTTTAACAAGATGATGGAATGGATTGTTGTTGGATATAGAATGAAACATGTGAGGAATGTGAGTGATTAAAAAAGAATTTGTCCCTCATTTATTATGAGAAAGATATCTATAGGCCCCTCGATAAGTTAGACTGAAGAAAAATATATGGCCATACTGGAATGAATTGATAAGGTTTATCAACATCAGTCAACTTAAAAACGAGAAATAATATGATTGAATAGTGTAAGGATGACATAAACTATGCCTTATATTCAAGTATCTAGTGACAAAAGGACTTTAATACTTATTGTATATTAGGTTATGTCGGATTATTGACATTCACATAACTTGGGTAATCATAATGTCTTGCTTAAGGTTGCTTATGATTTGTGGGCCAGAGACAAAATTTCAAGCCCACTACCAACATTATGTGAACCTACAGGGTCGTACACTTAGAACAGACCAAAAACGAATTTTGGGTTTACTATGCCTAGGTTCAATAAACTTGATAATGTCCAGATTCGATGTACTAGATATGTCTAGATTCATTAAATCTGACATTATCTAGATTAGCTTAATCCTATTCGAATTACAAACATTGTCTAGATTCTCTGAATCATATTCGAATAACAAACATTCCCTAGATTCAATGAATCATATTCGAAATGCAATTTATCGTAGTTAAAATCTGACTCTATCTCGAAGTCAATAGATATATATATCTGTTTTAGGGTTTCTAGCTGAATTATATGAGAAAAGGCGTTCTCTTATTCTAAAAGGCAAAAACATTAAAACCCTAAAAATTGGAGAGAGTCATTTAACGTAAGATGAGGGTGCTAGCACACCAATTCAGTTTTTGAGAGAGTCTATTCGTGTGGATACCTACAAAGGGCGTTGCTCTAAGTAACAACATCTGAATCTGATCCCGAATACAAAAAGCTCAAGTTAGTGTGTAATTGGAGTGAACTCACTCTCTTCCTTCCAAAGATCTTGGCCCTTTTGTCATCTTGGTAAGATTCTATGACTTTCTTATCAATCTAATCGAATTGCATAGATCCTGCGAGGGTTTTATGGGAATTAATTTTAATTTTCTTCTGCTTATTTGAATCACAAAATCCAACAAAACCCAACATGGAAAACTTACCATCCAAAGACAGTACACCATTTGGTTGCACCTATGCATCCAAATGGTTGAGCACTCTAGTCTTCCAATTACAGGATAACGCATATAAAAGAATATCATTGACTCCACCAAAGGAGCTATGTATTCCATATCTATGAATAACAGGTATACGCTCTCAAGAGTTATGTCTTCAACATACTGGTATACGTACCATCATAGAGTCAGGATGTCACCCTTTGGTATATCAAAAGACATGAGTCAAGTTAATGGCCCATTGTCATTTCAGGATTAAGATATAACATATATGATTGTCTAAAGTGAATTAAATTGCATAGATAAAATTATTAATCTAAATCAATTCTACTTTATGTCCTGATCAAATACATCATCACCTATGACAATATACCAATGTTTCTACTCGTAGAGTCCAACTTCGATGGCCAAGACTAGCCATCTCTTGTTAGGGATGTATACAACATAACAATCTTAGCATAAATAAAGTGCCCAACTTTATTCCCTTGATTGCGGATCTTATGATTTAGACTTTCATGTCTTTCGCATAATCTACTTAAAGGTTTAGACTAACAATCTCAGACTTTTGTTTGCTTAATATACATTCAACAAACATGAATGTAAAGAGGACTACATTTGGTATATGAATAATAAATAAATTTATTATTGATAAAATGTCTCTATAAACATATTACAATATTTTACTCTTTAGGGCATATATGTCTAACAATTTAAATGACCGAAGCTAAAATAAAATGAAAATGAAAATAAAATAAATGAAAACGAAAACTAAAACTAAAATGAAAATAAAATAACAAGAAAATAAACAAAAATGAAAACTAAAATAAAAATAAATGATAATAAAAGGGTCTAAAGGAACTATTTCACCAAATTTCCTTTGCGAATAGTAATTGCCTAGACTAAAGACAAATTAATGTCCCCAAACTATTGGCATAGAATTCTCATTTATCTTAATTTTTCTTCTCCTAAGTACTCAATTGAAATTTGCCCAGTATAATTAATTCCAATATCCCTATTCAAAACCAATTACTAAGGGTTCATTAAGCATGTTATATAATTAGTCATAAAGAAAATTATAAGTTTTCCAACTCTACAATTTCTTAGGTTGTCTTTCTTAAACCCACACCTACTAATTCTAAATGCAAAATCAACTAATTGGTGATCAAGCAATTAGAGGCATTAAACTCAAGGAAATACAAATAAATAGAAAATAGAAATAGATTTGCATTAATCTGTGGCAATAAACCAATCACAATGTCAATTTGGGTCCATTGCCCTTTAGACTAAAAAACTTAGTTACACATAATCACAAATAAAGTAAGCAACACCTATAATCATTCTTAGAATATACAAGATTTAGACAACAAAAATAGGAAAGAAATCATCAAATTAAGGTGTTACAAGCTCCAAAAACTCTGCCCTAAATCTTTTTATTTCTCCTTGTTGAGGGTGAGCTTGGCGCCACCACCGAGGAGCCTAACCTTGGGTGGTCGGCAAATAAGCTTGGCAAAACTACAATGAATTGATAATTGACCCTAATGAGCTTGGATCATTTGTCCAAGGTGCTTTTTAGGGCCTTTCAGGCCACACCATAATTGGTCACCTCCTCGGGCTAAACACCAGCTCAGGTCAGATTCTTTTTGCTTGTGTAAGTAGGCTACTACTCGCCACCACTGGCTAACAGTTGGCAGACAACTCGTCGTTAGATGGAAAATGATCCACCAGCAAAGGGCATGACACTTGTCCCCTACCACCTGACACGCCTTGATGTGACACTCAGGTTGTGGGCAAAACCCATCTAACACCAGGCCTAAGTGACAGCCTATAAATAGGATCCATTTATTGCATTCAGAGACAGATGCTTCTTCCCACCTAACAAGCTCCCATTCTCTACTGAGCAACTCCTGCCTTGAGCATTGGAGAGCCCTTGTCTGTTGTTTGTCCCGTCTTTTTCTTGCTCCCAAAGCGTCCCTTCTCTTGTAGTAGGTCCATCCGATCAGGCAAAGGCGAGTAGCGAAAAAGCAGACTATCGTGCGCAGCCGCACATGGTGTTGATTTGACCCGAACTCTGGTAAGCATCAACATTTTGACGCTAAAAGGAGGGTGCCTATGCCTTCACTTGAACTCACTAGCCACAGCGAACCCGAGAACCGAGATGGTAACACAAGGGAATGCTCAGAATAAGGGTGCTTGACAATAGGGGTCGGGAGAAGCCTAAAACCGAAACAACAATCCAGCCAACCTAGGGGTCATCCCTGAGCTACAAGATCCCGCTCTAAGGGTTAGGGAAGCGCGGCAAGGGCCAAATAGGTGCATGACCTGGTTGCCCAAGACCCAATCTAAGAACTTACAAATGTCGTTCAGACACTTACCCAGCAGCTCGCACAATAGGCTCAACGTCAGGCTACTCTTAGCCTCCTACCTCCAGCCCCAGTTGACTAGGCTGGAGGTTGAGCAAGACGAGATGCCGTCGATCCCAGTGAAGCCGAATCTAAGCGCTCTAGAAGCTTTACACATGGCACCTCAGCTAACAATAGACTCGTCTAAGAAGGACGATTTTGGCCTACAAGGAGCAAGAGTTCCATCACCATAAGGCTCGTGGACATCTGTGTTTGACCGGCTGGGACACCAGGGAGAAGCATAGTAGGGTCTCCAACCCAGGGCAAGTGGCCGCATGGAGGACGGAGCACCCTATAGGATCGAACTGCCCAAGGATACAAACAGTCGCCAGTTCTGGGAGTTACAATGCCAAATCGACGAGATCTGCAATAATCACTTTGGCTTGGATGACATAGGTGCCCTAGACCTACCGTTCATAGATGCTATTATGCGAGCCCATATGTCGCCTAAATTTAAGGTCCCACAAATCAGGGCCTATGACGGGACCGTAGATGTTGATGAGCATGTTGAGTTGTACCGAGGACACAAGCTCCTTCAAAACGCTAGCAATGTAGCAATGTGCAAAGCAATTTCCTTGACCCTGACCGAACCAGCTCAGCAATGGTTCCGACGACTAGAACCATCTTCTATCACTTCTTTTCGACAACTCACTGACGCCTTCTCGGTAGCCTTCTCCACAACAAAAATGAGAGAAAGGAGATTACCTACCTGTACGCCATAAAGCAAGGAGATGGCAATGTCTAAGACTACATAAACAGGTTTACTCGAGTCGTGCTCGAGGTTAAGCACGTCGAAGACGAGATCCTAAAACATGCTTTCGTCGAGGGTCTCCAAGACAAGAAGCTTACCTGGTCGTTGGCATTCGAGCAGTCGAGCACGTTTTCTCAAATGCTTGGGTATGCACACAAGTATGCCTAAGCGGCTGAATATATGAAGAGCCGCAGAGAAAAGGCCAGTAGCAGCGACACGAAGAAGGAAAAGAAGCAGAAGAAAGTGCTCGAACAATCAAGTGCCAAGCAGAACAAAAAGCAGAAGAAAGAAAAGAAAGCCGAGAAGCCCAAAGCACTGACTGGATAGTTCCAAAGCTACACGCCTTTAGTAGCAAGCAACGATGAAGTGCTCGCCTAAGTGAGTGAGAGGAACCCGTTGGTAGCCCCGCCCAAGCTCAAGGGCAGCAAAGTAAAGCGGGATCAAACCAAATATTACGAGTTCCACAAGGACGTGGGATACAATATCTATGACTGTATTTAGTTGAAGGACTAGATTAAGAGATTGGTCCGAGGCAGACACCTAAGGGAATTTGTTGAGCGAGTCTTAACTCTGGGCTCTGCAGCCGGGAGGAACAACTCCTCGGGCTGAGACACAGGAATTAACTCCAGGCTCTACAACTGGGAGGAACAACTCGCCAAGCCAAATCACCCACTCAACGGCGGTGGGAACGCCCCAGAACCCCCGAACGTCGTTCACATGATTTTAGGAGGGCTTGTCACTAGGGACACGTCGAGTGGGCGGAGGGCTTACGTTTAAGAAGGTCGGCTAGTCGAAAGAGGTGAGCTCATTAACATGCCTGAGTATGTTAATAAGATCTACCGTAAGCAAGACATGCCGATTGCCTTTACAAAGGAGGAGGTAGACAAGTTAATTCATCCGCACAACGATGTTCTCATGTGTAAGCTGTACATCACCAACAACATAGTACGACGTGTGTTGATTGACAACGGTAGCTCAGCTAACATCTTGTTTAAGTAGGCCTACGACAAATTGAAAATCAGTAATGCTACCTTTACCATGATATAAACGCCACTTTACGGCTTCATGGGCGAATGCGTCTGAGTAGTGGGGAAGGTTGGCCTGTTGGTGACCTTCGGTGAGGGTGCTGCTTGGTTCACATGCTTTGTTGACTTCCTAGTCATCGACAAACCCTCTCAGTATAACATTATTATTGGTCGTCCAACATTAAACGCATTAAAGGCCGTGGTCTAGTCTCCACTTACCACTTGGCAATGAAACTCCCAATAGAGAATGGGGTCGAAGTAATCCGGTCATCATAGAAAGACTCCCAAGCATGTTATGCCAATGTCGTTAGAGTGGCGTCAGTTCAATTAAACGCCTCGGCCATTGACAAGGTTGACGAAATAGAGTTTCAAACGAGTTGGTGCCCAAGATGCTCTTCGATCTCGACCCCCAAATGCCTAAGGAAAAGGTGAGGGCTACCCTAGTGGAGGACCTAGTACCGTTCAACCTTGATCCAGCGCATCCTAACTGCACGGTCCAACTCAGATCCTAGCTGCAACTTGAGATTCGGGCTGACCTCGAGGGGCTCCTTATGGAGTATCGGGATATGTTTGCATGGTCGCATGAAGACATACCCGGCATCGATCCAAGTATAATCTGTCACCAGCTTAATGTCTGACCTGATCACAAACCGATGATACAGAAGAGAAGGGCCTTCAATCTAGAAAGATATGTTGCTATTAATGACAAAGTACAGAAGCTCCTAAAAGCAAGATTCATCTAAGAGGTTAAGTATCCGGAGTGGTTAATGAACGTAGTCCTAGTCAAGAAGGCGAATGGGAAATGGCGGGTTTGTATAGACTATACCAACCTAAATAAGGCCTGCCCGAAGGACTGCTTTCCACTGCCCCGAATAGATAAGCTTATTGATGCAACCGCCAAGCACGAGCTGCTTAGCTTCATGGACACGTATTTTGGTTATAACCAGATACGGATGGCCAAAGAAGATCAAATAAAAATAGCTTTTGTTACCGATCGGGGGCTCTACTGCTACGTGGTAATGCCCTTCGGACTCAAGAATGCCTGGGCAACCTACCAGCGTCTAGTCAACAAGATGTTTGTTCAGTTGATCAGCAAAACCGTAGAAGTCTACGTGGACGGTATGCTAGTTAAATCTGTCCGAGCAGTAGATCATATGGTTGATCTCTAAACGAGCTTCGACATTCTCCAGGAGTAAGAGATGAAACTCAACCCAGCAAAATACACGTTTGGGGTTAGCTCGGGCAAGTTTCTCAAATTCTTAGTCAATCAACGAGGAATCGAGGTTAATCCTGTCAAGGCTCAAGCTGTTATAGATATGCATTCACCTCGGATAGTAAAAGAGGTTTAGAAACTTACTGGCATGGTAGCAGCTCTCTCCAGATTTGTCTCTCGATCTTCCGACAAGTGCCACTTATTTTTAAAGCACTCAAGGGGAGGTTTGGTGGAGCAGGGAGTGTGAAGAAACCTTCTAAAATTTGAAGAGGTATTTAGCCATACCCCCGCTCCTATCCAAACCTTTACCAAAGGAAATATCGTATGCCTACTTTGTTGTGTTTGAGAAAGCTGTTAGCTCGATCCTCATCTGAGAAGAAAACAGAGTTTAGAAGCCTGTTTACTATACGAGCCATGCGTTCGAGGGTGTCGAGGAGCGATACCCCCACTTGAGAAATTGGCATTCGCCCTAGTCATCTCTACTCAGAAGCTGCGGTCCTATTTTCAAGGCCACACAATACAAGTCCCAACAAACTCCCTCTTTGGCAAGTTTTTTAGAGTTCAGAGATATCTAGATAAATGGCCAAATTGTCGGTCAAGCTCAGCCAGTACGATATTCATTTTGTATCAAGGACGACCATCAAGGCTCAGGTCCTCACAGATTTTATCGCTAAGTTCACCGATACCGAGCAAGGCATACCATTGGCCGAAAAAGCTCCCATAAAAGTGCCGGACACCCCTGGCTGTAGTGAAAGTCACGCCACATCGACTACCACTCCTGCGCGAAGGTTCAAGTGCCAGGCTGGTATTGACAAGCTCGGACAGATAAAAGGTGATCTATGCACTTCGATTTGATTTTAAGACCTTTAACAATGAGGTAGAATACGAACCACTCTTGGGCAGACTTAGAATAGCCAGGGATCTTGGGGTAAACCATATAGCCATTCATAGCGACTCAATGCTCATCGTTCAGCAAGTTACTAGGGTATTTTAAGCCCGAATAGAATCAATGGCCGTGTATTTGCAAGAGGTCAAGATTGCTCAGGCAGTTTAAGTTTTACTCGTTTAAGCACATCCCTAGATCCAAAAACTCAGAGGTCGATGCGCTTGCTCAGCTCACCTTGGGTCTGGACGATAGTGACCTAACTTCAATCCCTATTGAAAGATTAGCTGAGCCAAGCATTAACAAAGAAGTAGCGAGTGTAGCCGACGAGCATGAGACCACATGGATGGACCCACAAAGGCCTATATGGTAATCACTCCAAGGGGCGATCCTTGGCCCAAAAATGTCTCTGACAAGGCTATTACTGCTGACCATGAAAAAGGAATGTAACGACTTTGCGCAGAAATGCCTAAAATGTTAGCAATTCACGAGGGCGCACGGACGCCACGTCGAGCCGCTCACCTTGGTAACATCAGCATGGCCGTTTGCTAAGTGGGCCATTGATTTGATCGGGCCTCTTCCCTAAGCCCGATCTCAATTTAAGTATTGCATTGTGGCCATCGACTACCTAACCAAATAGGTTGAGGTAGAGCCACGCACCAACATGACCGAGGCCAAGTGCACCAACTTTGTATGGAAAAACATTATTTGCCATTTTGGGATCCTACATACCATCGTGACTGACAATGCAAAGCAGTTCGAGTCCTCGAGTTCCCTCTGCCTTTGTGAGTAGCTCGGTATCAAAAAGGTCTTTTCCTCTCCTAGTTATCCTCAGAGCAACAGGTAGGTTAAAGTGATTAATAAAACAATCAAAGACAACTTGAAGAAAAAGCTCGAAGGCCTCAAGGGAGCATGGATCGACGAGCTTCCAAAAGTGCTCTGGGCTTACCAAACAACTTCCCAAACTGCTATTGAAAAGACCCCCTTTTTGCTCGTGTATGGAGCAGAGGTTGTCATCCCAACTGAGGTAGGACTGCCAAGCTTCAGGGTTAAACATTACGAAGAAATTTGAAATGTCGAGGTCATGATGTTCAAGCTGGACTTGCTCGAGGAGAAAAGGAACAAGGTAGTGATTCGTAACACAGTTGGGAACCAAGTCGTTGCTCGGTACTACAACAAACGGGTCTAACCGAGGAGCTTCAAGGTTGGAGATTTGGTGCTTAAAAGGTCACGGTTCAGCAGTCCGGGTTAGGGTCCTTCAGTCTAAAATGGGATAGGCTGCACAAATTTGTTGGGATTGTCCAGCCAGGCACCTATAGATTATCCGATATGGAGGGAAACTTGTTCGGTCATCCTTAGAACGCTGAGCTCCTGAAAAGATTCTTTTACTAACCAATGCCAAAAATTCTTTTTGACCTCTGGCTACATTCTTTTTGTAACTAGGCCTACTAAATAAGACTAGAATGTAAATATTATACATCAATGAAAATGTAAATTCCTACACTATTCCATCGAGCAATACGTGTTTAAGGAAAAAAAACCCCGAAGAAGAATGCCATAACTCCAGCTCAGGGGACCAGACTATAACTCCTAAAGAGGGAGAGTCGTCCCGACGAACCGGACTGGGGGGCTAATCGACATCATGCAGACCATTAGTCTGTTGCAGTGCAGACCGTCTAGCCAAAGTCGCCTTAGCATAACTATGCCCGACCAGCATTAAACTTGTAAAAGTTTCAAGAAACTTAAACAACTATAAGGGGGCGATAGGGCAAAGGGTACTACATGCTGTTGTGCTCTGCCCGACCAAGAAGTTGACTTTTTCTACTTCGTTAAACTCAGTATAGATGCTTATCGTCATCGAGACATTAAACTCGGCAAGGACAGAACTGAAAAAGGTGAGCTCAAATCTAATAGTTCAGGAATGCTTTCCAATTCAATCCCTTTTCCTGAGGTCCAAGCTAACTCAACAAAGCGAATGTCAAACTTCGTTCCCAAGGAACTCCACACGCCTTCAAAGAATGAAAATTTCTATCTGAGAATAATCGCACTTACCGAGAAGGATTCAAAAACAAAACAAATAAAAACTTCTAGAAATGTTGAACTTGGAAAAATAGAATTTTCATTACAAAGAGTGGTGGGGAGGTACAAAAAACCGGATACCTCCCGAACCCGGATAAACAAAAAGGAGGAAAAAATAAGAAACAAAGCTAAGCTTGAGCCCTTTCCCCAGCATTGCCGTCTTTGCCCTGGTCATCCCTGCCATCTTCGTTGTCCACTTTGATGACATCCTCCTCCGGCTGCTACGCTGTGCTCTGCTCTGGCTGGACTATGAGCGACCAATTGAAGCCCGCCGTCTTAGGAGATTCCTTATGATGTAGTCCCAGAGGTTGGTCATGCCAAAGTAGTAGTAGTCAGTATACTCCGGGGATGCCTTAAAGTCTTCCACGGCTTAGGCAAGTTGGCCAGGCAGCTCCTCCAAGAGACGCTGGTGCTCAGCCTGGGAAGCTTGCAGCTGATCCTTGAGCTGGGCTACCTCATCTGGGGATTGGCTGACCTCATACCTGGCCTCTTCGGCTGCCTTCCTTGCCTCCTCTGCTGTTGCTTTGGCTTTCTCGGTTTCTTCCTTCGCCTTCTTAGCCTCGTCTTTGGCCCGAGCAAGAGCTTTTTTGATTTGATCAAGCTCAATGTTTTTTCCACTAAGCTCCTTCTCAACCTCGTCTTTTTCGAGGGCAGTCTTCTTAAGCCTCTCCTTCTCCAGGTTCAGCTCCCTCAGCTCGACTATATAGGCCAGGTCCAAAAAGGTACATGCTTGAGAAAGCAGAAGTTAGCATGACGAAAAGTAAAGTCAAATGAAACTCAGATGAGACAATTACTCACCTTGGCAGTAGCGTTAAATAAGCCCATGAAATCTTCCCCTCGGAGGTTCTACAGGAAAGATTCCTTGGGAACCACCTCCCTGAAGTGCTCGAGGATGTCGCCGTGGTAGTTCACATTCCTCATCCGAGGGTCTCCCGTGGAAGGTACTATGGCGGGAGGTTAGGGCTGGCTTGATGAAGTCCCTGGCCTTGTCAGCAGGGGTGGAGGTACTTGGACTAAACTAGGTGGTCATTCAGACCTCGGTGGCTGCTCGGACCACACCGGTACTTCCAGCTCGGGGTCCTCTTTCGCTTCTTTCCGACCATACCCTTCCCCTTCTATTTACGAAGGCGCTCTATGAGAGCATGCCTTTCTTCTGTGTTGCTCGATCGGGAAGACATACTTGCAAAATTAAGAAAATCCTCCTAAGTTAGGATGAGCTCGCCCAAAGAAAAACTCAGGGCTCACCTCCGATCTGGAGAGGACCAGACGGGCACAGGAGCCTAATCACATCCATGAGGTCCTCGTCTACTACGGGTGGCCCCGCGTCGAAGGAGCCACTTGACGAGTCCTCAGTTCTAGATGATGATGGCTCTCTCGTCAGCCACCTAGACTTAGACGTGCTCGGCCATAGGATGTCTGTGGCGTTCGGCCTTATGACTGTCACCTGCTCGACCGACCGGGCAGGTTGGATGTTTATAGGGGGATTGATTATGCTGAGTTCCTTGAACTAGCTATAACGATAGAGGGTCTCTTTCCCGAGTAGGAACGACTGTTGCCTCGTCGGTTCTGGCTTATTGAATAGGTCTTAGACCACCTTGATGAAATGACTTGGTGCCCACAGCCTCTTTGACCACATGTGCCCTTGCTCAAACATCCTCGGGACACGTTGATCTATAAGGATGGTCTCACCAGCTCGGGCTAGATAATTCCTCCCGACGTAGAACCACTCGAACTTCTAGAGTTTGTCTGAGTCAAGGTTGGCCAAAATGAAGTCCTTTATAAAGCCAGTGACATCATACCAGCCGGACTACCAGGGAAGCTTTTTCATCTTATAAACCTGTTTGAATGCCTCCCGTGGCATCTCGGTGGCCTGGTGTACCTCCATAGAATGTACATCTCGATCAGTGATCTGTAGCTGTTTGGGTTGAGCTGAGTCGGGCACACATTTGGGTCGTTGAGTGCTTGACGGAGGAAGGGGTGAAACGGTAGGCATAGACCGGCCCTAAAAAACTTTGCGTACAAAGTGATACACCCCTCGGGCGGAGTCAGGGATGAATCATTCTCCTTAGGCGCAATAAGGATGACGTCATCTGAGATGTTGAACTCGACACGTAGGTCCTCGAGTCGAGACTTCGTCATTGCACTAGTGTAAGCAGCCACGAATGTTTGCCCAGGCTAAGTTACCCGATAAGCTGTCAACCCCTAGACTCGGGTGACAACCACCCTCTCGCCCTCTTCCTCGGCTGCACTTTCCACTGTCTCGGCTTCATCGACTCGCTCCTCATCAAAGATGTCGACAGTTACCCTGCCCATGACTTAGACAGAGGCCCCAGAGTCTCGACTGAGGTGCTTGGTATATCGACAGCTACCTCCAACTCGGCCTACTCTTGAGCTGTAACTCTTGCTCGGGCACCATCCCTTCATCGATCCGCAGTATCTCGGCCAACTGGCCTGCTTCATCCCGTTCTGAGGATAACCCTTCAATATCGTCCTCCATGAAGGTTGACTCCTCGGTCTCTACATTGTTATCTGACTAGGAGACGCTAACGTTTTTGGAGTCTGACAAGTCACTCATTCTTTCACACTCCTCAGGAAATTACCTGGCGAAGTCGTGGAAGCTTGGGAACGAAGAGTTCTCGGGTTGTGAACTACAGGTCAACAGCTAAAACTCAAGGGTGGCAAAGTTTGGGCATGGTTACATGTGAAAATGATAGGGAAGAAAAGCCCTATTTATAGCTATTCAAGGCACGAAACTCGGGTACAGAAAACGAAGAGGCAGGACGATTACGCCTGACAGGGGAGTACCTGATCGCGTTGCAACAGGCGTCCCTCCGAGCATCATCACGTGACCTTTTATCTCACACTACATGGGGACGTCGTTTGGACTCCCATCCTAAGCCGACCTCACCCATTCGGCATAGTCCACCCGGCCGAACATCGACGAGGTGAACTGGGGGGCTATTGTTGAGGGTGAGCTCGACGCCACCGTCGAGGAGTCTAACCTTGGGTGGTCAGCAAATAAGCTTGGCAAAGCTACGGTGAATTGATAACTGATCCTGATGAGCTTAGATTGTTTGTCCGAGGTGCTTTTCACGGTCTCTCGGGCAGCACCATAACTAGTCGCCTCCTCGGGTTAAACACCAGCTCGGGTCTGATTCTTTTCGCTTGTGTAAGTGGGCTGCTACTTGCCAGCACTGGCCAACAAATGGTGGACAACTCGCTGTCGGATGGAAAACGATTCACCAACGAAGGGCATGACACTTGTCCCCTGCCACCTGACATGCCTTGATGTGACACTTGGGTTGTGGGCAAAACTCACCTAACACCCGGTCCAAGTGACAGCCTATAATTAGGATGTATTTATTACATTCAAAGACAGATGCTACTTCCCACCTAACAGGTGCTGGACGCTCTTGCCGAGCGGTGTTCTTCACACGCTGATCTATGCCGTTGGATGATAAATCCAATAGCTAATCTATCGATTTTCAGCCTTTTTAACTTTGTGCCAGTTTTCTTCATTTGGGGCGTTTCTAAATTTGAATTTCTCCTTTATTTTTTGCGTTTCTACTTTATTTTCCAAATTATCATTTTAGCCTTTATCACCTATTTAAACATGCACAAATGAGATAAAATAGATAAATGGAGAAAAAACAACAACAACAACAACAACAATAATAAACAAATAAAATCAAATTAACGAAAATAAAAATAAAAAGTAAAATATATATAAAATAAAAAAATCAAATAAAATTTAATAAAAATCTTAAGAACATAACAAAAATATGTACATTTAACTAACAACTAATTAACAGTTATGAAGATAATAATGGTGATCAAGGGCCTTGATTTTCACGTTCATGATTTCATCTTACAAACTATATTTGTAGTCTATTTTGACCCTAACACATCTCCCATTCAATTTTTTACACCCTTACTTAAACCATTGCTCATTCTACTTTACACCCTTCTTAACAATTTGAAAATGTATTAACAATTAAATTGTATTGTTTTTCATTTTTTTCACCCACCAACAAACCAAAGTTTTTTCTAATCCACCAACTTAGTTGTATTCTTGCACTTCGTTTAGTGAATAATCAATAGATTCAGTGTCATCGAAGTTAGCTACTTTCCAACATCTTTAGCTCTATATCCTCCACATCCACTTCTAATCTTGGTCTGGGTTGGGCTTTATTAATTTTGTGACTTAAAACATTATATCCCTTTTAATGGCTTTGCTCCACAACCTCTTCAATGTTGAAGGGGAAAATGTAGAGATACTGCCTCCATTCAGCGAATAAATTGGCTTGGAAGACACGTGATACCTACAGTGAAATTGTCAAAATACGAATGGGAAAAGCAAGTATACAAACTTTTAATTAAAATTTTAAGAAGGGAAGATTTTTCTTTAAAGTAGAGTATATAATGAGTATTTTTTAATATATTTTTGTCTTTAAAAGCAATTTTATTAATGAGTAATTATGTATTTAGAAATATTATAAAAAAATGAGTGTGTGAAAAAGGGAAATACCACTACAAAAGGGAAAATACCTAAAATATCCCTCGTGCTTTGTCTAAATACTACTTTTACCCTTTTTATTATAAAAATGTCTAAAAAATACCCTATGTTTTTTAAATCAGACTCAAAATGCCCCCTAAAGTAATTAAAAGTTTTGAAAATAAATAGTACTCCTAACCTTTACTATATAAAATTTAAAACATTATTAAATTAAATTAAACAAAATTGAAACATTATTGAATCAAAATAAACAAAATCAAACTTAAAAAATTAAAAACTCCTTTAAAAAATAAAAGCTCTGAAAATTGAAAAATTTTCTTGATTAGAATATTTATTTGAACATTTTAAAATGTCTTTTGTTTATTTTTTAGTTAAAGCACATTTAAAATAACATTTAATATAGATTAAGAAGGTTCATCTTGAAACTCTCAAATATTTAATTAGTTCAAGGAGTATTTTGAATATAATTTTATAAACTAGGATGTTTTAGATATTTGAATCATAAGAGGGACAAAATTAGTATTTGAAAAAAACATAGGGGCATTTTGGATTTTTTTAAAACATAATTTCTTATTTTACTTTTATGTGATTACATCATGTAAGATGATCAAAGGGTTAATTACATAATTATACTTTTTAGTTATAACTTTTTCTTAATTTGTTCCTCTGTTCTTAGAAACTACAAAAGTATAATTTAAATTTTAACAACTTATTTTAATTTCATCCCTATAAATAAAACAATTAGGCAAAACAACATGATTACCTTTAAATAGTTTTGAACAATAGTTTATATATTAAAAACATTAAAAAAATTTCTAAAACAAAACATTAAATCTCCAAAGAAAAATCTTAAGTTTTATGACTTTTAAATTTTAATATATTTTTAAAAAAATTTCTCAAAAGAAACATATATTTTATAAACAAATTAGATTTAATTAAAGATATTTTTATCTTATCTCTATGTTTTTTCAATCAAAAAAAATTATGAGGGATAAAATTGAAACAAGTTTTTGAAATTAAAATATACTTTTGAAGTTTTTAAGAAAAGATGGACAAATTAAAAAATAATAAAAACTAGCAAGTATAATTATGTATTTAACCCGCTAATAATAATATAATGGCTTACAAAACTATGTAATAATCTCGTTATTTCTATGATATTGTATCATTTATGTTTAAAAAAATCATAATTTAAATATTTTTTTATCAATATATTATGTATTAAGTAAACAAATGCTATGTTTTAAAATTTACAAGGCTTATATTTGAAGAATAATTTTTATAATTAATCCTCATTGTAATACTAAAATAAGCGGATGTCACATTTAAGAAACATTATAAAATCGTTGTATTATTTATAATTTACGAAATACTTTGTTAAATTACCCAAAAAGCCCTATGAAAAATGAAAGAAAAAAGAAAATTCTAAAATACAAAAAAAATCCTTATTACAAAACTTAGGGTCTATTTGATAAATGGCTTCCAATTAGTTATTTGATTTGAATTAGTGATTTGAATTATTATCCGAATTAACGTTTGGATGTACATTTAAGTTTTAATTTGAATATAGAATAAAATTGAAATTTGTGTTTGGGGAGATCGTAAAAAAAGTTTTTTGATTTATTAACAAATCTAATAAAATTTTAATGTTGATGATCCTAAAAATATGCAATATGAACCTTAATTTATTCATCTCTTCACTAGGAACACAATGAAAAAAGAATATCTCAATTCGATATCAAATGAAAAAGTTATAATTTTTTCCCTCAAATATAGAAGAGAGAGTTTCAGCTTTTATTGTAATAAAGATATATGAGTACCAAGAATTTAGGGGGTTAGAACTTTAAAAATTTAGATTTTTAATACTCATTTGATTCAAATTTTTTTTAAAATAAACATATATAAAAAACAATTGATACCTAAATTTAGATTTAAGTATATTAAAAGTGTATTTATTTCATAATTTAAATTATGGTTTAAATTATTTTATTACAATATTTTATCTTATAAAAATTTAAATCTTTATTTAAATATTTTATTCAAATACTTTAACTAAATGTACTCTTAATATGCGTACTTATATACACAACAACCACACATGTAACTTCCGAATCCACCCTTTTATTACGTAACGTAAAAACTCACTCAAACTCGCACACACACACGCGCATATCAGCTTCCTTCTCAATTCTGCATTTCCATTTTAGACACCCTCTCTCTCTCCCTCTCTCTCTCTCTCTACAATGCTCTGTTGATCACACTTTCATGTCTCACCCCACCAAACGCTCGTCCAGCAACCGCACCAACACCGCCACCGCTGCCGCCAGCTCCTCCTCCTCCTCCCTCTCCTTCTCCACCGCCACAATCGGACCTCCGATGAAGAAGACCAAGTCCCAGGCCGTGGCCTGCTCTCTTGACCCCAACAAGAATGGCCTCCACCACCACCAGGACAACAACGACGTCATATTCGACCCCTCCTCCATGGCTCTCGACGAAGATCCCAAGCCCTCGGACGGCGTCGCCGCCAATTTGTCTCGCAAGAAGGCCACCCCTCCCCAGCCTCCCGCCAAGAAGTTCGTCATCAAGCTCAACAAAGGTTTGCGCTTTTTGGATCTTTATAAAATTGGATGATGTTACGCGAATTTCTTTTTGGATTTTCCCAAGGAATTTCTTTTCAATTGTGCGTTTTAGGGTTCTGTGGATTTAGGAGCTTCTGATTATCGAATTTGTTAGCAAGTACTATTATTAGGTTTTCTTTTTTATGCGTTTTGGCTTTGCTTTCGATGGAATAGAGATAAGAGATTCGGCTGAGCTCAGCTGCTCGGATTCTGCATAGTTTTATCTATCTAATAGGGATGGAAAATGAAGATTTCTTTTATTACTATTATTTAATTTTTAGTTACTTGGATCTCTGTGATGAGCTGAAATTCTCTTACTCAAGGTGTTGAGATTCTATTCAGCTAACATTGGCGTTTGTGGTTGTAGTATTTTTGTTTGCTTGGGGGGCCTTCTTATCACCTCTTCTAGCTTAACTTGGTTGATTAACATTAAAGAGACTTATTTAATGAGCTCCATTGAAGTCAGTAGAAGTTGATATAGGAAAACGATGTTTGTGGATGTGGTAATTCAATATGCCTCGTTCTTTATACTTAAGAGATGACCATTGTTTTTTTTACTTATTTATTTTTTTTAAATGTCATGCTAGATTGGGCGTTTTTATCATAGTTCTTATTGAGCTTGTTATCTGTTGGTTAGTTATTATAGTGCAGATTGAGCTTGTTATCTGTTGGTTAGTTATTGAGCTTGTAAAGATTTCTTTATTTATTTTATTTTATTTTAGTTTATCGTGAACTCAACTAATCAGGTGCTCATTAAATCTTAGTATCAACTTCCACCATTCAGCATGTTATCATTGCAGCGGGTGTATCGTGTTATAGAGCCAATTACTGGACATGTCATGTGCTGTTGCTTATCTATGAAACTTGTATATTTCTCTTATTCTCTATTTTCTCATGGTCTTATCTATCACATTTGCAAAGTTTTTAATCTTTGTAGGATATGTTGTCATTCATTCTAGTGCTCTAGCACCAGAACTCCATAACTGTTCCTTGCTTCATTCCTCAACATTTTTTGTTTGTTTTGTTCCTTGACATGTTTTTCATTTTTTCGTTTCTTGATGTCCTTGTGACTGTCGGTGATTCGCCAACCTTCTAAAATAATTCACATTCATTCCTACAGTATGCATATGTGTACGCATGTATTTGCTTGAGTGAATTACTCCATTTCGAGCGACAACTATCTCTGTTTAGGTGGTTAAGTGAATGCCCATGTTAGAATTTTAATGTCAGAATTACTTCTATTTAACCTCAATTTCAAAGCATATGAAGATTTTGGGCCCATTTGTCAAGAAGAGAATTAAAAGTTGTGGTTGTTCAATAAGTTCTTGGAAATATATTTTTAAAAGAGTTTAAATAGGTGAAAATGGTCTTAAAATTTTTTAATATGTAATAAAAATGTTATAATGAAGTTTATAATATCTTATGAAAACTTTTTGTACATGTTTTAAAATCTATTTTTGAAGTGCTTTTTTAAGAAGCTATATTTTGTAGCTTTGACTGGAAGCATTTTTGAAGAGCCAAAGCACTTTTGACAAATTATCTAAACACTTCTAGAAGCAGTTTTTGGACTCAAGAAGTCAAAAGCAGCTTCTAAGAAGCCCTTGCAAATAGGCTCTTTAATGTGGCCCCCAACCAATTATATTAATTCTTTATAAGAAATGTAAGGCAAAAGATAATTTTCTGATTTTTTTAAAGTAATTTAGGGAATTTGGTTTTGAAACTATTGTTTGATAGTGAATGGGTTTTGTATAAACTTGGTTTTAAAAGAAATGTAAGGCAAAAGACAGTTTTCTGTTTCTTTAAGTGATTCAAGGAATTTGGTCTTTGAAATCATTTGTTTGATAGTGATTAGGTCCTTACAAAATTGGGTTTTTAGTGCAAACATCATGAAAAAACTGAGAGCTTGGATGCATTGCAAAACTAACAAAGTTTTACTTCTACATATTGAAACTTGAAAACTGAAATGCATGTTTTTGGTTTCAAAAGCAGCCCTTTGGTGGATTTGGTGGATAAAAGAAAATGAATTCCAAGTGTTATTGTTGTTTTGCTAATGATTTTAGGCACGTCCACGTTCCTTATTTCAAGGAGCCATAAGCATACTTTTTTCCTTTTTTGAGGTTCGGGTCTTATTTTTTCTTCTAAATATTTGTTAGAGCCAGGCAGCATTGAGAAAAAGTGAAAATTTTCATTCAGGGGTCGCTTTCTTTGTTATATTGATGTTTCTGTAATAATTAGGTAAGCTAACGGCCTCCAAGCCCTTTTCTTGCTGTGCTTAGTGTATTTGCAGTTACATATGGTTCATCTATTGCAACACTCTGTCAATTAAGTTATGACCATTGTTATCAATTGCTTTATTGTTGGCGATTGTAGATATGTCAAGACTGTTGGTGACTTTTACTATTCAAATTGCCAGTTTTATTGGATTTGTATTTCTTAAGGCTGTCAAACATTTGTCGTGCTGAGCAAACCTTGAAATTATGGGTAAAACAAAAGATTTGTTGAAGTAGAAGCACTTAACAATCATGAAGTTTAAAATCTTAAACATTTTAAGCTAACTGCACCATGCATTCAAAGGTTGGCTGATATATTATACTTTTGTCTATACGAAGGCAAACCAACGTTGCCCAGTAATTTTGAAGAGGAGACATGGGCAAAGCTGAAGTCAGCTATTTGTGCTATATTCTTGAAGCGACCAGATTCTTGTGATTTGGAGAAGCTTTATCAGGTAAATTTTAAGACTTCTTCTATCGTTGGATAGTTTCCTTTAGATGCTCACTGTGAACAAATTATGTTGTCTGCAGGCTGTTAACAATCTATGCCTGCACAAGATGGGGGCCAATCTTTATCAACGGATTGAAAGAGAATGTGAAACGCATATAGCTGCAGCGTTGCGAGCGTTAGTTGGCCAAAGCCCAGATTTGGTGGTTTTTCTGTCACTTGTTGAGAGATGCTGGCAGGATCTCTGTGACCAGATTTTGATGATTCGTGGAATAGCTTTATTTTTAGACAGGACATATGTGAAACAAACACCAAATGTGCGTTCCCTGTGGGACATGGGCTTGCAACTTTTCCGCAAGCATCTTTCTTTGTCTCCAGAAGTAGAGCACAAAACTGTTACTGGTCTTTTAAGAATGATTGAACAAGAAAGGTAACTTATATTCTTCTACATTGAATTTATTGTGGCATATTTGATTTTTTTGAAGAGAATCCCTACTTCTATTTCTGTGTGGGGTTCTCTATATAACACCACCAATTGGTAAAATAGATTTTGGACACAGTATTAAAAATTTTCATGCTTGGACATCTCTGCATGAATGACTAGGCTCTTTGATGATATGGACACTCGATCTAACGGTTACTTAAGGGCATGTACTAATCTTTGGAGGAATAAGTGGAGGACCTTTTAAGAAAATCTTTGGATTCTTTCACCGTTATTATTTGAGAGTATCCCTTAAGTTTTTAAGAGCGTGTAGTCAGTTTCAAGTAGTAAGGTCCTTCCTCCAAAATTCGTTGATGACCTGCCATAATGTGCTTATTTGTCAGCTAATTTTACTGGGACATGTGTTTTTCTTTTTTTTTTCTTTTCTTTTTTTTGAGGCTTTATTGTGCCATTGAGGTAATTATTGATTGATGTACATGGAATTATTGAGCCTTACATGAAAATTGCTGTACGCTTTATTTTATTTTTGTAGAGCAAAAGTTGGATGTCTGCACTTTTGGTTGTCGGGTATGGATTAGCCTTAAGAGTCAAGGGTTTTTATCGCAGAATTCTGGAAATGTTGCAAATTGTTTGGTGGTGTACTATCAATTTTATCAGCCACGTGGCTCGTTTTTTCAACTTAAAGTATCAATTTTATGTTTTTGGTTTTACAGGTTAGGTGAGGCAGTTGACAGAGCTCTTCTGAACCATCTTCTGAAGATGTTTACTGCATTAGGAATTTACTTGGAAAGTTTTGAAAAGCCATTCCTTAAGCGCACATCTGAATTTTATGCTGCTGAAGGCATGAAATACATGCAGCAATCAGATGTTCCGGATTACCTGAAGCATGTGGAGGTAAGTATTTGTTTTCAACCCTTTGTGTTGAAGTTTATTTTTAATTCAATAATTTCTCATTGTTATTAATCAACGATTTATTCCAATTACTTTGCTTCTATGACTGTCCTAGAATGTTGGTCTAAGCTTTTTTTAATTTTGCTTAAACTCTTTATATGGCAATTTATGTTTACGTTTGGGGATCTGCGGGTACTATCTTGCAGACAAGGTTACATGAAGAACATGAGAGATGCTTGCTGTATCTGGATGCTAGTACAAGAAAGCCGTTAATAGCAACTGCAGAAAAGCAGCTTCTCGAACGCCATATATCCGCTATTCTGGATAAGGTTTCTATTTACGCTTTAAATTATTTGATTTTTCCATCTTCCACATATTTTATTCTGTGTTTTGACTTATTCAAGGGGTTCATGATGCTGATGGATGGCAATCGTATTGAGGACCTTCAAAGGATGTACAATCTCTTTTCCAGAGTGAATGCTCTTGAATCACTAAGGCAAGCCCTTAGCTCATACATCCGGAGGACAGGCCAGCGCATTGTCATGGATGAAGAGAAAGATAAAGATATGGTTTCCTCCCTTTTGGAATTTAAGGCTTCTCTCGACACAATATGGGAAGAAAGCTTTTTCAAGAATGAAGCTTTTTGTAATACCGTAAAGGATGCATTTGAGCATCTCATTAATTTGCGCCAGGTGACCTCCTTCTTCTTCTTCTTTCAATTAATCGTTGAAAAGAAAGATATAGTGCTTTTTGCATCTCATATACCATATGGTCCAAGCATGGTGATTATTTTGTTCAAGCATCCTGTGGGTTTTGCAGTTGACTTCACAAGGGGCTACGGTTGGTACTACGATGTGCTAACAGTTTGGCAATTTTATTCTTTCAGTTGTGCTTTTAACTGTTTCCAGCTTGGATGTAATTTCATACAACTGATCTGCCACTTCTCTTTGTTTGCTTTATTACTTTGTAAATTGCCTTAAAGACACTAAATCGTTTAATTGAAATACTTTGTAAATCGCCTTAAAGACGCTGAATCCTTAATTTGTAACATTCCAAAACATCATTATAAGACTACTTAACCAATATCATTTTTTGAATTTTGCTTCCCATATTTCCAAACAGAAGAAAACGACGACATAGACTGTTGGTAAAAATCTTGAGCTACATGTATTTGCCTCCCCTACATTGGGCATCTTTGCAATTAGTTTAGTAATGTGATTTTTGTCTTTGCATCAGCAAGTTTGGAAATGATAATTAATTGATAATTAATTTTTTCCAACCTTTCTGGCGTGCTCTCATCCTCCAACTCTTCCCTCCTCTACCACCTAATCCCAAATCATCCCACTGTTTTGATTTTCATATTATTTTCGCACCATCTATTTATGTCAATTTCTGCCTTGTTTATATAACAGAACCGACCTGCTGAACTAATTGCAAAGTTTTTGGATGAGAAACTTCGTGCTGGGAATAAGGGTACCTCTGAAGAGGAATTGGAGGGTACACTTGATAAAGTCTTGGTTTTGTTCAGGTTTATACAGGTACATTTAGTTTATGAATTGGTCGATTAACCGAAAAATATTTCCCTTGTGGTTTCTGGTGTGGATTTCTATTTATTTATAAATTGGGATAGAAACAATTTTGTGCTGTGTTTCTATTATAATTATACCTGTTCACGTTTATACAGGTACGTTTGTGAATGGAAATATCATTGACTTTATTGGTTGATTAACCGAAAAATATTTTCCCTCATAGTTTCTTGTGTGGTTTTTTTTTATTTTTTTTATTTGGGATAAAAACAATTTTCTGCTGTGTAATTATACCTGTTTTGATTGTCTTCAAGGTAATTATACCTGACTTGATGGTCTTCAAGATTGCTTTTTAAGACCAATGAAAACAATTTGCTTTTATCCTTATTTTAATCAAGGGCAAAGATGTATTTGAAGCTTTTTATAAGAAGGATCTGGCAAAAAGGCTACTCTTGGGGAAAAGTGCTTCTATTGATGCGGAGAAGTCTATGATCTCCAAGGTTAGTATTGAATTTTTATTCCTAAAATGATATAGTTATTGTATTTCAACCTAATTTTCGTGTTAACAAGATTTCATTACTTCTACAGCTGAAGACCGAGTGTGGCAGTCAATTCACAAACAAACTTGAAGGAATGTTTAAGGTGTCCTTGATCCCCCATTACCTTTAGGTCTAGGAATTGATAACTAATAGTATCATTGATCAAGCACTTGACTAAAACGGATAATTTATTGATTTATTTGTCTAGACTTGCACTCATATATATGAAAGATACTAGAAGCTATGATTAATGCTCAATTATCAATGCCAGGTTTAAACTTTTTAACTAATAGAATTGAAAGAGTGTCCTCTTGGAAGGGTTTAGTCTCAAACTTGGTCTAAACAATCTAATTTTCATTTAGGCTTTCACCCATCTTTATAAGCGTGTAAAATGAGAACCAAGATTTTTCTTAAAGGCTTCTCTATCTGGTTGGATTAAGCCAGTTATTGTACAGGTTCAAGCTGTGCTAGTTTTCATTCTAATAGACATTGTTTCCTTGTATACCGTTTTAGGACATCGAATTATCAAAAGAGATAAATGAGTCCTTCAAACAATCATCCCAGGCAAGGACAAAACTTCCATCGGGTATTGAGATGAGTGTTCATGTCCTAACAACAGGGTAGGTCGAACGGGATTCCTGGACTTTCTTTAATTGCATTCAGGCCATCTAAGAGGTTTAATTGGTGATTTGGTCGCTTGCTTCAGGTATTGGCCAACGTACCCTCCCATGGATGTTAGACTCCCTCATGAACTGAATGTTTACCAGGTTAGGGGATTTTCTACAGTATCAATGCTCTTCATGATGACTAATTTGAATATGCATGTTTTTTCATGACTTTCTTTTGTTTGGTCAACAGGACATTTTCAAGGAGTTTTACTTAAGCAAGTACAGTGGAAGACGTTTAATGTGGCAAAATTCATTAGGCCATTGTGTATTAAAAGCCGAGTTTCCTAAAGGCAAAAAGGAGCTTGCAGTTTCTCTTTTTCAGGTTGGTCTAATTTACGCTAATTTCATTATTTCTGTTAGCTTGGTTATTTCTCTCACACTTCCCCACCCTTGCCTTTTAATTTTTTATTCTTTAAGTTCTGCCTGGCCCAAGTAGATGAACCAGTTTGGTGTTGTATCTGTTCTTTTCCAGACTGTTGTTTTAATGCTGTTTAATGACGCTGAGAAACTGAGCTTTCAAGATATCAAAGATTCCACTGGCATTGAGGACAAAGAACTAAGAAGAACTCTGCAGTCTCTTGCATGCGGAAAAGTTAGAGTCCTGCAAAAGGTAGCTTCTTTGATGGCAATTGCATTCCAGGATTTGTTAGTTAAGAGTCTTTGAATATATGAGTTTATTAGGCATTGTATCTTATAATTTATGACTCATTTCTTTTTGAACATGAATTTACAGTTGCCAAAAGGGAGAGACGTGGAAGACAATGATGCATTTGTGTTCAACGAAGCGTTTAGCGCTCCTCTCTACCGTATCAAGGTATGACGCAGTGATTTAAAGCTTAGGTTAGCAGGAGAAATATGCAACATGGATGATTCATAAACACTTGCCACTCAAGTCAAGAGCAGAGAATTTTGTGAATTTGTTGCAGCTAATACAATAGAATTTTAAGCTAACATGCCTTTCTTGTTTACAGGTAAATGCAATCCAGATGAAGGAAACAGTGGAAGAGAACACAAGCACCACTGAAAGAGTATTCCAAGATCGCCAATATCAGGTTTACTTTGGTTATTATTTGGTTTTTTTCCGTTCTGCAATTTATGCTTTGTTTTCCTCCATTCCATAAAAAGACTCGTTGTGGAACCAATGGAGTATCCATACGAAAATTTGGGGTTATTTTCTATTTTCAGGTTGATGCTGCTATTGTTCGGATAATGAAGACTAGAAAAGTTTTAAGTCACACTCTTCTGATTACAGAACTCTTCCAACAGGTAAATGATATCCTTTAAAAAATAAAATTCCTTGTAATTTTTCACATGTATGACGTGCCATAGCGTATCGAGGTGACCCTTATTTTTTCAGTCTTTTGTATCATCCAAAATACCTTTGTCACTTTGTTCAAGCACCATAGTTCCCGTAAATGTAATTAAGCTCATAGTTGAACCTAGTGGCACAAGCTATCAGGTGCAACTGATCCACTTGATGAGTCGGACGTTGTTAAAGAGAATGAACTAATTTTGTTATCTTCTGTCGAGCAGCTTAAGTTTCCGATAAAGCCGGCCGATTTAAAGAAGAGAATTGAAAGCCTTATTGACAGGGAGTACCTAGAACGTGACAAGAACAACCCCCAAATTTACAACTACTTGGCATAATCCATCTTTTTTGGTTCCGCCTTGTAAACGACTTGGGTGAGCTTCCGTCCTCAAGAAAGGAGGCAGGATGTTCAACGCCTTGTCTGATTAATGTACAGTAGCTTTGTAGTTTTTTTTTTTTTTTTTAATTTTTTGTTTTTCATTTTTGTTGAGATAAAAAATGATTGTAAATTATTTCGAGTCTTGTTCTTTCAAATTTGTATTCCTATCATTAAGTCTGAATTGATTTTCAGTTCCTTGGCAATACGAGCATTGAAGGACAACTGAAAAAAAAGGGGGAGGGTATACTTTGCATTCCCAGTTGTCTTTTTGTTTGTAGTTGTTCCTTTTCATCTGAAGTTACATTTCACTCTTACAAACATGCTTTCCGTCTTTGTATCATGGTGGTGTTTTGTTTAGTTCAATTAATTTGGAAGAAACCTGAAAAAGGGGTATATATTTTGCAGCAAATATCACTGTTTCGTTGTAGGGGCGGATGATCAAATTAGGGAAAGGATTTATTACAAAAATTTTATGCCCCTACAGATGCATTTTTCTTCGATCTGTGAAATATTAACCAAAAAAAATTCTTTAATATGAGTTATAACATTATTATAAACTATCAGATAAATATTGAGGATTGTTAAAACATTTTAGTAAACCAATATATTGTTAGCTATTTTGATTTAGTCACATGAAAGTGAAAGAGATTATTTCTTAAAGGATATTGTTAACTTTTTTTAATTTATTCTTTAAACAATTAAAATTATTAATTATATCAACTTTTAAATTTAAATTAGTTGTAGATATGATAGAGTTGCTAAAAGACTTATATATTATGTACTAGATTTTAATTATGTATTTAGCTTTATGAAAGATTTTAATATAGTTTTTCATTAATATTTTATACATTAAAAAAAGCACATGTTACGTTTTGAAATTTAAAAGTACAAAATTATAAGACTTATAACTAAAGGAGAATCTTTGTCTTATGAAAAATGAGTATTGTTAGCGTGGTTGCTTTTCTTGTTTGCCACTATAAATACAAGAAGAGCGTGAAGGATATTTTTCCGTCGATTCTCTTTTTAACCAGCCTCTTTGTTTACGACCTAGGCTTGGTGCTCGTCTCTCCAAGCAGGAGCAACAATGACGATTCAAAGAGCTTCGGTTTCAACTTCGGTAGTTTTGAGGTAAAATGTTGATTCCGACGAATCTACATTGTGACATTGAGTCTAGTCCTTCAACTTTGAATAAATTACATTGATGTACCTTAAACTATTTATTTTTTACATAATGCATCTAAAATTTCAACTTTAAATTTTAAAATTATTGACAATTGAGATCCAATAACTAATAAGCATTTAAAAACATAGACTATTTTGTTCATGAAATTTGCACCTGAGTGTCTTTAAGGATGTAGCTTATCATTTTTTTTAAAAAAAAATTGAAGTTTAACATGTGAAAAAAATACTGGTGGAAATTAAAATTTTTTATTATCAATAATTTCAAAGTTAGGTCATATTTTGCCAAGATTAAAAGTTCTAGTATATTATACAAAAAAATAAATAGTTCGAGATGCAACAGTATATTTTAAAGTCGGTTATATTATAAAAAATAAATAGTTAAAGATACAACAGTTTAATTTATTCCCCAACTTCACCCATGACGTCCTCCATTTTTCTGGAGGAATTCCTTAATTAAGAATTTTTTTTGCCCTTTTTTCAAATTCTTTCAAATTTGAACGGGGCATTTTAAAAAATGACTTTAAGAAAAAGTCATTTTGGACAAATGACCTTTTTTTTTTTGCAGTTTTTTGACGTAAAAAAACATGCTTTTTAGGCATCAAAACAGCTCCGTTTTTTTTTTCTTTTCACTCTATTGAGGCTCCTCTCCTTGTTACAGTTATTTTCGTCTTTTTTTTTGAAAAAAACTGAGACAGTTTACCTGCCTAGAAAAGCTTGTTTTTTTTGTGCCAAAAAAAAAAAGATCATTTCCTTAATTAAGAAATTTTTTTTTTGGCCCTTTTTTCAAATTCTTCCAATTTGAACGCATAATAGTGAAAAGATTTCAAAAGTTTTTGTCAAATTTCATTAAACTATTATATGTGTGTGTAATGTTGATGTAGCATTATGCTATCACAGAATTTGCTGTCAGTATGGGATGAAGTGAAGGAATAACACTTTCAAAGAGTGGGTATTGAAAAATACTTGTGTAAAAATATTTGAGGCTGATTTATTATATATAAAAACAGTGTGAATACCTGGTGTAAGACAGACTGAGCTTAATTCACAGTACATAAAGGGGCGTGACAAAGCCTGATACGCATTTGCAAATAACAAAATTAATCATAAGATAAGGTTATGAGATAACAATTTGAAAGCTAAACTGGACAATTTATTTAAGTGAGCACAAAAGGAATATACCATGATAACCTTCACAACTAAAATTACAAAAAACAGACACATGGGAAACGAAACAGAATAGATAATAATTCGAAGAATCGCAATCTTTCTTTATTGTCACGAAGCTTCGTTGATCGTTGCCTATAGCGAGAAAGAGTGGCGGCAAGGGAGATAAAAGGAGAGAGCTTCAGCCTTCTCATGATCGCTCGTCGTCGTCATTCCAACTCCGGCTGCATCGTCATCGTCGTCGTCAACATCAGCAGTGGTGATGATACACTGACGAGGAAGTCTGGTCAGAAAATAAGATAGATGGATAGAGAAGGAGAGGATAGAGGGATAGAGAAACAAATGAGATAGATGGGGGAAAAATTAGATCTGGTTTTGGGGATTTTTTTTGGCATTAACTAATATGTTTTGAGTATTATGAACTATTTGCTAATTTTTTAAAGTATTTACGATATTTACTAATATTTTAAAGTATTTATGACGTTTGCTACCACAAGTTTGAAGAATCTAATGTTTCTTGCGATTTTCAGTTTTTTCTTGTTGAGAAATGATAAATTTATACAAAATGTCCCTTTTGAATACCTTTTATTAATATCGTCTTTTTTTCACTTTTCAATACTGACCCTTTTTTTAATTTTTTTCTTTTAGTTGGATTTATCATTGACCGTTTTACTCTAATTTAAATAAATCAACTGGTAAGCCTCAAATGAAATACCAAATTAACCTTACTTAGAATGTTATCGTTAATAAGTATAGCTGTGAGTAAGGATCGTTTTCGTAGAGGATTGAATCTAATTAATTAGTTATTGACTTTAAACCTAAGACACAATAAAATTAAATAAAAGATGTGGATTTTGAATCAATTATCTAAACTATGAAATAAAAGAAAACACAATAAAATAAAATAAAACAAAACAATGAAAACAAAATCGGTTAAATGATCATTTTTTACCACTAAACAATAACCATAAAATTAATCACAGAATTATTCTTAATTCTCTATTGAAACTACTAACTGTAAATAGTAACAAGCTCTGCTATCCCAATCTTTCTTTACGGTGTAAATATAATAAGACAAGTATTCTATTAAACCCCTTCTCATTAAACAACCTAGAATAAGCTCTCAAAATTTAATCTAACGGAAGTATTAAAATGAGAAAGATAGGTTAATCAAGGCAACAATCACACAAGCTTGGATCATTTAACCTAGGTTATGTTCCACGTGTAATCATACAAAAAATAGAGAATTCTTCGACGCTAAACTTGTTCTTTTCTTTATTTCTTTCTTTCTTTTCTTCTTCAATTATGTTATTTTAGTTTTATTTTGGTTGAAAGGAAATTTAAAGCCCTAGACATGATTTTATGATTAGTTTATAGAATTATTTTTTAGTTTTCTAATTGAAAATTATTTATGTTCTTTTATTATTAATGTTCATGATTATTTTCTTCATTTTTTTGGATGCACAACTAAGTAGAACTTGAATTTAATTGGAATGCTTGATTTATAACTGTCTTGTTATTGTAATTATTAGTAACGAGTTATGCTCATTGATTTCCTTGAGCCACCACCGAAGCCTCTCCTATTTTTCTTCTTCTTTTTCTTTATCTTCTAAGACTAATAAAACTAATGAAAAAGAGATAAAAATTGATAGAAAAAATTATATGATTTCGTGTTTCTAGTTAGGTATTTATAGATTTGTGTTTTCAATGATGAAAAGAAACAAGTTTGTGCTCTTTTTAGGTCAAATGGAGTCAAAGTCACAAGCATGCATAGGGACAAGGCCTCTTTCTTTTCAAAAATATCTTAAATTTTATATTTTTCAAATATTAAAATATATATTTTAAATTTTTTCTTAAAAAAATATTTTATAAACAAATTTGGTCTAATTAAGGTATCTTTTTCTTATCTCCATCTTTGCCCTTCAAAAAGTTTACGTGCAAGGAATATATGAATGATACCTTTTTAGTTTCTATTTTCAAATACCAAAAAAAAAATTGAGAAATAATTAAAACTAAAAGCTATAGCTATATAATTAACCATATAAAAATATAGATAAATTGTAATATGTTATCTAATTTTTTTCCTTCTATTTTTTCCTGGTGTTTACATAAATAGAACAATTTGGACCCATTTTAAAAAATAAAAGTAAGAATTATCTTACATATGATGTGTTGATTATGAGTCAAATTGAGAATTTACAATTGTTTTTGCATTGAAAGTGTACTTAAAGTGACATTCTTCATAAACTTTATTTTCGCCCTTTTTGGGAGAAAAATTAGAGAAATTGTTCCTAGATAATTCTAAATTTTTTTCCCTTTTTTGGAGAAAACTAAGAGAAGATTTTCCTAGATCTAGATACACAAATTGGAACAACATTCTGACCACAATAATGGGATGATTCAAACATTAAATTTGTTTGTCCAAGAGTTTGAGGGTCTTCACCCACCTCGATTTTGGTTGTAATCCAATTGTGGTCAAAATACAAAGTAGCATGGCGTAAAACCACACAAGATCTCTCTCTTTGTTTCAATCCTACGGTCCATATCAAAGTATATCAAGTCTAATAATGTTTCTTTTTTATAATGTTTGCCTAATTTTATGTGTTGAGATGTCAAAATAGGCTGAGCTAATGGGTCGGTACGACTAGAGCATGTTTAAAAACAAGCACAGCATGCTATGATACGATTATTAAATGGAACTAGCTCATCCTGCTTATTAAATAGGGCCATGCTTGGTGCAACTTTCGGACATGAAGCATGCTAAGGTCACGACACGGTTAAGGCCTGGCACAAGCACGAGTAGTAGTTCATTAAAAGCACGATTAAGATCCAATTATAAGCGTGATTAAAATATGCAATTTAAAACTATTTTTACTAATAAATTTTATATTTTTATAAATATTTTTTTATAAAAAAGTTTTAAATTTCTAATAGATTTGATTAAAAAAGAAAAAAGATTAAATAGATTCTTTGTTGTTGGTAAATTATTAATCGCCAATCTATACTTGCCCTCTTTGATTTATATGAAAAACTAATAGAAACTATGCCATATAAAATTCTACAATGTTGTTGTTCTTTAAAAAAGATTTTTTAATCAATAATGCACTTTCTTTTGTTATGATTCAGTACTTTCATTTTTTTTTAAATTTAATATTTGACAAGAGAAAGATACATTAAGAGCTACAAGTACAACAAAAAGCATGAACATCAATACGAGTAAGAACACGGCCTAAGCATTTGATGGGCACGACCCATTAATAAATAGGCCATAGGCTGAGCTTGACGTCACAAAAATTAACTAGGTTGACCCAAGCAAAGCACGATTAATAAATGGGCAGACCCAGGAACAATATGAGGCACGCTTAGGCCTAAATTAAATGGGTTCGGCCGGGCCAAGCTAGCCCATTTGACGTCTCTAGTCATATGTAATATTAGATATATATATATATATATATATATATATACAAAAAATTTAAAAATGTATTTATTTACGTCACACTTCAAAAAAAAAATTTGTGTCACAATACAACTTTTATTACCTTTTTTCTTTTAAAAAAATCCTAGCCAATTAATATAGACAAACCCTAACACTCTTTCAACTCTCTCTTCCTCTTTCTGTCTCATCTACCGTAATCTGTATCTATACATACATATCCTAGTATGTTATAAGGGTTGTCAGTTTCCTGAGTTTTTTTGTTTCAAATTTTCTTTTTCCTTCTCCGTCCTATCCCTCTCTTCTTTCTTTTCCTTTTCTCTTTGTACAATAATACACCTACCCTTCTCTATGTTTTCTTTTATTTTTATTTTTATAACCTTATATGTATTTTAAGATGTATTCTTATATTTATATTATTTCATTTTATTTTTAGATGTGTCCATATGTTTATTATAAATTATTATATTGAAAAAAAAAATATTAACAACCACAATATGCACAAGAGCATGTTTCTGACTAGTATTTTATAGTCGCATTAAAAAAAAAAATTTAAACAAGTGTGACAATTATATATATATATATATATAAACAAGTTTTAAAGATAGCATTAAAAATTCACAGACAAACTTTGTGCTCAGGATAAGTTTACTTTTTTATCCTTATCTTATGTTCGCTCCCAAAATGTTCAACCTGTTTGGGAGGGTGAAAAACATTAAGTTATCGAAAGTAAAGGTTTCCAACGAGAATGGCGAGTGCATACAAAGTCTTGTCATTGATGCAAATGAAATCCCATCCATATTGCTTTCCACATTGTCATTTTCAGAAAGCAGTAATCCAAATTTATTATGGTTATTATCTCAGTATCATCTAAGCATCAGAAATTCGATAGTCTGACAGCTGCATAACAACATGAAAAGCTAACAACTGTTTCAAATTTCTATACATAAATCTACTACATGAACCAAAACACAATTTCTGGAACTTGAAATTCAATTTGGCCAGGGGGTGGGAAGAGTAAAGACTATAATGAGCACATGAACAAGTGTAATTACCATTCTAACCATTGTTGCATCATTTTATAATTCCCAAGGTTTGTTAAGATAAAGCAATTTAAAATCTCTTAGTAGCTATTCGCATAATTAGACCAATAATATTCGGAATTTGTAATAAAATACAAGGCCAAATACGAGTTACAAGAATAATAATACCAGGATAGCAATCACTGAAAATCAGGAAAGACACATGGAAAAGAGCGCAAGCAATTATACATTCATAACACTTTCATAACGACCAAAACACCTTTCACACAGACATTAGCACTCTACAAAGCTAACTGTATCAAGTAATTACAACTTATTATAAGGTCAAATATATATATTACAACATCAAAGAAAAATCAAACAACTAAGCAAACAGAACCTGGGAACTTGAAGGCGTCAAGTCGGAGAAACAATCAGGAGCATCAACAACACGCCATTGAACACTGAAGCTCCACTTGTCAGAATTGCTTTTCTGGTTAAGCCTGGAGATATGGCCAACCGCAACGTGAAGGTTCCGACCAACGACATAGATCCTGCAGTCGCAGGCGTTTACAGCAAACGGTTTGCATATCTGTTCCGGTAAAGGAGGTCCATCTATTGGCTCCCAAGAGTCAGTACCTGTGTCATATACCTTAAGTTTCATCCTCTCGAGCTCCGAAACCACGAACAAGTGGCCATAAACCACCACGCTTGAACCTGTCCATCCCTCCCTCAGTCCAACAGCCATGCTTTCCCAATTGTCGGTTCTTGGGTCATAAACTTGACCCCTCGGAGAGACATAGAAAGGCCATAACCAGCCTTCTGTGACAAGAAGCTTCCCATTAAGGACTGCAGCATCGTACGAGGCCATATTTGTTCCCATGTTTGCTATGGGACGCCAATTGCCCTTCACAGGATCCAAAACCTCGGCGGAGTCCAGTTCAAAAAGATCTGCGCTGTTTCCTCCAGCCACATAAATCATTCCATCAATAACCCCACTTGCAAAAAAAGACCTAGCGGTGATCATCCGATTCATCACAGTCCAGCGGTTCTTCTGCATGTCATACTTGAGGACCAAGTCAAGCGGGCAATCTACATCAGAGACCATGCCGCCACAGACAAAGAGAGTCCCCTCATGGGGGATCGAAATGCACCGGAATCCATGGGGACAAACCTTGTCTTTACAAGGCATTGAGGGGATGGTATGCCAAGAGAAATGAGTAAGGTCAAGAACCTGCCATTGAATCTTCCCGGTGCACTTATGAAAGGCAAAAACAAAAAGCCAAGGGTCTTTGAAGCGTAATTCTTTTCTTCGAGTGAAAAACCGCTCTTTACTCCCCAGAAGTAAATGCCATCTCTTGCAAACAGCTCTGCAAGCCGCATGACTCTTGACTGGAAGCCGAAGGAGACAGTTTAGCGCAACATCGTCAGGAAGGCCCGGAATTAAGGGTTCTCCCCTTAGAGACAATTCCAAATCTGATGAAGCATTCATCAGAGAAGATTGCATAACGGCCAACCTAAACTTGGGGGATAATGTTATTTGAGAATCCCCTAGTTTATGGACAGGCGCTTGTTCGGAGGACAACCGAACCCGCTGCATCGCTTTCTTAGTTTAAAAAAAAAGAAAAATCTAATGAAACCTCAATAATATGGAGGAACTCCTGTATGTTATCTTTTCTATGGTATATGCTACCAATGGTTTTAACTCATGAAAACAAACAAAAGAACCAAATCCCAACACGGAGCAAGGGAATTTGTTCCAAATTCTCAATTTCTGATATTTTTCACAGACTAGGTGAAAAGTTAGGAATCCCCAAAATGTCACACTTTCTTTTAATAAAGCATAGTAATCACAAATCCAAACACCAGCAAAGGAAAGCACCAATTCCTTTACCAAAATATCTTGACAACAAGCTATAACCACATACACAGTACATAGAAATTCCCACCCAGAAAATCCAAATTCAAACACAAAACATTGACTTCTTATTCCCCTTTATTCAAATTCTCCTCCTTATCACCAGCGTGAAACCAATTTTTGGGAATATAAAACTCAACCCCAGATACAAATAATCAGCTGAAGATTTCAGCTTTACTTCTCCTTTGCAGTTCCAAATTAAAAACCCAGTTCATGATTTAGACTCTAAGGTAAAACTTTGCTTTAAGCATTCCAGAACCCAAATGAGCCAAGGAATCAACACCATCAAAGCAGAAACGAGAACAACAAAGCGATTGAAAAAAATGATTATAATGGGACTTACAAGCAAGAAAGCGCTTCAAAGAAAACTGTTGCTTTGGTGATGAGGATTTAGAAATCTTGGCCTTATTTTTATTTATCTTTTTTTTTTGGGGGAAATTTTTGGGGGAATTTTTGTATATAGTAGGAGAGGGAGAGTTACCCAGCCTACCCATCAGACCATTCTTGGCCTCTTAAGCTAAAAAGATCATTACGTGGCGAAGATGGTACCCTGATTCCACATAGCTGCAAAACCACGCGCAAGAATAACCGAGTGAAGGCACGCGCCACAACTTGCTTAAGTTTTCCCGTTGTTTTCCGCACTTTTCGGCTTAGTTCCGCTTTTTTTTTTTTTTTTTTTGGTCGTCGCGTTGGTTGTGTTTGCTTCGTGCCCGCTTACCTGTTCTGCAATTCTGTTCAGTGAGTGGTCTCTGCTTACAAGCTCGTTTAGAACAAAATTAAAATTAAAAAGTTTTAACTATTATAGTATAAAATTTTTATATATTACAGTAAATAAAATTTTATTATTATGTAAAGTACTTATATGACAATTTTAAAGTTCCAACATCAAGTTTCAACATTGTTTCCAAACGAACTCTCTTGTTGCTGTTTTAATAAATAAATATAGAAGAAGAAAGGCGTGTGTTTTACGCACCAAATGTGAGATGTAGCTAGGTTTCAGGTCTTTGTGGAAGATTGGTATAGGGAAGGAGCAGAAGATTAGCGCTGTCTTGACAACGCATAAATTTGTTTGAAAAATGAGTACCTAGCAGAAATTTTAAAATATTTTAAATTAGGGTATTTTTTAAAACACAAGTTTGATATATTATATGCATAAATTAATCAGATCTTACTAACCTTCGTATGTCAAAGAGCTCCTGCAATCTGTGTAGAGAAAAACGTTCTAGAAGAGCCTCAATCAATTGGTCTTCTTTGTTATTCTCTATCTACGACCAGAGTGTGTGTGGGCACACGTCGTATAGCTTTTCCCTAAGGATTCTCCTTCTAACCAATTGAGAAGGCCTAGACCAAAGGTTCGTGATTGTGAACAAAAGCTCTCAGGGAGTTTCAGTGTATCTAACACTATAGTACTCACTCTTAACTTCTCAACTACTCTGAATGACTCATAAAACTCACTCCTTATTTATAGAGGTCAGACCCAAAGTTGGTTATTATCAGATAAGGCCTCAAAAATTTAAATCTGGATCAACTTTTGGTAAAATTGTGTTAAAAACATGTGATCAAATTATCGTTAGATTAGTAGGCCGAACTAACAGATAGGCCTGCCGAATTAACAGATTGGCCTGCCGAACTTGTGATAATATGATCCTTAAGAATCTTTTATTTCCCGTTTGAGTTTCTTTAGATAGTGCTTCAGTTTTTATTCAAATAACTCAATAGAGAAGTTATCTGATTAAAACAGTCATATTTAGATATTTTAAGAAAAATAAATATTTTCGATAATTCAACAAATTTATCTTGAATTAAGTTACAAAATTAATTCAACCGATAAACACACATAAATTATCTAATCCTATCGAATTTTAGCCAATCTAATAATTTAATATAAGTCATCAGTTTATTAGAAAAGCATGCTGTATTGTTACAGAATTTATTATGAGCTAGCAAAGAGGATCTAATAGACCTATATAGTTCAAGCTTCGATAATTATAAAATATAATATCCCATATATACATTTTATAATTATTATCTCCAACGCTACTCCATTAAAAGCTTAGAGCTGCACTCTCGAACTATATAAAATTACGAAGTCTAAATTAGCTAAATGTCCATGACATATCATAATGAGTCGTATCTCATAGGATATTCATAATTAGCTTAAGGATAAATTTCATCTTACCTTCTTGATTATTTTTATTTTATGTTTTGTTATCTCACCATTGCAAAACTTACCATCCAAGGACAGTATGCCATTTGGTTACATCTATAAATCCAAAATAGTTGAGCGCTCTAGTTTTTCAATTACAGGATAACACATATAAGAAAATATCATTGACTCCATCAATGGAGCTATGGATTCCATATCTATGAATAACAGGTCTACGCTATCAAATGTCATGTCTCCAACATACCAGTATGCGTACCATCACAAAGTCAAGATATCACCTTTTGGTATATCAAAAGACATAAGACAAGACAACAAGCCCATTAGTCATTTCAGGATTAAGACACAATGTTTAAAGTGAATTGATTTGTATAGATGGAATTATTAATCCAAATCAATTCCACTTTTTGTTTGATCCAATACATTGTCACCTATGATAATGTACTAATGTTTCTACTCACGGAGTCCAATTCTGATGGCCAAGACAAGCCATCTCCCATCAGAGATGTGGACAACCCAATAATCTTTGCATGAACAAAGTGCGCAACTTTATTCCCTCGATTGCGGATCTTATGATTTAGACCATCACCTTTAGAATCATGTCTTTTACATAATTTGTCCATCATATGCCTGATTTTTAAAGGTTTAGACCGACAGTCTTAGACTTTTATTTGCTTGACATACATTCAACAAATATGAATGTAAAAAGGACAACATTTGGTGTATGAACAATAAATAAATTCTTTATTGATAAAATATCTCCAAAAACATATTACAACATTTTACTCCTTAGGACATACATGTCTAACAAGCTCCCACTTGCACTAAGTGAGTAAATATGACATATCACGCATCCTTATAGCTTCCACATGCCTCTCAAAAACTCCCGCAATTAGTGTCTTTGTGAATAGATCGGCTAAATAGTCCATAGATGTGATTTTGCATATAGCAACATGTCCGCCCTCGACGAAATCCTTTATCACATGATACTTTCGATGAATATGCTTACTTTTCTTGTGAATTCTTGGTTCCTTAGCATTAGTTATCGCTGTAATGTTATCACAATATAGCGATACCGCCTTATCCATGCTAGGAACTACCTCAAGATCCCTAAAGAACTAGCAGAGCTACATTGCTTCTTTCGAAGCATCACTAGCTGCAACATACTTGGCTTTTATTGTTGAATTCGAAGTGCAATCTTACTTGACACTTCTCCAAACAATGGCATCACCGCCCAGAGTAAACACAAAACCAAAAGTCGTTCTCCTCAAATCCTGATAGGATTGAAAATCTGAATTAATATATCCTAGAGGTGTTAAATCCTCACCTGAATATACAAGCATAAACCCTCGAGTCCTTCGCAGGTACTTGAAAATAGGCTTGACCGTAACCCAGTAGTTTGGTCCTGGATCTGACTAAAACCAACTTGCTATCTTGACTGCATAATAAATATCCGGTCGAGTGCAAAGCATGGCCCCACTACCGAAGCACAACGCACCTTCTTCATGTATTTTCTTTCTTCATCAGACTTTGGCGAGTCTTTCTTAGAAAGAGTAATTCTATACCTAGATGGTTGCCTATCTTTTTTGGAATCTTGCATTACAAATCTCTTGAGAATTTTATCTATGTAGCTTGCTTGGGACTGATAGATTTGGATATTGAGAACATAATTAGCTTTACCCAAGTCTTTCATGTCAAACTACTTGGTTAACCATAATTTGACCGATGATAACGTCCCAACGTCATTGCCAATTAGCAGAATGTCATCTCTATAGAGTAGTAGAAAAACCACTTTCTTATCCTTAATGTATTTGCAAACACATGGGTTGTCCACATTTTGTTTGAACCTATAAGTCTTGATCACCTGATTAAATCTTATGTTCCAAGAATAGGAAGCCTGCTTAAGTCCATAAATTGACTTTAGCAGCTTACAAAATGTACCCTCTTTACCCTTAGCCTTACTCGTCTGGTTGTACCATATATATGGACTAATCAAGATAGCTATTCAGAAAGGCTGTTTTGACATCCATTTGCCAAATCTCATAATCGAGAGTGGCAGCTATGGACAAGAGAATGCGGATGGACTTAAGCATGGCTATAGGCGAAAAGGTTTCCTCGTAATCGATTCCTTCTTTTTGCTTGTATCCCTTAGCTACTAGTCTTGCCTTATAGGTTTAAACTTTTCCATCTGCTCCTTTCTTTTTCTTATCGACCCACTTATGCCTATAGGTTTTACCCCTTTGAGAATATCTCTAAGTTCCCAAACCCGATTAGTCTCCATAGACTTTATCTCAGAGTTCATGGCTTCTGTCTAGAGTTTTGAATCAACATCTTCCATAGCCTCTTTGTAAATATAAGGATCCCTGTCATGTTCATTCGGTTCAACCAAAAAGGCCTCACCTTTGAATATATACCTCTCGGGTTGATGCTCGATCCTCCTACTACGTCGAAGCCCCTTAGGTTGTTGTTTGGTTGGTTTTTCTACATTGATTGGATTGGTTTCTACCAGAACTCTCAGAAGTGATCGAATCACTCGCCAACTCCTTGAGTACCACCTTACTTTGAGGCTTAAAGTCGTTCATGTAACTTTCCTCAAGGAAAGTTGCATTTGTAAAAACCACAGCTTTATTTTCCTTTGGGTTATAGAAATAACCCTCTTTAGTTCATTATGGATATCCAATAAACACACATACTTCCAAAAATGCTTCTAACTTATTCGCTTCCTTATCTAAGACATGAGTCGGACATCCCCATATGTGAATATGGTTTAAAGATGTCTTCTTCCCGGTGCACAACTTGTAAGGAGTTTTAGGAACCAATTTTGAAGGCAAATTGGACACAAGATAACATGCGGTTTGTAGTACATATCCCCAAAAGGATAAAGGCAAGATGAATAACTCATTATAGACCTAACCATGTCCAAGAAAGTCCTATTCCTTCTTTCAATCACGCCATTCTACTACGGAGTGCCCGACACAGTCAAATAGGATAAAATCCTATTCTATAATAAGTGTTGTAAGAACTCATCGGAGAGGTATTTACCACCTCGATCGGATTGAAGTGCCTTTATGGGTTTACCTAATTGCTTTTTTGCTTCAGCCTGAAACTCCCTAAACTTGACAAAAGTTTTGCTTTTTTGATGCATTAGGTAGACATACCAATACCTTGAGTAATCATCAATAAAAGTGACGAAGTACTCATACCCTCATCGTGCTTGGATGTTCATGGGACCACAAACATCATCATGCACAAGTTCTAGAACCCCTTTGGCCCTATTTCCCTTAGACTCGAATGGTCTTTTAGTCATTTTGCCTTTCAAACAAGATTCACATTATGATATAGATTCCACCTTTAAGTGACTTAAAGGCCCATCCCTTACCAACCTTTGAATCATATTTAGGCTAATGTGACCTAATCGTAAATGCCAAAGATAGGTCTTATTAGAGTGAGAAGTCTTAAGCCTTTTAGAGTTATTATCATTAACCTCAGTGTTAAGCAGTAGGTCCATTTTAGGTTTGATAAAAAATAGATTGTTTTGCATCCATCCTTCATAGATAAAAGATTTGTTTTTACAAATCACCACTTTATTATAAAAAGAAATTGAATAAGAATCTTTAAATAAATAAGCTACAGATATAAAATTCATTTTAAGTTTAGGAACATGAAAACAATCTTGCAAAACTAAACTCCTATAATTATTAAAATAAAGATGATGTCTTTTGAAGCATGAAGTCTTCATGTAGTAGACTTCTCATTTCTTTTAACCCCTGTAGAGAAACACAAACATGATTAGTTGCTCTGGAATCTATGACCCAAGTGTCACTTGATTCCTCAACCAAACAAGTTTCAATAACCAGAAGATCACACCTACCTCTTCGAGAAAGGAAGTCCTTGCAATTCTTCTTACTGTGCCTGATCTTCCCACAATAAAAGCACTTAAGCTTCTTTGGGTTCTTCTTTTTCTTCTTCTTATTCTTGCTATTTGTAGGAATATAAGACTTTTGTTCTTAGCCTTTTGCTTCCTTCCATTCCTAGGGCTAGGATTGGAATTGGATGTAGCCGCCAAGTTGGCCTCACCACTTGCAGGAGTTTTCTTGATTAGATTTCGAACTCTTGTAACTGCTTCATCAGCTACATTAAGGTCACATCTTGTCTATTACTCAAATTGTATGAACCTCTAAACAGAATGAACTCCTTTGACAGAGTCTCAAAAACGATGGTCATCTATGACTCGGCATCAATATCAGCTCCATGGGCTTGAGCCTCAGCGAGGTAACCCATGAATAACATCATATGCATCTTCACAGGCGTTCCCGACATTTGTTTGCAAGTTCAAAAGTTTTCGAAGTGCCCCTTTCCATTTTGTTATGGCTTGGCCTCCAAACATGTCTTCAAGATTATCCATGATCTGCTTCGCAATCTCATAATCTTCATGCTGAGCCTACAACATGTTATTCATGCTAGCCATAACATAACAACGTGCTTGATCATTAGTATCATTCCAACGATTATACATTTGGATTTGCTCATTACTGAATTCCCCAGTAGGTTTGGGAGGACATGGTGTTGTCTGCGTAAAGTTTAGTTTCTCAAAGGACATGAGATATTAAGGTTCCTCTTTCAATTATTGTAATTCTGACCAGTTAATTGGTTTTTATCAAGTATCAAAGATAAAGTGTTTTTAGACATTTTAATCTATAATAAAGATCATATACCAAATATAAGCAAACATTCTATAATAGTTTAGCAAGATAACATAATCAAGTAAACAAACAATCGTGTTTTTGTGTTAAAACCTTGAAAATATCACAACTTTAAAATGATAATTCCTAACTCAGAATTCAACAAGCTGCCTAGAAAAGACTTGACAAACTAAACTAGGAACACAGATCCCCTTCAATTAATATATGCCATCCAAGACCCGTTTGATCCAACATACATTAATAATAATTTTCTTTGGCTATTAATTTTATTAACAGAGCTTCTAGGGGAGGTTAATAATAAAACTAACTTGAGTGTATAACCATCATTTCAACTATTTTATCCATGATCTATAATCACCACCTAACAATGTGCAACGATAGATCATGCTAAAATAAATTATCCTTTCAGAGATCCAACCCGGTATATGATGAAATCCCTTTCTAGGGGTCGGGACCACCATATGCTACCTATGGACTAACGATGGAGGCCGTAGGTCCTCTCTTTGAAAACCTTCTCCCACTCAATCTTTTCGAAAAACCAAGGTTTTCTTTTAAAACGTGCATGAACAATTTTTAATGAGCGACACTCCCTATGCTATATGACATGTTTTCAACATACATGATAAATCATATTATAATACAAACAAGCAAAGCAATCATACAAAGCCACAAGCAAAATAATAATAAACAATCGTAATATTATGGTTTCACCTTAGAGAAAAGAAATTAAAGATTACAAGAGGTCAATCAAAACATATTATTGATTCTTCGTCCTTGTATCTTTTAGTTATATCCATCTTTATGTGGTATCCATCTTCAAGTCTTCAATTCTACATAGGTCAAATACTTCAATTTTTCGGTCATCATAAAATTTCATATTTCTTAGAATTGTTTCAAAAATAAAATCAAAACTGCATCAAAAAATGCACCTTTTTTGAAAAACCATAGCTCTCTATCGGCCTATCGATTTGTGTAATCAGACTATTGGTCATAACCCATCGGCCTGCTAAACTTGACAGTTGCACCTGCCGCCAGAGCTGGCTGAATCCTACCCTATGGATGGCCTGCCGAACTAGAGGTTTGGCCTACCGGTCTACGACCATTGGCCTATTGAACTTCTGGCTGAGTAGAACTCACATTTTCTAGAAATATAGTTTTTACGTAGTTTTTCAATCTTATTTTTAATAATTCAAAACATAAAAATTTAAAGACTCAGGAAAAAGCAGTGGAACTTCTATCATCTATCTTCTAGATCCGTCTTCACTCTAAATGATTATTTAATTAAAAAAATTTTTACAAATTTAAAATTGAATAATAATTTCTAGATGGTGATGATAGATCGCCATCTAGTTACATGAAAAACCTAGATACACATTAAAACCTCTAAGGAACTATAACCGACATAAATTAATTAATTAATAAATAATTAAATAATAATTTAATCAACTATAATTAATTAATAAATATTCACCACATAATCTCATGGCAACATATAAATATATAGAAATCCTAGAGTGCTAACTCTCTAAAAATTTAAATTTAAGCATAGGAGAGATCAAGATTCACATAATTTATATATATAAGATACAAACTCATAAATTTATGTAAAAACCATGGCTTTGATACCAATTGTTTGAAAAATGAGTGCACAATAGAAATTTTAAAAAAGTTTCAAATCAGAGTAGTTTTTAAAATACAAGTTCAACATGCTATATGCATAAATTAATCAGATCTTACAAACCTTTTGTTGGAAACAAAGTGCGCAGCGGAATTTTTAAAATTTTCCATCAGAGTATTTTCCTAAAACACAAGTTTGACATGTTATATGTATAAATTAAACAGATCTTACTAACCTCAGTGTGCCGAAGAACCTCCGCAACCTGTGTAGAGAAGTAACATTTCGGAAGAGCCTCAACCAACTGGTCTTCTTTGCTATTCTCTATCCACAACCGGAGTGAGTGTGGGCTCACACGTACAGCTCTTCCACCGGTGACTCTCCTTCCAACCAACAGAGAGAACCCAAAGCTAGTGCTCGTGATTTGTGAACAAAAGCTCTCAGGGAGTTTTCAGATGCTCACTAGAAGAGTATCACTCTTAATCTCTCAAATTGATCTGAGTAAATGATGAGACTCACTCCCTTTTTATACCTATTGGTCCTGGGGTCAGTCCATATCAGATTAGGTCTCAAAAACTCGAAACAGAATCAAGTTCGGATCAATATCTGATAAGATCCGCATGAAAACGTGTAATCTTATCTCTGCTGATCGGTAGGCCTGAATATTCTGATCGGTAGGCCGATCAGGCCAGTTCGGCAGACCGAACACGTCATCCAGCAGGCCGAACTACCAAGAAAAAATCTCCGCGAATCTTTTATTTTTCACCCGAGATTCTGAAGGATAAAGTCTCAGTTTTGATTCAAATAACCCAATAGAAAAGTTATCTGATCAAAACAAACTTTATCAAGATAATCTCTAAGAAAATAAATCAATTCACAATAATTCTACAAGTTTATCTTGTTCTAATTTGTCCAAAATTAAAACAACCGATAAATAGACAAGAATTATCTGATCGCAATAATTCAACAAGTTTATCTTGAACTAATTTCTTACAAAATTAATTCAACTGATAAACAGACATGAATTATTTGATTCTTACAAATTTTAAACCAATCTGATAAATCCGACATAAGTCACCAATTATTGGAAAAGCACGTCGTGTCGTTACAGGATTTTGTGAGCTAGCAAAAGGGACCAAAATGGACCTATAAAGTTCAAGCTCATGATAATTATGAAACCCAATATCCTAGATATACATTTCACAATTATCAACTCCAACGCTACTCCACTAAAAGCTTGGAGCTGCACTCTCGAACTTTATAGAATTACGAAGCTCGTGTAGCTAAGTCTCCATGACATATCATAGTGCATCGTATCCCCATATGATAATCCATAATCGGCTTAAGGACAAGTTCTGTCTTACCTTCCCGATTATTTTTATCTTACGTTCCATTGTCTCACCATTAGAAAACTTACCATCCAAAGATAGTATACCATTCGGTTACACCTATGTATCCAAATGGTTGAGCGCTCCAGTTTTCCAATTACAGGACAATGCATATAAGAGGATATCATTACTCCTAAAGAGGAGCTATGGATTCCATATCTATGAATAACAAGTCTACGCTATCAAGAGTCATGCCTCCAACGTACCGGTATGCATACCACTATAGAGATGTGGGAGTCACCCATTGGTATATCAAAAGACACAAGTCGAGACAACGGGCCCACTATTCATCTCAGGATTAAGATACAATACAAATGACTGTCTAAAGTGAATCAATTTGCCAAGACAGAATTATTAATCCAAATCAATTCACTTTATGTCCTGATCCAACACATCGTCACCTATGACAACGTGCCAATATTTCTATTCACGGAGTCCAACTTCGATGGTCAAGACAAACCATCTCCCAGTAGAGATATAGACAACATAACAATCTTTACATGAATAAAGCGCCCAACTTTATTCCCTTGATTGCGGATCATATGTTTTAGACCATCACCTTAAGAATCGTGTCTTCCGCATAATCAGTCCATCATATGCCCAACTCTTAAGGTTTAGACTGACAGTCTTAGACTACTGTTTGCTTATCATACATTCAACAAATATAAACGTAAAGAGTACAAGATTTGGTATATATAAATGAATAAATTCTTTATTGATAAAAATGTCTCCAAAAAACGTATTACATTTTTACTCCTTAGGGCATACATGTCTAACAATCTCCCACTTGCACTAAGTGAGTAAATACAGCAAATTTTGCATCCCCATAGCTTCCACATGCCTCTCGAAGACTCTCCCAGTAAGTGTCTTCGTAAATGGATCAGCTAAATTGTCCTCTGACGCGATCTTGCACACCGTGACATGCCCGCCCCCAACGAAGTCCTTTATCACATGATACTTCCGATCAATATGCTTACTCTTCTTGTGAAATCTTGGTTCCTTAGCATTAGCTACCGCCACACTATTATCATAGTACAATGATACCACCTTATCCATACCAGGAACTACCTCAAGATCCCCAAGGAACTTGTGAAGCCACACTGCTTCTTTTGAAGCATCACTAGCCGCTACATATTCGGCGTCCATCGTTGAATCCGAAGTGCAATCTTGCTTTGCACTTCTCCAACTGATGGCACCGCCACCCAGGGTAAACACAAACCTCGAAGTCGATTTCCTAGGATCCAGACAGGATTGAAAATCTGAATTAGTGTATTCTAGAGGAGTCAAGTCCTCACCCAAATACACAAGCATATACCCTCGAGTCCTTCTCAAGTACTTGAAAATATGCTTTACCGCAACCCAATGGTTCGGTCCTGGATCTGCCTAAAATCGACTTACAATCCCGACGCATAGCTAATATCCGGTCGAGTGCAAAGCATGGCATACATGAGACTACCCACTGCCGAAGCATAAGGCACCTTCTTCATGTATTCTCTTTCTTCATGAGACTTTGGAGAGTCTTTCTTAGAAAGAGTAATTCCAGACCTAGATGGTTGCCCACCTTTCTTGGAATCCTGCATTGTTAACCTCCTGAGAATTTTATCTATGTAGCCGGCCTGTGACAAAGCTATCATTTTGTTCTTCCTATCCCGAATGATCTGGATACCGAGAACAAAATTAGCCTCACCTAAGTCCTTCATGTCAAACTGCTTGGTCAACCATAATTTGACCGATGACAACGCCCCAACATCATTGCCAATTAGCAGAATGTCATCTACATAGAGCAGTAGAAAAACCACCTCCCATCCTTAATGTGTTTGTAAACACATGGTTCATCCACGTTTTGTGAGAACCCATAAGTCTTGATCACTTGATCAAATCTTATGTTCCAAGAACGAGAAGCCTGCTTAAGTCCATAAATTGACTTTAGCAGCTTACAAACCTTACCCTCTTGACCTGCGACCTTGAACCCGTCTGGTTGTTCCATATAAATGGACTCATCAAGATAGCCATTCAGAAAAGCCATCTTGACATCCATCTGCCAAATCTCGTAATCGTGAGCGACAACTATGGACAAGAGAATCCGGATGGACTTAAGCATGGCTACAAGCGAAAAGGTTTCCTCATAATCGATTCCTTCCTTTTGCGTATAACCCTTAGCTACCAGTCTAGCCTTAAAGGTTTCGACCTTTCCATCCACTCATCTTTTCCTCTTGTAGATCCACTTACACCCTATGGGTTTTACCCCTTCAGGAACATCCACAAGCTCCCAGACCTGATTAGTCTCCATAGACTTCATCTCTGTGTTCATGGCCTCTGTCCAGAGTCTTGAATCAACATCCTCCATAGCTTCTGCGTAAGTATAAGGATCCCTGTCATGTTCATCCGGTTCAGCCAAGAAGACCTCCCCATTGAACATATACCTTTCAGGTTGACGCCCGATCCTCCCACTACGCCGAAGCCCCTGAGACTGTTGTTCAGGTTTGTTTGGTTTTTCTACACCGATTGGAATGGTTTCGTTCGGAACCTCCGGAGTGAACAAATCACCCCTTAACTCCACAAGCACCACTTTGCTTCAAGGTTTAAAGTCGTCCATGTAACTCTCCTCAAGGAAAGTTGCATTAGTTAAAACCACGACTTTATTTTCCTTAGGGTCATAAAAATAACCCCCTTTAGTCCCTTTTGGATATCCTACAAACATGCAAACTTCCGAACGTGCTTCCAACTTATTCGGATCCTTAAACAGGACATGAGCTAGACATCCCCATATGCGAATATGGTTTAAATATGTCTTCCGTCTTGTCCACAACTCATGAAGAGTTTTAGGGACCGATTTTGAAGGCACATTGTTCAAAAGATAACATGCGGTTTGTAGTGCATATCCCCAAAAGGATAAAGGCAATGATAATAACTCATCATGGACCGAATCATGTCCAACAAAGTCCTATTCCTTCTCGTCGCTACGCCATTCTGCTGCGGAGTGCCCGGCGCAGTCAAATGGGATAAAATCCCATTCTCTAACAAGTGTCCCAAGAACTCATCAGAAAGGTATTCCCCACCTCGATCAGATCGAAGTGCCTTTATGGGTCTACCCAATTGCTTTTCCACTTCAGCCCGAAACTCCCTGAACTTATCATAAGTTTCGCTTTTGTGGTGCATTAGGTACACATACCCATATCTTGAGTAATCGTCAATAAAAGTGACAAAGTACTCATACCCTCCTCATGCCCGGATGTTCATTGGTCCGCAAACATCACTATGCACAAGTTCTAGAACCCCTTCGGCCCTATTGCCCTTAGACCCGTATGGTCTTTTGGTCATTTTACCCTCCAAACAAGATTCACATTGAGGTATAGATTCCACCTTTAAGTGACTTAAAGGTCCATCCCTTACCAACCTTTGAATCCTATTCAGGTTAATATGACCAAGGCGCAAATGCCAAAGATAAGTCTTATTAGAGTGAGAAGTTTTAAGTCTTTTTGAGTTATTATCATTTATCTCAGCATTAAGCAATAAGTCCATCTTCGGTTTGATAAAATATAGATTATTTTGCATCCATCCAGAACAGATAAAAGATTTATTTTTATGAATCACCACTCTTTCATTAAAAGATACCACGTAGGAGTCTTTAAATAAAGAAGATATAGAAATTAAATTCCTTTTAAATTTAGGAACATAAAAACAATCTCGCAAAATTAAATTCCTATAATTATCAAAATAAAGATGGACATCTCCCATTGCTTCCACTGAGACCAAGGATCCATCGCCCATCCGAAGCGTTAAGTCTTCACGAAGTAGACTTCTCGTTTCTTTGAATCCCTGTAGAGAAACACAAACATGATTAGTTGCACCAGAATCTATGACCCAGATGTCACTGGATTCCTCAACCAAACAAGTTTCTAAATATAGAAGATCACACCTACCTCCCTTGGAAAGGAAGTCCTTGCAATGCTTCTTTATATGCCCGACCTTTCCACAGAAGAAGCACTTAAGCTTCTTTGGGTTCTTCTTCTTGCTCTTGGTTGCAAGAGGAATAGAAGACTTCCCACTCTTGGCTCGTTGCTTCTTTCCATTCCCAGAGTTAGGATTGGAAGCAGAAGCAGCTACCATATTGGCCTCACCACCAGCAGGAGACTCCCTGATCAGCAGTTCAAACTCCTGTAACTGTTTCATCAGTTCTGTCAAGGTCATATCCCGTCTATTGCTTAAAATAAAAGTAGCTCTAAACGGAATAAATTCCTTAGACAGAGTCTCAAAGACCATAGTCATCTGAGTTTCAGCATCGATGTCAGCTCCATTGGTTTGAGCCTCAGCGAGGTAAGCCATGACAAACATCATGTGCTCCTTTACAGATATCCCCGGTCTCTGTCTATAGTTTAAGAGTTTCCGAAGCACCCCTTGCCGCTTCATTATGGCCTGGCCTCCAAACATATCCTCAAGATTATCCAAGATCTGCTTCGTAGTCTCATAATCCTGATGTTGAGCCTACAGTACGTTGTTCATGCTGGCCATAACATACCAGCGGGCCTGATCATTCGCATCTTTCCAGCCGTCGTACGCTTGGAATTGCTCATTACTTGAGTCTCCTGTAGGCTCGAGAGGACAAGGAGTTGTCAGAACATATTTCAGTTTCTCAAAGGAAAGGACGATGTCCAGGTTCCGTTTTCAATCATTATAGTTCTCACTGGTTAATTGGTTTTTGTCAAGTATCGATGATAAAGCGTTTTAGACATTTTCAATCTACAATAAAGAATCATATACCAAACATAAGCAAACATACATAATAATTTAGTAAGATAACACAATCATGTAAAATAATACAAATGCGTTTATGTGTCAAAACCTTGAAAATATCACAACCTTACAACGATAAGTCCCAACTCAGAATTCAACAAGCTCCTGGGGGAGTCATGCCAAATTCAATCAGGAACACGGATCCCCTCCTGATTAATATATGCCATCCAGGACCCGTATGATCCAGCATATACTAATAATCGTTTCTTTGGCCATTAATGTTATTAACAGAGCTCCTAGGGGAGGTTAATAATAAAATTAACGTGAGTGTATAACCACCGTTTCAATATTTTATCCATGATTTATAATCACCACCTAGGGGTGTGCAACCATAAATCATACTAAATACCTTATCCTTTCAGAGATCCAATCTGGTACATGATAGAAATCCCTTCCTAGGGGTCGGGACCACCATGTTCTTCCTATGGACCAATGATGGAGGCCTTAGGTCCTCTCTTCGAAAACCTTCTCCAACTCAATCTTTTGAAGTCAAGGTTTTATTTTAAAATTATGCATGAACAATTTTAATATGAGTGGCACTCCCTATTCTATATGACATGTTATCAATATACATGGTAAATCATATTATAATGCAGACAAGCAAAGCAATCAAGCAAAGATACAAGCAAAATAATAACAACCGTAATATTATGGTTCCACCCTAGAGAATAGAAAAATAAGATTACAAGAGAATAATCGAGACATTATTCGATTCTTCATCCTTGAATCCTCAAGCTGTATCCTTCTTCATGTAATATCCATCTTCAAGTCTTCAATCCCGTATGAATCGAATACTTCATATTTCCGGTCATATCCAAATTTAATGTTTCTCAGAATCGTCCCAAAAATAAAATTAAAATTGCACCGAAAAAATTGCAACTTTTCTGGACACCCGGTAGCTCTCGGTTGGCAGGCTGATCTAGGTAATCAGCCTGCCGGTCTTGCTTCATCAGCCTGCCGATCTGATACATCGGCCTGTCGATCTATGCCAATTCGGCCTGCCAAACTAAAACTTCGGCCTGCCGGCAGAGCACCAAATTTTCTACCCCACTGTCGGCCTGTCGGACCACACGTCCGGCCAGTCGATCTGTGACCTTTGGCCTGCCGAACTATGAGGTCCGGCAAGCCGACCGAGCAGAAAACCCTCAATCCAAAAAATAAAATTTTAATGCAATTCATCAATTTTATTTTTAACAATTCAAAAACATAAAATTAGAGACTCAAAAAATAACTAGAGGCGCCATCATCAATCTTCAAGATCCGACTTCTCGATCCGTCTTCTCCGGATGCTTATTTAATTACAAATTCTTACAAATTAAAAATTAAATAACAATTCCTAGACAGAGATGATAGTCCGCCAACTAATTACATGAAAAACCTATATACACATTCTAACCTCTAAGGAACCATAACCGGTATTAATTAATTAATAAATAATTAAACAACGATTTAATCAACCATAATTAATTAATAAACGTTCACCACATAATCCATGACAACATATATATTATACAGAAACCTAGAGTGCCATCTCTCTATAAAATTCAATTCAAGCATAGGAGAGATTAAGATCACAAAATTTATGCATATAATATAATCACAAACTTGCAAATTTATGTAAAAACCTCGGCTCTGATATCAATTGTTGGAAAAAAAGTGCGCAGCGGAATTTTTAAAAATTTTCCATCAGAGTATTTTCCAAAACACAAGTTTGACATGTTATATGTATAAATTAAACCGATCTTACTAACCTCAGTGTGCCGAAGAACCTCTGCAACCTGTGTAGAGAAGTAACGTTCCAAAAGAGCCTCAACCAACTGGTCTTCTTTGCTATTCTCTATCCACAACCGGAGTGAGTGTGGGCTCACACGTACAGCTCTTCCACCGGTGACTCTCCTTCCAACCAACAGAGAGAACCCAAAGCTAGTGCTCGTGATTTGTGAACAAAAGCTCTCAGGGAGTTTTCAGATGCTCACTAGAAGAGTATCACTCTTAATCTCTCAAATTGATTTGAGTAAATCATGAGACTCACTCCCTTTTTATACCTATTGGTCCTGGGGTCATTCCATATTAGATTAGGTCTCAAAAACTCGAAACAGAATCAAGTTCGGATCAATATCTGATAAGATCTGCGTGAAAATGGGTAATCTTATCTCCGCTGATCAGCAGGCTGAATATTCTGATCAGCAGGCCGATTAGGCCAGTTCGGCAGACCGAACACGTCATCCGACAGGCTGAACTACCGAGAAAAAATCTTCGCGAATCTTTTATTTTCCACCCAAGATTTTGAAGGATAAAGTCTTAGTTTTGATTCAAATAACCCAATAGAGAAGTTATTTGATCAAAATAAACTTTATCAAGATAATCTCTAAGAAAATAAATCAATTCACAATAATTCTACAAGTTTATCTTGTTCTAATTTGTCCAAAATTAAAACAACCGATAAACAGACAAGAATTATCTGATCGCAATAATTTAATAAGTTTATCTTGAACTAATTTCTTACAAAATTAATTCAACCGATAAACAGACATGAATTATTTGATTCTTACAAATTTTAAACCAATCTGATAAATCCGACATAAGTCACCAATTATTGGAAAAGCACGCCGTGTCGTTACAGGATTTTGTGAGCTAGCAAAGGGGACCAAAATGGACCGATAAAGTTTAAGCTCATGATAATTATGAAACCCAATATCCCAGATATACATTTCACAATTATCAACTCCAACGCTACTCCACTAAAAGCTTGGAGCTGCACTCTCGAACTTTATAGAATTACGAAGCTCGTGTAGCTAAGTCTCCATGACATATCATAGTGCATCGTATCCCCATATGATAATCCATAATTGGCTTAAGGACAAGTTCTGTCTTACCTTCCCGATTATTTTTATCTTACGTTCCATTGTCTCACCATTAGAAAACTTACCATCCAAAGATAGTATACCATTCGGCTACACCTATGTATCCAAATGGTTGAGCGCTCCAGTTTTCTAATTACAGGACAACGCATATAAGAGGATATCATTACGCCTAAAGAGGAGCTATGGATTTCATATCTATGAATAACAAGTCTATGCTATCAAGAGTCATGCCTCCAACGTACCGGCATGCATACCACTATAGAGATGTGGGAGTCACTCATTGGTACATCAAAAGACACAAGTCGAGACAACGGGCCCACTATTCATCTCAGGATTAAGATACAATACAAATGACTGTCTAAAGTGAATCGATTTGCCAAGACAGAATTATTAATCCAAATCAATTCACTTTATGTCCCAATCCAACACATCGTCACCTATGACAACGTGCCAATGTTTCTATTCACGGAGTTCAACTCCGATGGTCAAGACAAACCATCTCCCAGTAGGGATATAGACAACACAACAATCTTTACATGAATAAAGCACCCAACTTTATTCCCTCGATTACGGATCATATGTTTTAGACCATCACCTTAAGAATCGTGTCTTCTGCATAATCAGTCCATCATATGCCCAACTCTTAAGGTTTAGACTGACAGTCTCAGACTACTGTTTGCTTATCATACATTCAACAAATATGAACGTAAAGAGGACAAGATTTGGTATATATAAATGAATAAACTCTTTATTGATAAAAATGTCTAAAAAAACGTATTACATTTTTACTCCTTAGAGCATACATGTCTAACAACTTTGTATGCCAAAGAGCTCCTGCAATCTTTGTAAAGAAGAACGTTACAGACCACCCTCAACCATGGCTCTGATGCCAATTGTTTGAAAAATGAGTATATAGTGGAAATGTTAAAAAATTTTAAATCAGAGTATTTTTTAAAGCACAAGTTTGACATGCTATATGCATAAATTAATCAGATCTTACTAACATTTGTACGCCGAAGAGCTCCTACAATTTGTGTAGAAAAGAATGTTTCAAAAGAACCTCAACCATGGCTCTGATACTAATTGTTTGAAAAACGAGTACGTAGTAGAAATTTAAAAAAATTTTAAATCAGAGTATTTTTTAAAACACAAGTTTGACATGCTATATGCATAAATTAATTAGATCTTACTAACCTTTGAATGCCGAAGAGCTTCTGCAATATGTGTAGAAAAGAATATTCTAGAAGAACCTCAACCAAGTGGTCTTCTTTGTTATTCTCTATCCACGACCGGAGTGTGTATGGGCACAGTTGTACAGCTCTTCCTAGTGACTCTCCTTGCAACCAATTAAGAAGGCCTAGAGCAAAGGTCCGTGATTGTGAACAAAAGCTCTCAGAGAGTTTCAAAGTATCTAACACTATCGTACTCACTCTTAACTTCTCAACTCATCCGAATAACTCATAAAACTACTCCCTATTCATAGAGGTCGGACCCAGGGTTGATAAGGCCTCAAAAATTTGAATATGGATCAACTTCTGGTAAAATTGTATTAAAAACGTGTGATTAGATTATTGTTAGATCGACAGGCCAAACTAACGGATTGGCCTATCGAACATGCGAAAATATGATCCTTAAGAATCTTTTATTTCCTACCCGAGATTTTTTAGATAAAGCCTCACTTTTAATTCAAATAACCCAATAGAGAAGTTATCTAATTAAAACAGTCATATTTGGATAATCTCTAGAAAAATAAATACTCTCGATAATTCAACCGATAAACGTACATGATGTATCTAATCTTATCGAATTTCAACCAATCTAATGATTTAACATAAGTCATCAGTTTATTGAAAAAGCACACTGTATCATTACAGGATTTATTATGAGCTAGCAAAGGGGACTTGTGGACCTATATAGTTCAAGCTCTGATAATTATAAAATATAATATTCTAGATACATATTTTATAATTATCAATTCTAATGCTATTCCACTAAAAGCTTAGAGATGCACTCTTGAACTATATAAAATTACGAAGCCCAAATTAGCTAAGTGTCCATGACATATTATAATAAGTCGTATCCCTATAGGATATTCATAATTAGCTTAAGGATAAATTCTATCTTACATTTTTGATTATTTTTTTCTTATGTTCTGTTATCTTACCATTGGAAAACTTACCATTTAAAGACAGTATAGAATTTGGTTACACCTATGCATCCAAATAGTTGAGCACTCTAGTTTTCTAATTACAAGATAACGCATATAAGAGAATATAATTGACTCACCAATAGAGCTATGGATTCCGTATCTATGAATAATAGGTCTACGCTATTAAGAGTAACATCTCCAACATGCCAGTATGCATACCATCACAAAGTCAAGATATCACCCTTTGGTATATCAAAAGACACAAGACAAGATAACGAACCCATTAGTCATTTTAGCATTAAGATACAACACATATGACTATCTAAAATGAATTGATTTGCACAAATGGATTTATTAATCTAAATCAATTCCACTTTATGTTATGATCCAATATATCGTCACCTATGATAATGTACCAATGTTTCTACTAGTAGAGTCTACCATCGATAGCCAAGACAAGCCATCTTCGGTTAGGGATATAGACAACACAATAATCTTAGCATGAATAAAGCACCCAACTTTATTCTCTTGATTGCATATCTTATGATTTAGACCATCACTTTTAGAATCATGTCTTTCATTTAATCTATCCATCATATGCCTGATTCTTAGAGGTTTAGAGTGACAGTCTCAGACTTTTGTTTGCTTAACATATATTCAATAAATATGAACGTAAAGAGGACAACATTTGGTATATAAACAATAAATAAATTATTTATTGATAAAATGTCTCTAAAAACACATTATAACATTTTACTTCTTAGGGCATACATGTCTAACAGAATTAAAGTTACATTTATTTCTTTTAGATTTTTAAAATTCTATTACTAGGTATATATTTTGGGTTGGTTTAAAAAAATTTCTTATTTAAGGTGAAAGAGAGGGTGACAAATCTTAGATATGGAATAAAAATTAAGGTTACTCTTACTTATAGTCTTAGAACTATGTAATTTGTTCTATTTTGATTTTTCAATTTTAATAACGCCTTTGAACTTTTTAACTTGTTCTATTTTGGCCCTTCCGTAACTAAATCCATTAAATATTCAAAAAATTGAGCCAATAATTTCATTTTTAGCCCTTAGACTATGCAACTTGTTATATTTTGACTCTTAAACTTTGAACCATAACAAATCATACTCTTGAATTATAAAACTTTTTCCATTTTGACCTTTCATCACTAAATCTATTAAATATTAACAGATTGAAACAAATGATTATTTTGACCTCTTGGCTCTCTATATATTTTCAGCATATCTTTTTAAGTTAAAATATGTAAATTTTGTTTATCCATTACATAAGTTTTACTATTTCTTTTTTTTTTTTAATAATTTTGTTGATAAAAGTTTTACTTTTTTTTTTAGAAATGGTTTACTATTTTTTTTCCTCAAGAAGTTCTATCAAATTTTCTCCATCATATGATTTAGAATGAATTAAAATTAAATATATGAACAAATAAGGAAAAAACACTTGGATATGTGGGTACCTAACAAAAAGGACACGTAGATACTATAATATAACCTACTTGTCATTTTTATGACTAAATTTTAGGGTTGAAAATTAGGTAAATGATATAATAATGAATATTTTAATTAATTGGACTTAATAGTCACAAAAAAAAATCAAAATTCATATTAATTTTAAGTCGACAAAAATATACATTTGTTTTTGAAATTCCCTAATTGTAGGTATGAGATGCGTGAAAGTCGATTAGAAAAGATTTAATGTCAAACATCAATTTATAATCAATTGATCAGGTATATATATGTGTGGCTTAATTTTTCAATATTTAATAGATTTACAAAATAGGATAAATTTCATAGTTTAGGAGTGTGATTTGTTATAGTTTAAAGTTTAGATATCAAAATGACACAAGTTGCATAGTTTAAGAGGGAAAAAGTAAAATTATGGGCTCAGTTTGGTTTATATTTAATGGATTTAGTAACGGAAGGGTCAGAATAAGACAAGTTAAATAGTTTAGGGGTATAATTTCTGACATTTAAAATTGAAGGACCAAAATAGGACAATTTGCATAGTTTAGAGTCCAAAAGTGAAATTAACTTTAAAAGATTTTTTTGGTAAAAAAATAGCATAAGTTTTTTTTTTTGAAATTTCAAAATTGTCTCCTTTATACAAAACCCAAAATTTCTCCCTTTTGGATTTTTTTTTCAATTTTACAATTTTGTCACTTGTTTTTACTTTTTTTTTTCTATCACTCTTTCCCTCCTCTATCACACCCTTTCTCCACAACTGCTTCTCTTTCCTCCCTTTCTACAAGCTATCTCTCCTCCATTTGGAGTTCTCAAAGCAACAACCTCTATAGTCCATAATGATTCATCACCTATTGTCGTCATTGTCCATCAATTGTTTGTGACACCCGTTATTTTTCTAACATTTATCATTATAGTTAAATTAATTATTAGTGTGCTAACTAAAATTTTTATTTCATCTAAAATCTATTCGAAATTATTTATTTCTACCTATTTTTAAATTTTCTAAAATTTTTCTACACCTATTGAGTATATTAATTAAACTGCCCTTGAAACTTTTATTTAATTACAAAAATGCCCTTTGGCATTGTTAGACTCAAAGTCTCTGAAGGAGAGTTGATTGTAACCTGCTCCTATCCCTTTTGTCCCCTCTTTCTTTTCTTTTTCTTTTCCTTTTCCTTTTCCTTCTTCTTCTCTCACTCTCGTCTCTCCCTTTCTCTCCCTAGTCTTTATCTTCTCCCTTCGTCTTCTTATTTATATGGTGGCTCAATCAAGAGAGATCTTAGAAGAAAGTCAAAGAACACCTTCAAGCTATTCTCTCACTAGATTCACAAAACAAAGATCAAGGAATTTTGCAAGCAAAGTCACTAATTTTCTTCAAGCTTCAGGTAAGGTTTTCTAAGCTAAAACTTTGATTTAAATTTGTGTTTTGGCATGAGATTTGTAAAAACATGTGTGTTTGATGTTTGTGGATAATTATACAATGTTTTTGAAGCTTGATTTGTATAGATCTTTGTTTCAAATGAGTTTTTGAACTAGTTTAGAAAAGTTTTGATTTTTGATTTATTTGTATGTTGAGTATGAAAATCTTAACAAAGATGATCCATATGTGCTTGAGTACAATATTTCATAGTTTTTATGTATTTTTTATGTCTTGAAAGTAGATAAAAAGGGTCAGATTGAATTGTAAAGTTTAAAACCTTTGAAAATGAAAAACTGGATTTCTAGAAATTCTTTTGTTGGCAGGCTAGGCTTGTCAATCGGTAGGCTGGACCCGTTGTTAGGTTTGGCAGGTTGAACCTTACAGATTGATAAGCCGAACCCTATAGGCCGACAAGCCAAACGTTACAGATTGGCAACTAAGATGAGAGGTCTAAAATGTGTAGTTTAATCGGCAGGCCGATCGGGCAGTCCAAACTCATTTGTTTTTTTATTGTTTTGTGTCATGAAATGTTCCAAGGATTTCATATTAATTATTATGGCACTTTAATAAGAATGGATGGTAAATTAACATGATTATTGGTTAGAAATTTAAGTTAAATGATGGTTATTTTATACATCATAGGATAACGAAGTACTTGGAGCTCACGTGGTAAACTTGGTATCGTGAGCTGAAAGTTAGCAGCATTGTATTCGCCAAAAGGTAAGGAATCTATTACTCATCTTTCATGACATTTTGTAGAATTAAAATTGGTTCTTTACATTGCAAGATATATATATATATATTGAACTGTTATTATATGAATATCACTTATGAGACAATAACATGAACTCGTCCTGTAATGTACAACGAGGAATAAATTGATTTGACATGTATTGAATAAATTGAGAAGCATGGTTAGAAAATATCCTCTATACATAATAGTAGTACTTATGAGAGGAAAAGTAAGACGTGAAGAAGGCAGCGGTTACATCATCGGGCACGAATACTCTAAAAGGGAAAATAGGGGGAGGCGACGGCACGTCTTGGGGGCGAAAGTCCCAGAACGCACTGTATAGGAATTGACTTGGTGAGGATCCTAAGCTTGATGTCCCCTCACTGGACACTCTTGGAATGATTGTAGAGTGGTCAAGCGCAGCTCATTTGGGTTTTGTTGAATTGAGTGATATGATACTCTATTGCACGGTAGACACAGATAAGCATTATTAAATCCTAAACTAATGTGTGTATATATATGTATGAAACTTGATAAGAATAATCATAGGGTATCCATAGGAAATAAACATGATAATATTGATGAATAATATAAGGAACTAACTAACCATGTAGGTGTTAATGTGGCAATGATAAAAACCTAAAGGTGAGTAATGGCTTTTCCCAATGAGTATGTTGTCGCTCATTCCCCTAAATTTTTATCTTTCCAAGACTCACAAAGTATAAGGTGGTGACAAGAAACATAGTTGGGGAAGCTATGTAACTATACTCAGTTGGAATCTTTGTTGGGATTTGTTGGATTTTGTGATTCAAATAAGCAGAGGAAAATCAAAATTAATTTCCACAAAACCCTCACAAGGATCCATGCAATTCAATTAGATTGATAAGAAAGTCATAGAATCTTACCAGGATGACAAAAGGGGCAAGATTTCTTGAAGGAAGAGAGCGCAGTTCACTCTGGTGACACCCTAACTTGAGCATTTTGTATTTAGGATCAGATTCAGATGTTGTTACTTAGAGCAACACCCTCTACAGGTATCCACACGAATAGACTCTCTCAAAAATTGAATTGATGTGCTAGCACCCTCTCCTTGCGTTAAATGACTCTCTCTAATTTTTAGGGTTTTAATGTTTTTGCCTTTTAGAATAAAAGAATGCCTTTCCTCATCTCATCTCATCTGGCTAGAAACCCTAAAATAGATATATATATCTATTGACTTCGAGATAGAGTCAGATTTTAACTAGGGTAAACTGTAATTCGAATATGATTCAAAGAATCTAGACAATGTCTGTAATTCGAATATGATTCAGAGAATCTAGACAATATCTGTAATTCGAATATGATTCAAAGAATCTAGATAATGTCAGATTTAATAAACCTAGACATATTTAGTACATCAAATCTAGACATAATCAGGGTCATTGAACCTAGACACAGTAAACCTAAACTTTGGTTTATTCTAAGTGTGCGACCTTGTAGGTTCACATAACGTTGGTAGTGGGCTTGAAATTCTATCTCTGGCCCACAAATCAGAAGCGGCCTCTAGCAAGACATTATGATTACCCAAGTTATGCGAATGTCAATAATCCGACATAACCTAATCCACAATAAGTATGAAAGTCCTTTTTTCACTAGACACCTTGATTGTGTAACGCCCGCCTATTTCATGCAACGAACCACATTAAGTTAGTAACGTTAATAAGGAATGTTATTAATAATAACATTATATGATATGATATGTGATGTGCATGTTACTAACTTTTTATGACAAGTTTTGTGACAGGTGACGACCGCATGGGATCGTTGTGCTCTAGTGTTCATGTGAAATTCTAAGCATATGTTTATTTATGATGCAATGATGTATGAATGTTTTATGTTATGGCATTTAATGACGGATCGGCAGGCCAAACTTTTAAGCTCAGCAGACCGAACTTCTTGCCCGAGAACGACAGGCCGAAGAACCCCACCGGCAGGCCAAACTTGCTGGAACCGGCAGGCCGAAGGGGAAAACCGGCAGGCCAAACATGGCCGACGAGCAGTCAGTAGAAATCTCTCCAAAATTAAGGCTGAGTTAATTATGTTAATTGGGTGATTTAATGTGATTAATTAGCATAATAATGGAATCTTTTATCAGTTTAGGAAATAAAAGGGGTGTGACTTGCATGATTTATGTCAATTTATATGGTTTCCAATTTAAATAGGGCAAAACATGGTAAGTATTGAGTGGGAGATTGGACTTTCCTTCTTTCTCTTCTTTCCTTCCACGCCAACAGCCCTTAACAGTCAGAAAAATCTGACTTAATGAAGGGAATTGAATTCCCATCAATTATGTTTAATACGATAAAATTTTTTAACGTTTCCTTTTTCATTATTTTCTCTCCTTCTCATGTTTTCCTCTCAAAAATTTCTGAGACGATCTTTCATTTCTCCTTCTCTTCTCTTCTCTTCTCCACGAGTTCTTCCTCTCCCTCTCTCACGAAAATTTTTCTGAGTACATTGAAAGAAAAGTCTTATTTCGTTGGTTAAATTCAAGGATTCTGAGAAGAAACTTCAAGGTATGTATTCGGTTTTCTCTGGTATTTTTAAAAAGAAATTCTTCTCCTCGTTTCGTCTACAATATCTTTCTATAGGTATTGTGTTTTGTCTCAAATTTTTAAATGTGATGTTATGCATATATGTTATGTGGTGCTTTCTAATTTCATGTCATATGAATGTTTTATGAAAATATGATATTTCTATCTTCTACTCTTCACAGTAATGTTACTGTTTAATTTTGAATGTATGAAAAATGTAATGAATATTCAAGAGATAATGAATGATGTTTCCATGAAAAGTTGTTAAGAATATGCATATGTATGATGAATGTATTTTATTTTTATGATTATGAAATTTTTACGAGATTATAATAAGAAAACTGTTTTGATAATGTTGTTTTTGGGATTTTCGTTTTATTAAACGTTTTATGTATTTACATGATTTTATGATAATAAAATGATTTTATGCATGATAATATGATGATTGTATGGAGTTTTAAATTAAATGTATGTGTTTCAAATTATTACAAAACGTTTTTCAAAAAGATTTTCATGTTTACAATGTATGAAATGTTTTAAGTTTTAAGGAAGGATGTTATGAATGGTGTTTATATGTTTTAATGATAATTTTTGTGATAATGATTATGGGATATGTCTGAAATGTGATGAATGTATACATGAGTGTATGTATATGTGATTATTATAGGAATAAATATTATGTGTGTGAATATTTCATGATAAGTATTGATTTTTATTGCATCTTTAAATGATAAATGCCATGAACACTCAAGGAAGCGAGCACATCGAGACCGCGGCGTCGTCACCAAATGTATTTTTTTAGGTTAAGTAAGCTAACGATAAGGTAAGTACATTCTCACCTGCAACATGACACGTTTTACAAGATTTGACGTTATGTTCATAATGATATTCATGATGATTTTATGGATATTTTCCTTAAGAATTTCTATAAAGATTTTCATGATTTTAAGTTATGCATGATGTTTATGGCATGTTTTAAAGTATGAAAAGTATGTATATATGTATCACCTTGTAAGTGTTGCACACCCAATGTTATGAAATGTTATGTTATGATGTCATGTTTGGTTTGGGATTAGCTACCCTTCTCATCTCATGACGGAGCGCCTATGATGATGTTTATGGTGCAACACTTGGGCCCTTAAGATAAAATGTTTAAGTTTTAAAATGGTTAACATTACGAAAGATATGTTCTATGAAACTGTGCTTAAGGCACTTTTATGATGAGGATGATGATGCTGATGTTTATGAAATGTTTTAAGTTGTGAGAGTTATATGTACTTACTAAGCGTTAGCTTAATCATGTTTTATATGTCATGTTGCAGATAAGGGTAAGAGAGTCATGGAATAGGTGGAGGGCACGGGAAGGCGTGTGAGCAACATGAACGATGAATTGTAACCGGAAGCACGCCAAGAAAATGATTTTATGATTTAATCAAGTTACATTTTTGAACATATATTTTATGTTAAGTTTTAAGAATACTTATATTATGGTTTTATAAGTTATTTTATCATTTTTCAATGAATTATGAACTTTTGCTATATTTTACGTAAAGTTGTTATGTTTAAAGTTAAATTTTTCCAAAGGAATTTAGTCTCGGACGGCCTGCCGAACTCTGTGGCCGGCCTGCCGAAGACCAGAAGTTCGTCCTGCCGATTGAATTTTTTGGCCTGCCGAACATGGCTGAATTTTCAATCAGTATTGCAAAGCCTCTGCTGGCCTACCGGTAGAGGGAACTCCGGCCTGTCGATGATGTTCGGCCTGCCGAAGTCCCAAGTTCGGCTTGCCGAACTGTGGGAGTAAGTAAGTTTTAAATAATTTGATGTTTATTATGATATGTTGTGTTGTTTTGTTAAGTCCTGATTTTACAACTTGGTATATCATTTTATTAATATAAGTTCATGATTAATTTAAAGTATAAATGAATAAATTATTGTAAGGAATAATTTAAACAATGCCTTTCGAAACAATGTTAAGTTAAAAAAAAAAAATGTATGAATGGATCCTGGTAATGTAAGTCTAAGTACTTTTAAAATCAATAGTAACGATAAAGTTTGATATTATTTATAATATTAAGATTTATGCTTGTACGAATGTAAGTATGTAACGACATCTGTGACGTCCGAATTAAGGGGCGTTGCAGGCTTTGGTATCAGAGCAAATCTTTTGATTACAATTCATATCGCCACACGTCGATCCAAGTCCTCCAAGTAAGTATGGTATCAAGTTAGATGTATTGTTGCAAGTATGATGATAAGATTAAGGTTTGAATGATTAATGATTAATGATATGGTAGTAAAAACCTGTCTCATGAATGGAAGATCATTTCTAAGTCCTAATTATTTTAGGAAATTTACAATGGAAGGCCACAGAAGGATGCAGACCCGTACCCAAACTAACAAGAGACTTATGACGATGATCGCTGAACTGCAAAGGCAGTTGGAGGATCAAAGAAGGGAGATTGCTGCATTAAGGGCCAATGGCCATAACGGTGAACCACAAGGCAATGATGTGCCTCCTCCTCCTCCGCAGCCACAAGCACAAGTAAATGAAGTCCCAGCTCTTGCTGCTGAACCAAGAACGGCTTATCAGATACCTCTTTTGGTCAGATGGAAGAGAGTCAAGCCAGCTGACTTTGAGGGTTCAAAGGACCCGTTGGTCGCACAAGGATGGTTAAAGACAATTGAGGCCACCTTACGACTCATGGATTTCACGGACAATGAAAAGGTCCTCTGTGCCTCGTACTGCCTTACTATAGAGGCCAGAATTTGGTGGGATGGCATCGAACAGAGTAGAAATGTTGAAGAGATGTCATGGGCTGATTTTGTTCAAGAGTTCAACACAAAGTTCTTCCATATGAATGTTACAAGGAAGCATTATGAGGAGTTTGAAAGCCTACGTCAAGGGGATATGACAGTCACTGATGTGGTGACAAAGTTTGACCAGTTTGCTCATCTATGCCCAGGGATGGTTATGAACGAAGGTGAAAGCGTCAGAAGGTTGATCAGGGCCCTTAGACCAGACATTGCTACAATTGTTGATGGGACTAGTCCGCCAAGGACCCAAGAACAGGTTGTTATGAGGGCCCAGCGTGCTGAGTTTCACTTGTCAAAGTTAAGAAGGAATCAGCCTTAGCCCAACCAGTAGGCCAACAATGCCAACAACTAGAACCGTCCTCCCTACAGGAACAACAACAACAACAACGGCAGCAACAACAACAGTCAGAACTGGAGAAACAATAAGAGGAAGGGTAATCCTCAACAACAGCAGGGCCAAGACAACAAAAGGCACAATGATGGTCAGCGCAACAACAATGATAGGCGATTCCAACCATGTGCCAAATGTGGAAAGAAACATCCAAGGGAATGCCGATTGGGGACCAACCAATGTTTCATATGTGGGCGCGAAGACCATTTCGTTAAGAACTGTCCCAAACTAATGAATGCTAATGCCCCGCAGAGACCTCCTCCTCAAGCCCAGCTGCATCAGATGCAAGCCTCCCTTGAAGGGCCACTAATTAGTCAAGGGAGACTTGAAGCCCCACCGACCAACGCCCAAATCTATGCCATGACAAAAGAACAAGTGGCTGCTGAAGCCTCCAATGTGGTCACAGGTCAGATAACAAGCTCATGTAATAATGTTTATGTTCTTTTTGATATGGGTGCCACGCATTATTTTGTATCTATGTCACATGCTAAGAAGTTAGGGGTTCGTTTAGAGCCTATGAGACAGGGATTCACTACGACACTACCCTCTAGGGAAGTGATATTATCCACGCACTGTTTGCGTAAAGTACCCCTATGGATTTCTGATAGGGAACTTTTTATCGACCTCATTGTGATCGACATGCATGACTATGACATGATTCTTGGGAAGGATTTCCTAAGTAAGTATAATGCCTCGATCGAATGCCAGAAACGAAAGGTGATCTTCCATCCTAAAGGTGATCGGAAATTCGTTTATGTTGGTGAGACCAGAAAGAAACCTCACATGTTTTTATCGGCAATGAAAGCAAGGAAGCTTTTGGCAAATGGCTGCATGGGCTATCTGGCAAACGTTGTAGACAAAAGCCAAGAAGGAAAGACAAGAATGGAAGATGTACATGTTGTTCATAAATATGAAGATGTGTTTCCTGACGATCTAACGAGTCTACCCCCAGAAAGAGAAGTTGAATTCGAGATTGAGCTTGCTCCAGGCACCGAACCAATCTCTAAAGCGCCTTATAGAATGGCCCCTGTAGAATCAAAGGAGCTTCACACGTAATTAAAGGAGCTACTTGACAAAGGATTTTTCAGGCCAAGTCACTCACCGTGGGGTGCTCCAGTCTTGTTTGTGAAAAAGAAGGATGACACTATGAGACTCTGCATCGACTACAGAGAACTGAACAAGGTGACAATCAAGAACAAGTATCCGTTGCCTCGAATTGATGATTTGTTTGATCAGCTCAAGGGTGCATCGGTGTTCTCCAAGATTGATCTACGATCAGGGTATCATCAGTTGAAGATTAAAGAAGGAGATATTCCCAAGACTGCTTTCAGGTCGAGGTATGGTCACCATGAATTTGTGGTTATGCCTTTCGGTCTGACAAATGCACTGGCTGCCTTTACGGATTTGATGAACAGGGTATTCAAGGATTTCCTCGATAAATTTGTTGTTGTATTCATCGATGATATTCTTGTCTACTCTAAGAATCAAGAGGAATATGAGGAGCATTTAAGGATTGTGCTGGAGACTTTAAGAAGACACCAGCTATATGCTAAGTTCTCTAAATGCGAGTTTTGGATTGATAAAGTGTCATTCTTGGGGCATATTATTTCAAAGGATGGGATTATGGTGGACCCGGCTAAAGTAGAAGCTGTACTCAATTGGAAGCAACCGATGAATGCAAGTGAAATAAGAAGCTTCTTGGGTCTAGCAGGTTACTATCGGAGATTTGTAGAAGATTTCTCCAAGATAGCAGCTCCACTCACAAACTTGACTCGCAAAGGAAAGAAGCATGAATGGACGGATGCATGCGAAAAGAGTTTTCAAGAACTGAAGAAAAGATAAACGACGACTCCAGTATTGGCAATTCCTGAGGGAAATGATGGATTCATAATCTACAGTGATGCATCCAAGATGGGCCTAGGAGCTGTATTGATGCAGAATGAAAAGGTAATTGCTTATGCTTCAAGACAACTAAAAGACTACGAAAAGAACTATCCTACTCATGATCTCGAGTTAGCAATAGTTGTTTTTGCGTTGAAGATATGGAGACACTATTTATATGGGGTCCAATGCAAGATCTTCACTGATCATCAAAGTCTGAAGTACTTCTTCACGTAAAGAGACCTGAATATGAGACAATGAAGATGGCTAGAGTTGGTGAAGGATTATGATTGTGAAATCCTTTATCACCTTGGTAAAGCTAACCGAGTAGCTGATGCTTTAAGTAGGAAGTCAATTGCCACGTTGATGTCTATGCAAGCAATGTCTCCACCTCTAAGGAAGGAAATTCTAGACTTCAGTTTAGAACTTATAGCAGGCCAGCTATCAGCACTCTCTCTTGCTTCGACGATGTATGATGAAATTCAGAGTAAGCAAGATGACGACGTAAGCCTTGTAAGAATCAAACAAGAAATGAAAGAAGGAAAATGTCAAGAGTTTCATATTGCGGATGACGAAACTTTGTATCTTAAGGACCGTTTATGTGTTCCCAAAGTCGATGATTTAAGGGAAAGGATCTTGGCAGAAATTCATGACACTCCTTAAGTAGAATGATATTGATAACTCTTATCAATTCATTCCAGTATGGCCATACATTTTTCTTCAGTCTAACTTATCGAGGGGGCCATAGATATCTTTCTTGTAATAAATGAGGGACAAATTCCTTCTTAATCACTCACATTCCTCACCTCTATATCCAACAATAATCCATTCCATCATCATGTCAAAGGTAATATTAGAATGTGTCAAAATATAGAACTTGTCATGTAGGAAACAATGGTGATTTTAGGTTAGAGGACTAGGATAATACTATTGTGATGATAATCACTTATGACAATTATCCATGTAGTATTCTCATAGCGGGTAGATCCAATACATCATTTCTCAAATATTTATCTATGAGTTGACTTAGTATCTCATACACATGATTAGTAAAACATAATCATCAGTCAAACTTCATACTAGTCTTCATTCATTATTATACCAATAATAATGACCGACTAGGGATAATTTAGAATAGAATTCAATTTTCACCTAAGAGTTTTACTATCAAGTCACATACCTGATGACCTTAGGTAGAATTAACTATTCAGAGAATTATAATAAAAAACAATAATGAAAATGCCTCTTTATTAATAAAATACAAATGCAACAAAGTCAAAATATGGTCATTACATAATTGGCCTAGGGTACATCACTAACAATCTCCCACTTGCACTAGGCCCAATTAATATTGTATCTAATACCCATTGACCAAGTATGACTCTCATGCTTAGGCTGTGGAAGAGGCTTAGTGAGTAGATCAGCAACATTCTCATTTGTAGGTATTATGCATATCTTCACGTCTCCTCTCTCAATGATTTCTTGAATGAGATGATAACGCCTGAGTGTGTGTTTGGATCGTTGATGTGATCTAGGTTCTTAGCTTGTGCTATGGCCCCGTTATCATCACAATACAAGTCTACTGGATCTGATATACTAGGAACAACACCCAATTCAGTAATAAACTTTTTGATCCAAATTGCTTCCTTAGCTGCTTTTGAGGTGGCTATATACTTAGCTTCTGTTGTAGAATCAGCAACGGTGTCTTGCTTTGAACTTCTTCAGCTCACGGTACCTCCATTCAAACAGCACACATAGTCTAACTACGATCGAAAGTCATCCTTGTCAAATTGGAAGCTGGCATCTGTGTAACCACTTACAACAAGCTCATCTTCCTTTCCTCCATACAGCAAGAATGCATCCTTAGTTCTTCTCAAATATTTAAGGATATTCCTGACTGTTGTCCAGTGACTTTCACTTGGATCTGATTAGTACCTGCTTGTTATGCTTAAGGCATATGAGATATCAGGTCGAGTACATAACATAACATACATGATAGATCCAATGGCAGAAGCATATGGAATCTTATTCATGTGGTCTCGCTCATCTTGTGTCATTGGACACTGAGTCTTGCTGAGACTAATTCCATGCGACATTGGCAAGAATCCTCTCTTGGCATCTTGCATACTAAACCTATTCAATACCTTGTCAATGTATGTACTTTGACTTAGGCCAATAAGCCTCTTAGATCTATCCCTATAGATCTTGATGCCTAGAATATAGGCAGCTTCACCTAAGTCTTTCATTGAGAACAATTCCCTAACCATGATTCAACATTTTGTAGAGTAAGGATATCGTTTCCAATGAGTAATATGTCATCAACATATAGCACTAGAAAGACTATTGCGCTCCCACTAACCTTTTTGTAAACACAAGGCTCATCTTCATTTTTAATGAAACCAAACTCTTTGATTGCTTCATCAAAACAAAGATTCCAACTCTAATATGCTTGTTTCAATCCATAAAGTGGATCTTTGAAGCTTGCAAATCTTTCCAGAATTCTCAAGACTAACAAAACCCTCGGGTTGTGTCATATATATATCCTCAAGTAGGTTTCCATTAAGAAACGCTGTTTTTGACATCCATTTGCCAAATCTCATAATCAAAGTATGCAGCTATGGTGAGGAGAATCCGAATGGATTTAAGCATAGCAACTAGTGAAAAAGTTTCATCATAGTCTATACCATGTGTTTGCTTGAAACCTTTTGCAACCAGTCTTGCCTTAAAGGTATGCATATTGCCATCCATGTCTATTTTCTTTTTGAAAACCCATTTGCACCCAATAGTCTTCAAATGATCAGGCGAATTAATCAAAGTCCATACTTGATTATCATACATGGATCGCATCTCTGACTTCATGGCTTTTAGCCATTTATCACAGTTAGGGCTATTCATGGCCTCTTGGTAGGATGTGGGCTCATTTTGATCCACAATCATCACATCATTATTATCAGTTAAGAGAAATCCATATCTCTTAGGGCTTTGACGTGTCCTACCAGACCTCCTCGGGCCTTGTGCTACTTGTGTAGGCTCAACAGCTACTTGTTGATCTAGTTGAGATTCCATAGTTGGTTCAATGCTATTTTGTGGTTCTTGAATTTCTTCAAGTTTACCTTTACTCCCACTGGTTCCTTTAGAAATGAATTCTCTTTCTAAAAAGACACCATTCCGAGCAACAAACACTTTGTTCTAAGAAGCATTGTAGAAGTAATATCCTTTAGTTTCTTTAGGATATCCCACAAAAAGGCATTTGTTTGATTTGGGTGCCAATTTATCTAAATTTGACGCTTCACATAAGCCTCACATCCCCAAATCTTAAGAAAAGACAAACTAGGCGACTTCCTAGTCCACATCTCATATGGTGTCTTTTGAACCACCTTTGATGGAACTCTGTTCAGTATAAACGTAGCAGTTTCCAAGAGCATACCCCCAAAAGGATATTGGAAGATCTGACTGACTCATCATAGATCGAACCATATCCAATAAAGTTCGATTTCTCCGTTCAGACACACCATTCTGTTGTGGTGTTTCTGGTGGAGTTAATTGTGAGACTATCCCAAAATCTCTAAGATGATCAACGAATTCTTGGTTTTAGTATTCACCACCTCAATATGATCGAAGTGCTTTAATACTTTTACCAAGTTGATTTTGTACTTCATTTTTGAAAATTTTAACTTTTCAAAAGATTCAGATTTTTGTTTCATTAGATAGACATAGCCATATCTACTAAAATCATCTGTGAAAGTAATGAAGTACTGAAAACCTCCTCTGACAGTGGAACTTAATGGTACACATACATCAGAATGTACAAGGCCCAATAGGTCATTAGCCCTTTCACTATGTCCAGTAAAAGGTGTCTTAGTCATTTTGCCTAATAAAAAAGTCTCACATACTTCAAATGATTCAAAATCAAATGAATTCAAAAGCCCATGTTGATGGAGTTTTGAAATGCGTTTCTCATTTATATGGCCTAAACGACAGTGCCAAAGATAGGTAGGGTTTAAATCTTTAGATTTAAACTTCTTTGTATTAACATTATAGATGGACTTTTCATTTTTGTTTTCAATGTTCACAACATAAAGACCATTCGTTTGTGGAGCATATCCATAGAAAATGTTATCACGGTAAATGGAGCATTTATTATTCCTAATAATAAACTCAAAATTTTCCTTGTCCAAACAAGAAACAGAAATAATATTCCTACTCATAGTAGGTGCAAAATAACAATTTTCTAAACTTAAAACAAGTCCACTAGGCAAAGTTAACTCATATGTTCCTACAGCTAAAGCAGCAACTCTTGCCCCATTTCCAACCCGTAGGTCCACTTTGCCTTTAGCCAAGATTCTACTTCTCTTAAGACCACATTAGTACAAATGTGAGATCCAGATCTAGTATCTAATACCCAGGAATCAGAAGTAGACAAATTGACTTCTATAACATAAATACCTAAAGGAGTAGTCGCACTACTCTTCTTCTTCTTCAGATCATCCAAATAGAGCTTGTAGTTTCTTTTCCAATGACTAGGCTCATTGCAGAAAAAGCATACTCCCTCCTTTGGTGGTTTAGCCTTAGGTTTAGGATTGGGCTTGGGGTTAGGCTTGGGCTTCTTAAAGTCCCTGGGAGCCTTATTCTTGCTCTTACCCTTTCCTTTCCTTTTCATACCTTTCCCTTTATTAACCATCAGAATATCTTTGGTATTCTTGATGTTCTGTTTAGCAATCTTAAGCATCCCATGCAACTCAAAAACAGTCATCTCCATATTATGCATGTTGTAGTTCACAATGAACCCATCATAAGCATCTAGCAAAGATTGGAGAATGATGTCAATGGCCAACTCTTGGCTAATCTCAAGGCCAAGTTTCTGTAAATGATCAAGATGGCCCTTCATCTTCAGAACATGAGGACTCACTGAACTGCCAGCAGTCAACTTGCATGAGAGTAATGCCTTTAAGGTGGCAAACCTCTCAATTCTAGCTTATTCTTGGAACATTTCCTTGAGATGGTATAGGCCTCCATTTCCATCAGTTGCTTTTAAAGCTCTAATTCCATGCTTCCAAGCATGAGGCAAGTTACATCAATAGAGTCATTGAGATGCTTACTATGAGCATCCTTTTGAGCTCTAGGAGCATTAGCAGTAGTTCATCATGGATAGGTTGATCAAGGACATTTTCCTTCCTTTCTTACTTAAGAACAATTCTCAAGTTTCTGTACCAGTCAAGGAAGTTAGTCCCATTAAGCTTATCCTTCTCAAGGATCGTTCGCAGTGACAAGTTAGATGTGGTGTTTGATGCCATTATCTACAACAAATATATACACAGACTACTTAGCATTTTATTAAAAAAATTTTAACGAGGCATAATTTAAATCCCACTAATTTTATCAAATTAATAACCCTCAATATTAATTTGGCAATCACAACAATTGTAATTTTAGTGGGCCAAGATCTATATTTCACCTCACTTAAAGTAAGCTTTGGCTTATCACCTAAAGTATGGTTATTTAGGTAGGTAACACTTTACCAATTACATCTTATATAACTCTTGGATAACTATGGGATTTGACATCACATGTCCTGGTTAATTAAAATCCCATCTAATGCCCTAGGTCTAAAACGATTTTGATAACCTAGTTAAGTCTAACCGTTTCAAACATATGGATATCACTATTATCCATCATGTCTTACCTAGATGGCTTAACACACCCTGCTTTGGTATAACCTATGTTTAGCAATCCAAGTCTTGACAAGTGTTGAATTATGGAAGGCATTTTAATGACTTAATATTAAGTGAGGGTTCTATTTTATTTTTATTTTATTGTTTACTATTATGTCGCATCACATACATGGCATCATATACACAGCATCACATATATAGCATAATAATAACACAATAAGTGTGTCATAGCATGGCCAAAATCTAGATTGATCTTCATAAGCCAATATGAAGGTTAATGGTCAATCCTTGGTAATCTTCATCTCCATAGATTTCCTTAGATTGCTATGAATGGACTCCATCTTGAGCCTCCATCTTGAACCTCCATCTATCTTGATCTTGGGCTTTGATTTTACATTACAAATTGCAATCTAAACTATTCTATTTCTACTAAATAAATAAATAAATTACAACAAATTGAAAAATGACACAAAGGTCGTATTTAAAATTATAAACCCAAAATAAAATTAAATAAAACTTGCCAATCACATTGGTATAAAAGGGCCATGCTATGCACCATGCCATTCACACTAAACACATAAACATAATAATATAATTTCATTATAGTTAAAATTTTATTATGACCAAAACGATATATGTGACGAATCTATTTGGGGTCAAGGGGCAGCGCCCCCAAAAGGTAAACAATTTACCTTACTCGTTTGAATGAGTTGCTGCTTGAATCCATTAATTTTAATTAATCAGATTACCTAATTTGTTCATAATAGAATTAATTAATCTATGTTTAACACTTAAACGGATTCATGAAATTTATTGATATGTTTTAAACTGATCATCCTTGTTTAACAATTAAACAGACCCTATGAAACCAAAACCAGATTTACAGGTATATTGTTTAATCATCTCAAAATAGATTACTAGATTCTTATTAAATTGTAATATTAATAAAATTAACAACAACAGGTTACAAGAAACAGTAAACGTATTAATCAAATTAACATGGCAAAAATGTATAATCAAATAAAACCTCAAACACATTAATCTAATTAATGTATAAATCATATCCATGCATATCACAAATGCACATAACCATATAAAATCAATTTAATCGAATTTGCAAGTTGCTCTGATACCACTGTTGGGATTTGTTGGATTTTATGATTCAAATAAGCAGCGAAAAAATCAAAATTAATTCCTACAAAACCCTCGTAGGATCCATACAATTCGATTAGATTGATAAGAAAGTTATAGAATCTTTCCAGGATGACAAAAGGGGCAAGATTTCTGGAAGAAAGAGAGCGGGTTCACTTCGATGACACCCTAACTCAAGCTTTTCATATTCAAGGTCGGATTCAGATGTTATTACTTAGAGCAACGCCCTCTGTAGGTATCCACACGAACAGACTCTCTCAAAACCTGAATTTGTATACTAGCAGCCTCTCCTTGCGTTAAATGACTTTCTCTAATTTTTAGGGTTTTAATGTTTTCACCTTTTAGAATAAGAGAACGCCTTTTCTCATCTCATCTCATCTGGCCAGAAACCCTAAAATAGATATATATATATATATATTGACTTCGAGATAGAGTCAGATTTTAACTAGGGTAAACTGTAATTTGAATATAATTCAGAGAATCTAGACAATGTCTGAAATTCAAATATGATTAGAAAATCTAGAAAATATCTATAATTTGAATAGGATATAGAGAATCTAGATAATGTCAAATTTAATGAACCTAGACATATTTAGTACATCAAATCTGGACATTATCAAGTTCATTGAACCTAGACACAGTAAACCGAAAATTCAGTTTTTGGTTTGTTCTAAGTGTGCGACCCTGTAGGTTCACAAAACGTTGGTAGTGGGCTTGAAATTCTGTCTCTGGCCCACAAATCATAAGCAGCCTCTAGCAAGACATTATGATTACCCAAGTTATGCAAATGTCAATAATCTGACATAACCTAATCCACAATAAGTATGAAAGTCCTTTTGTCACTAGATACCTTGATTGAACATAAAGCATGGTTTATGTCATTCTTACACTATTCAATCATATTAAGTAGACTGATATTGATAACTCTTATCAATTCATTCTAGTATGGCCATACATTTTTCTGCAATCTAACTTATCGAGGGGGCCATAGATATCTTTCTTATAATAAATAGGGACAAATTCCTTCTTAATGACTCACATTCCTCACATGATTCACTCTATATCCAACAACAATCCATTCTATCATCCTATCAAAGATAATATTAGAATGTGTCAAAATATAGAACTTGTCATATAGGAAACAATGGTGATTTCAAGTTAGAGGACTAGGATAATACTATTGTGATGAGAATCACTTATGACAATTATCCATGCAGTATTCTCATAGCGGGTCGATCCAATACATCATTTCTCAAATATGTATCTATGAGTTGACTTAGTATCTCATACACATGATTAGTAAAACATAATCATCAGTCAAACTTCATACTAGTCTTCATTCATTATTATCCTAATAATAATGACCGACTAGGGATAATTTAAAATAGAATTCAATTTTCATCTAAGAGTTTTACTATCAAGTCACATACTTGATGACCTTAGGCAAATTAACTATTCATAGACTTGGAATAAAAAACAATAATGAAAATGCCTCTTTATTGATAAAATGCAAATGCAACGAAGTCAAAATGTGGTCATTACATAATTCGCCTAGGGCACATCACTAATAATCTTTTCATTTATTAAGAATGTTCTCATGATAATGTAAGCATCGTATGTTACTATCCATAAATATATTAAGATGTATTGAGGGTTGAAATGTGATGATGACAGTTTTATATTATTAATTAAAGGTGCTACACTAAACTGTAGTTTATTTATTGTTTATATTTTGTTTTTGATTTGAGAGTTTTTATTTAAGTCCCAAGCAAATTTTTTTTGAAGTTTTATTTTTATTTTTTGATTTTTATTTAATTTATTAAAAACTGTTAACCACCACTTAGGGGCATTATAGAATTTTTGGTATCAGAGCTTTGGTTTGATTAACCTAGATAGTGTAGCATCACTTTAAAAAGCAGTTTTTGAGATGGTTTTAAAGTTGAATTTTAATGTCATCATCAAATTGAACCTTCAGGTTTATTTATACAGTCTAAGAGGATGTCCTGACATGGAAAAACCCTAGAATAGAATATTAACGATTATGTGAGTGCGATGATTGTGTGGAATAAATTTATACGTATATTGCTTAAGAGAGATTCATATAGTTACAAAGATTTATAAGCCTTTTATCTCATGAGAAATGATAAGAAATACAAGGCTTGAGTTGTTGATTTCAAGATTTGGCATGATTGTGTCAAATTCTGCATAGTTAATTCAAGTATGTAGTAAATATGCATGAACTCAATGGAGTACTTAAGTCTCAATAAATTTTCATAGAAGTTCTATTTACTTGAGGAATACGAGATACGTTAGGGGCCCATGACATTGAATCTTGAGTGATATAAATGTTAATCCTTTGGTCTGTTGAGATTTGTAAAGTCAAGGAATTTATGAATTCCAAGGTTGGAATATTTATGTTGCGTATGTTGTATTTAATTGGTGTCTATGGTCTTTACAAATAGATATAATGTGAAAATGACCAATAGAAGTTTCTTTAAGTAAATCATGATACTTGAGACATATGCGATGATTTTGGACTTGAAGATGAAAGCATTTGAATCCAAATATTTAGATCATAAATCTTTTGATTACTTAAGGTTTTGTTATATGAGGAATTAAAGGTTGTATAAGTAATATTGTGAGGATTATAGATGTCTTTAAGTAGTAACATCAATGGTCCTTGCTCTTTGATGTGATTTATGTTGAAAAACAAAACGTATATTGATTTCAAGGTTAGTCATGCTTTAAAACACATTGTAGCATTAATGATGAATATATTGATAGATGTTGAGTATTCAGGATAAGATAGTAGTGTGCGTATTGTTCAATAAGGTTTTGATTAAATCAAACTATTTGAGTTACAAGAGAATTTTGTTGTTATGGAATGATTTGGATAACATTTAAGAGGACCTTTGATTATTATCAAATCAGACTTGTTATTTATCTCAGTTAAATTGTTTTTAAGAATTGGGCTTAAGATCTATACAAGTTGGGCTTCAATTTTGTGCTAATTATTAAACTTGTTCCAAATGTGTTAACGCTTGAAATAACCCAAACCATTTCAGCTTAAAACATTTTGGCCTAGTCCAAATTCTAAATTAGTTTGATCCATTAAAAAAATACACTGTCTCTTGCACGTGGTCTCTATCCGTGTCACCTATAGTGATTTAATCATTGTCTACATATACGTTTACTATTCATAGGAGCTTATTTCTCCAAGTTCACACTCTCTCTAAACTTTTCATTCTTTCTCTAAATCGTAAATCCTCCTCCTTCTCGCTAGATCTTCTTTTTTCTCTTTCTAAAAGAAGAAGGATTTCCAAGATTCTACAACTTACTGTCTGGATTTTTCTTTTCCTATTTACTCTTCTTTCATCTCATCATGGACCCAAAGTTCCAAAATCTAAGAAAGTATTTTTCATCACTTTCCTAGAAGATTCTCAGGAAGAAATACAAGACTAGGATCACTTTGATTGTGGATTTTTATGTGTTTTGGCATCCCTAGGGATGTGAGGATGTTGATAGAAGGAAAGATCCATCCAAGTGACTTTAGTCAAGACGTTGGTTTACTAGGTATGGGTACCAGTTGTAGTGCGATGAAGAGAAGAGCTCGTGCCATCAGTCGTCACTTGTAACAAATGTGAACGACAAAATTGTAACAGTAAATGTACTTCACCTGAGTTTATGTCTATAAGATAAATAAATTTCTATAGGGATGGACTTTCTAAGGAGGACTTAGATGATCTCCATGCTTCTTTTAAAGATCATCGTAGTTTGTATGTTCAAGGTGTAATCTCTAAACTCTAGCCTAAATTCCATGCAGAAAGACAACATCTACGGAATATAGCATTTTAAGATCATGTGTGCCAAATCATAAGAAAACTAGATGGGGACTAAGTCGTCACTTTATAAAGGTTGTTAAGTGTTTGTTTGTTTAAAATCGTTTCAATTGGTGTTCAATAATCTATGTCTCTCTTCGGAAAAACTATTTTGTATTTAAAATATTTGCTTTTGTGTCTAGCATAATTGTGGTTATTAGATTGATATAGTATGTGTTAGTGTCTCATTTAATCTATGGTTGTCTTTTAAAAATATATATATACATATATATGTATATAAACATATTATTGTGTTAGATACATCATATACCTTACTGTGACATGTTTGAATTTTTGAAACTTATGCAGACATTTCAAGACTTGTGTCTCAAATTTCAAAAGTCTTATAGTAGCCTATCGTTTGTATCAATTTTCTAGATTTGGTTTACGATTGTCAAAAGGTCTTTTACAATCATGTCAGAGTATCTTCTGTCAAACTATTCTCAATTATCAAAAGTTATAAAGTTTAAGTCTAAATTTTTCAAAAGTTGATCAGCCTTTCCATAACTGTCAATACCTTTTTCTTACCTTCTTACTTGCACAATATTTTGTTTAGATCTTTGGATTACCTATTCATTACCTACTCGGCCTGCCTCCTTAGTCCTTTTGCATATTTGCCATCTTCAAAATCTCATGTAGAACTTTGAGTTTGAACGGAGCAGACTTAAAGTAACTAGTCATACAAATCAAATGTGGCTACCTCCCAGTCAACAAGGAAAATAAAGAATATCAATGTCTTTTGTGGTTTTAGCCCTAGAGAGGATAAAGTCTACCTAGAAGCCGAAAGATAATTGGGACAAGTTTTAGCATGTCGAAGAATTAGCCTAATCTATGAGGGTGGTAGTGTGGGAATGATGGAAAATGTGGCAATAGCAGCTAAGTCTAGTGGTGTCAAAGTCTTGAGCATTATTCCTTATCTCCTAGCTGAGGCAAACCTTTGTGAGAAAAAAATAGATAGGTAGAAAAGAGTTTTGGACATCCCTAAACATCTTAAAACTATGATCGATAAGTCAGATGCTTTTATAGCATTACCTGGTGGTCTAAGTATTCTTGAGAAAATATTCATGGTTGCGAGTAAGAATTTATTGGGCATTTGCTCCAAACCCTTAGATCTTTTGAATGTAAATGGTTTTTTGATGGTTTTTTAAAATTTTTAGATTATGCTGTGGAACAAGACTTCATTGTAGAGTCTGAGAGACAAATCTTAGTTGTTGCTTCAACAACCAAGGAACTGCTAGATAAGATGCAAATCATACATCTGGAATCTGACACTATAATATCCAAGCTTAATTAAGAGTTTTGGCTGAACATGACAATGATCCTTACAGTTACACAGAGGCTATGAAGGATGTTGAGTCAAAGCATTGAAAGAAGCTATGAACATTGAGATGAAATCTATGGAAACTATTCAAATCTGGGAGCTTGTAGATCTTTCCAAAAGGGTAAAACCTACAGGGTGTAAGTAGATTTAGAAGAGAAAGAGAGGAGCAAATGAGAAAGTCAAAACCTATAAGGCTAGACTAGTAACAAAGGGATACATGCAAAAGAAAGGAATCAATTACGAGGAAACCTTTTGCCTGTAGCATTGCTTAAGTCCATCTGCATTCTCTTGTCCATAGCTGCCGCTCTCGACTAAGAGATTTGGCAAATGGATATCAAGATGACCTTTCTAAATAACTATCTTGATGAGTCCATATATATAGTATAGCCAAATAGGTTCAAAGCTAAGAGTTAAAAGGTTAAAGTCTGTAAGTTGCTAAAGTCTATTTATGAACTTAAGCAGGCTTTTTGTTCTTGGAACATAAGATTTGATCAAGTGATCAAGTCTTGTGGATTTGAACAAAACATGGACGAACTATGTGTTTACAAACACATTAAGGATCAGAAGGTAGTTTTTCTACTGCTCTATGTAGATGACATTCTGCTTATTGGTAATGATGTTGGGGCATTATCATTGGTCAAATTATGATTGACCAAGTAGTTTGACATGAAGGACTTGGGTGAAGGTAATTATGTTTTGGGTATCTAAATCTTTTGGGATAGAAAGAACAAAATGATAACTTTATCCTAAGCTACATACATAGATAAACTTCTTGAGTAGCATGCAATGTAAAATTCTAAGAAAGGTGGGCAACCGTCTAAGTCTGAAATTACTTTTTCTAGGAAGACTCTCCAAAATCTGATAAAGAAAGAGAATACATAAAGAAGGTACCTTATACTTCGACAATGGGTAGTTTCATGTATGCAATGCTTTGCACATGACCGGACATTTGTTATGTAGCCAAGATAGTAAGTCGATTTCAATTAGATTCTCGACTGAACTACTAGGTTACGGTCAAGCATATTTTCAAGTACCTAAGAAGGACTAGAGATTATATGCTAGTATATTCTGGTGAGGATTTAACACCTCTTGGATACACTAATTTGGATTTGCAATCTTGTCTAGATTCGAGAAGATCGACTATTAATTTAGTGTTTACTCTAGGTAGAGGTGCCATTATTTAGAGAAGTGTCAAACAAGATTGCACTTCGGATTTAACAATGGAGGCCGAGTATGTGGCAGCTAGTGATGCTTTGAAAGAAGCCAGGCTCTGTAAGTTCCTTAAGGATCTTGAGATAGTTATTGGTATGGATAAGACAGTATCATTGTATTGTGATTATACTACAGCAATAGCTAATGCTAAAGAACCAAGATTTCATAATAAGAGTAAGCATATTCATTGGAAGTATCGTGTAATAAAGGACTTCATTGAGAGTAGGCATGTTGCAGTATACAAGATCCCATCTGAAAATAATTTAGCTGATCTTTTCACGAAGACGCTAACTACGAGAGTTTTCAAGAAGCATGTAGAGACTATGGGGATGTGAGACATGTCGTATTTACTCACTTAGTGCAAGTGAGAGATTGTTAGACATGATGCCCTAAGGTGTAAATGTTGTAATAGGTTTTTAGGGACATTTTATTAATAAAAATATTTATTATGCATATACCAAATGTTGTCTTTTTTATGCTCATTTCTATTGAATATATGATACGCAAACAAAAATTTGAGACTGTTAGTCTAAGACTTTTTATGATAGACAGATTATGTGGAAAATATGAATCTTAAAGGTGATAGTCTAAATGATAAGATCTGCAATTGAGTGAATAAAATTGGATGCTTAATTCATGCTAAGATTGTTATGTTGTCTACATCCCTAACAGGAGATGACTTGTCTTGGTCATCGGAGTGGGACTCTACAAGTAGAAACATTGGTATATTGTCATAGGTGATGATATATTGGATTGAGACGAAAAGTTGAATTAATTTGGTTAATAATTCTACTTGTCTAGATAAATTCATTTTAGACAATCATATGTGTTGTGTCTTAATCCTAAAATGACTAATAGGCTCATATTCTTGGCTTATGTCTTTTGATGTACCAAAGGGTGACATCCTGATGATGGTACGCATACCAATATATTGGAGACATGACTCTTGATCCTCGTAGACTCATTATTTATAGATATGAAACCCATAGCTCTTTTGTAGAATTAATGATATTCTCTTATATGTATTATCCTGTAATTGAAAGACTGGAGCGCTTAACTATTCAGATACATAGGTGTAACCAAATGTACAGTACTTATGAATAGATTCCAATAGTGAGATAATGGAACGTAGGATAAAATAATTGGGAAAGTAAAACATAATTTATCCTTAAGCTAATTATGAATATCCTATGGGGATATGACACATTATGATATGTCATGGACGGTTAGCTTATTAGTGCATTGTAATTTTATATAGTTCGAGAGTGTAACTCTAAGCTTTTAGTAGAGTAGCATTAGAAGATAATTATAAAATATATATATAGGATATGTTATTTTATAATTATAGGAGCTTGATCTATATATGTCCATCGGGTTCCTTTGGTAGCTCTCAATAAATCTGCAACGATACTTTGTATTTTTCCTATATATTGGTGACTTGTGTTAATTATTAGATTGGTTGAAATTCAATAAGAGTGGATTTAATAATTTATGTTAGTTTGTTGGTTGAATTAATTTTGTAAATTAATTCAATAAAATATGTTGAATTACTTGGATAATACTTTGTTTACTATGGGATTATCTATATATGATTGTTTTAATCAGATAAATTTTTAATTAGGTTATTTAAATTAAAACTTAGAATCTATCTAAGATTCCCTTGTAAAAATAAGATATTCTGAGGATTCTAAATTAGCATATGGTCAGTAGGCCGATGGTTAAGTTAGGCAAGCTGATAGAGCTAGTTTGGCACGCTGATCTCCCAGATCAGCATGCCAAAAATGCTACAATCAGGTCATATGTTTTTGACGCATTTTTCATCAAAAGTTGATCCAGACTCGAATTTTGAAGCCTAATTTGATAAGGTTTAAACCTAGATTCGACCACTATAAATAAGGGTGAGTTTTCTTTGTTATTTAGCTCATTTGAGAAGCATAGAGTGAGTACTCTAATAAGAGAAACTCTAAAACTCCCTAAGAGATATTGTTCAATATCAAGAATCTTAGCTCTAAGTATTTTCAAGTTGTTGGAAAGAGACTCACCAAAGGAAAAGCTATACGACGTGTGACCACCCTCACTCCGATTATGGATAGAGAATAGCAAAGAAGACTAATTAATTGAGGCACTTTTGGAATATTCTTCTCTACACGTATTCCTACTACTTTCGGTATACAAAAGAGATATGTAAGATTTGTCATTAATTTATGTATTTAACATATCAAACTTGTTATTTGAAAAATACTATAATTTAAAATTTTTAAAATTTTGTTACGTATTGTTTTCCAACAATGAATTACAAGGATCATGGTCACAACACAATAGAGCGTGGAAGTCTAAAAAGGTAGATCCAAGCAATAATTAGACATGAGAAATTATTGTAATAAGTCAAAGGCAAAATGAAGCATAAAAATGGGAAAGAGAATCAAAAGATGTTGTTGTTAGAGTAGAAATAGTGATCCACGAAAGGTCTGAAAAGGAAGAGAACTATGGGTTTGGTTAGTAAGCTAGAAAAAAGAAGGATAGAATGTTTAAAAGAGGTATGTCACCTTCAAGCATATTCAAAATAGAAAAAGCCGATGACATATATCAAGCTCGGTCCAAAAAACTTTGCAAGAATAAAGACATTTCATGACAACCTTTTAGAGGGAACATTAAAGATTCATGGGATCGAAGTCCAAGGAATATTGATTGATGGGGCATTAGTGCAGATGTACTTTTCTAAGATACATTAAAAAGAATGTAACTAAGTAAAGAAAAATAAAAAAGAACGAGGCCTAGTACTTTAACTTCAATTGGCTTCGAGGGTACTAGAGTCACTCCAAGAGGGTCTGTCATAATGAATGTGGAAGCTACAAACCAAGTCCTAGACGTTGGTTTCTCAAGCTATAATGTAATCATAGGGAGAAGTTAGATTCATTGAATGGAAGTAGATGCTTCAACCCTACATTAGGTCATGAGATGTCTAAGTTTAGATGAAAGATCTAAGTTAGACATAAGAAGGGATCATCCGATGGCTCAGATACGTTATAATAAAGCTATAAGGATAAAAGAAGCAAAGACGAGTGAGAGAGGGTAAAAAAGGAGTTGTCCTAGGGTTTTTGCAAATTAAAGGAGGGCCCACCTAGGGAAATGAAGAAGGAAAAAAAATAGTTAGATTTGAAAAAAATTGAGCCACTTGATGAGCCATTTTTTTTTTATCAAAACGGTCTAGAGAAAACGATTCTAGTGGGAAACCTCTTGGAAAAATAAAAGAAAAAGTGATCCAATTCTTGAAGGAGAATAAAGATGCCTTGCTTGAAGCCATAATGATATGGTGGGAATAGACCTGATGAGACTGTAATAGTATACATTTTATAAGGCTAAAATTATTCAAGTATGCTTTTATTTCTTATTAAATCTTCTAATTAATAGCATTTTGGTGTTAAACAACATTTTTGTGTCTTAGTGTAAAAATGTGTTTAAATATGTATTTTTAGTATGTTTTTGTGTCTAAGTATGTTTTTAGTAATTTTTAGAAGTCTTTTGTGTGTAAAATATTTGTTTCGTTTGAAATTAATTAAAAGCATAAAAATAATCTGTTGTGATTTTTATTTTTGTCTTAATGTGTTGTTAAAATATGTTTTTAGTATGCAAATATATTTTTTGTATATTTTTAGTAGTGTCTAAAAATATTTCCAAGTCTTAAATATTATATTTATGCAAAACTATTAAGGCTCGAAATTTTAGAAGTTTATTTTTATTTTTAGTGTGTTTTGTAGTGATTCAATGTAAAATACATATTTTTATTATATTTTTATAAATATTATTTGTGTAAAATAATCAATTTTGTTTTAATCTTCTATTTTTTAGATTTGAAATTTAGATAAAAAAAAATAGGAGTAAAACGGTGTCAAAACGGACAAAATTGGACATCAATTGCTTCAAAAGAAAAGAAAAGAAATCCAATTTTGAATACAAGAGGACATGTGGCAAAACAAAAGCTGTCGATTCGCTGCCAATAGATCTAAACCGTCCATTTGAGGCCAGGAGTCGCAACGTGAGCTGTGTGTCGGCGCTAATGCAAGTCAGTGGGGCCCACTTCATCTTAGAATTGTCCAATCCAGTGCAGCGAGCTCAGATGCAGCCTTTATCTTAGCCTTCTGATTAGCGTATCATGACCCGATCCAATGGCCAGTACCTAGTCCCGCATGCCCACTAACATCGACCATCGGATGAAGTCAAATCCACTTAATTATGGTGTAGATCGTGGTGTTTGGTCTTTGCCGCGCGTGCGAACCAGTGGATAAAATGCAAAAATCTGCATTCCGAAGAGGCAAATACGAAGGAGAAAAAAAATGAAATCTTACACGCTCTGAAGAAAATTTTCTCCACCATAGGTGCCCCACAGTGTTAATATTTGCCTATAAAAGGAAGCTGACGGCTTCATTGCAACAGCACCATTCGGAGAAGATAAAAAAATATTAAAATAATATCTAAATTAGAGTAAAGAGTTTGATAAAGCAAAGATATGATCTTATATGTATAGTATTTGGTATGGTTTTAATTCTATATTTATACTGTAATGTTTATATTTTTATGAAATAAATTATATTTCCATCGTTTTTTAAAATTACTACTAATATTGTTATGTTGTCCAATTCTTACATAAATTCAGCCATGCTGTCTTTGTCTAATTGAATTGTGTTGCATAATTAGTATTTGAATAATGCCTAATCTTAAGTGGCAAGACTCTCGATTGGAAAATCGGTGGAAATAGTATTTAGAATATTAAACTTTCTAGGAATTTGTTTGAGAATATGCTCATAGTTAGAGAGAGAAGACATAGTTGAAGAAAAGTTTTAAAGTCGAGATTTTAAAACCCAAGAAGGAGGCGTGAGGTTTGAAAAGAGAAAAAGTTTCTTTTTTCCCATGAAAATCGTAATCTTTGTGAACTTTCGATCAGAGGAAATAGAAGGCTAACGTGGGAGGCAATTTAAAACCCAAACGACGGCAAAAAAAATATGACAACAAGATAAGGAGCATTTCGAATAAATAAAAGTGTGAAGAGGGAAACATCGTCGTTAAGCTAAAGAAGGAAAGGAATCAAGATTTAAAGAGAAGCGTGGGCTCAAAACTGTTAAAAAAGAGCAAATTAATATGAGGATGTGTAAATAGATTAGACGTCTAAGGTGAGGTGATTAACAATGAATAACATAGATTAAGCTAGTTATTTAAACATTTACAATGCCCCAACGCCTATAAATAGGGGTAAAATCCAATCATTGTAACACATTTGCAGACTTGAGAATAAATAAGAATTTATTTGAAGTTTATTCTATTCTTGAGTCCATTTAAGTGAAGTATTTTGTTGTTTCTTGTTTGAGAGAATTTCAACACAAATACATACACAAAGGGGAAAAAAAAAGTCCACTATGATTGATACCTCATTTGAATTTCTGTCAACGGTTCTTCAAGATGCATTTTCTTAATAAAAGTGCTTAATGTTCAGTTCAGATTGATAGATCTAAACCTTATAATACTTTTTTCTTTTTGACCTTAAAGCATTCCCATCTTAACATAAAATTTATTTCTCTTAATAGCTCAATTTATACTTTTCTCCTTACAATCATTATCGACATCTTTAGCCTTTTTAAAGTGCACAACTTCTAGTTTAATCAACTAAAGAAACGAGGAAAAAAGGGGGAAAAAAAAAAAGCCAACCATACAAACAAGCAAGTGCAGTAGTTAGAGGCCCTTTATTATCTATTTTTGGAATAAAGGAGGGATTGGAATTTCCCAAAATGATGATAGGCAATTTATTCCAGGGATGGAAAAGAAATAATGTAGGTATATGTATTATAAAAGCAAATCCATATAATCTGATGAATACCAAACCGCCCATACACAACACCACCCCACAAAACCAACCACAAACCCCAACAACCACCACCACCACCACCCCACCCCCCCCCAACAAAACAAATAACCAAAAAATAAAAAATAAGATAATCCTTTTCAACTCTGTTATTTTACGCGTTTTGGTCTAATTCCCTTGGTTTGATGCTAATGTACCTAGTCACGTAATATCTCAGTTGCCTTGAGTTGCCATTTGCAGTCCTATAAACCTATATATATATATATATATATATATATATAAGAATTCCAAACCAATCTACGTCATTGACATTTGTTCATTTGCTCGGAGGCAGGTCATTTTCCATCGTCTTTGAATTGGATATGTTTCTTTTATAAAGCTAGCGACGTCTGTTTGGTGTCGTACCAAATCTTGATTTGGAAATAGATAAAATATTGAATTCCAATAGATCTGTGTGTGTTTATTACTATCATGCCGTTATCTCTATTGGATTCTTTGTGGGGTTTATGATATGAAGAATAGGTGGAGGTAGACCCCCTTTTTCTTAGTAAATTAGGCAATTTGGATGCACCTTATATATCACCCCTAATACTTACTCGTATATAGAAAACTCCTGCCAAAAAAAGAAGAACCAGAAAAAACAAAAGGAAAAAGGAAAAGAAAAAGGAAATTAACGAAATGCCCCTCACTAGAGTAGCATAAAAATGGAAGAAAGAGGAAATTTCTCTTTCTTAAATACTATAAACTTTCTACCCTTGTATTTTTTCATTACATAATACTTATAAACTTAAAAATAACAAAATTCTGATTAAAAAAATACTCGTTCATGTTATTGCTTCCTACTGTGTGCGTGAGAGTGGAAAATAACCTACTGTATGGTCCATTCTGAATTGTGATACGTTTTAATTTTATGTTTGACAAGGGGTGAAAAGTAGGAAGAAAAAAAATCAGTGGAGGGATTTTTCAAGAGAAATTGGAATTGTAGGGTGTTTGGTAGGAAGGAAAAATGAACAAGAGAAAACTAGAGAGATAAAAGAAAACACATTCTCACCATTTTTTATCCTTTCAAATGTGTTCGGCAACTTGGTCTTTAAACTACAAATTTTTATAATTGACTCCCTAAATTTTAAAATTTGTTGTATAGCTAGTTCAACAATTAAAAAAATAATATAAAAAATTTGACGGAATTTTGTCATGTGACTTGCATGTGACATTCCATGAATGGTACAATATGTCCATTGAATGATAGTTAATAAAAAGCATTTAAAAATAATTAATTTACCAAACAAAATAAAGAAAAAATAATAGACCATTTGACAAGTTGGATAACACTAAAGTTTTAAATTTAAATAATAAATGTTGTAAAACGATATGCAGCGGAATTTTAAAAATTTTAAATCTTTTTAAAATAACAAGTTTGTTATGCTAAATACATAAATTAATAAAAGATCTTATGTATCTCTTTTGTCGATCGAAAACTATGCAAATTGCAACTAGAGAAGAACATCCAAAGAGCCTCAATTAACTGGTTTTCTTTGTTATTCTCTTTCCACTATTGGAATGCCGGCAATCGCACATCGTATAGTTTTTCCTCCGATGACCTCTCTTTTCAACCACTTAAGAAACCAATAGCTAAGGTTCCATATGTTGAATAATAGTTCTCTGGGAGTTTAGAGCTTCTCTCACTAGAAAACTCTTTCTATATTTCTCAATTGATCTAAAGAACAATGAAAAAGAGTTCCCTTTATATAGTAGTCAAATTTGGGGATAATCCCTATCAGATTAGGCTTCAAAATTTGAGTCTGAATCAACTTCTGATCAAAAACTTGTCAAAAACATGTAATAAGATTATTGCACGATTGATTTGCCAAATTGTGCGATCGGGCTATCGAACTAACGGCACTGGCTTGTCGAACTCGACAAACAGCCTCCTGATCAAGTGATAATTTGGAGTCTCATAATATATTATTTCACATGGATCTTAGATAGAGCCTTAGTTTTAATTCAAATAACTCAATAGAGAAGTTATCTGATTAAAACAACCATACACAGATACTCATAATCGTCTTTGACATATCATAATATGTAACATCCCCATAGGATATTCATAATCGACTTAAGGATAAATTTTATTTTATTATCCTAATTATTTTTATCTTATGTTGCATTATCTCACCATTAGAAAACTTACTATTCGTAAATAGTATACCATTCAGTTACACCTATGTACCCAAATGGTTAAGCACTCCAGTTTTTTAATTACAGGATAATGCCTATAAGAGCATATCATTAACTCTACAAAAGAGCTACTGATTCTATATCTTTGAATAATGAGTCTACGTCAAAGAAGAGTCATGTCTCCCATATACCAGTATGCGTACCTTCATCTAATTCAAGATTTCACCTTTTGGTACATCAAAACACACAAGTCAAGAGTACGGGCCTATTAATTTATCTCAGGATTAAGATGCAACATATATGATTATCTAAAGTAAATTGATTTAAACAAACAAAATTATTAATTAAATCAATTCAACTTTTTGTTTGGATCCAATATATTGTCACCTATGACCATATACCAGTGTTTCTACTTGCGCAGTCTTACAATAATAAGCAAGAAAAATCATCTCCTGTAAGGGATATAAACCACATAACAATCTTAACATGAATAAATTTAATGCCCAAATTTATTCTCTCGATTACGGACCTTATTATTTAGACTATCACCTTTAAGATTTATGTCTTCCGCTAAATTTGTCCATTATATGCATGATATTAAAGGTTTAGACTAACAGTCTCAGACTTTTGTTTGCTTATCGTATATTTAATATAAATGAACATAAAGAGGACAACATTTCATATATGAAAGAGTAATAAATTCTTCATTGATTAAATGTCTCCAAAAACTTATTACATCATTTAATCCTTAGGGCATCAAGTTTAACAATCTCCCACTTATCCTAAGTGAGTAAATGTGATATGTTACGCATCCTCATAGCCCCAATAGGCTATAATTTCCTTAGACACGATCTTACATATTGCCACAGTTCCACTACCATGATGTCCGTTATTATATGATACTCCCGATGCATATGTTTACTCTTCTTGTGAAATCTTGGTTCCTTGGCATTAGTTATCACTACAGTATTATCACATTATAGCCATGTTAGCTTATCCATACTAGAAACAAACTCAAGCTCCCTAAGAAACTTACAGAGCCACACAGCTTTTTTTGAAGCTTCACTAGCTGCAATTGTTGAATCCGAAGTGCAATCTTGCATGACACTTCTCCAAACAATGGCACCTCTTCTTAGAATAAACATAGAACCTGAAATTGATCTTCTCAAATTCATACAGGATTGGAAATCTGAATCAGTGTATCCAAAAAGTGTTAGATTTTCACCATAATACACTAGCATATAACCTCTAGTCCTTCTTAGGTACTTGAAAATATGCTTGACCACAACCTAATGGTTTGGTTCTAGATCCGACTGAAATTGACTCATGATCCTAAATATATAATATATGCATGGATATGTGCAAAGCATAGTAGACATGAGACTGCCTATTATCGAGGCATAAGTTGTCTTCTTCATATATTCTCTTTCTTCATTAGACTTTGGAGAGTCTTTATTAGAAAGAGTAATTCCAGACCTAAATGATTGCCCATCCTTTCTTGGAATTTTGCATTGCATACTCAAGAATTTTATCTATGTAGGTAGCTTGAGATAAAGCTATCATTTTATTCTTTTTATCTCGAAACATTTGAAAACCTAGAACATAATTAGCTTTACCTAAGCTTTCATGTCAAATTGCTTAGTCAACTATAATTTGACCGATGACAATGCCTGAACGTCATTACCAACAAACAAAATGTCAACTACATAGAGCAAAAACCACCTCCCTATCCTTAATGTGTTTGAAAATACATGGTTTATCCATGTTTTGTTCGAACCTATAAGTCTTGATCACTTGATCAAATCTTATGTTCCAAGAATAGGAAACTAGCTTAATTCCATAAATAGACTTTAGTAACTTACAGACCTTATTCTCTTGATCCTTAGCTCTAAACCTGTCTGGCTGTATCATATATATGGTCTCATCAATATAGCCATTCAAAAAGGCCGTCTTGACATCCATTTGTCAAATCCTGTAATTGAGAACGACAGCAATAGGCAAAAGAATGTGGATGGACTTAAGCATGACTACAAGCGAAAAGGTTTCCTCGTAATTGATTCTTTCCTTTTATGTGTATCCCTTTATTACTAGTCTAGTCTTATAGGTTTTGATTTTCTCATCTACTCCTCTTTTTCTCTTGTAGACCAACTTACACCCTATGGGTTTTACCCCTTCAGGAAGGTCCACAAGTTCCTAGACTTGCTTAGTCTATATAGACTTCATCTCAGTGTTTATAGCTTTTGTCTAGAGCTTGAATCAACATCCTCCATAGCTTCTTTATAAGTGTAAGGTTCCCTGCCATGTTTAACTACTTCAACCAAGTAACCTTCACCATTCAACATATGCCTCTTGTGTTAACACCCGATCCTCTTACTATGCTGAATCTCCCAAGGTTGTTGTTCGATCTGTTTTTCTACATCGATTGGATTGGTTTCAATCAAAAGCCCCGAAGTGATCAAATCATTTGCTAATCGTCGAGTACCACTCTACTACGAAGCTTAAAGTCATTCATGTAACTTTTCTCAAGGAAAGTAGCATTTATTGAAACCACAACTTTATTTTCTTTTGGGATATAAAAAAACCTTTAAGTCCCTTTTGGATATCCTACAAACATACACACTTCCAAACATGCTTCCAACTTATTCGCTTCCTTATACAAGACATGAGTAGGACATCCTTATACGCAAATATGATTTAAGGATGTCATCCTACCTTTCCACGAGTTGTGAGGAGTCTTAGGAACTAATTTTAAAAGCACATTGTTCAAAAGATAACATGCGATTTGTAGTATATATCTCTAAAAAGATAAAGGTAATGTTGAATAACTCATCATGAACGTAACCATGTCCAACAAAATCCTATTCCTTCTCTCAGCCATGCCATTCTACTACACAGTGCTTGGCTTATTCAAATGGGATAAAATATCATTCTTTAATAAGTGTCCTAAGAACTCATCAGAGAGGTATTTTTCACCTCGATTAGATCAAAGTGCCTTTATGAATTTACCTAATTGCTTTTTTGCTTCAGCTTGAAACTTCTTGAACTTGTTAAACTTTTTGCTCTTATGATGTATTAGGTAGATATATCCATATCTCGAGTAATCATCAATAAAAGTGACAAAATACTGATACGCACCTATGCCTTGATGTTCATGGGACCATAAACAACATTATGTACGAGTTCTAGAACCCCTTCGGCTCGATTGCCCTTAAACCGAAATGGTCTTTTGGTCCTTTTGACCTCTAAGGAAGATTCACATTATGGTATTCCAACTCTAAATGACTTAAAGGTCTATCTGTTACCAACCTTTAAATCCTATTCAAGCTAATATGACCTACTCGTAACTGCCAAAGATTAGTCTTATTAGAGTGAAAAGTTTTAAGTCTTGTAGAGTTATCATTAATCTCAGTTTCAAACAGTAAGTCCATCTTATATTTGATAAAATATAGGTTATTTTGCATCCATCTACTATAGATAAAAGATTTGGTTTTACAAATCACAACTTATTATTAAAAGAAACTGAATAAGAGTCTTCAAATAAACACGTGACAGAAATTAATTTCCTTTAATGTTTAGGAACATAAAAACAATCCCCCAAAACTAAAATCCTATAACTATCAAATAAAGATAGACGTCTTCCACTGCTTCAGCCAACACTAAGAATCCATCGCTTATTTGAAGCGCGAAGTGCTTATGTAGTAGACTTCTCATTTCCTTGAACCCCTGTAGAAAAATACGAACATGATTAGTCACTTTAGAATCTATGACCCAAGTGTCATTTGAATCCTCAGCTAAACAAGTCTCAATAACCAGAAGTTCGCACTTACCTCCTTTAGATTGGAAGACCTTGCAATTCTTCCTAATGTGCCTAATCTTTTCACAGAAAAAGCACTTTAGCTTCTTTGTGTTCCTCTTCTTTTTTCCCCCCTTATCTTTGCCTTTTGCCAAAATAAAAGACTTCTCATTCTTATCCTTTTACTTCTTTCCATTCTTAGAGTTTGAATTAGAACCAAATGCAACTGCTAAGTTCAGCTCGTCACCAATTAGAGCTTCCCTGATTAAATTTTTAAACTCCTATAACTGCTTCATTAGCTTAGTTAAGGTCACATTTTGTCTATTGCTCAAGTTATACGATGCTCTAAATAGGATGAACTCCTTAGAAAGAGTCTCAAAGATCATAGTCATCTGTGACTCAGGATCAATATTAGCTCCATGGGTTTGAACTTCAGTAGGGTAACCTATGACCAACAACATATACTCCTTCATAGTTGTCCCCGGTCTCTTTTAAATTAAGAAGCTTTCGAAGAGCCCCTTATCGCTTCATCAAGGCTTAACCTCCAAACATGTCCTCAAGATTATTTATGATTTATCGTGCAGTCTCATGATCTTCATGTTGAGCTGATAGCACGTTATTTTTACTAGCCATGATATAGTAGCAGACCTAATCATTCAGCATCCTACTAGCGATCATACACTTGGATTTGTTCATTAGTGGATTCACCAATAGGCGCAAGAGGACAAGGTGTTGTTAACATAAATTTCAGTTTCTCAAAGAATAGGATGATATTTAAGTTTTGTTTTCAATCATTATAATTCTTGATAGTTAAAGTGTTTTTATCAAGTATCAAAGATAATGTGTTTTTAAACATTTTGATCTACACTAAAGAATTATATATCAAATATAAGCAAATATTCAACAACAATTTAGTAAGATAACACAAAGAGGTAAGCATATAATCTGTTTATGTGTCAAAATCTTAAAAAAATCACAACCTTACAATGATAATCCCTAGCTCAAAATTCAACAAACCACTTAGGGGAGACTTTCCAAATTCAATTGGGAACACAGAACCCCTCTGATTGGTTTATATCATCCAAGCCTTGTTTGATCTAGCATATACTAATAATCATTTTCTTTGGCCATTAACTTTATTAATAGAGCTCCTAGGGGTGGTTAATAATAAATTTAATCTTGAGTGAATAATCATCATTTCAACCACTTTATACATGATTTATAATCAACATTAGGGGTGAACAATAATAAATCACGCTAAAGCAAATTATCCTTTCGGAGATCAAACTCGGTACATGATGCAATACTTTCCTAGGGGTCGAAACCACCATGTGTTACTTATGAACTAATGATGGAGGGCTTAGGTCCTCTCTTTAAAAATCTTCTCCCATTCAATATTTTAGAAATCAAGGTTTTATATTAACTTGCATGAATAAACAATTGTAATATCATGGTTCTATCCTAGAGAAAAACATAAAGATTACAAAAGATCAATCGAAACAGATATCGATTATTCATCTTGTATCTTTTCGTTGTATCCTTCTTCATGTGGCGTCTGTCTTCAACCTTTCCATCTCATATAAATAAAAAATTTATTTTTCTAATTATCATAAAATTTCATGTTTCTCATAATTGTCTCAAAAAACAAAAATAAAAACTACATCGAAAAACGTTTTGTTTAAAAAAATGGTTCTACCTATTGATCGGCTTGCCAGTCTATGACCACTAGCCTACCAATCTGCGATCATCGGCTTGCCAGTCTTGGGTAACCGGCTTGCCGATTGACGTTGAACCATAGTTTTTCTAAACTTTTGTAAAAATAACTTTTAAGTAGTATTTAATTTATTTTTCAACAATTCAAAAGTATAAAAATTTATAAAACACACATGAACTGTAATCATCTCCATCTTCTAGATCTGTCTTCACTTTGAATAATTATTTGAATGAAAATTTTATAAACCATAATTAAAATAATAAATCCTAGACGATGATGATAGACCGCCATCTAATTACATGAAAAATCTAGATACATATTTTAACCTCTAAGGAACCATAACCGGCAAAATTAATTAATTAATATAATAATTAAAATACAAAATTTAATTAGCCATAATTAATTAATAAACATCCACCATATAATCTCATGACAACATTTAATTATATAAAAATCCTAGAGGGCAAACTCTCTAAAAAATTTAATTCAAGCATAGGAAAGAATAAGATCACATAATTTATGTACATATCATGATTATAAACTCATAAAATCAATGTAAAACTATGTCTCTGATACCAATTATTAAAAAACGATACGCTGCAAAATTTTAAAAATTTTAAATCATAGTTTTTTTCCAAGTAACAAGTTTGATATGTTAAGTACATAACTTAATAAAAGATCTTACGTACCTCTTTTATAGACCAAAAACTATAGAAATAGCAACTAGAGAAGAACATCTTGGAAGAGTCTCAATTAACTGGTCTTCCTTGCTATTCTCTTTTCATGATCGAAATGCGAGTGGTCGCATATTATATAGTTTTTCCTATGGTGACCTCTCCTTTCAACCACTTGAGAAAACCAAAAGCTAGATTCTAGATGTTAAACAATAGCATTCTGAGAGTTTTAGAGTTTCTCTCAATCGAATATTCTCTCTATACGTCTCAAATGATCTAAAGAACAAAGAAAAACAACTCCTTTTATATAGTGGTCGAATTTGGTGTTAATCCTTATCATATTAGGTTTGAAGATTTGAGTTTGGATCAATTTCTATTAAAAAAAGAGCTTCAAAAGAGTATAACAGAATTATCACATGGTTTGCTTGTCGAATTGTACTATTGGCCTGCCAAACTAGCGGCACCGGCCTGTCGAACTCGGCAACCACTTGCCGACTAAACGATAATCTAAAAATCTCAAAATATCTTATTTCACTCTGGAATCTTATATTAAATCTATCAAATTTTAGCTAATTTAATAATTAATATAAGTCACCAATATGTACGAAAAATACGTCGTATTGTTACATGAATTATTATAAACTAGTAAAGGGGAACTAATAGACATATATAATTCAAGCTCCTATAATTATAAAATATATCTCAAAAACATATATTTTATAATTATCAAGTCTAACGCTATTCCACTAAAAGCTTAGACTGCACTCTTGAACTATATAAAATTACAAAGCTCCAATAAGTTAATCGTGCATGACATATCATAATGTGTAATATCCCTATAGGATATTCATAATCGGCTTAGATAAATTCTGTTTTACCTTACTGATTATTTTTATCTTATGTTCCATTATCTCACCATTGAAAAACATACTATCCATAAATAGTATACCATTCAGTTACACCTATGTATCCAAATAGTTGAGCGCTCTAGAATTCCAGTTATAGAAATAATACCCATAAGAGAATATAATTAATTCCACAAAAGAGCTATAGATTCCATATCTATGAATAATGAGTCTAGGTCAATCATGAGTCATGTCTCCAATGTATTGTATGTGTACCTTCTTCTAATTTAGGATGTCACCCTTTGGTACATCAAAAGACAAAAGAAGCCAAGAATGGCTCATTAATTCATCTTCGGATTAAGATGTAGCACAAATGATTGTCTAAAGTGAATTGATTTAAACAAATAGAATTGTTAATTAAGTCAATTCAACTTTTTGTCTTGATCCAATATATTGTCACATATGACAATATACCAGTGTATTTACTCGTAGAGTCCCACTCTGATGACCAAAACAAGTCATCTCTGTTAGGGATATAGACAACAAAATAATCTAAACATGAATAAATCACCCAACTTTATTCCATCGATTGCGGACCTTATGTTTAGACTGACAGTCTTAAAGATTTAGATTATGTCTTCTGCATAATCTGTCCATCATATACATGATCTTAAAGGTTAAGACTGACAGTCTTGGACTTTTGTTTGCTTATTATATGTTCAACATAAAGGAACATAAGGAGGACAATATTTGATATATGAAATATAAATAAACTCTTTATTGATTAAATGTTTGTAAAAACTTATTACATCATTTAATCCTTAGAATACAAAGTCTAACAATAACATGTGGGAGCTTTATATTGCTGCAACCTTTTGTTTTTTTACTAAAGTTGCTGAGAGTTTTACATCGTAGTTAGTTTAAACCAATTAGTTCTAACTAATGTTCCAAACTCATGCTAAAACTAAAATGAAAAGCCCCTTCTTTTCCTTCATGCTTGTGGCCCCATCTCCCTTGCCGCCATCTCTCTCTTTACTCAGTGCTGCCCCCGTCTTGACTTCCAGCATCAACACCTCACTGGTTACAGATATAGGAGTTGCACTACTCCTTCAAGTAGGTGTTCAGGTTGCCAACAAGTCGAGATTTTCTCCCTTGCCAATCTCGCATTGGAACTATGTGGCTTCTAACTTGATAGCCATAGAAATTTTGTTGGCAACAATGATGAAACAATGCAAGAACACCTTCTTCTTAATCAAACTCATCTTCTTCATTGTGCTTGCTTGCATATCGTAGGGAAAACAATGCTAAACAACAATGAATGTCACCTTCATGATGAACTCCCTCTTCTCCCATTCTGCCACTACTAAACTCATGTTGACTAGATTCGACCATAGTTGCATCCCATTTTCTCTCTCTCTTTTTTTTTTTAAATAATTTTGATCTAAAATTGATTTCTTTCTTTTTTTTTTTAAGGCTAGTTACGTTAATTTTACTTTATTGTATTAAACTAAATTGCTTTTGTTTTGTTCCTTGAGCTTAAAATTAACTTTTACTTAAGTTAATTCTACTATTATTTTTTTAAATGGCTATGTAAGTTAATTTTACTTTTACTTTGTCCCTCGAACTTTGATAACTTTATCATTTTGCCCTCTAAACTTTAAAAACTAGCACGTACACCCCTCAGACTTTAAAATATTAGCACAAATGTCCCATTTTATTACGTTCTATCGTTAAAGTTTTATTTTTGCCCCCTGAACTTTAATAACAATATCATCTTACCCCCCCTAAACTTCAAAAACTGGTATGTTCACTCCCCAAAATTTTTTTCCTTTCTTTTCTAGTTAATAATTGCTCATGGATTAGGCCAAGACTAAACAAGATTTGCTGAGAGGTTGAGAAGGAAGAAAACAAGGCATGAGTAGGAGGAGGAGGCAAGCTTGGGCTTGAACTCGAAGCCTAAGCTCTAAATCACCATTGAAGAGGTTGAGATTGAGATTGAGCAAGATTTGCTCATTTTGAGTGGATTGAAGAAGAAAAAAATATGTTTTCTAGGGGAAAGGCATAACGGATTGGGAATAAAGTGAAAGATTTCTATTGGCGAGCTTGATTCTATTCATCTCCTCGTCCTTGCCCTCCTTATTTTTTATTAGCTTCCTACAACTACTTAAAAAATCTTTCTCCGCTCTACACTGATTTTGTTGTTCATAATAGTGTGTTCTAAAAGCTCACCCCATGTCGATGATCAAGTACCCTTTCGTCTTGGCTTAGTTCATCGACCCTTGAACGAGTAATTTGTGTTTTAACTTGCATGAAGAATTGTTGACTAATAAAGAGAAGACAAAAAAAAAAAAGTTTAGGGGTGGTAGTTGGTCTAAACATATCAGATTTTAAAGTTTAAGGGGTAAGATGACATAGTTATCAAAGTTAGTGAGGTAAAAATAAAATTTAAAAGACAGAATTAACAAAAAAGGTCATTTTAGCTAACGTTTGAAGGTTCAAAAGGTATTTTTGCAAATACTTTAAAGTTCGAAGACTATACATGCTAGTTTTTAAAGTTCAGGAGTAGATAACATAACTGTCTAAGTTTCGAAGGCAAAACTAGAATTTCTCCTACTTTTTTTATTCCAATAGAAGTTCTAAGGTAAATTTGCATTAATTTTAAGATTAATTATTTAATTTGAGTTAGACGTAGAAGAAAATGACCAGAGTGCCCTATTGCTGCTATCCATGTCTTACTTACGTGTGGAAATCCATCCTCAATTTAACCGACACTATCAACAAGACCTCTCATGCAACAAATTTTAAAGTACGAAGAGTCAAGTGTAAAAATTTTTAGTTCAACAACTAATCTACCAAACACGTAATTTTAAAGGTACTGGTGCAAAAAAGCCCTTTCCAAACGTAAGAAATTTTTTGATGAAAAACTTGTCACAAATTTTAAGATGAAAAACTTATCCCGGATGCATAAATAGTCACATTACCTTTTTGTCCTTATTATTGAACTAAAATAATATCATATCATTGGCAAAATAGTAATTTAGTTGAACAATCATTATCTTTCTTTTTACCCAGCCAAACAAAGTAATGGATAGGCTCCACATTATAGACCCCATTCTGGAAGATCCATCCTTTTTGGGACCCAACATTGGGTCGTGCAGAGTCCCTACGGAACTCCACATGCCAAGACTTCCTGTCTCTCATTCACGTTTTATCCCCTATGTATGTTTTACCTCCTCTTTTTTCTTGCTTCTTACCAAATGGAGCATGAAGGCAAGATTTTGAAGTTGGAAGCAATTTATAGAACCATCGTATTTGGAGATAACCACTATCTGCTATGATTCTCCCTTGGAAAGAGACGGGAAAAAAAAAAATTAAACGGTTCTACAGATATACTTAGAGAGCATCATTTTCAAAATACACACACTCAGAGAGCATCAGCTAGATGGGTATTCTATTTCAATTTCGATATTAATGGCCTTCTAATTTAACCATCCCATAACTATTATCCTCTTAGGGAGGATCATATTCTTATTAAATGCATTTAAAGTTGAAAGAAAAGTATTTGGGAAAGATGCATTCACTCGTGCATAAATAATGAATTGAATATTACAAACCAAAGGGACTGAACATCTCCTTAAGGATTTTGACACCAATTTGTCTTATAGCCAACTCATCAATTTTGAAAATTTTGGCAAGGTCACAAAGTCCAAAAGTTGTTACAGAACACACATCTGAGGTTATGATATTAATTTTTTTGCTGAATAATTCTAATATTAGATTTTGATGCTCATTGATGATGGTCTCTATGATAAACGTATTAAAAATTAAGAAAGAACTCATAAGATAATTTTAAATTTTCAGGTTGGTTGATGATGGTCTCTGTGATAAACGTATCAAAATTAAATAAGAACTCATAAGAGTAAGCTTTTTAGAGAGTTCAATCACTCTCACATCTTGTTTGCAGGCTTTGGACTTTGCTATGTTCAGCGAACTAGTAAGGGAAAGAACAACAATTTATAACCAAAAAAGGGTTGTTACATAAATATACATCATAATTTTGTAACCCATTTCTCTATTTTTAAAAATTACAAGGTTCTTTTTTGAATTTCAAAAAAATTCAATCTCATCACCGAAAAAAAAATAGAAAAATATATAAAAAATACTTTTTAAAACCAAATTTATTATAATTTCTTTTCTTGGAAATTTTTTCTAAGACATATTTTAAACATTTAAATACATTAAGTTTAAGATTTTTTCTTTAAAGCTTTTCATTTTTTCAAATGTTTGAAACATTTGCATAAATTATTTAAGAGTATTTTTGTCTTTGTCATATTTTTGTCATTCACAAAGTATACGAGCAATGAAACTGAAATAAGTTTCTCATATTCAAAAAATAACTTTATAAAACTAGAGTGATAAATTAAGGCAAAGAACTTATCATATCATATTATATGATTATGTAAAGAATCCTAGTAAATAGTTATCGATATTCCATCCTTTTGAATGCTTCCTATTTAAGCTAGAATCCTCTATGCCCATACCTACTCCCAAAGCTGGAAGTTGGGACATAGTGCAAAGTAACTTAAGTTACAAAAATTTAATAAATAAAAATAAAAATAAATAAGCAAAAAATCTTGCACCCCTTGATTCCGTCTATACAAATATTCAAAACAATTTTCCATGTGTGTATAGTGGATAAGTTTCCCGTTAAGCTTTTTCTGCCTCTAGATCATCCTGTATTTCCCCAACTTTTTATTAGCTCATACTTAGTTGCAGGAGACCAACATCTCTACTTGTTCACAATCCTCTTACTGTTCTATTTCAAACATCTCTACTTGAGCTTTGTCACTAAATATCGGCAAATTCTGCAACACAATCAGAAACTTTATATTTTCAACGTCAAAAAGTAAATTTCAAAACAGATTTTTCAAGTTCTTGATCAAGCATAATGCAGAATTAGATACACTAACCAAAAAGAAACGTAATTTCTTTATGTCAAAAGGATTTTGCTTGATACCATACCGATGAAAGAAGCCTACTCAATTTGCGCTTCTCGTCATGTTTACTCCATGCTTTTGCTTGATATCTGCTTCACTCTTACATAGACTTTCCAAATCCAAACTAAAGCACCTGCGGCACATACATTTAGAGAACAGTAAGTAGATGAGCACTATGTTTGCATAAAAGCATTGTGAGATACCAATTCATGTTTCAGCACAAAGATATGATAATTAAATAATTCTTTGACTGATACCAATTTTCTGATAGAACAACAAGCTTTGATCAAGTAAATGGGACCAAGAAAGTTGTTATCTGCAGTTGTACTAATGTGTTATATTTAGTTGCACATATAGATACAAACACGCAAGCATGCACATGCGCAATAACTTGCCCTTCAAACAGTTTTCAAAAGTGTTCCGAACATCACGGAAAAAAGGCAGTACAATTTAGTAGAAATGTCCCTTGAAAACCATATGTACCAGATATACGTGTAACAAAACTATTTACATCTTCGAGGGGTATAACCCTCGAGAAGTAATGTGCACCAGATATTAAGTGTAACAATCTATCGATAAGTTCAAACACGGAATATGATATATGAAACAAATTAACAGTTCCTTGTCTTGAAATCTAGTTAAGCAACATGAATTGAAGACCAAGTTCGCCCATCTAAGTAAAATACTACTAATAGCATCCCGTACGCTGATGATACATACAAGGATGAGTTACGGAACCTCTGGGCTGGGCAGCAATGATACTCATGACAATTAGTTTACATCAGTTATCAGATAACTAATGCGAGTACCAGTCATTCGTAAAATATTATTTTATCACGCACCTTTGGGCAAGGACTCGAACAAACAATGAATCTCATATTTCCAAACCATTAACCCTGAAAGAATCGAATAACAAATACGGAAAACTGCAGTTGACCTTCATGGCCGGTAATAATGTGGGTTAAACTGATGAGATGTTGACTAACACATATCAAGTGCACAAACGGTACAGTTGACAAGTTTTGTGGCAACAAAGCAAAGGGGAAACCAACACTTAAAACAAAGACAACTTATATCTAGGCTCTAATGCGAGATGGTCTAACCGTCTAACAAATGTTCATGATTGGATGCAGTTAATAATTCATGACCTGGCATGTGCAAAATGAAAGCTTTCATGATTCTACAAGAATTTCTATGAAATCCCTTCATTTGCTTCTCTTTAGTAGAAGTTCTTTTTCCCCAGAATGTATTCTAATTTTTGGCCGACTTCTTATGATCGATTCAACCTTTAATAAAGAACATATACCTTGGTTATATTTCATTTCCATTTTAAGGAAGGAATTCAAACTGGAACTAAAACTTGTATTAAAATAAGGGCCGACCTTATATAGGGTAGAGGGGGTTTTATACGAGTTATATTGATTGTAACAAAATCATGAAGAAGAAATCAGCAAGGTCTCTAGACACCCAAATCCATAACACTGTACATCAAAAATTGGGGGCTTAGAAGACATGAAGAATCACATCGATGCGACATATAGCCACATACTTGCATTGATGAACATGGTTAATTTACCTCAATAACTTTAATTGGAATGAACAGAACACGGTCTCCTGCTATCTATGATACATATCACACTAACGGCTAATGAGTACCTCGGGGAATCTTATTTAGGCCAATAAACATAAAGCGATTAGCAAGTGCACTTTTAAGATGGAGAGACAGCTAATGGTGCAGAAATAAAAAGCAGAAACCGTTCTGTATCTGTTCTTATATGCAGAAATGCGTTTGGAAAAGATGAAAAAAAAAAATCTTTTCAGAATAGAAGATGAAGAAAAGATCTTTTCAGAACAGAAAATTGGAGACAGAGAAGAACAGAGGAGCATTTATAAGCTCAAACATAAACTTTTTTCCCCCTTTTGTCATAAGATACAATAAGATATATTTAAAATATACCATAGAAAAGTACATTGAAAAAAAAAAAAACTGAAAGATAACTTCAAACATTCACTACTAGCAACATCATTATTAAGAAAAAGATAACAAAGCTACAGATGCAGAGATAGATCCAGATCAGTTTCTGGTTCTTCATTTACTTCAACAGACATCTCCAAATCAGCAAAGGATTTCTCAACATCCTTGAAGAGAAGAAGTTCTTCCTTCTGATGCTCCGCCGTTTCCATTGTCACATTGCAGTCGATCTTAGATCTTTTGGGAGCTTTCTTTGTATGAGGGGCATCACCAAAGCAGCGTTTTTTAACTCCCTGATGAGTTAAGGGGCAATTCTCATTATATTGACTGAATCCTCCATGCCCTGACAGCTGATTCCGATAGGGAAAAGAGGAACCTATGTTGGAGGGCTCTCTTAAGGCAGGCAGTTGATTCGAGCCAAGAAGGGGACCAGGAACAGCTACAGCACAGGCACCCTGGTTCGGATAATGAACATTTGGCGAGGCATTTCTAGAGAACTGCCCACCACCCGTAAAAGGTCGAAATTGATTAGTATTAAACTGACAAACATTACCTGGACCCAAAAGGAATGAATGATTTGGAGGGATGGCAGAGGGGTTGATGCAATAAGTGGGGGCAGATGCAGTAGAAGAAAAGGGATTGAAAAGATGGATTTCAGCACAGCCACCACCAGATGAAAAGCTTGGAGGCACAAAAAACGGAGTTTTGGTGTTTCTAACTCTGTTCTCAGGGAACCGACCCACATTCACCCAGCCATTGTTGTTTGGGTAGAGCCTCTTTGGGTAAATCATAGAAGGCCTAGCCTTACCAAAGGCAGCACCCTGATTGTTCTCAGAACCTCCAGAGAGAGCCACGTGAGGATTTGGAGGACGACAAGCCAAATTCAAGGAATTACCGGAACGACCAGGGACATTCCAGCACTTCTTTGAACAAGCATCCTCTCGGTGAGCCCTCTGATGGGCCCCGAGACCACGGGGATCATCGAACACTCTTTTGCAATAGAAGCATGCACAGATATGAAAACGCCTCTCAACATTTTTTCCACCAGAGGTTGAATGAAAATCCATCTCTTAAATGGAAAAAGAAAAATGACTCTTGCTGGGGCTAATTTCAGGAAGTGATGGAAACTACTAGCAAGTGAGAGCAACCTAGCAATGATGAAGAATGCATTGCACCTTACCTCTATTTATAACAGTTTTACATAAGAGGCACAGGTCAGAGTGGTTAGACTAATTAATGTAAATGACGACTTGAATTAAATTAATTTAAGAAGAGAATTAGCATAGAAGGCCACAAATGGAAGGAAAAAAGTGCATGCGGTAAAAGTTTTAAAGAAATCCTATCTGCAAAATCTGCAATGAGAATTGTCATAAATGCTTAGAGAGCACACAAACACCTTGCTGAACAAATGTCATATTGCCGTTCATACCATATTTGCTATTACAGAGTCATGAAACAACTGTCAAATACTTGACGCAACCGTTAGGGGGTAATTCAGGAATAAGAAAGTTGGCAAGGAAAAAAAAAAAAAAGAGTGAAAGCTGGTGCACTGAAGGCTTCAAAATCTTGTCTCATTCTCGGTATTCATCAAGAAACATGCATAATTCATTGCTCAATAATAGCGGTATCCCAAAAGAATAACAAGAGCAATTCAAGCCTTAGAGGAGAGAAAAGCTAAGGAAAGTTTACTTGTTTTCCATAGATAATGTTTGCTTAATTATATAACATATACCCTCTTGCCTCTGGGCATAGCCCTGAGGGGCTAGTCGTGCAGTTAGGCCTGTGGCTAGCAGCCACGTGGTCTAAGGTTTAATTAGTCAGGCCCGCCAACCTAGTGAATAACCACAAGTTTCATGCTTTCCAAAGATTGTAGGGTTTAGTGAGTGCTCCGGTTTTAACCTTCAGTTTGCTAAGCCGGTTTTGGAGATTTTTAGGACACCATGAAAACAAAATTAAAAAAAGAAATGATTCCTCTAGGCTTGAAATGGCCAATAGTTGGTCAAGGGTTTTCACTACTTTCAGTAAGCACAAGTTTTAATTAACCCTAAATATGATAGAATTTACTTGCCGCATCTCTGGCATCGAAACTTGTAATTGAAAGTTGCTTGTCTCAAATATAGGACCAAACGTTTGTTTTTTAAAAAAGAAAATCTGACAATGATGTGGTGCTCTGATTATTGAAAAAGATACTAATCAACAAGTAAGAAAAATAAATGAAAATCTTACAAATACATTACATCTAGAATTAGAGTAAACAAAAAATAAAGAAAGCTATAGTTATTCCACTCTGAATAAAATCCAAAAAGTCTTTTGAATGAGCCATATCCGACACTTTTTTATAAACCGTTATTTTTTGTCACATTTCACAAAACCCCAAACACGTTATTTTTTTGTCTGTTTTGCTTTTTTGTCCTTTTTTTAATGGAACTAAGTGAAGTATTGACATCAAGGTTTTAAAAGGCGAAAATGAGAACCGAGGCTTTTTGTCTAATTGACGCCTTGAGGCGGATTGAGGCGCAAGCCTCGAATTCAAAATAAAAAAAATTCAAAAAGCTGAATAAAATTCATAAACATGCCATAAAACACACACTTAGTTCATCACAAAACTATAAGACACAATAAGAAAGTACATAAAACACATACAATATAATATGTATGCTACTGTTCTTCTAATATGGTTATAATTATATGGCTTTTATAGCAAATAAGATAACCCTTTTTTTTTTTTTTGAGAAAATGAAATAACTATAGATCTAAATAAATAAAAATCACTTATTGCACTCTTTATATAACTTTCATTTTATATAACATTATAACTTTTGCATAACACCTACTTCTATAAAATATACATTACTATAGTAGCTATAAGAGGGGAAAAAAGAAAAAAAAACCCAACCTAAGGTAGAAAATAAAAGAAAAAGGGGAAAAATAAACCTAAGGAGTGAGGACTGAGGAGGTCAGAATCTGGATGTGGCTGTTGTTCGTGGGCCGTCGTTCTAGTCACTGCTCATACGGCAGTGGGCTTGAAAGTTGCAGGGGTTGATGATCAAGAAAGGGTCGATGATGAAGAAAGGGGCAGATGATGAAGAAGTGTCGAAGAAGATGGTAGACTTAAGGTTTAAAAATCTATTTGCATATTTTTATCTGATTAAAGCCCGATTTTGATATTGGGTTGAATTTCTTTGAAAGGGGAAAAAAAAAGATTGGATTGAAAACCGGCTCAAAATAGCCTTCAATTTGAGGCTCACGCCTTATAAGCCTTGAGGCAAAAATGCCTCAAGGCACACGCCTCAAAGAAAAAAGGCGTAAGCCTCGTTCAAGCCATTCAAGGCTTAAGCCTTGAAGCGTTGATCAAGCGCCTCAAACTGAGGCGAGCCTCGAGGCGTACGCCTCGAACGCCTTTTAAAACCATGATTGACATTATTGCATAGGTATAGTGTTCTGGATTGCTACTCCAAGGTTGGTTTAATTGTTCGGTGGCTATTCGAACTAAAAACAACTATTGTCATGCCTAAATCTTCCAAATGATTAAAATAACACAAAAAATAACAGGCTACGTGGATTTCCTATTCTCACATTGATCTACTTGAGTGATGAATCAGTTCATGTTAGAATTGGAACAAAATTTTTCCATTCTTACATTAGTTTGATGGTAGTGTAATTATCATACAAACAATATGTAGCTGATGATAAGCTTTTTTCTATGCCATTTCAGCGTATACGAAATGTAGACTTTTAACTTAGTAGCTAATTTCCTGAAAAGAAAATTTCCTAGCTAATGATTGAATATTAATTGGTCTTACCTTTTAAGTAATAAAGTTTTTCACCGATTCCCTTGTATTTAAAAACTTTTGCCGCATCCTCCGCGTGCTTCTGCCTAAAGCCAAGCAAAAAAGAACAAATATAAATGTTATTAGCTCACCCCCAATAGAAATTATATTATAAACAGAACTAGAAATCTCACTTTCCTAATCTAACCTTGAACATATGTGTATGTGTATGATAGAGAGAAATACAGAGACATGGCATAGCCTTTAATTTACAGATAATAAGCTTGTGATTAACATTTTCAGGCTAAGGTTTTGGATCAAATGTTAAAGAAAAGTATAGCTGAGGCAGATAATTGTAATATAATCTAGATTGTGTACTTCTGATGTAGTGTTTGATGGGTTGGGATAACGTTAAAATGTTGCATATATTTTTTCCCGAATGAATGAAATGTAGCATATATTTTAGGACAACTACGGATTTTAAGTTTTTTAGGATAGTTAAGTTTTTTCTTTTCAGAAAAGAATGATTAAGCTTCGGGACCGTTCAATAGGTTTAAGGCTCATGCTTTCAAGAGCAAGATTATTCTAAGATGTGGGGAATCTTGTGGCAATAAAAATTTTTACACAGCAATATTGGGATTAAAAATAAAAGCTGCTTATAGAGTAAAGCCAATTGATAAAGGAAGGGAAAGATTGAGGGGTTGGAACAAAGAGAAATATAATTGCTTGATTTTTTTCATGTGGAAAAATTCCAAACGAAGACTCAGATAAAAAAAATACAGTGGTTTCCTCAGATAAGACCTTATTTTCCTAAATTTTTAGCAAAACAACATTAAAAAATATGGTCAAATTTTAAATCAATACCCCCCACTTCAAAGTAACAACCAGGCGATGCAAATAATCAATATAACACAAGAAGAAAAAAGAAAAAAAAAGGTCAATAAAACACATTAACAAACTTTAGCCAGATTTGGAACCAAACCCCATGTATATATAAACATACAGAGATACATGGATACAAGTAAATCAATACCAACACAAAAACTAATTTTTTTGCATTTTCTCAGAACAGATGATTTAACAGAACCACAGTACAAGGAATCACCTTCTGAGGAGAGTAACAATAAACTAGATCAGTTGGAATACAACGAAGTTTATATAGGCCAAATCGATATATAAAAAAAAAAGGCAAAAAAAAGGGGGCTCTTTTAACAGTATTTGTAATTTATGGTTAACGTAATTATACCCATGTCAAGTGCAAGCCCTCACTGTTCTCCCTTGCATAAGTCTAAAATCCCATAAGCGACGAAGGTGGGCTTTTAAGTTTCATCCGCTTCGCTTCCTTTTCTTGTCGTTCTCTGTCTTCTCCATCTTGGTGTGCACAGTGCCGACGCTTCGCTGCTCTGGTCGTTCCGCCGTTACTTTAAATTCTTATTACTTTAAATTCATCGCAATATCGAGAATTAGAGTACATTGCACGGTTAAGGTATACGATTTTTGCTGAACTTTTAATATCCAAAAAAAAAAAAAAAATACTATCTAAATTTTAAAATAATTAACGATTAAGGTTAATAGCTATTTTCTATTTTTATTTGGTATTTTTTTCCACTCGTTGACTTCAATCTTTTCTTTTTTTTTTAAATTATGAGCTCTACTTTAAAAAAAAAACTCACGTGTGAATCTCATAAACAAAATCGTCAATGTTTTTTAATGCTTATTAGCTATGAGATCTCAATTGTTAATAATTTTAGAATTCTACATACATTTTGCCAAGACTGAAAGCTTAGGGTACATTATACCAAAAACAAATATTTTAGGATACCATAATACAATTTACCTTTGAGAATATCTTAAAAATTTCTTTAATAAAGTAGTAATTATTTAATTGATATTAATCTGGGGCATGTACAGGACTAATAACATTTACATCACATGCGTAATTATTATCTAATTTTTTTTTTACAGAGAATGAAGAAAATAAACCAACTTATAATGGAATAAAAATTAGTAGCTCAAGTTTCAAATAAAGTTAATAAATTGGCAAAAAAAACATAAATGCATATTTATTAACTAGTTAAATTACAAAAATAACCTAATCTAATTATTATAACATTTGATATTATTTTTTTCTTCTTTTTTTTTTCTTCCTCCTTTTCTCTCTGTTTCCCAACTTGTCTGTCTCTTTCCTTTCTTTCCTCTGTGTACCTATTTCCCTCTCTCCTCTAATTTCTAGATTGTTAGAGTCGTCGCACCAAGTTCACGATCTGTTGAGCAAAGATCAGAACTCCTACAAGGCAACGACGTCCACGAAATCGCGAGGTTGAAATTGCGAACCTTCTCGCAACGAAAACATTACACAATGTTGTCCATGTAGGAGTTGCACTAGGAGCAGCTGTCGGAGTCGCATGAGGACGAGCATTGAAGTCGAGGAAGAAGTCGTCAGAGTCGTCGAGGGAGGCGTTAGAGTCGCGAAGGGAAGCGCTGGAGTCGCACAAGGTCATCGAAGACATTGTCGGAGTCACACGAGGATGCCAAAGTCATCACCGGAGTTGGGAGAGAAAAAAGGAGGAGAGAGGGGAAAAGTCAGAGGGAAGAGAAAAAGTGTGTTAGGGTTTTTTAAGGGAGATGAAGAAGATAAGGGTAATTTTAAAATTTTACAACAATTTGGCCTATGTACTTAAATATTTTTAAAGTGTGCTCTTTACTAATATTAAAAATTAAAACTATTATTTGGTGCAATTTTCCTTTTTTCTTAAGCATTGCAAGATACATGCTATAAAAGTCGGCCCAAATTTCAAACCCCAAGCCCATTATATATCTAACCTCAAGTTTATCTTTATCACTTAGCATTGCCAAAAAGAGAGAGAGAGAGAGAGAGTAAAAAAATGTACAAGGGTTGGGTTGGGCGGGTTAAGGTTAAAATTCTAGGCTGGACCAACCTTCTCGGTTTGAAGAAATCGCTGGCCAATAAATCATGGGCCCCTTCATTACTATTACTATTATGTTCTACTTCTTAGTTTTTTTCTTTCTTTGATTCATATAACTTCTCTAGCCAAAAAGGCTAAAAGACTCTTAGATAACACTTATTTGTCTAACTTTAATCCAAAATATTAGTGATCAAGTATGTCTTTATACTCTTTGAAAGCGTTATATTTTAAACTTTCTTATAGAAGTGACAAGATTGAAAATTAATGCCATAGAGGTGCTATTTATCAAATTGACCCAAAAATCAATGAGCCCTCAAGGAAAGCCCAATCTTGGTTCTAGTTTAGGTTGGGTTAGTTTGGTTTAATATATTTATTATGACGTGATAAGTTTGGCAAAGTAAAACATCCAAAAAATTGGCTAAGCGTGCATTAAGATGCAAAGAGGTTGGAGGTTTGGGTATGGGGAAGAGCAATTTTCAAGACTTATTTTTTGCCTTTGGGTTAGGTCGGCTTGCTTTGGACTTCGCCTTCCTAAGTCCGAAGGCCAACCTGTGGGCTCTGTTTCAAAAAGGTTAGGCCCGTTGTCCTTCGTGCTGATTGAAAAAAGGCCCAATTTTGGGTTGGGTTGGCCAATTTCATTAGGTTGGGTTGAAAATGCACTCAAGCTACAACCTAGTAGACAATCTATCATGCCTTTTATATAGTAATAGATAATAGATATTTACATGTCGTAGTCATATTTTAATTCAAACAGAATTAGATCATTTGTCTCATAAACCTATGGCTTATGTTTTTGGGTTAGGTCGGTCGGTTTCATCATGTTGGGTTAAAAACACACTCAAGTGGCAACCTAGCAAACAATATATTGTGCCTTATATATAAGTAATAGATATTTACAAACTATAGTCATATTTTAGGTCATTTGTCTCATTAATATGTGACTTATGTTGTTTGGATTGGATCGGAGGTGGCCCATTCTTGGAAGTGGACTGGCTCATATTGTGTTGATGAACAAATTTGAGTAATTAAAGAAGAATGAGCCAAACAACAGATTTGGACTAAGAATTAGTAAAAGGGAGAAATAGCAAAGCAATATATTTAAGTTAAAATTAGTAAATAATGTTATATTTTTAAAATGTTTAGTAAATAATATATTATGAGAAATTGGGATCTATATTCTTATGAGAAATTGAGAATAAGAACCCAAAAGTATGATCACCTTTTTCTCCTTCCTAACTCCCCCTCTCCTCCCTTACTAACACTAACGATAGCTAGGATATAGTCTTTCTTGGCAACATCGTCAATGCTGGTAATGTCTGGCAACTAGGAAATATGATATTTCTTTGTAAATTTATTATTTCTTGAAAAATACAAAAATTCACTAGCAATTTTGTTGGCCTATTGGCGACTAGCGACCGTGAAATACTATACATATAAATACTGTATTTTTATGTAAATACAAGAAAAATATTGATGACATCACCGAACATCGTCGATACTGGCAACATTGTCAGCACTTAGGAAATATTATATTTCTCTAGAAATAAGGTATTTCTATGTAAATATGTAATTAACTACCAAAGTTTTCAGACATCATTGGCATTGGCGACATCGTTGGCGACTAGGAAATACTATATCTACATGGAAATATAATATTTTCATATAAATACAAGAATTTATCAATGATGTCGCCAAACATCAATAGCACCTATGACTGATAAATACAATATTTTTCTAGAAATACAAATTTTTTAATAAATACAAAATTTACCAGCTATGTCGTTGGTGGTTAGGAAATACTATATTTTTAAGTCAATATTGTATTTACCGTTTAATACTATATTTCCTTATATATATATATATATATTTACTAAAAAATACCAACACTATCCAACGACATCATTGGTTGATAAATAACAAACATAAGAATAACAAAACTCAGACACAAAAGTCCATACAAAAACTCCTGATTATGTAAAAAATAGATTTGCAAACAAAAATCCAATTCATGGAAATAAAACAAAAATAAAAATAAAATTAAAGTAAAGCAAAGCAAAAAAACAAAAAGAGAAAACTTCCAGATTTGAGGCAAATTGTTTCATTTTTTTTCTTTTTTCTTTTTTTGCTTTTCTTTTCTTGTCACCTTTACTATTCGTCTCTCTCACACTCTCTCCCCCAAAATCTTTGTTGGAATTACTACATCGCACAAGCATGACTACCTTCATCTAGCGAAGATTGTCAAAGAAACTCCGTCGTCACTCATCCTGAGCTATCTTTAGCGCTAAGAAGAGCCTCCATTGCAGCAAACAATCTACACCCCAGTATTGAGAAAGCCTCCGTTGAAGCTTGAGATTTGCTATCATCAAGATCTTCCTCATGTGCATGCTACGATCTTGAAGGGATAACTCTATCTTTGTCAATGGTGCTAATGAAGAGATCATTGTCTATCCTTATGCCCTCCGTCAAGGATGAAAACTCCTCTACGTGATTCCATATCTGGTTATGGTCTTGAAGAAGGAACTCTGTTGTCGTCAACATCTCTATGTGGGTGGCAAAGACAAAGAGATCATAGGAGAAAGAAATAAAGGGGAGAGAGAGAGACAAGGAAAAGAAAGAGAGGAAGAGAAAATAGAGAATAAAAGACCAGATATATTTTTTAAATAGGGTATTTTGGGTTTTTTTACAGGTTTAAAATTTGTATTTATCGTAAACATGCTATTTGCTAATTATTTACTAAATAGTTAGCAAAATGAGCTATTTGCTAATGTCATATGTTTTCAAAGTGTGTAGTAATAGCACATAATGAGAAATTGGGATCTATCTCATGAGAAATTGGGAATAAAAACCCCAAAATACCTTTACTGCTTTTTGTTCTCCATCTCTTTCTCCTCTTTCATCGGCACTGGCGATAGTTGAAAAATACAAAATTTTCATGTCAAACTATATTTTCATATAATGAGAAAATTTACCAATGACGTCATCAGTCATCATTGACACCAATGAAAGGCCGACAGCGAGGACATATTGTATTTACACATAAATACTTATTTCCATGTAAATACAAAAACATACATGCAACCTCACCGAACCGGCAAATACCGTGTTTAAATGTAAATTTTGCATTTTCATATAAATACAAAAATTTACTGAAAACATTGCCGGACATCATTGGCAGTGGCGTTGTTGCCCGCGGTTGAGAATTATATTGTATTTACATATAAATAGTATTTACATATAAATACTGTATTTATATGAAAATACATAAAATTAACAGCAACTTCATTGGCGATTGGAAAATACAGTATTTATATGAAAATATTGTATCTTTATGCAGATAAAAAAATTTACTAGCAATGTCGTAGGCAATAGGAAAATTCTATATTTATATGGAAATACATTATTGCCGTGTAAATACAAAAATTAACCTATAAAGCTACCGAACATCACATACATCAGTGACGTCGCTTGCGGATAGGAAATACAATATTTACTTAGAAATATTGTATTTTTATATAAAAACAAAAATTTACCACAACGTTATCGGATATCACCGACACCGATGACATTGCCAACAGTTAGGAAATACTATATTTATATGAAAATACACTATTTACATGAAAATACAAAAATTAACCTATAAAGCTACCGAACATCACCTACATCAGTGACGTCGCTTGCGGATAGGAAATACAATATTTACGTAGAAATATTGTATTTTTATATAAAAACAAAAATTTACCACAACGTTATCGGATATCACCGACACCGATGACGTTGCCAACAGTTAGGAAATACTATATTTATATGAAAATACACTATTTACATGAAAATACACAAATTTACTGACGATGTCATCGAATATCACTGGCAACATCGACAAATACTTTATTTCCTAATTAATAACATAATCACCAATCAATACTATATTTCCTAGTATATATACATATTTATAACAATGACACCAACATCATCTGACAATGTCACTAGTAGGTAAATACAAATCGCATACATAAATAACAAAACATTATTAAAAAAATCCATACAAAAAATGCATATTCTATATGAAAATTAGATCTCCAAACAAACTCTATTTAGGAAAATAAAACAAAAAATGAAGCAAAAAAAAATAGATTTAAAGGATATTCGATTGGTCACCTAATGAAAAGGTCAGCGATGGTGGTTGTGGCTTCATGGTGCTAGATTTTGTTGAGGATTCATTGCCAGAATTTTGGTGCTGGTTGTGTTGGAGGAGATCACAGACACACTCAGACAGTAAGACAAAAACTCATAATCTGATTTTCAATGGTGACACGATCCAAATGAAGGTGACGTGATCTCAAATGCAATTCCATATTAGATCCAGATGACTATCGTCATGGACATGCTGAGTTAGGAGAGATCCGTGTAGAGCTAGTGGAGGATGCTCACCATGTTGGCCTTATCATCATCGCCACACAGTAATGATTAAACTAGTATAAGATGACTTGTGTATATGTTTATGTTCGAAATTTGATTTCTAAGATATGTTTGTGACAACCTAACTATTCAAGCTGTTACTTAATCTTTTTCTCAATATTAACCCTTTTTACTTAGTCATGAAAATGTGAAATAATTTTTTATCTAACTTCAAAACTTAAACTTATATTAACATTTTCTTTTCACATATACATTCTTAGTAAAAATATTTACAACATTTTATTAATATATTTTACATACCACACTAAAACCAAAACAGGTTTTTACTAAAATAACATATTTCAAAAACACTTAATTAACAATGAAACTTTTTAGTAACGGTATCCATGCACATGTCTTCGCATTGCTCAACCATTGTTTCTAGCTCAACAATAATATCTAGTCTGGCCTCTTAGTTAGATTTTCTATAGCATGAAATAACTAGGTAAGCTATTGTTTAATAAGTCTAAATTTAACTCACAAAATATTTTTTCTATAAAACTTAATGCATGATACCAATTATGCTTATTTAAGAGAATTAACTTAATTTTATATTTTGACTTGAACCAAGGGCCCAAATACATGTACCAAGTGCGCATAAAGGTCATTGTATCACCGAGACCATAATATATCATGAAGCTTCCCTTGGGTTGGAAGGCTGGTACCACACTTTCTTATCTTATTTGGCAAATCAATATATTAGCCCTTTTAATTATGGTGACATATCAAATATGATGCTTTAATAACTTGATTGTGCATAGCAAATGCATTTCGTAAAATAATAATATGTTTGAAAACTGTTTTACACATGTCGTACATGGGGTTTGAAACTTACTTCGATTCTATGCTTTTGTTTGGACAATATCTAATTATTAGCTAACTTCTTTAACAGAATTTGAACATTAAACACTTTTTTTATACACTGTATCTCCGCCACATTACTATTGGTTTATTTGTAACTCAAACGTTACGTGACTGGACTTCTCATTCCGTGTTATCATCATGACACATAATAGGTTATAGGAAAATTTCCCGCTAGGGGACATTTTCTTAAATTGGATGTTTCAGGGTCTGTGTAAGCCTTTTTACAAAAAATGACTATTTTGCCTTTGCTGGATCATATAAGACTTTTTGAATATGTTTTAATCAAAAACTTACATTTTCTTGCTATTCATAATGGCGCAGAAAACAAGACATTGGTTTTCTTTTTGCAAAATTTAAAACTTTATAGTTTTTACCCGAAATACGAAAATTTTGATAATTTTTCCCCTAGGACTGAAAACTACCACTTTTATCTCGTTATGCTCACTTTTTTTCAAGGATTAAAGCTTTTTAAAGTTTTCAAGTCAGAATCCCTTTATTTCAAAACATTTTACACACTTAAACCATTTTAAAATTTTGTGATTAAATCTCATAAAATTATTAACTAAAGATCCGTGCAGAATTTTTATAAACTGTTCACGATCTTAAAGAGTTTTGGAGATCAACAACTCTTGTATTTAACTTTTACAAAATTCAAACCTTTTAGTGGGGTTTTTGGCCAATTTTGAAATTTTCTTCTTTAGAAATTTAAACTTTTCATTAGGATCCAATTGAAATTTTACAAAATTTTCTTCACAAAAGTCATTTATCTCAATGTTTCTGATAAATCTCACGTTTTTGTATAGAAAATAAATTAGCCTCTAAGATTGTCAAAACCTTAATTCTTTGAAAAGTATCCAGACTTTGTTTTATGATAAAGTTTATCAAACTTTCCTTTTTAAGCACAAAACCATAGTTTCTACTATCTATCTACGTCAAAATCCATATAAAACATAAAATAGTCATGTCTTAGTGTCTTTTTAGTATGCCATACTCCAAACATATTACAAATTATAAACTTACCTCATGAAAGCTGTTAGACATGTATGCCCTAAGGAGTAAAATTGTAATACGTTTTTGGAGACATTTTTATCAATAAAGAATTTATTTATTTATATATACCAAATCTTGTCCTCTTTACGTTCATATTCGTTGAATGTATGATAAGCAAACAGTAGTCTGAGACTGTCAATCTAAACCTTAAGAATTGGGCATATGATGGGATGATTATGCGGTAGACACGATTTTTAAGGTGATGGTCTAAAACATATGATCCGCAATCGAGGGAATAAAGTTGGACGCTTTATTCATGTAAAGATTGTTATGTTGTCTATATCCCTTATGGGAGGTGGTTTGTCTTGGCCATCGGAGTTGGACTCCGTGAATAGAAACATTGGCACATTGTCATAGGTGACGACATGTTGGATCGGGACATAAAGTGAATTGATTTGGATTAATAATTCTGTCTTGGCAAATCGATTCACTTTAGACAGTCATTTGTATTGTTTCTTAATCCTGAGATGAATAGTAGGCCCGTTGTCTCGACTTGTGTCTTTTGATGTACCAATGGGTGACTCCCACATCTCTATAGTGGTATGCATGCCAATACGTTGGAGGCATGACTCTTGATAGCGTAGACTTGTTATTCATAGATATGGAATCCATAGCTCCTCTTTAGGAGTAATGATATCCTCTTATATGCGTTGTCCTGCAATTGAAAAACTGGAGTGCTCAACCATTTGGATACTTAAGTGTAACCAAATGGTATACTATCTTTGGATGGTAAGTTTTTTAATGGTGAGACAATGGAACGTAAGACAAAAATAATCGGGAAGGTAAGACAGAACTTGTCCTTAAGCCGATTATGGATTATCATATGGGGATACGATACACTATGATATGTCATGGAGACTTGGCTACACGAGCTTCGTAATTCTATAAAGTTCGAGAGTGCAGCTCCAAGCTTTTAGTGGAGTAGCGTTGGAGTTGATAATTGTGAAATGTATATCTGGGATATTGGGTTTCATAATTATCATGAGCTTGAACTTTATAGGTCCATTTTGGTCCCCTTTGCTAACTCATAAAGTCCTGTAACGACACGGCGTGCTTTTCCAATAATTGGTGACTTATGTCGGATTTATCAGATTGGTTTAAAATTTGTAAGAATCAAATAATTCATGTCGTTTATTGGTTGAATTAATTTTGTAAGAAATTAGTTCAAGATAAACTTGTTGAATTATTGTGATAAGATAATTCTTGTCTGTTTATTGGTTGATTTAATTTTGGATAAATTAGATCAAGATAAACTTGTAGAATTATTGTGAATTGATTTATTTTCTTAGAGATTATCTTGATAAAGTTTGTTTTGATCAGATATCTTCTCTATTGGGTTATTTGAATCAAAACTGAGACTTTATCCTTTAGAATCTCGGGTGGAAAATAAAAGATTCGTGGAGATTTTTTCTCGGGAGTTCGGCCTGCCGGATGACGTGTTCGGCTTGCCGAACTGGGCTGTTCGGCCTACCGATCAGACAGTTTGGCCTGTCGATCAGCGGGAGGCAAGATTACGCGTTTTTCACGCGGATCTTATCAGATATTGATCCGAACTTGATTATGTTTCAAGTTTTTGAGACCTAATCTAATATGGACTGACCCCAGGACGAATAGGTATAAAAAGGGAGTGAGTCTCATGATTTACTCAGATCAATTTGAGAGATTAAGAGTGATACTCTTCTAGTGAGCATCTGAAAACTCCCTGAGAGCTTTTGTTCACAAATCACGAGCACTAGCTTTGGGTTCTCTCTGTTGGTTGAAAGGAGAGTCACCGGTGGAAGAGCTATACGTGTGAGCCTACACTCACTCCGGTTGTGGATAGAGATAGCAAAGAAGACCAGTTAGTTGAGGCTCTTCTGGAACGTTACTTCTCTACACGGATTGCGGAGGTTCTTCAGCACACTGAGGTTAGTAAGATCTGTCTAATTTATACATATAACATGTCAAACTTGTGTTTTGGAAATTACTCTGATGAAAAATTTTTAAATTTCCGCTACGCACTTTGTTTCCAACAAAAGCAACAAACTTTACTAAGCTAGGATTTAGGGTTTTACCAAGAGATTTCCTAAGCTTTTGCTCCACCTCTTAAATGCTACAAACTTAGCTAACCCTTCTTGACAAAAATCCTAACATAACCCTTCAAAAACCCACTCAAAAACTCAAAGAAAAGCACTAAAACACTTAAGAAAAGGTTTGCGTTTGACCTTCAAAGTTGCTAAATCTTGTTCTAGAACACTTTAGCTTGCTTCAAAGGTAGATTAAAGGTTTTATTTTAGCAAACTATTGAGAGAGATATAGGAAAAAGAAACCCATTTTATAGGCAGGAACATGGGTTTCTTGTGTTTTTCATGGAGCAAATTTGATGGAGACAAAGAGTGAACTTTTTCATTTAAGCTCGTGACCATATAAAAACTTAGTCTAGGGACTAGAATGAAATTAAAAATTGCACCCCTACACATGGCACTACCGATTCTAAGGGAGGATGTGGAAGTTTTTCCACTGGGAGTGTCACTTAATGAGTCCCACATTACTTTTTATACGGTCTAAATTTATATTGTACTGTATTTTTTCCTATACTGAGTGTAAAATTAAGGAGATATTTACTTTAACCATTTAAAATTATACATACATACTTTTTACCCTATACTGTCTAATTCCAATACAGTAGTTCATTTATTTATGTTTGCACTTTTTCTGTATAATTACCCTACATTGTGTACCATTCCTTTTTGAGTGTCTCTTTACACTATATTTCAACAACAGTTGGACTATAGACATTAAAATCTTTACCAATTTAATTGACTATAAAACAAATGATTTTTCTATATTATTTTAGACTAGGACATGATTTTCTTATACTTTTACTAATAAATTATTCTTGAAAAATTTATATTATAAAAATTATAATTAATTGACACAAATTTTATTTTAAGAATATTTTACAAATTTTTGAGTATTTAAACTTGTAAAATTTGCACATTTTTAAATACTCTATATTCACAAAATTACATATAATGCATACTAAAATTTATCATAAGTAATTCATATTATGTCGTAACTAACAAAATATAAATTATCATGGAAATTCACTCTTTAAATCTAAAAAAAATTCTAAATTTAAATTGAAGACTTTATTGGACTTTACAATCTACTCTCCTTAAAATTTTTGTCGTCAAAAATTAGAATAACTTTGGATACTGCTTTTTCATATCATCTTATCATTCCTAGGTTGCTTTTTCCACCTGTTGATTATGCCACAATACTTTAACAAGCAGTATTGTCTTGTTTCTCAACTCATTTTCTTCTCTACCAAGATCTTGACTAATTTTTTCTCATAAGACAAATCCTCTCGAATTTCAATCGACTCCTGATACAGCACATGTGATAGATTTTGTATGTTTGTCTTTAGCATTGACACATGAAATATGTTATGCATAGATGCTAGCTCAGAAGGTCAGGCTAACTTGTAATCAACATTATTTCAAATGGTCCAATATTTCTTGGACTTAGTTTCCCTTTCTGTCCAAATCTCATTATTCTTTTCATAGGTGCCACTTCGATAAAGATCGAGTCTCTAACCTGGAATTGAAGAGGTCTTTGTCGTTTATCAGCATAGTTTTGTTTACGGTTGTGAGCAGTTTACATTCATTGACGAATTAACTTTATATCTTTAGTAGTCTTTTGAACAAAATCCATGGATGATAACGCCTTTTTCTTCATTTCATAACAATGAATTGGAGATCTACATTTCCTTCCATATAGAGCTTTGTGTGGAGTCATACCAATCGAGGCATGGTAGCTATTGTTGGACGCAAACTCTATTAATGGGAGTTTCTTATCCCATCGTCCTTTAAAATCAAGCACACACACTCTCAACATATCTTCTAAAGTCTGAATAGTGCTTTCATACTGACCATTGGTATAAGGGTGAAATGCCGTACAGAAGTGAGCTTTGCACCCATTGCTTGGTGAAAGCTCTTCCAGAATTTGGACACGAAATGACCATCATGATCGTAGATAAGAGACTTTGGTACCCCATGGTATCCAACTTTATGAGCAACATATAACTTATCTAATTGTTCAACAAAGTTGCTAAGCTCAATGAGCAGAACGTGGACCAATTTAGTTAATTGATCCATAATTATACATATCGCATCATATCCTCTAAAGGTTCTAAGTAATTTAACTATAAAGTCCATTGTTATCTAATCCTATTTCCATTCTAGGATTGCAATCTTCTCTAACCTTCTTATGGAGCGTTGATGTTCAACTTTCATCTTCTAACACGTGAGCCATTTGTTGACAAATTTGGCAACATCATTGTTCATTCCATGCTATCAAAAACTTTCCTTCAAGTCTTTATACATCTTGATTACTCTAGTATGAATAGAATACGATGTCACATGAGCTTCTTCTAGTGTATATTTCCTCAAGCCTTCCTTATTAGGAACACATACCTACCCTTATAATAAAGGATGCCATTCATTGAGATGCTAAACTTTCTTTATTCCCTAACACTTTATTCTTGGTCTTAAGTAAAGAAGAATCTGCTTCTTGACATTCTCTCATGTTCTCAAGAATGGTTAGTTGAAAGGATAAGTCAGCTAGTCTTGTAGTGTTTAACTCAATTATTGACTTCTTGAAGTCCTCCTAAAGGGATCTTGATAATGGTCAAATCGCCATAAGAGTGGATGATGCCTTTTGATTGAGAGCATCCACTACTTTGTGAGCTTTTTTCAAGGTGGTATAGGATTTCATAGTCGTAATCCTTAACAAACTTGAATCATCTATGCTACCTCATATTAAGCTTCCTTTGAGTGAAGATATCCTTGAGACTCTAATGATCGGTGAAAATCTCACATTTAGCGCCATATAGGTAATGGTGCCAAATCTATAACACAAACAATACTGCTACAAGTTCAAGATCATGAGTCAGATAATTTCTTTCATGGTACTTCAACTGACGGGATCTATATTCAATCATTTTTCTATTTTACATCAATATAGCTCCCAAACTAGTATATAATGTGTCATTATAGATCACGAAATTCTCCAGGTTTGGATATAGAACAATAAAAAATTGTGCACTCATAAGTCTTTTCTTTAGCTTTTTGAAGCTCTCTTTGTATTTCTCTGTCTATTCACATCTCTCTCCTTTCCAAGTAAGAGTCATGAGGGGTGTCGCGAGTCTTAAAAATCCTTCAACAAAACATTGATAGTAGCCTGCTAACCCGAGAAAACTCTTGATCTTGTTAACATTCTTTGGAGTTGGCCACTTATTCACGGCTTCAACCTTGGCAAGATACACAAAAAGTCCTTCTCATGATATCACATGTCTTAAAAAGTAAACTTTCTCTAAACAAAATTCATACTTCGAGAATTTGGTGTAAAGTCGATGCTTCTTTAACAGTTGGAGTACGATCCTTAAATGCTCTTTATGCTCTCCTAGATACTTTGAATATGTCAACATATCATCTATAAGACAATGACAAATTTGTCTTGATAATCTTTGAAAACTTTACTCGTTAAATCCATAAATGCTGCTAGAGCTTTAATTAATTCAAATGACATTACACAAAACTCATAATCCCCACAACATGTTCAAAATGCCATCTTTGGGATGTCTCCTTCCTTGACTCAGAACTAGTGATAACCATAGTGTAAGTCAATTTTTGAAAATACTACCGCTCCCTTCAGTTGATCGAAAAGATCTTCAATTCTTGGAAGATGATACTTGTTCTTGATGGTGACTTTATTTAGCTTCTAATAATCTATAAATATTCATAAGGTTCTATCTTTGTTCTTAACAAACAGCACGGGTGCTCCCTATGGAGAAGAACTCAAACAGATAAATCCTTTATTTAACAATTCTTGTAGTTGAGTCTAGAGCTCTTTAAGTTCTACTAAAGGCATGCAATAAGGTGCCTTAGAAATTGGTGTTGTGTCAGACATCAACTCAATTTCAAACAAAATTTCTTGTTCCAAAGGAAATCTATGTAGTTCATCTAAAAACACATCAATAAACTCTTTTACTATAAGAACGTCTTCTGGTCTTAGCTTAGTTTTATGGTCTTTGTTCACCATGTTAACCAAATATCTCGTGCATCTATTTTCCAACAACTTCTTTGTCTTTAGGATGGATATTAATGCTTTCAGTGTCCTAGGGGCTTTTCCAATGTAAACAAACTTCTTGCTTCCAATTGGCCAAAATATAAATCTATGATGTTGGTAGTTAATTTTAGGATCGTACTTTCCCAGGAAATATTTTCTTAAAATTACATTATAATCTCAAATGTAGATTATTATTAAATCAATAGATAACTCTTTACCGCATATAATAATAGGTACATGACATAACCAATAATTAAAACTCAAAATCTCACCAGAGGGAAACATGGTTCTAAAAGTCTTTTTATTTTATCCCCTTCCCATTTGTTTAGCGAATTTAAGTGATGCAAATGAATTTGTTCGTCCATAATCAAATAAAATATATGCATCAGTTTTGGCTATAAAACTGACCTATAACAACAGTAGAGGTTCTTGCTTTAGCCTCATTCTTTATGTATATGTAGATTCACCCATTAGATTCTAGGGCTTCAAGTCCACCTTGACCGACACTAGGATCCTAAATTTAAGCCCGAACTGTGTGAAGTTGTGTCCTTTATGGCCTCTGCTGGTTTTGATTGAACTGATTTTGATTGTTGGAGAAGCAATTCTTGGCATAATGTCCTTCCTTGCCATATGTAAAATATTTGTTGGTGCCTGCTTTGTATTCCCCTACATACCTTTTACCACATTGACCACATATGGGATTAGCATTCCCTCCTTTGTTCATCCTCTTTTAAGGTTGACCTTTTAGCTTTCCCTGGTTACCTAGATTCCACTTCCTCTTATTATTATTGTTGTTGTTGTTGTTATGATTGTCAACAAACTAATTGTTTTGTGTCTATCTTGTGTTACTACTGTGTCCCTTTGACTAAGAGACTTGATTCTACTTTGCTAAAGACTTTTCTTCCTTTTGAGCTTTGAAGATCTTAACCCTTTGTTCCTTATCATGTGTGATTTAGTACTCTGCTTGGGATGCTCACTTGATACCATCTTCCACAGATTTAGATTTCTGGCCTCCACTATTCATAATCAACGTGATATCTATATAGAACATCATTAACAATCTTCTTAACCTTTCTCTATTTAGGGGCACTAACTTAGAATAAAGTCGTGCTAGTTGATTGAATCTCTTCACAACATCAGCAATAGATAAATTTCCTTGTTGAAAATTGTTAAATTCATCATGTTAGGTCGCCATGGTCTACACATTAAAATAAGTCTCCTTGAAATCTTCCATGAAATCATTCTAGGTCATCTCGTCTACATTCCTCTTTTGTTCAACTAACCCCCACCACCTCCTTATGTCCTTTGTAAAGGAAAAGGATGCATACAAAACTTTTTCATGGTCATTAAGTCCCATGAACCTTAAAGCCCTTTCAATTTTGGTAAGCCAGTAATCTACTTCTAGGAGGTTAGTAGAACCATCAAATTCTAGTGCTTTCATGTGTTGGAATTTCTCATAAAATTCTGTAGCTTGAGCTACTAGTACAAAGGGGTAGTAGGAATTGTGGGTGCTACTGGATCCGCTTGTAGTACTAGTAAAGCTGGTGGTGGAAGGTTTTCTTGCGCTGGTGGCACTTGATTCTAGTGAGCCAACTGCTTACAAAATCCTTGAATTTCTTACTCCTAATCTCGAAGCCTTTCTTGCAGATTGGTTATAAGGTTCGTAAGTTTAGAATTTAGTGATTCTCTGGCTATTTCAACTTTTGGCTGTACCATTGTTGTCAACTAAAACCCTATTAGAGAATATTATAGGCCACATGAATATGTTGTTTGTTTTATATAAACATATCTGTAATACTTTAATCTTATGTTACTTAATTTAAAACATAGAAGTAAGCATGAGTGTTATATCATTTCATTACATATTTTATACTTATATATTTTTTTTATGAGCAAAACATATCCATACATCAAGTGTGACTATCATAGCATATACAAGGTCAAAATACATACATAAACTTTTCTTTCGGTAGCAATCATCATTGCTGATCATACATGAACACCACTATCGAGAGTGATATTGCTTACCAGGAGTACATATATACATGATCAAAATAAGGTCATCACATTACTAAAGATGTTAGCCACCTATTGTCATATACAAAATAGAATTTCAACCTAGCTTTGTACATATATCAAAAGGGACTGCCAAACAATCTTACTTTTCCTACTCATAATCTACATCAGACATATCGTTGTTGAGAGGCTCTTTCTTAAGCTCCTCATTCTTCTCCACCTTCTCACTAGAGTCAGTTGATGGATTATCTCTCGTATATATGGGCTCTGGTGGACTTGGATAATACTTAGGTACAACCTGATCGTCATCATCATCATCCATGAAAAAATCCTTAATTGACGCCATTGGTTACTCCTTAGCATGTAATAAATCAACTATGAAATGCTCGAGGCTAAGAAAATTGTGAGGATAGGGAACCATCATCTGTATTTCATCTGGAACTCCACTCCATAATAGATCATAAACTTGATGCAATGGTGTCCTCGGTTGAATTGCTATAACTATGGTGTAGTGACACCTCATAATGTAATGTTCCATTGTTTCTCTTAGGTATTTGTCCCAGATCACTTAAAGGTAGTCATAGTATATGTGTTGCCAGTTCTCCCAGATCAAAGGATCTGCCTAAAACTATACATTGTTAGATAGTGGGAGTTAGGGTGGCTCAAACTCTATTGTGATTTGAACTCAAAATCTTTGCTAGTTGTGGCACTATCTATCCTTTCCTAGACCTAACGACCATACTAGCACTTCATCTTGTAGTCTTCTTGAGGCCAATAAGACTTAGAGAAGGGGTAGTGTATGACAAGTTCTGAAGATTACTCATATTGCATTGAGCCACTCTGTTAACAAAAGAGGTTGTTGACTTCTAGTGTAACAGGAAGGTACCATAGCTTGAAATGCAATGATCGTTGACCTATCCACGTTAATTTGGTGCTCATTCAGTAGTTTAGCCATAGACAATAATTGTACTTGCAGAATATTACATTTCCATAAGAACCTACTAGTACTACATACTTAAAATTAAACTCTCTTACTTGAGCTGTGGTAAAGCAACGTGTAGTAATGCGTAGTAGGATGGCATGACACCTACTGTAATATTAACTGTGACAACCTAACTGTTCAAGTCATTACTTAATCCTTTTCTCAATCTAAACCCCTTCTTACTTAGTCATGAAAATGTGAAATATTTTTTTATTCAACTTGAAATCTTAAACTTATATTAACATTTTCTTTTCACACATATATATTTTTAGCAAAAATATTTATAATATTTGATTAACTTATTTTACATACCATGCTTAAACCATAACATTTTTTTTTACCAAAATAACATATTTTAAAGACACTTAATTAATAGTGGAACTTTTTAGCAGCGGTATTTATACCCATGTCTTTGCATTGCTCAACCATCATTTCCAACACAATAATAATATTTACTCTGGCCTCTTGGGTAGATTTCCTATAGTATGAAATAATCAAGTGAGTTATTATTCAATAAGTCCAAATTTAACCCACAAAACATTTTTCTCAAAAACTCAATACATGATACCAATTATGCTTATTTATGAGCATTAACTTATTTTCATAATTTGACTTCAACTATTGGCTCATGTGCATCTTGAAGCTCCCCTTAGGTCAGGAGGCTGATACAACACTTTCTTATTTTATTTGATGCATTAGTTTTTTAGTCCTTTTAATTATAGTGACATATGATATATAATGCTTTAATAACTTGATTATGCATAGCAAATGCATTTCGTAATGTAATAATAACATGTTTGAAAACTATTTTATCCATGTCGTAGGTAGGGTTTGAAACATAATTTGATTCCACGTTGCATATTCAATTCTCATTCTCTTGTTAATAAACTAAGTGTCTTGTCTAGACAATATCCCTTTATTTGCTAACTTCCTTATTTTCAACCCGCTTGTCGATAACAGAATTTGATTGATAAACACTTATTTTATACACTTAGTCTCTCCAACACGTTACTATTGGTTTATTTGTAACTCGAACATTACGTGACTTAACTTCTCATTGTACATTACCATCTCGACACTTAATGGGTTACAAAAAAATTTCCTACTAAGGGAGTTTTCCTAAATTGGACGTTTTAGGGTTTATTTAAAAAAATGACCATTTTGCCCTTGGTGGGTCTTAGAAAAATTTCTTTTTGTGAAAAATCTATTTTTTTTTCAAAACTTTATGGTTTGTTTTTGCAAGGATTAAAACTTTCTAAAGTTCTCGGGTCAGAATCCTTTTATTTCAAAACATTTTAAGCACTCAAACCATTTTGAAATTTTGTGATAAAATCTCATCAAATTATCAACTAAAGGTCCGTGTAGAATTTTCACAAACTGTTTATGACATTTAATTGTTTCGGTGAGATCTATAACTTTAGTTTTCTAAATTCAAATGTTTTAATGGGCATTTTGGCCAATTTTCATATCTGCCTCTTTAGAAATTCAAACTTTTCATTAGAATCCAATTGAAATTTTACAAAGTTTTGTTTACAAAAGTCATTTATCTAGTTGTTTTTCATAAACCTCATGTTTTGTCTAGAAAATAAATTGACCTCTAAGTTTATCAAACCCTTAATTCTTTGAAGACTATCTAAATTTTGTTTTGTAAAAAAGTTTATCAAACTTTCCATTTTAAGCACAAAACCTTAGTTTCTACTATCTATCCCCATCAAAATCCATATAAAAGATAAAACAATCATGTGATAGTGTCTCTTTTACATGTCATAGTCGAAACATGTTACAAATTATAAACTTCACTCATGGAAACAACAAACTTTACTAAGGTAGGTTTTAAGGTCTTACCAAGAGATTTCTCAAGCTTTTTCTCCTCCTCTTAGGTGCTTCAAACTTAGCTACTCCTTAACAAAAACCATAACATAACCTTTCAAAAACTCAAAAGAAAAATACTAAAACACTTGACAAAAGGTTTGGATTTTACCTATAAAGTTGCTAAATCTTGTTCTAAAACACTTAAGCTTGCTTCAAAGGTAGATTAGAGGTTGTATTTTAGCAAAATATTAAGAATGATATGGGGAAGAGGAACCGTTTTCATATGTACGAATAAGAGTTTCTTATGTTTTTCATAGAGCAAATTTGATGGAGGCAAAGGGTAAACTTTTTCACTTAAACCCTTGACCATATAAAAATTTAGTCGAGGGACTAACATGAAATTAAAAAATTGCTCCCTCGTATATGGCACCATCGGTTTTCTAAGGGAGGATGTGGAAGTTTTTCCACTTTTGGAGTGTAATGACTTAAAAATCGTAGAACTAATAATGTAATTTATATATTTAAATCAAGGATCTTCCTAGAAATATCATGTATGAATTTTTGTGATTTGGCTTTTTGCTTCTTTCCATTCCCAGAGTTAGGATTAGAACTAGATGTAACTACCAAGTTCGCCATGCCACCAGCCGGAGCTTCCCTAATCAGGTTTTCAAACTTCGGCAACAATTTTATTAACTCAGTTAAGGTCATTTCTTGTCATTGCTCAAATTTTATGAAGCTCTAAATGGGATGACTTCTTAGATAAAGTCTCAAAAACCATAGCCATCTATGACTCAACATGGATGTCATGTTAATGGGTTTAAGCCTCAGCAAGGTAACTCATGACCAAAATCATGTGATCCTTCACACATGTGTCTGACTTTTGATTGCAAATGAGAAGCTTCTAAAGAGCCCCTTGCTACTTGGGATTAGTACCAGATGTAACTCCCAACTTTGCCATGCCACCAGCCAGAGCTTCCTTGATCAGGTTTTTGAACTCCTACAACTACTTTATTAACTCAGTTAAGGTCACTTCCTGTCTATTGCTTAAATTTTATGAAGCTCTAAATGTGATGAACTTTTTAGATAAAGTCTCAAAAACTACAGTCATCTATGACTCAACATGGATGTCATCTTATCGGGTTTAAGCCTCAACAAGGTAACTCATGACCAAAATCATGTGATCCTTCATATATGTGTCTGACTTTTGTTTGCAAATGAGAAGCTTTTGAAGAGCCTCTTGCTACTTCATCAAGGTTTGGCCACCAAATATGTCCTCAAGATTATCCATGATGTGCGTAGTAGTTTCATGATCTTTATTTTGAGCCTATAGGACATTATTCGTGCTAGCCATGATGTAGCAGTGGGCTTGATCTTTAGCATCTCTCCAGCGATCATACACTTAGATTAGTTCATTAGTGGATTTGTCAGTAGGCATGGGAGAACACAATGTAGTTAAGACGAATTTTAGTTTCTCAAAGGAGAGTACAATGTTTAGATTTTGCTTCTAATCATTATAATTCTTGCTAGTTAATGTGGTTTTATCAAGTATCAATGATAATGCACTTTTAGACATTTTTGTTCTATAATAAAATTTTATATAACAAACATAAGCAAACATGCAATAATAATTTAGTAAGACAACACAAGCATATAAGCAAACATATAATGTGTTTATGTGTCAAAATGTTGAAAAAATCACAACCATAAAAAAATAATTCCTAACTTAGAATTCAACAAACCGCCTAGAGGAGACTTGTCAAATTCAATAAAAAATAGATCCTATCCGATTATTATATACCATCTAAGACTCATTTTGGTCTAGCATATACTAATAATCATTTTCTTTGACAATTCTATTAACATGGTTCCTAGGGAAGGTTAATAATAAAATTAATCTTGAGTGCTTAACCATCATTTCAACTACTTTATTCATAATTTATAATTGTCATCTAGGGTGATCAACGATAAAACATGCTAAGGTAAGTTATCATTTCAAAGATCTAACCTAGTACATAATGCATTCCTTCTTAGGTGTCGGAACCATCATGTGTTACTTATGGACCAACGATGGAGGCTTTAGCTCATCTTTTTGAAAACCTTCTCCCACTCAATATTTTGAAAAACAAGGTTTTATGTTAAAACATGCATGAACAACTCTTAATGAGTAACACTCCCTATTCTACATAGCATGTTATAAACATACATAGAAAAACATATTATAAAGCTAACAAGTAGCATAATAGGCAACGCTATATGAAATATAATAAATGACCGTAATATTATGGTTCCATTATATAGAAAACAATAAAGATAAAAAATTTTAATTAAAACATATTATCGATTTTTATCTTGTATCTTTTGATTGTAGAATTCTTCATATGACATCCATCTTCAATACTTTTTCTTTATTATAAAATTTTCAAGTTTTTCTTAGAATTATTTTATTAAAATGAAAACTTCTAAAAAATAACAAAAAAATCCTTTGATGTCGGGCGATTAACCACTTATAACAATGGCAGGTAGACCAACTCTGTCCAATAGACCGGCTATGATGCCGAGCCTAATCGACCAGAATACTCAGAGCGTAGTTGACCAGCCTGTCGTAGGTCCAAACCTAAGAGTAGTTTTTCTCGATTATTTTCAAGTTTTATTTTTAATAACAATTCAAAAAACTTATGAAAAATTTTATAAATATAGAAAATAAATAAACTAGTAATCGTCTCCATCTTCTATACCCGTCTTCAATATTTTAATAGAAAAATTACAACTAAAACCTATACCACTTCCAGCTTACAAGTTTCTAAAAAATAGAATAACAAGCCTAGACAGCGATTATAGACCGCCATTTAATTGCATAAAAAAACCTATACACACATTTTAACCTCTAAGGAACTATAATCAACAAAAATTAATTAATTAAAAAATAATATTAAAACAAAAACTTAACTAATAATAATTAATTAAAAAACATTCACTTTATAATCTTATGACAATATATAAATATATAGAAAACCCTAGAATGCCCACTCTCTTAAAATTAAATCTAAGCATATGAGAAATTAAGATCACATAATTTATGTACATAGCATGATCATAGACTTCATAAAAGTTGTCTTTGATGCCAATTGTTGGAAATGGAATACGTAGTAGATTTAAAAAAAAAATTGTTAAATAAACTCTTTTTCATAAACAAGTTAGACATGCTATATACGATAAATTAACCAAAGATCTTTTTGTATCTTGTAAAATTAAAATCACACTTTTGATAGAAAATCGAATGGCAGGACTACCATTAAGAATGGCTATTGGAAGAGCCTCAACCAACTGGTCTTTTTTGTTATTCTCTTTTCCATAACCAGAGTGTGAGTGGGCATACATTGGTCGATTCTCCCTCGGTAACTACTCCCTACAATCATAAAAGAACAATAAGAATTATTTTCCTAGATGTTGAATAACAATTCTTTTAGAGTGACAAAACTTCTCTCTAAACTTCTTTAGTGACTTCACTTATAATGTAAAACCATAGGAAAACATTCTTTATTTATAGTGGTAAGATTGGGAATTCATTCTCATTAGACTAGGCTTTAAAATTTGAATTAGAATCAACTACCCATAGCTCAACCATGTTACACGTAGGTCGGTGATGTGGTAGGGGGTGGTTGACCGCCTTATACTAGGGTCGATCGACTGGTCTGACAGGGCAACCAGCCATCACGTGTTTCCAACTCTTAAAGACCTATCCAATCCACCATGTCTGAACCGATTGGATAATTCTTATCTTATTTGACTTGATATCTTTCACAAAGCCTCTATTTTAATTCAAATAACCTAATAGGAAAGTTTTCTGACAAAAATAGTCATATACAGATAATCCCATATTCAAATAAAATATATTTCAAGTAATTCAACATGTTTATCTTGAATTAATTCATAAAAAAAATTCAACTAATAAACTAAACATGAATCATTAAATCCAATTAATCAAATTTAAACCAATCTTAAGAATTAACATAAGTTACTAATATGTTAGAAAATCATGTTGTATCATTACAGGAAAATATGTGAGATAGTAAAAAAGACTCGATGGATATATATAGATCAAGCTCCTAGAATTATTAAATAACATATCTTCGACATGTACATTTTATAATAATCAACTCTAAAGCCATTCTACAAAAAGCTTAAATCTGCAATCTTGAGATATATATAAATTACAAAACTTCAATAAGTTAAACGTCCATAATATATCATAATATATAACATTTCCATAGGATATTCATAGTCGATTTAAAGATAAATCCTGCTTTGCCTTACCGATTATATTTATCTTATTTTTCATTATCTCACCATCAAAAAACTTACTATACATAACCAATACAAATAGTATACCATCAAATTAGACGTTGCATCCAAATGGTTATGCATCCAAATGGTTAAGCACTACAGTTTCCAATTACAGGATAATGCGTATAAGAGAATATTATTAACTCTACAAAAGAGCTATAGATTCCATATATGAATAACGAGTCTACGTTAATCAAGAGTCATGTTGTCAACGTTCTAGCATATGCACTTTTATATAATTCAAGATGTCTCCCTTTGGTACATCAAAAGACACAAGTCAAAAATACATACCCACTGATTCATTTTAGGATTAATATGTAACACAAATGATTATATTAAATGAATTAATTTATACAAATGGAATTATTAATCAAATCAATTTATCTTTAGTCCTAATCCAATATATTATCACCAATAATAATATATCAATGTCTCCACTCATGGAGCCCCACTCTAATGACTAAGACAAGCCATCTCTCGTTAGGGATATAGACAACATAATAATCTTAACATGAATAAAGCATCCAACTTTATTTCCTTGATTACGGACCTGTAATATTTAGACCGTCACCTTTAAGATCATGTCTTTTGCATGATCTATCCATCATATGCATGATCTTGTTGGTTTATGTCGACAGTCTAAGACGTTTGTTTGCTTACCATATATTCAACATATATAAATATAAAAAGGACATGTTTGATATAAGAATTAAATATTAAATTTTTTATTGATTAAATACCTTAGAAACAATTACATCATTTAATTCTTAGGGCACCTAATCTAATAGATTCATATATCAAACATAAGCAAACATGTAATAATAATTCAGTAAGATAATACAAACATATATAAGCAATCAGATAATGTGTTTATGTGGCAAAACCTTTAAAAATCACAACCTTAAAATGATAATTCCTTACTTAAAATTCAACAAGCTGCCTAGGAGAGACTTGCCAAATTCAATAAGAAATGCAGATCCCATCCGATTAGTATATACCATCTAAAACTAGTCTTGGTCTAGCATATACTAATAATTGCTTTCTTTGGCCATCAATTCTATTAGCATAGTTTGTAGGGGAGGTTAATAATAAAATCAATCATGTTTTAACCATCATTTCAACTAAATTATCTATGGTTTATAATGTTGGAAATATTAATTTAGTGATGCAGCTGAACTTAAGAAAATTTTTCTAACCACTCAGAATCACACTCATTTTATTGTAAACAAAAAATATAATTCTAATTAAAATACTCCTATTGATGAACATGAAGAAACACATCTGACTAATCAAAGGAAGATCTCCACCTTCTAATCTTCAACGCTATGACTCTTCCTTCTAGCTATTGTGTGTGTGGGCATAACTCAATGAAAAACTCGCCTTAAACTTTTCTCTAAGTTTTCTCACTCTAAAAGAAGCACAATAGCACTCCTTTTCTTAATTAATTAGCTGAGGTGCAAAGAACTCTATTTATAGAGTTGGTTGGAGAAGGTAAAAATCTATCAAGATTAGGAGAAGATTTTCTCTCTCTTCCACTTATCTCACATGCCAATCATAGATGATCTATCCTCACTGTGGATGCCATTTACCAGATAGAGGGAAATTTGAACTCAACCAATCACAATGTAAGATTCCATGATTATCTGCATCATCCAAGATAATTCCCATTTAAATAACTCCCTTTAAATTAGAATTCAATTATCCTTGATAATTGTCTAATTTAAATAATTATGACTAGTTGTCCTTCATCTAAATTCAAATACAATTAGGATTTAAATTAATTGTTCTAAATAATTAAATACCATTAAATGCCAGTAATAAAATTTAAATAAATATTATCATGAAATTAATTAATTAAAAAATTAATTATATTTTCCCTCTAATAGGCACTAACAGTTCAAATGGACTATGCTTGGTGCCACACACAGTCCAACTAGACTGTTGGGTTTACACATTAACAGGTCCAGTAACCCGTTTGCTCTAACTTCTTGTATTACCTATGATAAACAGTTCTACATAACTAGTCAAGAAATTCATGAGCTAGCATTGGGACCTGATGGACATATATTTATTAAGCTCCAATAATAACAGATAAATTGATCCTTGATTAATTATTAACTTTGGTGTCACTCCATTAAAGAACCAAAGCTACACTCTTGATAATATATCATATAACAAGACTATTTATTAGTCTTGTCTATGACCTCTCATGCAGATGTGTATCCCTATAGGTTATCACCTCTCATGCAGATGTGCATCCCTATAGGTTGTCCATAATTAGATGAAGGACTTAGTTCAATTTTACTTTCCAATTGTGTTATCTTAAAGTTCTATTATTTTACTTATTTGGGAAATTCCATTTATAACAAATACAAATAGAAAATCATCAGGTTACTACAAGTATCCAAAATACCAAGGCCTTGTTCTTTTCCAAATTCTCAAATAATGCCTTTGGGAGGATAACATTAACTCTTTGTTAAAGAGCTATAGATTTCATGTATGTAGATTATGCTCTCATCAAATATAGATTACCTCTCCAACATAGAGCCTTCGGTCCTTGGAACTCCTGCCTTTGGCATATCAAAAGATACAAGCTATAAACATGAAGTCATGAATTCACTTCAGGAGTAAGATCACACATAGATGATTGTCAAACTAAATTGAATCAATTACACTTTAGGTCCATTCTATTATGCGACCACCATTAGGTCTACACACTAATATACCTACCATAGAGTCAATCTGCTCCAACAACCTAGAGAAACTCTCTCCCTTGACATAGATCCCCATTACTACCTTGTCATGTATAAAGTGGTTAGCTATATATATATATATATAGACTAGAGACTATATAATTTAGACTATAAACATTGGTTTCGTATCTATACTACATATAAACTCAATATATGCCCTATCTCAAGATTTGGTTATAATAGTCATGGAACACATGTTTGCTTAAATGCTTAAACAGAATAATGAAAAGCAATATAAGGACCATTATTAACACATGAAATATTTACATTATTGTTTATTTATTTAATCCAAAATGTCAATAATTACAAATAAAATATTTGTTCCTTAAGGCACTGATCCTAACAATTTCCCACTTGCCTTAAGCAAGTAAATGTGACATTTTGCGCATCTCCATGGCTTCCATATGTTTCTTAAAGTTTTAAATTATTAAACTTTGGTCAACGGATCAGCCATGTTGTCCTTGGATCCTATCTTGTGAACCATTATTTCTCCACTCCTTACATAGTTCTTAATTATATGATACTTCTTGTCTATATGTTTACTCTTCTTATGGTGCCTTAAATCCTTGGTATTAGTTATAGCCACCGTATTATCACAAGACAAGACTATAGGTGTATTCATTAAGCACTACTTTGTTATGAGGCTTAAAGTCTTGAATGTAACTTTCCTCAAGGAATATTGTATTTGTAGAGACCGAGACTTTATTCTTTGATGGATTATAGAGAAATGTTCGTTTGGGATATCCTATAAAAATGTAAATTTTTTAACATGATTTTAACTTGCTGGCATCCTCATCCAGGATGCGTGTCGGACAATCCCAAATCCTTAAGTGATTTAAGGGTGGTTTCTTATCCCATCTATAACTCATAAGAAGTTTTAGGAATAGCTTTAATTGGTACATTGTTTAGAAGATAACGTCGAGTTTGTAGTGCATATCCCTAAAAAGGATGTGGACAATGCCAAATAACTCATCATTTACTGAACCATGTCCAACAAGGTTCTACTCCTTCTCTTTGCTATGCCATTCTGTTGTGGGGTACCAAGTGCAATCAGTTGGGATAAAATCCTACTCTAATAAATATTCTATAAACTTGTCTGAAAGATATTCACCACCTCAATCGAATTAAAGTGTGTTAATGGGTCTTCCTAATTGCTTTTCTACTTTAGCTTGAAACTCCTTAAACTTGTAAAGAGTGTCACTTTTGTGGTGCATAACGTACAAGTACCCTAATCTTGCATAATCGTCAATGAACATGACAAAGTATTCATACCCTCTACATGCGGTAATGTTAATGAGTCCACCAACATCTGTGTGCACCAAGTCTAGAACACCTTCAGCTCTGTTACCTTTAGCCCTAAAAGGCCTTTTAGTCATCTCAACTTCCAAACAAGATTTACATTTTGGTAAAAGCTTCACCTCTAAGGAACTTAGAGGGCCATCCTCAATCAACCTTTGCATCCTGTTAAGGTTAATATGACCTAGAGACAAATACCAAAGGCACGTTTTATTAGAGTTAAAAGTTTTTAATCTTTTAGAGTTATTAACGATTTCAGTGTCAAGCAGTGTGTATATCTTTGGTTTAATAAAGTAAAGGTTTTGATCTATGTTCCTAGAACAAAAAAAAGACTTGATTTTTTTTACAAATAACTACTTTATTTTTAAAAGAGACAAAATAGCTATCTTTAAATAAATAAGCAATTGAAACAAGATTCATCCTCTAATATGAGGAAAATGAAAACAGTCTTTAAATTCTATAAACTTAAATTCATCAAAATAAAGATGTATGACTCCTACTGCTTCCCATCACCTGTCCTTAATGTGAAGTTTGTATCATGTAGAGTTCTCGTTTCCTTAAACCCTTACAGAAAAATACAAACATGATTAATGGCTCCAAAATCAATGACCCCAGTGTCATTTCAATCTTCCACTAAGCAAGCTTCTAAGTAATAAACATTACCTATACCTCATTTTCCCTTTTAGGTTAAGAATTCCTTGCAATCTTTCATGAAGTGACTAGTCTTTCCATAGTAGAAGCATTTAGGCTTCAGTGGATCCTACTTCTTAGTTGATTTCTTCCCACTCTTATGTCCCTTCTCATTGTTGAGAATAGAAGAGTTAGAATCACTAAGTTTGTCTTTAGCCTTTTCCACTTTCCTATCTTTAGACCATGACTCAAAAGAGACGAGTTCTCCCATGCGTTTAGTTGGAGTCATTCCCTTCATGTTTATCATGACTCTAAATGTCTTAAAGTTACAATAGCTAAATAACCAAGCAAGGCAGTCATATGATCCTTGATTGAGACTCTAGGTTCTTACTAACACTTCATGAGAGTAAGAATTGGCATTTATTTTACCAAGAGAACTTGATCTACAAACTTGTCTTCATACTATTTAGATAACTCTTCTGGAATGTTTTCCAAAATGTAACAACATGCGATCTCATTTAAAATGCACCAGTGATTATTGTCCTTAAATGCCTCTTCAGGATAAGTGTCCAAAGGCCTTGGTGGAATAGGCTCACTTAGAACGTTTTTGTGCCCTCCATATGTCAATATTAAGAGCAGGTTTCATTTCCATTAGTTAAAGTCCTCCTCGGTAAGGGGTTGTTTATTAAGTATCATCTTTATAGGACTTGGTGACATTTTGACCAGAATAAATAAATATATTTCATGTATTAATAAAAAGTAAACATCCAATTCAGTAATATAGACATGTAATAATGCAAGTGTGTTAGTGTGCAAATCTTAAGAAAACATATTCATTACTGCGATAATTTCCAACCTTGTTTATGTCAGCTACCTTAGGGTAGTCAAACACAAACTAGCTCAGAACATGGATCCCATCTGATTAGTATATGCCTATTAACTACCCTTTTATTTGGTCACAAAATTTAATTAATAGAGCTCCGCAGGGAAGTTAATAATTAAATTCATCTTAAGTGTATAACTATTATTTATATCTTATAATCCATGATCCATAATTGCCACCTTGTGGTGTACAACCATGAATCATGCCCATAGAGATTTTTCCTTGGAAGTCCAATCTAGTATGTTGTCAGTGGTGAACAACTTTCCTTAAGTTGGCGTCACTAGGTTTCACATATAGACCAACAATGGAGACCATAGGTCCTAACCGAGAATGCTCTCATACTTAATAATTTTAAACAACAAGATTTACACAAAACATGCATGAACAATTTTGTAAGTAGCACTCCATATTCTACATGACATGTTATCAATTATATAACAAATCATATCATAAGGCATACAAGCATATAGCAAGATAGCAAAGCAAACGTAATATGTAAATATGGTCGTAACATTATGGTTGCATCCTAGCGCAAGAAAATAAAAGATTACAAAAATAAACCAAAACATTTATCGGCCTTCATTCCTGCATCTTGTCCTTGTATATGTCTCCATGTCTTCCAATTTTCTGAATCAACCTTTCCAATAAAATTCTTAGAATTTTTTTAAGGCTTTTGCATTCCAATTTGACCTCCACAAGGTCAAATTGATTTTCTGGATCCCAAATAATTTTATCCATAATTTTTTCTACAATTTGAAAAATTAATAAAAATTATTTAAATAATAGTAACATAATAATTTTCCTTTATTTAAAATTATTATTCATTATTATTAATAATATAATATATCATAACATATTTAAATGTGTTATTATATAATTTTTTTTATATATAAGATGATTTATCATATATATTATTAAATCACATATATCATATTATTATAATATATTATATATATTAATATATACTTTTGCACCGGTCTACAAAGCAGACCCATTTTTTCTTAAATATGCATGCATAAAGTGCGAGCTTTTGCTTCTCCATGGGCTAGAAATGCTAGCCTAATGCCAATCATCTGTGCCCTTTTCGGTGCTGTTACTCACGCCTCCATGGCCAGAGGTCACAATTTTGTATAGGGATCGAATTGGTTCCTTAGTGCATTTTTTTAGGTAGTGAAAAAGAACCCAGTGTTTTCCCACATTAGTCACAGTCTAATATATAGTATAGTTTACAATTTTAACAATATATATTAAATTTATATATTTAGTTAAACCTAGAAAATTTGCAAAAAATTCCAAAAAATAAAATTGTAAATGCTTAAATACAATGCTCCATCTTCATGTCCCGTCTTCGTAGAATTAATTACATAAAAAGCCTTAATCGTTTACGGTTTACATAATTCTAAAAAAGTGATAAATTCTAACCAGTAATGATAGACCGAACCTATTACAATTACAATTTTATGAATAAATCCTAGATACAATTTTTCCAATCTCTAAGAAACCATAATCAACAATAATTAAAATTAATAAATAATAAAAATTACCATTCACCATAAATTCCATGATAACAAAATTAATATAAAAAATTCTACAAATATTAATTTTCATATATAAAAAATCTAGAGTGCCAACTGTCTAAAATATCAATTCAATGCATAGGAGAGATTAATCAAATCATCTAATTTATTTTTTGATCATAATTATATATAAGGTCTGATACCAATTGTTGAAAATATTGATTTGGTGACACAACAAAACTTAATTTTTTTTTCTAATTACCCAGAATCACATTTATGTTGCTATAAACAAAAATAGAATTCTAATAATAAAAAAATGCACCTGATGATGAAACGGAAGAAGCATGTCTAACTGATCAAAGGAAAATCTTAACCTTTGAATCTTTAATGCTACGACTCTTCCTTTTAACTGTTGTGTGTGTGGGCACAACTTAATAGAAAACTCACCACAAACTCTCCTCTAATTTTTCTCACTCTAAAAGAAGCACAATAGCACTCCTTTTCTTATTTAATTAACTAAGACGCAGAAACCTCTATTTATAGAGTTTGTTAGAAGAGATATAAGTCTATCAAGATTAGGAGAAGATTTTTGCTCTCCTCCACCTATCTCACACTACTATAACAAATTTGAGATTATCAAACCCTCATTTAATGACCTTTTTTCAAAAACCATTGTGATAAAGGAAAAAATACTGAGAGTTATACCCGAGAAGACGAAAATCATAGTGTTAGGGTGGGCCGTCTACCGTGACAATTTTCTCCAAAAATCGTCATGGTATGCCAGGTATACCATGACGGTTTTTTAAAAAAGTGTTGTGGAAGGCTAATGTATAAAAAACCGTCGTGGTAGATGACGTAAAAGCCCTTTTTCCACCTCAATAATTAGACACGAATCACAAACTTAGCTCTCAAATACATAGCCAGACCCCTCTAAAACTACTGTTGTCGTCCTTCTCCACCTCTATCCTCCTTAATCTCCTTCCTAATTGTAAGTTTTTATTAGAAATTGATAACTTGGTGTTGATTTTGTTGTTTATTGATCCATGTTTATTGTATTGTAGATGTATATGATTAATTTGTTTTATGATTAGAATTATGATGGGTATGTTTAATTTGTGAAATTATTTTTAATTGAATTGCTATTTATTATTTCAATTTAGGACTAGCGAAATAGATAGGAAATAGATGTAGGATTTTTAATTGACTAGAGAATATGTGAATGGTGTGGAAGAGTTCTTGGATTTGGCCAAAACTCATGCCAATAGTGGTAAAATTCGATGTCCTTGTGTTCAATGTGGAAACCACAGATTGCATCCAATTCTAGTTGTCAGAGGCATTTAGTTCAAAATGGAGTTATAAGTAGTTATCAAACATGGCATTTTCTTGGCGAGTCCAAGTTTAATCAAACTTTAATAAGTAAAGAAAAGGAAGCTATTGTGGAGGATAATATGGATGATCATGACAATATGGCTGACATGGCTAATGATTTAGAAGAACACTTCTTATATTGTCCAGATTCATCTGAGACAATGATGAATGATGCTAAGACACCAGTGTATGAAGGGTGTACCAATTTCACCAAATTGTCCGCTTTAGTTGGATTATGGAATTTGAAAGCATCGGGTGGGTGGTCAAATTCTAGTTTCATAAAGCTTTTGGAATTTCTAAGAAGGCTTCTACCAGAGGGTAAAAAATTACCAACCAGTATGTATATGCTAAGAAGACTTTGAGCACTTTGGGAATGGAGTATGAGAAAATTCATGCTTGTGAAAATGATTGTGTTTTTTATAGGAATGAGTATGAGGACGAGAATTATTATCCGGTTTGTCAGTAATAAAGGTGGAAGAAAGGAAAAGAGCTAAAAGACAAAAAGAATGGGGTGCCAAAGAAAGTGTTATGGTACATTCCACCGATACCATGTTTGACACGTTTATTCAAAAACCCAAAACATGCTAAGAATTTAACATGGCACCATGACAAATAGGTCGACGATAGTACACTTAGACATCCGACAGATTCACGACAATGGAAGACTTTTGAAGCCAATCATCCCAACTTTAGTATGGATCTAAGAAATATACATTTCGCTTTGTCAATGGATGGAATGAACCCACATGGTAACATGAGTAGTAGGCATAGCACTTGGCCTGTAATTCTTGTTAACTATAATCTCTCTCCAAAGATGTGCATGAAGCAAAAGTTTTTAACATTGTCTTTATTGATTTCAGGTCCTCACCGACCAAGCAATGGCATTGATGTATACTTGGCATCGTTAATCGATGACCTAAGAAACTTATGGAAAAATAGAATCAAAGTTAGAGATGCTTATTGAGAAGAGACATTCATACTCTATACAATGTTGATATGGACAATTAACGACTTCCCCTCATATGGCAATTTATCTGGTTATTCGGTGAAGAGTTCTATTGGTTGTCCGATTTGTATGAAGGAAACATCTCACAAATGGTTGAAGAATGGCAAGAAAATCGCTTTTCTTGGTCATAGAAGATGGTTGCCAAGAGGTCATTGTTACCACAAAAAAAAGAAAGCCTTTGATGGCAATATCAAAGAAAGAGACCCTCCTCATCTTTTAACAAGTGAACATATATTTGAAATGGTAAAAGAAGTAAAAGTGGTATTTAGGAAGAGAAAGTAAGATAAGGACAAGCCGCTGATAGATGGACCATGGAAAAAAAATCAATCTTTTTCGATCTTCCACATTAGAAGACACTTTTTGTTCATCTTTGTTTGGATGTTATGCATATTGAGAAAAACATTTATGAATCCATAGTTAGCATGTTGCTTGACTTTTAGGGCAAAACTAAAGATGGTGAAAAAGCATAGTTGGATCTCATGGAAATGGAGATCAGGCCTCATTTGTTTCTTAAGAAAAGAGGGAACCACACTTACTTACCTTCGCCAAGGCATACGTTATCAAGAGTAGAAAAGAGAAAGCTTTGTGAATGGCTTGCTTCATTAAAAGTATCGGATGGCTATTCTTCAAACTATAAAAAGTTGGTGTTGGTGAAGGATTTGAAAATTATTAGCATGAGAACACGTGATTGTCATGTATTGATGCAGCAATTACTACCACTTGCTTTGCAGAGAATTTTAACAAAGGATGTGAGATTTGCAATTACCAAGTTGTGCTCATTCTTCGTATCAATCTTCTCTATGGTAATTGATCCACTTATGCTAGATTCACTGCAATCGGAGTTGATGCAAACCTTATGTATGCTTGAGAAGTATTTTCCATTGGCATTTTTTGACATCATGATTCATCTAATGGTACACTTAGTATGTGAAGTTAAGTTATGCGGACCGCTATATTTGAGATATATGAAGATTTTGAAGGGCTATGTAAAAAACTAAAATAGGTCGAAAGGATGTATTGTAGAAAGTTAAATAGCTGAGGAATCGATTAAATTTTGCTCTAAGTACTTGTACAATGCAAAAGCAATTGGGGTGCCAAAGACAATAAACATTGAGGCTAGGGGGCTATCTATTGGCAATCCTTCCTCAGTAAGTAGAGAAGAGTGGAGGCAAGCTTGTCTTTACGTCTTGCACAATGATAATGAAGTGGAGCCTTTTCGTTGAGGTGCACATGAATGAATTAAAAAAGACAAACCCAAAAAGAGCAAGAAATAAGAAGTGGTTGCAAGACGAACACATCTAGACCTTTCAGTTTTGGATTAGAGTGCATATCTATGACAAGTGCTCCATATCACAAGATAGAGGCATATCACAAGACTTGAAGAACCTAGTTAGAGGACAGTCGTTGGTAGCCATATGGTATATGTCATATTCCATAAATGATTACACTTTCTACACTTGCAAAAGAGATGAGAGACATCCTGTCCAAAATTATAGTGTGACTTTTTGTGCCAAGACTATGTATATTTCCTCTGCCAAGGACAAGAATCTAGCATATGCGACCATGAACTACTTTGGTATTATTGAAGATATTTAGGAACTTGATTATGGGGATTGCACATACCACTTTTTAAGTACAAGTGGGCTAACAATGACTATGTTAAGACTGATAATGATGGCATCATAGTGGTTGACTTTAGAACATTAGGATACAAGAATGATGCTTTAATTATGGCATCACAAGCAATTCAAGTTTTTTATACAACGGATCCCCAAGACAGGGAATTGTCTCTAATTGTCTCGATGAAGCCAAGAGTAGTTATTAACTATGAAGAAGTTGTCGAGGATTGCATACATATCCCTTCATTCACAAAGGGATTGCCACTAGTTAAAGATGTAGATGATTTTGAAGATGATGTTTCGCACTTGCTTCATGAAGATGTGGAATGGATATGTATTGAAGAACCAATGAAAAAAAAAGGAGAAAAAAATGAGCATCTGTAAACAAATTATGTTAATTTATTCAAATATATTTCTTTATTTTGTTTTTTATCTTTTTTTTAAGGTAAAGGGTATCGATTTATACTTATATTTGTGATGAAAACAACAAAAAGTAATCATTCTAGGCCATTGGATGCTTAACACATGGGTTGGCTACCCTGGGTAGAGGAAAAAACTTATGCAAGTGGTAAATTTAGACCATTTTCTTACGACGGTTTTTTTTTTTAAATATTGTAAAAAACAGGTATTCCATGATGATTTCTTGTAGAAACCGTCATAAAAAATTAAGCTTACATGATGGTTTTTCAAAAAACCATCGTGTAACCTTAAACATTACACAATAGTTTTTTAAAAAACCATCGTGTAATGTGGGCCTTAGGGCTTTTTATTTTTTGCAATCTACGTGCCCCTTTTCTTATTTCAAAATCAAGACTCTCTCTCCCTCTCAAACTCGCCGCCACCCCTCGCCCCCCGTGGTCGCCTTCGCCCCCGTTATTGTAGCAGTCGTTGTTGCTGTCACTGTCTGTCACCATTGCCTCTATATAAATGTAAGTTCTTCCTCTCTCTCCCCTCCCCCTTAGCCTCTGCTTCCACTGCCCCTCCTCTCCCCCTCTGCCCCTTCTGCCTCCCCCTCCCCCTCCCCTTCCACCCTCTACCTCTGTCCCTTGCCCCTTTGCCTCCCCCTCCCCGCCCCTTTGCCTCCCCCTCTACCCCCCGCTTTTGTCCCTGCCCCCTCTGCCTCCCCCTTCGCCCCCCCTGTCCCTTCCCCCTCTTCTCCGCCACCTCCTCCTTTCCCCTTCTGCCCTTGACCCCCATCCCTTTTCCCATTGTACCATCCCCCTCTGCCCCCTCCCCCGTTGCCTCCCCTCTCCCGGTCCCTCCTCTGCCCACTCCCCTCCCCTTTTGTCTCTCTCTCCGCCCCTCGTCCTCTGCTAACGTCTAGTGATAAGCCTTTTGTTTTCTTTATAATGTTGCTTTTCATTATTACAATACAAGTGTTTTACTCTCTAGAAATAGGTTATTTTGCATTATGTGTACTATTTATATATTCTATATCTCTATGTCTATAGCATAATTTAACTAATATAGATGTTTCCATTTTTGTTGTTAAGCTGTTTGAGTAGATACCTAAAATGATGCACATTTTATTGATGATGATGAAATGAAATATGTTTGTGTAGCTTTTATATGTGAATGTGACGCACTACAAAAAGCTTGTTTTCTTTTATCAATGTTCTAGAAGCACAACTTCATATTTGTGTCCTTGATATGTTATCCTTATAGATGGATGGATTTACATGACATGATTTGATTTAATATACCTACCGGCTATAGAAATAAATATAAATATCTGGTGGACTGTGTACTATAGTTTAACATGTCATGGGTTTTCAATTTTAAAAACAGACTACGTACCTCCAAGAATTATATATTAAGCTTAACATTTGGTTGGAATAAGACCATTGTCTTCTTATGTTGTTAATTTGTTGATTAAAAAGCAAATGGAGGTTCCTTGATGCTTTAGGGGCAAAGTGCAAAATGGTCTACAAAATGCTTTAGATTTTCTAGTATATTTTTTAGTTTACATCTAGAAATAATTAAAAAGGAAAAAATGGAAACTGAATATTTTGTGTTGATTTCTTTCTTTATGTTTCCTATTTTATGCATTCATTCTTATTTTTATTTATTTCATTATCTAAGAATATAGTCATCTTTATAATTATCAAGGTTGTAATTTTGTAGTTAAAATAAATAACACATTTTTAGATTTAAGGTGCTCAATTTGACACTTATAAAAAAGACTCATCTTGGTTTTTCTATAAGTTATGTAATCGCAAATATTATGTTTTCATTAAATGCATAAATTGTTGGTTTTTTAAAATGTTTTTAGAAAAAAAAAAAAGCGAAAACGTGGCAAATGTGCAAAATATACTTCCTGTTCTAGTTGCTTTCCACATATTCATATGTAAGTTTAATCTTCATTAGCCATCCATGAGTTAAAATACAAGTAAGCATTGAAATCACACCCATACACACTATACGAACCCATACCATACTTGTCTATATGGGGATCAAATTCAATATTATAAGGGGTGGTCATTATGTTTAAGGGCATTCTGTCTATATCATAAAGAAACAATACAACATTAAAAATTTATGATTTTGTGCAATATAAAACATTAAAGAAAAGTTTGTGATTTTGTGCAATATATGACGTTATGATTTTGGTGGTCATTAGAATAGGTAAAATGTCTTCAGAGAGCGATAGTGACTACTATGAGGAAGAGTATGAAAAGTGCACTCCATCTTCCTCTCAATATAGCAAGGGAAAACAAGTTAGTAAGCCATGAAGGTGCACCAAATTCGATCCCAAAGTAGATTTTGAGCAAAGAGCTACTTTGATGAAAAAAGTTCATCGGATGAAGAAGAAAGGTTTGGGAATAGAAGTGATGTTTGATTCAAAAGGCCAACCATAAGGTACATTTGACATTGAATTAACAGTTGGATTGGAGTTCTTAGTCCAAAACATACTCCTATATGGATTAAAGATTAGATGTCTAAGGATTTGGATCAATTAAAAGATGTGATTGGGAGAAAAATTTATAAAGCTTCACAGTTAAGAGGTGGTATAAGAAAAAGGCTTTGAAGATTTGCGGCAAATTAACAAAGGGTTTAGATTTGACCTCTATGTTACTTTTATACAAACATACCTTTCAATTCCAGAGGATGATGAAAATATATATAAGTGGCCTCCTATAGTAGTACACTACTACCCCTCTATAAACGATGACGATTGGAAAGCTTTTGTGAAGTATCGGTGTTTCGCTGGATTTGAACTGCTATAAGTTAACGCAAGAAAAATAAGGGCAGAAAATGAAGACTTTCTATGGTTGGCCAAATCGGATATAGAAAGCTCCAGCAATCACTAGTACATTAATATCTTACTCGTATTACATATATCAATTATTTTATCATTAATATGTTACTAACATAGCATAATACAGTTAGCTGAGACGGGCACGCTACCAACATGGGAGGAGTTATGGGTAAAGCATGTCAAGGTCCCAATAGACAGTTTAAAAATCCAAGAGTAGCAAAAATTGGGAACTTAATTGTAAGTTTATTGAGCTCAAATTATTAATTTGCAATTTAATACCTATTGAAGGATATTAACAATAACATAGTTGGTTTGTTGTTATTTTACAAGATGAGTACATGATGCAATAAAGTCAAGGGACCTTTCAGTCCATTGGTAAAGATGACATATTGATGAGCGCACTAGGGAAACTAGAACATTCAGAACATGTTCGCAGTCAATCAAAGTATATGAAGTAGTCTCAATACTTCGACCTCTAACCAGGTTCAAAATTCAATTCCCAAATGTTGAAGATGCAAATGGAAATTGCAAAACTACGAGGTCTTATGACCGAGTTCATTTCCCAATGATGTGCTAGACCAAAGGATGAGAGCATTTCACAACACCATAGCTTCAAGGCTAGCTATAACCCTTCCAACAATGTAGTAAAAGCTCCAAAGCTCTAGAAGTCCAATTGTCACCTCATCTTCAAGAGCCCGAACAATATCATGAATGTAGGCTCTTTGTTGACGATACAATTAATCGTGAGTGTGCACTTGTTGCGCTTGGGAAGGCGTGGATGGAGAGTCTTCCAACTGATACAGTCCATGGAAGACCGTTTGGGGACAAAAATGTGCACGTTAGCATCATTACCATTAGAGTTAGAACATATGGATTGTCTATTTCAACATTTAAAGCAAAAACTATGGGTGAAGCTACCGGAAGTCTCGTCGCATGGCCAAAGAGGTTAATTGAAGTCATCACAATGACTAAAATGAGTCGAGTGCCTAGCCATGTTCCATAAGATCTAGGGGGAAAGAAATGCCAAAAAAAGAAAAGTTCTGCAAAAGCAAGACAATCACAACCTAAGGTAGAATAAGAACAAGAACAACTCATTGCGAATGAGCTACTGCCTGTATTTAACTTTTCTTTAGTACCTCCAGAATTTATGTAATTGGCTTTGTACACACATTATTTCATGCACAATGAGTTAATGATTCAGTGCCCGATACCAAGAAATATTACCGGCAATGAATTGCCTATCTATGTGGGGGTATGAAGACGTTTATTACTTCATCAACTTTGATCAAATTGGGGCAAACTGTATCATGGTATACCTTAGGTAATAACTCTATCCTTAATTCTTAATTTTTTTTTATCTAAGTAGAGTGATAAGGTGCTTTCAAATAATTAAGTGTATTATTTTTTATTGTAGTTTTTTGGCAGAATATTATGAACTTCAAGGCAAGGTGCAAAATTTTGGCTTCATATCTCTGGCAATTATTACAAGTGCTACAAAAGACCTATAGAGTGACTGTAAAGAATGCACCACGTCACTCCTCCACTTATTAGCTCAAGCACTGAGGGGGAAATTATTCTTCGTGCCATACAATGTTGAAAAACATTGGATGTTGGCAGTTATTTCACCATAGAAGGACCAAATATATTGGTTTGATCCCTCGGACACACACCACATGATGATTTCATATCACCCATGAGATTATAAGTATCAATTTTTCTTAAAAAATTAACTGTGTTAAGTTTTACATAACTGTATTGTCTATTAATTCATTTAATCATGACATATTGTTAGGGCACTTAAAGATTGGAAGCTTCAAGCAAGAAGCAGTGTAACATCCAGACATAAGTGTCCAAGACAACAAGGAAACGTAAAATGTGGTTTTTTTATCCTAAGTTTCATGCAGGATATAATTAATAGTGGTATATAAGCCCTAGCAAAAAAAAGAATTTTATATACATATAGATATAAATGAAGTTAGAATAAAGTGGGTACAATTTATAAATAGGTATGTCATTTTTAGATAGAGATAATAGATAAATGATTATGCAAAACGATTGTAGATAAATGATTGTAGCCACTAGAGACGGTAGATAGGTATATCATTTTTAGATGGAGATAGCAAATACATGATTGTGCAAATAGTTTAAATATGAATGATCTTGCAAATTCCTTGTTATTTCAATATACATTATTTTATATATATAATCAGGGTCTTGTTGTAATGGATAACAAATAGGTTTGGCCATCCAGTGGGAAATAAAAAATTTTTGCAATCTTTTATGCAATACCAATTTTTCATGGCAGTTTTAGCAAAACACCATCGTGGAAATTGTACCTTACACGACGGTTTTTGTAAAAACCATCACGTAAAGTGCATGTTTACTAACATTCCACGATGGTTTTTTCAAAATCGTCGTGGAAAGCTAGCTTCCATGACTTTTTTAGGAAAACAGCTGTGGAAAATTCAATCTTTCATGATGGTTTTTTCAAAAAACCATTGTGAAAGAGGTCCCTCGAGATGCCTCAAATTGGCCCCCATTTTGAGGTCCCATGATGGTAAAAAACCATCATGAAAACTCAATTTTTATACCACGACGAAGGTTTTCACTATGGTTTTTTAATCATCGTAAAAGTTTTCCATGACGGTTTTAAGCTGTTGTGGAATTCACAGTCTGTAGTAGTGCACGCCAATCATAGAGGATCTATCATCATTGCACATACCATTTACTAGATAGAAGGGAATTTGAACTTAGCCAATCATAGTGTAAAATTATATGATTATCTACATCATCTAAGATAATTCTTATTCAAATAATTTTATTTAAATTCAAATTCAATTATCCTTGATAATTATCTAATTTAAATAATTATGAATAGTTATCCTTTATCTAAATTTAAATATAATTAGGATTTAAATTAATAAATAATTAATTATTACAAAATCTCAATAATTAAATTTGAATAAATATTATCATGAAATTAATTAATTAAACAATTAATCCTATTTTCCCTCTAATAGGCGCCAACAATCCAGATTGATTGTGCTTGACACCATACACAATCCAATTGGACTGTTGGGCTTGCACATTGGCAGGTCAAGTAATCCTTCAGCGCAACCTCATATATTACCTGTGGTAAAACATTCTACATAACTAGTTAAGGAATTCGTGAGCTAGTATTGCAACCCGATGGACATATATTTATTAAGCTTCAATAATAACAGATAAATTAATCCTCAATTAATTATTTATTTAATTATTAACATTGGTGTCACTCCATTAAAAAACCAAAGTTGCACTCTTGATAATATATCGTATTACGAGACTTAATTTATTAGTCATTCATGACCTCTCTTGCATTTGTGTATTCCCATAAGCCATCTATAATCAAAAGAAGGACTAAGTTCTATTTTATCTTCTAATTATGTTGTCTCAAAGTTCCATTATTTCACTTATTTGGAAAAATTAATTTATAACAAATACAATGGAAACTCATCTGGTTACCATAAGTATCCAAATAACCAAGGTCTTGTTTTTTTTAAATTCCTGTTAGACATGTATGCCCTAAGGAGTAAAAATTTAATATGTTTTTGAAGACATTTATATCAATAAAGAATTTATTTATTATTCATATACCAAATTATTGTCCTCTTTATGTTCATATTGTTGAATATATGATAAGCAAACAAATGCCTAAGACTGTCAGTCTAAACCTTTAAGAATTAGGCATACGATGGCCAAATTATGTGAAAGATATGATTCTTAAGGTGACGATCTAATTCATACGATCTGCAATTGAGGGAATAAAGTTGGCACTTTATTCATGCAAAGATTGTTATATTGTCTATATCCCTAACGGGAGATTATTTATCTTGGCCATCGGAGGTGGACTCCGTGAATAGAAACATTAGTGCATTGTCATAGGTAACGATGTATTAGATCAGGACATATTTAGATTAATAATTCTATCTCAGCAAATCAATTAAATTTAGACAATCATATGTGTTGTATCTTAATCTTGAGATGAATAGTGGGCCCGTTGTCTTGACTTATGTCTTTTGATGTACCAAAGGGTGACGTCCACAATTTATGTTGGTACATATGCCGATACGTTGGAGACATGACTCTTGATAGCGTAGACTTGTTATTCATAGACACGGAATCCATAGCTTCTTGTTAGAAGTCGATGATATCCTTTTCTATGTGTTATCCTATAATTGAAAAACTAAAGTGCTCAACCATTTGGATACATAAATGTAACCAAAAGGTATATTTTCTTTAGATGGTAAATTTTTTGATGGTGAGATAATAGAATGTAAGAAAAAAATAATCGAAAAGGTAAGACATAATTTATCCTTATGTCGATTATAGATAATCCTATGGAGATATGATATATTATGATATGTCTAGAGACTTAGCTATTTAGGCTTTGTAATTCTATGTAGTTCGAGAGTGTAGCTCTAAGCTTTTAGTGAAATAGCGTTAGAGTTAATAATTATGAAATGTATATCTGAGATATTGGATTTCATAATTATTGGGAGCTTGAATTATATAAGTCCCTCAAGTCCCCTTTGCTAGCTCATAATAAATCCTATAACGATATGGTATGCTTTTCCAATAAATTGATAACTTATATTAAATTATTATATTGGCTGAAATTCGATAAGATCAAATAATTCATGTCTGTTTATCAGTTAAATTAATTTTGTGTAAATTAATTTAAGATGATTTTGTTGAATTATCCAGATTATTTTTTTTCCTAGAGATTATTTAGATATGGTAGTTTTAATCAGATAACTTCTCTATTGGGTTATTTGACTTAAAACTGAGGCTTTATCCAAATAATCTCCAGTGGAAAATAAAGGATCCGCAGGGATAATTTATCGTAATTTTGGCATGCCAATCTTCAGGTTCAGCCTACCGATGGAGTAAGTTCAATAGGTCGATTTGCTAGTTTGACTTGTCGACCAAACGATAATCTGATCACATGTTTTTACACGATTTTATTAGATATTGATCTAGATTCAAATTTTTGAGATCTTGTCTAATAAGGACTAACCCTTGGGATCAACCTCTATAAATAGGGAATGAGACTTCACAATTATTTAGATCAAATAAGAGATCAAGAATGAGCACTCTATTCTGTGAGTGTTTGAAACTCCCCTGAAGAGCTATTATTTACAAATCATGAACGGTAGTTCTGGGTATTTCTCAATTGGTTGGAAGGAGAGTCACTAGGGAAGAGCAGTTAGTTAAGGCTCTTCTGGAACATTTTTCTCTTCATCGATTGCAGGAGCTCTTCGGCATATAAGGTTAGTAAGATCTGGTTAATTTATACATATAGCTATTAAACTTGTGTTTTAAAAAATAATCTGATTAAAAAAATTTTAAATTTTTGCTGCATACTATTTTTCCTACAATTGGTATCAAAGCCATGGTTTTTACATAAATTTACAAGCTTGTGATTATGCTATGTGTATAGATTATGTGATCTTGATCTCTACTATGCTTGAATTTGATTTTTAGAGAGTTGGTACTCTAGGGTTTCTATATTTGTATATGTTGTCATGGATTATATGGTGAATGTTTGTTAATTAATTTTGGTTGTTTAAATTATAATTTAATTATTAATTAATTAATTAATTTGTATCGGTTTTGGTTCCTTAGAGGTTAGAATATGTATATAGGTTTTTTTATGTAATTAGATGGCAGTGTATTATCATCGTCTAGGAATTATTATTTAATTTTAAGAATTTTATAATTAAATAATCACTTGGATCAAAGACGGATCAAAAAGACAGATCTAGAAGATGGATGATAGCAGTTCCTAAGGTACTTCCAAAGTCTCTAAATTTTATGTTTTAGAATTGTTGAAAGTAAGATTAAAAAAAACTACTTAAAAATTGTATTTTCTAGAAAACATGATTTCTGCTCGGTCGGTAGGGTGAACCCTCAGGTTTAGCAGGCTGATGGTTGCAATTCGGTAGGCCGTCCGTAGGGAAAAATTCTAACAGTTCTAGCGACAAGCCGAACTTTCAGGTTTGGCAGCCGATCTATCATGACCGACAAGTTAACTGTGAGGATTGACAGGCCAAAGGGCATGACTGGCAGGCTGATCATACATATTGACATGCCGACAGCGAGCAATGGATTTTTAGAAAAAGGTGTGTTTTTCGGTGCAGTTTTGATTTTATTTTTGAGATAATTCTAATAAACATTAAATTTACATTTGAACAAAAATATGGAGTATTCGATCTATACGGGATTAAAGACTTGAAGATGGATAATGCATGAAGAATGATACAATTTGAAGATTCAAGAATGAAGAATCGATAATATGTTTCGATTAATCTCTTGCAATCTTTATTTTCTTTTCTCTAAGTGGAACCATAATATTACGATTATTTGTTATTATTTTGCTTATAACTTTGCATGATTGCTTTGCTTGTCTGCATTATAATATGATTTATCATGTATGTTAATAACATGTCATATAGAATAGAGAGTGCTACTCATTAAAAATTGTTCATGCATGTCTTTTAAAATAAAACCTTGATTTTGAAAGATTGAGTAGGAGAAGGTTTTCGAAGAGAGGACCTATGGCCTCCATCATTGGTCCATAGGTAGCACATGGTGGTTCCGACTCTTAGAAAGGGACTTCATCATGTACCAGGTTGGATCTCGAAAAAGATAAGATATTTTAGCATGATTTATCATTGCACACCTCAAGGTGGCGATTATAAATCATGGATAAAATATTGAAATGATGGTTATACACGCAAGTTGATTTTATTAGCAACCTCTCCTAGGAGCTCTATTAATAAAATTGATGGCCAAAGAAACGTGATCAAGGAAACTCCTGTTGGTGGTGATCATACGGGCCCTAGATGGCATTTATTAATCAGGAGGGGATCCGTGCTCCTAATTAAATATTGTAAGTCTCCCCTAGGCAGCTTGTTGAATTTTGAGTTGGGAATTATCATTGTAAGATTGTGATTTTTTTCAAGATTTTGACACATAAACACATTTTATGTTTTACATAATTGTGTTATCTTAATAAATTATTATGGTATGTTTGCTTATGTTTAGTGTATAATTTTTTATTGTAGATTAAAAAGTCTAAAAATGCTTTATTATCGATACTTGACAAAAACCAATTTACTAGTGAGAATTTTAATAATTGGAAACGAAACCTAAATATCGTCCTATCCTTTAAGAAACTAAAATTTGTGCTGACAACTCCGTGTCCTCCCGAGCCTACAGAAGATTCCAATAATTAGCAAATCTAAAAGTATGATCGCTAGAAAGATGCTAACGATCTGGCCTGTTGTTATGTTATGGCTAGCACGAATAACGTGTTGCAGGCTCAACATGAAGATTATGAGACTGCCAAGCAGATCTTGGATAATCTTGAAGACATGTTTAGACGCCAAGCCCTAACGAAGCGACAAAAGGGCACTTTAGAAACTCTTAAACTACAAACAAAGACCAGGGACTCCTGTGAAGGAGCATATGATGTTAGTCTTGGGTTACCTCGTTGAGGCTTAAACCAAAGGAGTTGACATTGACGCTAAAACACAGATGACTATAGTCTTTGAGACTCTATCTAAGGAGTTTATCCCATTTAGAGCATCATTTAATTTGAGCAATAGATGGGATATAACCTTGACCGAGATGATGGAGCAGCTGCAGGAGTTCAAAAATCTGATCAGGGAAACTCCTATTGGTGGTGAGGCCTGTTAGACATATATGCCCTAAGGAGTAAAAATGTAATAACTTTTTGGAGATATTTTTATCAATAAAGAATTTATTTATTATTAATATACTAAATCTTGTCCTCTTTACGTTCATATTTGTTGAATGTATGTTAAGCAAACAAAAGTCTAAGACTGTCGGTTTAAACCTTTAAGAATTGGGCATATGATAGACAGATTATGCAGAAGACATGATTCTTAAGATGACGGTCTAAATCATAATAAGATCCACAATCAAGGGAATAAAGTTGGGTGTTTTATTCATGTAAAGATTGTTATGTTGTCTATATCCTTATTGGGAGATGGTTTGTCTTGACTATCGGAGGTGGACTCTATGAATAGAAACATTGACGCGTTGTCATAGGAGACGATGTGTTGGATTGGGACATAAAGTTAATTGATTTGGATTAATTATTCTGTCTCTACAAATTAATTCACTTTAGACAATCATTTGTATTGTATCTTAATCCTAAGATGAATAGTGGGCCCATTGTCTTGACTTGTGTCTTTTGATGTACCAAAGGGTAACACCCACATCTTAATAGTGTTATGCATGCCGGTACATTAGAGGCATGACTCTTGATAGCGTAGACCTGTTATTCATACATATGGAATCCATAGCTCCTCTTTAGGAGTAGTGATATCCTCTTATATGTGTTATCCTGTAATTGAAAAACTAGAGCGCTCAACCATTTGGATACATAGGTGTAACTGAATGGTATATTGTCTTTGGATGGTAAGTTTTCCAATGGTGAGATAATGGAATGTAAGATAAAAATAATCGGGAAGGTAAGATAGAACTTGTCCTTAAGCCAATTATGGATAATTCTATGGGGATACGATACACTATGATATGTCGTGGAGACTTAGCTATACGAGTTTCGTAATTCTATGTAGTTCGAGAGTGCAGCTCCAAGCTTTTAGTGGAGTAGCGTTGGAGTTGATAATTATGAAATGTATATCTGGGATATTAGGTTTCATAATTATCGAGAGCTTGAACTATATAGGTCCATTTGGTCCTCTTTGCTAGCTCACAACATCCGATAAAGACACGGCGTGCTTTTCCAATAATTGGTGACCTATGTCGGATTTATTAGATTGGTTGAAATTTGGAAAAATCAAATAATTCATGTTTGTTTATCGATTGAATTAATTTTGTGATAAAATTAATTCAAGATAAACTTGTTGAATTTTGGGATCAGATAATTCTTATTTGTTTATCAGTTGATTTAATTTTGAATAAATTAAATCCAGATAAACTTGTAGAATTATTAAGAATTCATTTATTTTCCTAGAGATTATCTAGATAAAGTTGTTTTAATTAGTTAACTTCTCTATTAGGTTATTTGAATTAAAACTGAGACTTTATCATATAGAATCTCGGGTGAAAAATAAAAGATTTACTGAGATTTTTTTATCGACAGTTCGGCATCCCGATCCTCAAGTTTGGCCTGCCGATGCGCGATAAAAAGATCACGCATTTTCACGTAGATTTCATCAGATATTGAATTTGATTCTGATTCGAATTTTTGAGACCTTGTCTAATAAGGACTGACCCTAGACCGAACCTCTATAAATAGGGAGTAAGTCTCATAAGTTATTTAGAGCAATCGAGAGATTAAGAGTGATACTCTGCTGGTGAGAATCTGAAACTTCCTGAGAACTCTTGTTCATAAATCATGAACACTGGCTTTGGGTTCTCTCAATTGGTTGGAAGGAGAGACACATGGAGGAAGAGTTCTACAGTGTGAGCCCACACTCACTTTGGTCGTGGATAGAGAATAGCAAAAAAGACCAGTTGGTTGAGGCTCTTTTGGAACGTTACTTCTCTTCACAAATTGTGGGAGTTCTGCGGCATTCAAAGGTTAGTAAGATCTAGTTAATTTATGCATATAGCGTGTTAAACTTGTGTTTTGGAAAATACTCTGATATAAAATTTTTAAAATTCCACTACTTACTATTTTTTCAACAATTGGTATCAGAGCTATAGTTTTTACATAAATTTACGAGTTTGTGATCATACTATATGTATAAATTTTGTGATCTTAATCTCTCCTATGCTTGAATTTAATTTTATAGAGAGTTGGCACTCTAGGTTTTTATATATTTTATATGTTGTCATGGATTATATGGTGAATGCTTATTAATTAATTAAAGTTGATTAAATTATTATTTATTAATTAATTAATTAATTAATTAATATTGGTTATGGTTCCTTAGAGGTTATAATGTGTATCTAGGTTTTTCATGTAATTAAATGATGAACTATCATCTTCGTCTAGGAATTATTATTTAATTTTAAATTTGTAAGAATTTTGTAATTAAATAATTATTCGGAGAAGACGAATCTAGAAGGCAGATCTAAAAGATGGATGATGACGCTCCTAGGTATTTCCTGAGTCTCTAATTTTATATTTTTGAATTGTTAAAAATAAAATTGATGAATAGCATTAAAAATTGTATTTTTTGGAAAGGGTGATTTCTGCTTGGTCGACATGCCGAACCCTCCAGTTCGGTTGGCCGATGGTCACAGATCAACAGGCTAGACGTGAGGTTCGGTAGGCCATCAACGGGGCTGAAATCAGGAGGCTCTGGAGGCAAGCCAATCTGTCATGAATTGGCAGGCCGATCTATGAAGATCAGCAGGCCGGTGGGTCATGACTGGCAGGGGGTCACCCATATCGGCTTGCCGATAAAGAGCTAAAAATTTCTCCAGAAAAGGTGTAGTTTTTCAATACAGTTTTAATTTTATTTTTGGAACAATTATGAGAAACATTAAATTTGGATATGACCGGAAATATGAAGTATTCGATCTATGCGGGATTAAAGTCTTGAAGATGGGCATTACATGAAGAAGGATACAGCTTGAGGATTCAAGGATGAAGAATCAATAATATGTTTTGATTATTCTCTTGTGATCTTTGTTTTCTATTAAATAGGATGGAACCATAATATTACGGTCATTTGTTATTTTGCTTGTAGCTTTGCTTAATTGCTTTGCTTGTCTGCATAATAATATAATTTTCCATGTATATTGATAACATACAATATAGAATAGGGAGTGCCGCTCATATTAAAATTGTTCATGCATGTTCTTAAAATAAAACCTTGATTTCAAAAGATTGAGTGGGAGAAGGTTTTTGAAGGAAAGCACCTACAGCCTCCATCGTTGGTCCATAGGAAGAACATGGTGGTCCCGACCCCTAAGAAAGGATTTCTATCATGTACCAGATTGGATCTCTGAGAGGATAAGGTATTTTAGCATGATTTATGGTTGTACACCCCTAGGTGGTGATTATAAATCATGGATAAAATATTAAAACGATGGTTATACACTCATGTTGATTTTATTATTAACCTTCCCTAGGAGTTCTGTTAATAAAATTAATGGCCAAAGAAACGATTATTAATATATGCTTGATCATATGGGTCTTGGATGGCATATATTAATCAAGAGGAGATCTGTGTTCCTAATTCAATTTGGCATGACTCCCCTAGGAGCTTGTTGAATTTTGAGTTAGGAATTATTATAGTAAGGTTGTGATATTTTCAAGGTTTTGACACATAAACACATTTGTATGTTTTTACATGATTGTGTTATCTTACTAAATTATTATGATATGTTTGCTATATGATTCTTTATTGTAGATTAAAAATATCTAAAAACACTTTATCTTCGATACTTGACAAAAACCTATTAATCGGAGAGAATTATAATGATTGGACACGGAACTTGGATATCGTCCTCTCCTTTGAGAAACTAAAATTTGTGCTGACAACCCCTTGTCCTCCTGAATCTACGAGAGATTCCACTAATGAGCAATTTCAAGCATACGATCGCTGAAAAGATGCAAATGATCAGGTCCGTTGCTATGTTATGGCTGTTAGACATGTATGCCCTAAGGAGTAAAAATGCAATAAGTTTTTGGAGACATTTTTATCAATAAAGAATTTATTCATTATTTATATACCAAATCTTGTCCTCTTTACGTTCATATTTGTTGAATGTATGTTAAGCAAACAATAGTCTAAGACTGTTGGTCTAAACATTAAGAATTGGGCATATGATGGATGGATTATGCAAAAGACACGATTCTTAAGATGACAGTCTAAAACATATGATCTGCAATTGAGGGAATAAAGTTGGGTGCTTTATTCATGCAAAGATTGTTATGTTGTCTATATCCCTTTTGGGAGATAGTTTGTCTTGACCATCGGAGGTGGACTCCGTGAATAGAAACATTGGCACGTTGTCATAAGTGACGATGTGCTGGATCAGGACATAAAGTGAATTGATTTGGATTAATAATTCTGTCTCAGCAAATCAATTCACTTTAGACAATCATTTGTGTTGTATCTTAATCCTGAGATGAATAATGGACCCGTTGTCTTGGCTTGTGTCTTTTGATGTACCAAAGGGTGAAAACCACATCTTAATAGTGGTATGCATGCCGGTACGTTGGAGGCATGACTCTTGATAGCATAGACTTGTTATTCATAGTTATGGAATCCATAGCTCCTTTTTAGGAGTAATGATATCCTCTTATATGCATTGTCTTGTAATTGGAAAACTGGAGCGCTCAACCATTTGGATACAAAGGTGTAACTGAACGGTATACTGTCTTTGGATAGTAAGTTTTCTAATGGTGAGATAATAGAACGTAAGATAAAAATAATCAGGAAGGTAAGACAGAATTTGTCCTTAAGCCGACTATGGATTATCATATGGGGATACGACACACTATGATATGTCATGGAGACTTAGCTATATGAGCTTCGTAATTCTATGTAGTTCGAGAGTGCAGCTCCAAGCTTTTAGTGGAGTAGCGTTGGAGTTGATAATTATGAAATGTATATCTGGGATATTGAGTTTCATAATTATTGAGAGCTTGAACTATATAGGTCCATTTGGTCCCCTTTGCTAGCTCACAACATCCTATAATGACACGACGTGCTTTTCCAATAATTGGTGACTTATGTCAGATTTATTAGATTGGTTGAAATTTGAAAGAATCAAATAATTCATGTCTGTTTATCGGTTGAATTAATTTTGTAATAAATTAATTCAAGATAAACTTGTTGAATTATTAGGATCAGATAATTCTTGTCTGTTTATCGGTTGATTTAATTTTGGATAAATTAGATCGAGATAAACTTGTAGAATTTTTGGGAATTGATTTATTTTCTTAAAGATTATCTAGATAAAGTTGTTTTGATCAGATAACTTCTCTATTATGTTATTTGAATTAAAACTGAGACTTTATCCTATAAAATCTCAGGTGGAAAATAAAAGATTCGCAGAGATATTTACGCAGCAGTTTGGTCTGCCGTTCTACGTGTTTGGCCTGTCGATGGGGCCTGTTCGGCCTGCCGATCAGGATGTTTAGCCTACCAATGAGCGAAGGATAAGATTACGCGTTTCCACACGGATCTTATCAAATATTGATATGAATTTGATTCTGATCCGAATTTTGAGACCTAATCTGATGAGGACTGACCCTATGACTAACCTCTATAAATAGGGAGTGATTCTCACAAGTTACTTAGATCGATTGGGAGATTAAGAGTGATACTCTGCTACTGAGCATCTGAAAACTCCCTTAGAGCTTTTGTTCACAAATCATGAACACTTGCTTTGGGTTCTCTCGATTGGTTGGAAGGAGAGTCACCGGTGGAAGAGCTGTACGTGTGAGCCCACACTCACTCCAGTTGTGGATAGAGAATAAGAAAGAAGACCAGTTGGTTGAGGCTCTTCTGGAACGTTACTTCTCTTCACAGGTTGCAGAGTTTCTTCGGTACACAAAGGTTAGTAAGATCTGGTTAATTTATGCATATAGCATGTCAAACTTGTGTTTGAGAAATTACTCTGATATATATATAATTTTTTTTTTAAATTTCGCTGCGCATTGTTTTTCCAACAATGGCTAGCATGAATAACATGCTGCAAGCTCAACATGAAGATTATGAGACTGCAAAGCAGATCTTGGATAATCTTGAAGACATGTGTGGAGGCCAGGCCATAACAAAGAGACAAGGGACGCTTTGGAAACTCTTGAACTTTAAACAGAGACCGAGGACGTCTGTAAAGGAATACACGATGTTGGTCATGGGTTACCTCGCTGAGGCTCAAACCAATGGAGCCGACATCGATGTTGAAACTCAGATGACTATGGTCTTTGAGACCTGTCAAAGGAATTTATTCCATTTAAACCTACATTTAATTTGAGCAATAGGTGGGATATGACCTTAACAGAATTGATGAAACAGTTACAGGAGTTCGAACTGCTTATCAGGGAGTCTCCTGCGAGTGGAGAGGCCAATTTGGCGGCTGCTTCTGGCTCCAATCTCAATTCTGGGAATGTAAAGAAACAACAGGCCAAGAATGGGAAGTCTTCTATAACTGCTAACACCAAGAGCAAGAAGAAGAAGAAGAAGAACCCAAAGAAGCTTAAGTGCTTCTTTTGCAGGAAGGTTGGGCACATAAAGAAGCATTGCAAGGACTTCATTTCCAAAGGAAGTAGGTGTGATCTTTTGTATTTAGAAACTTGTTTAGTTGAGAAATCCAGTGACATTTGGGTCATAGATTCCGGTGCAACTAATCATGTTTGTGTTTCTCTATAGGGGTTCAAAGAAACGAGAAATCTGCTACATGAAGACTTCATGCTTCGGATGGGCGATGGATCCTTGGTCTTAGCAGAAGCAGTGGAAGACATCCATCTTTATTTTGATAGTTATAGGAATTTAATTCTGTAAGATTGCTTTTATGTTCCTAAATTTAAAAGGAATTTAATTTCTATAGCTTGTTTATTTAAAGACTCCTATTTGGTTTCTTTTAATAATAAAGAGGTGATTCGTAAAAACAAATCTTTTATCTATTCTAGATGGATGCAAAATAATCTATATTTTATCAAACCTAAGATGGACTTACTACTTAATACTAAGATAAATGATAATAACTCTAAAAGACTTAAAACTTCTCACTCTAATAAGATTTATCTTTGGCATTTGCGCCTTGGTCATATTAACCTTAATAGGATTCAAAGGTTGGTAAGGGATGGACCTTTAAGTCACTTAAAGGTGGAATCTATACCTTAATGTAAATCTTGTTTAGAGGGTAAAATGACCAAAAGACCATTCGGATCTAGAGGCAATAAGGCCGAAGGGGTTCTAGAACTTGTCCATAGTGATGTTTGTAGACCAATGAACATCCAGGCACGAGGAGGGTATGAGTACTTGTCACTTTTATCGACGATTACTTAAGATATGGGTATGTGTACCTGATGCACCACAAAAGCGAAACTTTTGACAAGTTCAGGGAGTTTCGAGCTGAAGTGGAAAAACAATTAGGTAGACCCATAAAGGCACTTCGATCCGATCGAGGTGGAGAATACCTTTCTGATGAGTTCTTGGGACACTTATTAGAGAATGAGATTTTATCCCATTTGACTGCATTGGGCACTCCATAGTAGAATGGTGTAGCAGAGAGAAGAAATAAGACTTTATTGGACATAGTAAGGTCCATGATGAGTTATTCATCATTGCCTTTATCCTTTTTGGGACATGCACTACAAACCGCAAGTTATCTTTTGAACAATGTGCCTTCAAAATCGGTCCCTAAAACTCATCACGAGTTGTGGACGGGTAGGAAGACATCCTTAAACCATATTTGCATATGGGGATGTCCTGCTCATGTCCTGTTTAAGGATGCGAATAAGTTAGAAGCACGTTCGGAAGTTTGCATGTTTGTAGGATATCCAAAAGGGACTAAAGGGGGTTATTTCTATAACCCAAAGGAAAATAAAGTCGTGGTTTCAACTAATGCAACTTTCCTTGAGGAAAGTTACATGGACGACTTTAAGCCTCGAAGCAAAGTGGTGCTTGAGGAGTTAAGGAGTGATCCAATCACTCCAGAGGCTCCGAATGAAATCGTTTCGAACAGTGTAGAAAGACCAAATGAATCCAAACAACAACCTAAGGGGCTTCGACGTAGTGCGAGGATCGAGCGTCAACCCGAGAGGTATATGTTCAATAGAGAGGCCTTCTTAGCTGAACCGAATGAACATGACAGAGATCCTTATGCTTACACAGAGGCTATGGAGGATGTTGATTCAAAACTCTAGACAGAGGCCATGAACACAGAGATGAAGTCTATGGAGACTAATTAGGTTTGGGAGCTTGTGGATCTTCCCGAAGGGTAAAAACCCATAGGGTGCAAGTAAATCTACAAGAGGAAAACAGGAGTGGATGGAAAGGTCGAAACCTTTAAGGCTAGATTGGTAGCTAAGGGTTATACGCAAGAGGAAGGAACCGATTATGAGGAAACCTTTTCGCTTGTAGCCATGCTTTAGTCCGTCTAGATTCTCTTATCCATAGTTGCCGCTCTCGACTATGAGATTTGGCAGATGGATGTCAAGATAGCTTTTCTAAATGGCAATCTTGATGAGTCCATTTATATGGAACAACGAGACGGGTTCAAGGTCAAGGGTTAAGAGGGTAAGGTTTGTAAGCTGCTAAAGGCAATTTGTAGACTCAAGCAGGCTTCCCATTCTTGGAACATAAGATTTGATCAGGTGATCAAGACTTATGGGTTCTCACAAAATGTGGATGAGCCATGTATTTACAAACACATTAAAGATAGGAAGGTGGTTTTTCTACTAATTTATGTAGATGACATTTTGCTAATTGGCAATGACATTGGGGCATTGTCATCGGTCAAATTATGGTTGACTAAGCAGTTTGACATGAAGGACTTGGGTGAGGCTAATTTTGTTCTCGATATTTTGATCTTTCAACATAGGAAGAACAAAATGATAGCTTTATTCCAAGTCTGCTACATAAATAAAATTTTTAAGAGGTTTGCAATGCAGGATTCCAAGAAAGGTGAGCAACCATCTAGGTCTGGAATTACTCTTTCTAAGAAAGACTCTCCAAAGTCTGATGAAGAAAGCGAATACATGGAGAAAGTGCCTTATGCTTCGGCAGTGGGTAGTCTCATGTATGCCATGCTTGTACACGGCCGGATATTTGTTATACGGTCGGGATTGTAAGTCGATTTCAGGCGGATCTAGGACCGAACCACTAGGTTGTGATTAAGCATATTTTCAATTACCTGAGAAGGACTCGAGGGTATATGCTTGTGTATTCGAGTGAGGACTTGACTCCTCTAGGATATACTGACTCAGATTTTCAATCATGTTTGGATTCTAGGAAATCGACTTCGAGTTTTGTATTTACTCTAGGCGGTGGTGCCATTAGTTGGAGAAGTGTGAAGCAAGATTGCACTTCGGATTCAACGATAGAGGCTGAGTATGTGGCAGCTAGTGATGCTTCGAAACAAGCAGTGTGGCTCTATAAGTTCCTTTGGAATTTTGAGGTAGTTCCAGGTATGGATAAGGCGGTATCCATACTGTGATAACAGTACGGCAGTAGCTAATGCTAAGGAACTAAGATTTCATAAGAAGAGTAAGCATATTGATCGAAAGTATCATGTGATAAAGGACTTCGTTGAGGGCGGGCATGTCACGGTGTGCAAAATCACGTCAGAGGACAATTTAGCTGATCCATTTACGAAGACACTTACTAGGAAAGTCTTCGAGAGGCATGTGGAAGCCATAGGGATGCGAGATTTGTCATATTTACTGACTTAGTGCAAGTGGGAGATTGTTAGACATGTATGCCCGAAGGAGTAAAAATGTAATAAGTTTTTGGAGATATTTTTATCAAAAAAGAATTTATTTATTATTAATATATCAAATCTTGTCCTCTTTACGTTCATATTTGTTGAATGTATGTTAAGCAAACAAAAGTCTGAGACTATCGGTCTAGACCTCTAAGAATTGGGCATATGATGGACAGATTATGTGAAAGACACGATTCCTAAAGTGACGGTCTAAATCATAAGATCTGCAATCAAGGGAATAAAGTTGGGCGCTTTATTCATGTAAAGATTGTTATGTTGTCTATATCTCTATTGGGAGATGGTTTGTCTTGACCATCAAAGGTGGACTCCATGAATAGAAACATTGGCACGTTGTCATAGGTGACGATGTATTGGATCGAGACATAAAGTGAATTGATTTGGTTTAATAATTCTATCTCTGCAAATCAATTCACTTTAGACAATCATTTGTATTATATCTTAATCCTGAGATGAACAGTGGGCCCGTTGTCTTGACTTGTGTCTTTTGATATACCAAAGGGTGACACCCACATCTTAATAGTGGTATGCATGCCGTACGTTGGAGGCATGACTCTTGATAGCGAAGACCTGTTATTCATACATATGGAATCCATAGCTCATCTTTAGAAGTAGTGATATCCTCTTATATGCGTTATCTTGTAATTAGAAAACTGGAGCGCTCAACCATTTGGATACATAGGTGTAACCGAATGGTATACTATCTTTGGACGGTAAGTTTTTTTATGGTAAGATAATAGAACGTAAGATAAAAATAATCGAAAAGGTAAGACAGAATTTGTCCTTAAGCCGGTTATGGATAATCCTATGGGGATACGATATACTATGATATGTCATGGAGATTTAGCTATACAGGCTTCGTAATTCTATATAGTTCGAGAATGCAGCTCCAAGCTTTTAGTGGAGTAGTGTTGGAGTTGATAATTATGAAATGTATATCTGGGATATTGGGTTTCGTAATTATCAAGAGGTTGAACTATATAGGTCCATTTGGTCCCCTTTGCTAGCTCACAAAATCCTATAACGATACGGCGTGCTTTTTCAATAATTGTTGACTTATGTCAGATTTATTAGATTGGTTGAAATTCAAAATAATCAAATAATTTTGTGATAAAATTAATTCAAGATAAACTTGTTGAATTATTGGGATCGAATAAATCTTGTCTGTTTATCAGTTGATTTAATTTTGAATAAATTAAATCAAGATAAACTTGTAGAATTATTAGGAATTCATTTATTTTCCTAGAGAGTATCTAGATAAAGTTGTTTTAATTAGATAACTTCTCTATTATGTTATTTGAATTAAAACTGAGACTTTATCCTATAGAATCTCGGGTGAAAAATAAAAGATTCGCTGAGATTTTTTTATTGGCAGTTCAGCATGTCGATCCTCAAGTTTGGCCTACCGATGGGGCAAGTTTGTCCTGTAGATGAGCGATAAAAAGATCATATGTTTTCACGCAGATTTCATTAGATATTGATTTGAATTTGATTCTGATTCAAATTTTTGAGACCTTATCTAATAAGAACTGACCCTAGACCTAACCTCTATAAATAGGGAGTAAGTCTCATAAGTTATTTAGATCAATTGAGAGATTAAGAGTGATACTCTGCTGGTGAGAATCTGAAACTCTCTGAGAGCTCTTGTTCATAAATCACGAACACTAGCTTTAGGTTTTCTCAATTGGTTGGAAGGAGAGACACCTAGAGGAAAAGTTGTACGTGTGAGCCCACACTCACTACAATTGTGGATAGAGAATAGCAAAGAAGACCAGTTGGTTGAGACTTTTCTGGACCGTTACTTTTCTTCATAGATTGTGGGAGTTCTTCGACATTCAAAGATTAGTAAGATCTGGTTAATTGATACATATAGCGTGTCAAACTTGTGTTTTGGAAAATACTCTGATATAAAATTTTTAAAATTTTGCTACGTACTATTTTTCCAACAAGACCAACTTGGCAGCTACCTCTGGTTCTAATCCCAAACCTAGGAATAGAAAGAAGCAACGAGCTAAGAATAGGAAGACTTCTACTCCTGCAAATGGCAAGTACAAGAAGAAGAAAAAAAAGAACCCGAAGAAGCTCAAGTGCCTTTTCTACAGGAAAGTGGAGCACATCAAGAAGAATTGCAAGGATTACTTTCCCAGGTTGGTGTGATCTTCTGGTTATTGAAACTTGTTTAGTTGAGAAATCTAGTGACACTTGGGTCATAGATTCTGGAGCAACTAATCATGTTTGTGTTTCTCTATAGGGGTTCAAAGAAACGAGAAGTCTGCTACATAAAGACTTCATGCTTCGGATAGGCGATGGATTCTTAGTGTTGGCTGAAGTAGTGGGAGACGTCCATCTGTATTTTGATAATTATAGGAGTTTAATTTTGTGAGATTGTTTTTATATTCCTAAACTTAAAAGGAATTTAATTTTTGTAGCTTGTTTATTTAAAGACTATTATGTAGTTCCTTTTAATAATAAAGTGGTGATTCGTAAAAACAAATCTTTTATTTGTGATGGATGGATGTAAAATAACCTATATTTTATCAAACCTAAGATGGACTTACTGCTGAACATTGAGGTTAATGATAATAACTCTAAAAGACTTCAAACTTCTCACTCTAATAAGATTTATCTTTGGCATTTACGATTAGGTCATATAAACCTGAATAGGATTTAATAATTGGTAAGGGATGAACCTTGAAATCACTTAAAGGTGGAGTTTATACCACAAAATGAATCTTGTTTAGAGGGTAAAATGACCAAAATACCATTTGGGTCTAAGAGCAATAGGGCCAAAGGGGCTTTAGAACTTGTGCATAGTGATGTTTATGGACCTATGAACATATAGGCATGAGTATTTCGTCAATGTTATTGATGATTACTTAAGATATGGGTATTTGTATCTAATTCATCACAAAAGTGGAACTTATGACAAGTTCAAGGAGTTTTTGGCTAAAGTGGAAAAGTAATTAGGTAGACCCATAAAGGCACTTCGATTCGATCGAGGTGGTAAATACCTTTTTGATGAGTTCTTGGAGCACTATTAGAGAATAGGATTTATCCTATTTGACTGCGCTGCGCACTCCATAGCAAAATGGTGTAGCTAAGAGAAGGAATAGGACTTTGTTGGACATGATTAGGTCCATGATCAGTTATTCGTCATTGCCTTTATCCTTTTGGGATATGCACTACAAATCGCATGTTATCTTTTGAACAATGTGCCTTCAAAATCGGTTCTTAAAACTCATTACGAGTTGTGGACGGGGAAAAAGGCATCCTTAAACAATATTCACCTATGGGGATTTCCAACTCATGCCCTGTTTAAGGAAGCGAATAAATTAAAATCACGTTCGGAAGTTTGTCTGTTTGTAGGATATCTAAAAGGGACAAAAGGGGTTATTTCTATAACCTAAAGGAAAATAAAGTTGTGGTTTCAACTAATGCAACCTTCTTTGAGGAAAGTTACATGGACGACTTTATGCCTCGAAGCAAAGTAGTGCACGAGGAGTTAGTGAGTGATTCAATCACTCTGGGGGCTCCGAATGAAACCATTCCAATTAGTGTAGAAAAACCAACCGAACACGAACAAAAACCTAAGGGGCTTTGACATAGTGAGAGGATCAGGAGTCAACTCGAAAGGTATATGTTAAATGGTGAAGCCTTTCTGGCTGAACTGGTTAAGCATGATAGGGATCCTTACACTTAAGAAGAGGCTATGGAGGCTATAGATTCAAAACTCTAGACAGAGGCCATGAACACAGAGATGAAGTCTACAAGAGACTAATCGAGTCTAAGAACTTGTGGATCTTCCTGAAGGGGTAAAACCCATAAGGTGTAAGTGGATCTATAAGAGAAAGAGAGGAGTAGATAGAAAAGTCAAAACCTATAAGGCTAGACTGGTAGCTAAGGAATACACACAAAAAGAAGGAAACGATTATGAGGAAACCTTTTTGCCTGTAGCCATGCTTAAGTCCATCTGCATTCTTTTATCCATAATTGCCAGTCTCGACTATGAGATTTGGCAGATAGATGTCAAGACAACTTTTCTAAATGGCTATCTCAATGAGTCCATATATATGATACAGCCAGACAGGTTCAAGGCTAAAGGTCAGAGGGTAAGGTTTTTAAGCTACTAAAGTCAATTTATGGACTTAAGTAAGCTTCTTATTCTTAGACCATAAGATTTGATTAAGTGGTCAAAAGTTATGGGTTCGCACAAAATGTGGATGAACCATGTGTTTATAAACACATTGAGGATAGGAAGGTGGTTTTTCTACTACTTTGTATAGATGACATTCTATTAATTGGCAATGACGTTGGGGTGTTGTCATCGGTCAAATTATGGTTGACTAAGCAGTTTGACATGAAAGACTTAAGTGAAGCTAATTATGTTCTCGGCATCTAGATCTTTCGGGATAGGAAGAACAAAACGATAGCTTTACCCCAAGTTGGCTACATAGATCAAATTCTCAGGAGGTTTGCAATGCAACATTCCAAGAAATGTGGGCAACCTTCTAGGTCTAGAATTACTCTTTCTAAGAAAGACTCTCCTAAGTCTGATGAGGAAAGAGAATACATGAAGAAGGTGCCTTATGCTTCGGCAGTGGGTAGTCTTATGTATGCCATGCTTTACATATGACTGAATATTAGTTATGCGGTCAGGATTGTAAGTCAATTTCAGTCAGATCCAAGATCGAACCATTGGGTTGTGGCTAAGCATTTTTTCAAGTACTTGAGAAGGACTCGAAGGTATATGCTTGTGTATTCAAGTGACGATTTAACACCTCTAGGATACACTGACTTGGATTTCTAATCTTGTTTGGATTCAAGAAGATCGACTTCAGGTTTTGTGTTTACTCTGGGTAGTGGTGCCATTATTTGGAGAAGTGTCAAGCAAGATTGCACTTTGGATTCAATGATGGAGGCCGAGTATGTGGTAACTAGTGATGCTTCGAAAGAAGTAGTGTGGCTCTGCAAGTTCATTGAGGATCTTCAGATAGTTCTTGGTATGGATAAGGCGGTATCGCCGTTTTGTGATAACAATGTAGCGATAGCTAATGCTAAGGAACCAAGATTTCATAAGAAGAGTAAGCATATTGATCGGAAGTATCATGTGATAGAGGACTTCGTTAAGGGGGGCATGCTTCTGCATGCAAAATCACATCCGAGGACAATTTAGCTAATTCATTCATGAAGACACTGTCTGCAAGAATTTTCGAGAGGCATGTGGAAGCTATAAGGATGCAGGATTTGTCATATTTACTCACTTAGTACAAGTGGGAGATTGTTAGACATGTATGCCCTAAGGAGTAAAAATGTAATATGTGTTTCAAGAATTTTTATTAATAAAGAATTTATTTATTATTCATACACTAAATTGTTGTCCTCTTTACATTCATATTTGTTGAATATATAATAAGCAAACAAAAGTCTGAGACTGTCAATCTAAACCTTCAAAAATTAGGCATATGATGGATAGATTATGCGGAAGGCATAATTCTTAAGATAAGGGTCTAAATCGTAAGATCCACAATTGAGGGAATAAAGTTAGACACTTTATTCATGCAATGTTATGTTGTCTATATCCTTAATAGGAGATGGTTTGTCTTGGCCATCAAAGGTGGACTCCATGAATAGAAATATTGGTGCATTGTCATAGGTGACGATGTATTGGATTGGGACTTAAAGTGTAATTGATTTGGAATAATAATTCTGTCTCAACAAATCAATTCACTTTAGACAATCATATGTGTTGTATCTTAATCCTGAGATAAATAGTGGGCATGTTGTCTTAACTTATGTCTTTTGATGTACTAAAGGGTGACATCTATAATTTATATTGGTACGCATATCGGCACGTTAGAGATATGACTCTTGATAGTGTAGACTTGTTATTTATAGATACGGAATCTATAGCTAATCTTTAGGAGTCGATGATATCCTCTTATGTGCATTATCCTGTAATTGAAAAACTGAAGCGCTTAACCATTTGGATACATAGGTGTAACCGAATGATATACTGTCTTTGGATGGTAAGTTTTCCAATAGTGAGATAATGGAATGTAAGAAAAAAATAATTAGAAAGGTAAAACAGAATTTATCCTTAAGCTGATTATGGATAATCCTGTAGGAATACGAGACATTATGATATATCATGGAAACTTAGCTATTCGGGCTTCGTAATTCTATGTAGTTCAAAAGTGCAGCTCTAAGCTTTTAGTGGAATAACGTTCGAGTTAATAATTACGAAATGTATATCTGAGATATTGGGTTCCATAATTATCAAGAGCTTGAACTATATAGCTCTATCAGGTCTCTTTTACTAGCTCATAATAAATCTTATAACGATACGACATACTTTCCTAATAAATTGGCACTTATGTTAAATTATTAGATTGGTTAAAATTCAATAGGATCAGATAATTCATGTCTGTTTATCTGTTAAATAAATTTTGTGTAAATTAATTCAAGATAAACTTGTTGAATTATCAATAATATTTATTTTCTCAGAAATTATCTAGATATGGTTGTTTTAATTAGATAAATTCTTTATTGGGTTATTTGACTTAAAACTGAGGCTTTATCCAAAGAATCTCAGGTGGAAAATAAAAGATTCGTGTGGATCATTTATCATAAGTTCAATGGCCGATCTTCAAGTTTGGCCTATTGATGGAGTAAGTTCGACAAGCCGATATGCTAGTTCAGCCTGCCGACCGAACGATAATCTAATCAAGCATTTTTTTCACGATTTTATCAGATATTGATCCAGATTTGACTTTTTGAGGCCTTTTCTAATAAGGACTAACCCTTGGGTCTAACATTTATAAATAGGAAGTGAGACTTCATAGTTATTTAGGCCAGTTGAGGGATCAAGAGTGAGCACTCTATTTTGTGAGTCTCTAAAACTCTCCTAAAGAGCTATTGTTCACAAATCATGAACGATAGTCCTGGGTATTTCTTAATTTGTTGGAAGGAGAGTCACTAGGGAAGACCTGTATGTTGTGCGCCCACATGCACTCCAATCATGGATAGAGAATAGCAAAGAAGGCCAGTTGGTTGAGGGTCTTCCGGAATGTTCTTCTCTTCATCGATTGTAGGAGCTCTTCAGCATACAAGGTTAGTAAGATATGGTTAATTTATGCATATAGTATGTCAAACTTATGTTTTAAAAAATACTCTAATTAAACAAATTTTAAATTTCTACTGCGAACTATTTTTCTAACAATTCCTGAATAATACCTTTAAGAGGATAACATTAACTCTTTGTTAAAAGACTATGGATTCCGTGTCTGAAGATTGTGCTCTCATTGAATATAGGTTGTATCTCCAACATACCGACAATTGAGCCTTTGGTCATTGGAACTCCTATAAACACGGAGTCATGTATTCATTTTAGGATCAAGATCACACATAAATGATTGTCAAAGTGAATTGATTTAAGATAAATGGAATTATTATTATTAAATCAATTACACTTTATGTCCAATTTAATGTACGACCACCACTAGGTCTACCACACTAGTGTTTTTACCATGGAGTCAATCTACTCTGACAACCTAGATAAACTATCTCCAATTGGACATAGATCCCTACTACTACCTTGTCATGTATAAAATGCCCAGCTAAATACATAGAATGTAGACTATATTATTTAGACTATAAGTTTTAGTTTCATATCTATACCGCATATAAACTCCATATATCTCTGATCCCAAGATTTGGTTATAATAGTGATGGAACACATGTTTGTGTCAATGCTTAACATAATAATGAAAGCAATATGAGGACCATTATTAACACATAAAATATTTACATTATTTTTTATTTATTTAATCCAAAATGTCAATAATTACAAATAAAATATATGTTCCTTAGGGTACCAATCATAACATAGAATTGTCACCAAGGGAAGATCAATTTTAAAACATGCTAAACCAAATTATCTTTTCGGAGATCCAACTCTATACATGATGTATTCCTTCCTAGGGATTAGAACCATTATGTGTTACTTATGGACTAATGATAAAAGTCTTAGATCTTCTCTTCAAAAACCTTCCCTACTCAATATTTTAGAAAATAAGGTTTTATGTTAATGCATGAACAATTTTTAATGAGCAGCACTCCCTATTCTTCATGGCATGTTATCAACATACATGGCAAAATATATTATAAAGCAAACAAGCAACGCAATAAGCAAAGCTACAAGCAATGTAATAAATAACTACACTATTATGATTCTATCCTAGAGAAAAGAAAATAAAGATTACAAAATTTTAACCAAAATATATTGTCGATTATTCATCTTGTATTTTCTCATTGTATCCTTCTTCATATAGCGTCTGTCTTCATTATTTTATTTTCTAGTTATCATAAAATTTTCAAGTTTTTCTCAAAATTGTTTCATAAAAAAACTTCCAAAAAACAATCAAAGCGTTGGGCAGTCGACTACCCATAAAAGGGCTGGTCGATCGGTTTTGTCTGACAAACTGGCTGTAACATTGAGCCTAGTCAACCGAAGTACCTAGAGGGCAGTCGACCAACCTGACGTAGACCCAGACCTAAGAATATTTTTTCTCGATTATTTTTCAACTTTTATTTTTAATAACAATTAAAAAACTTACTAAAAATTCTATAAACATAGAAAAATAATAAACTTGCAATCATCTCTATCCTCAAGATCCGCATCCAATATTTTAGTAGAAATTTACAACCTAAACCTATACCCTTTTTGACTTCCAAAATTTTTAGAAAAATAAAATAACAACCCTAGACGGTGATGACAAACTGCCATTTAATTATATGAAAAGCCAAGGTACACATTCTAACCTGTAAGGAACCATAACCAACAAAAATTTATTAATTAAAATAATAATTAAAACATAAATTTAATTAATAATAATTAATTAATAAACATTCAGTATATAATCTCAATGACAAAATATAAATATATAGAACCTTAGAGTGCCAACTTTCTAAAAAAATAATTAATTCAAGCATAGAGAGATTAAGATCACATAATTTATGTATATAGCATGGCCACAAACTTCAAAAAATCAAGTCTCTAATACCAATTGTTGGAAAAGGAGTAGCAATAGATTTTAAAATTTTTTTATAAATAAAATCTTTTCCATAAACGGTTAGACATGTTATATACGATAATTTAATAAAAGATCTTTTCATACCTTGTAAAATCGGAATAGCATTTGTGACAGAAGGTTGTATGACAAAATTACTACTAAGAATCTCCTCCTAAATAGCCGCAACCAAATGGTCTTCTCTGATATTCTCCTTTTCATGATATGAGTACGAGTGGGCACACGTCAATTGATTTTCCCTCAGTAACTACTCCCCACAATTATAAGAGAACAATAAGAATTATTGTTCCAGATGTTGAACAATAATACCTTAGAGTGACACAATTTCTCTCTCTAGGAATTTCTCTCTAAACCCCTCAAGTGACTTCACTTATGATGATTTAACCATAGGAACATGTTTCCTACTTATAGTGGTTGGATTAGGACTCATTCTTATTAGATTAGGCTTTGAAATTTGAATTAGGGTCAACTCCTGCAACTAAAGCCATGTTAGAAGTGGATCGGGCCTGGTTGACCGGCCTACATTAGGTTTGGTGGACTGGGCTGACGTGACAGACACGACCACATGTTTTTTCAACTCCTAGAAAGCTACCTAATATGCTGTTTAAACCGATTAGATAATACCTACTTTATTTGACCTGAGTATCTTTCATAAAGCCTCAGTTTTAGTTTAAATAACCCAAGAGAAAAGTTATCTGATTAAAACAGTCATATACATATGATCTTATACTCAAATAAAATACATTTCACATAATTCAATATGTTTATCTTGAATTAATTCATAAAATTATTTCAACCAATAAATTAAACATGAATTATTAAATCCAATTAATCGAATTTTAACTAATCTTAAGAACAAACATAAGTTATCAATGTAAAATCATGCCTTATCTTTATAGGAAAATATGTGAGCTAGCAAAGAGGACTCAATAGACATATATAGATCAAGCTCCTATAATATAAAATCACATTCCTCAACATGTCTGTTTTATAATTATCAACTTTAAAGCTTAAAGCTGTACTCTCGAACTATATATAAATTAGGAAACCTCAATACGTTAAACGTTCATGACATATCATAATGTGTAATATTCCTATAGGATATTCATAATTGACTTAAGGATAAATTCCGTTTTACCTTCTTGATTATATGTCTATTATGTTCCATTATCTCAACATTGGAATATTTACTATTTATAATCAATATGAATAGTATACCATTTGGTATCATACATGTATCTAAATGGTTAAGCGCTCTAGTTTTCAATTACAGGATAATGCCTATAAGAGAAAATCATTGACTCTACAAGAAAGCTGTGGATTCCAAACTCATGAATAACGAGCCTACATCATTCAAGAGTGATGTTTCTAATGTGCTGGTATGTGTACCTTTATATAATTCATGATGTCTCGTTTTGGTACATCAAAACACATAAATCAAGAATATGGACCCACTGATTCATTTCAGGATTAAAATGTAACACATGATTGTCTAATTTAAACAAAATTATTAAATAAATCAATTCATCTTTAGTCCCAATTCAATATATTAATACTAATGCTTATATATCAATGCTCCACTCGTGGAATGCCACTCTGATGACCAAGACAAGCCATTTTCTATTAGGGTTATAGACAACATAAAAATCTTAACATGAATAAAGTGCCCAACTTTATTCCCTCGATTACAAGCATTCTATATTTAGACTATCACCTTAAGATTTATGTCTTCTATATAATCTATCTATCTATCATATGAACGATCCAAAAGGTTTAAATTGACAGTCTTAGACTTTTATTTGCTTACTATACATTTAACATAAATGAACTTAAAGAAGATATTTAAATATATGAAGTAAATATTAAATTCTTTATTGATTAAATGTCTTAAAAACAATTACATCATTTAATCTTTAGGGCACCAAGTCTAATAAGCTGATATTTGGAAATAGGAAGTTACTTCATGCTCAAATGTAGGGATAGGAAGCCTCATGCCTGACTTGATAAACTATATGCATATAGATCCAACTGTCATTTTGATTGTCTGCTTGTTCCTTTAGACATAGTAAATGGATTTAAATAGATTTTTGAATCCCAAACTTCGTTCAGATCCTTATTAAGTCATCACTCTTAATGGTTGATTTAGGATTCTTTTCAAAGAAAGGAACCTTTTCATTAGGTATTTGAACACCCGAGCCTGTTCTAAGTGGTCAACATGTTTGACTCAATTTGTGGTGCATGCAGGCCTATTTCTCTCCGCTTCAAGAGTACTTGATTTGTTCATGATAGCCTCAACCTCTCTACTGCTTGCTACACCACCAAGTCGAGAGTTCCATTCGAGTTTAGATTGTTGAATTGCTTCGTCAATCTCTCAATCGTCATTGCTTTCCCATCCATTTCCATTTTCGCTCAATGACAAAGATTCGCTATTAACATCAATGGGTTTCTTTTACATCATTTTAGGGCAAACAAAGTAATCAAGGAAAATCTAGGGCAAGTTGGATTGAAAAGTTGCAAGAATCAGGAATTTGAAGAACTTCTAAAGAATCTATTAATTTCTTACGCTATGACTGCCAAACAACCTAAAAACTCCTAAATTTCTTAAGAAAACTTTAGGAAAATGCATGGAAATGTATTGGAATAGAAAAAAAAATCTTATAGAGTCAAAAATGAAAAAGAAGGGAATTGGAGAAGAAATCTTACTTGTAAGAACTTGGGAGAACTTGGAAACTTGGAGAATTCTTGAGGCATGAAAAGTTAAGAATGTGAAAAGTGAAATAGGGAGAGAAGAGTAGGGGTTTATATTGTTTGAAGCTCAAAATAAATAGCTAATATCTGATCTATGGAAAATGATCTAATGGCTTGTATTCGATGTTTTTTCAAGTTCCTACTTAAATCGAGGCCTTTTCTGATCAAATGTAGGTGACTTAGTGTTACATAGATATTTTGAAATACACCAATGTAATTGTACCATGTGTATATGTCATTGACACTCACATCTTCCTAAGGAAAGGTCATGATGCCTGGGGGTAAAGGCAAGATTTTGTGCCAAAAAAAAAAGCAAGGAGTGATCAATGTAAAAGATGATTATTTGATAGATGTGATCAATTACACTCCTATAGTCATTCTTAATCAACTAAGGAGTAGGAGACTAACAGTTAAGTTATGATTTGGATGAGCCTAAATCAAAGAGCAAGGCCCAATAGGTGCAGCCCATCGTGTGATTGAAATAGGCCAAGCCCATTCGATCATGCTAATTAGGATTGTTTGCTAGGAAGGTTCATCATGTTTGATCTAGACAAGTTAGCATTATTTTGTTTGACAAGTATATGTTGTTTAATATGCTTGATATAAGGACAGTCGAAGATGGTCAAGGATTAGACATGCAATTACAACACTTCGCTCATTGGAATCGACATGTTGCATCTAAGCTCAAAAGTGACAGGGAGATCCACTAACTCACTTAGCAAATCATGAAACATGACCTAAAACTTGCACCTAAAAATAAGTTGACACGTGTCCCACTACCTCAAGCACTATAAAATCCATTTTTCCACCAGTTGAAGACTATGATCTAAAAAAGAACCTCTATAAATAAAGGTTAGAGGAATCATATTAGGGCATTCAAATTTAGAACCAGACTCCTACACACATACTAAAACCACCATAGCAATTATCTATCATTCACTTAGAAGCTTTCACTAGTTTATTCACTTTCAATCAAAAATCTTGCATCTTGTACTGAGTTCATCATATAGTGAAGAAAACTCTAGTGGATGCATCTCTATTCAAAGAGTGAACCATTATAAAGTGTGATATCTTTATTTCTGTTACACTTTACTAACAAATTCAATTACCTAATTAGTTGTCATCATTACCAACATTCTTACCTTTTTTTTTTTTTGAGTTTGCAAGAACCTAATAACAATGATTAGAGGGCCCAATTACTCTTAATTCATCAACAAATCTTATTCCAACTTAGTTTAGTTTAATTGTCGATCCAACGTCTATAATAAACAATTATATAAATGTTTAAACTTACTGTCAACATTTAATATATAAGGTTACAAATAATTAATGTATATAATTTAAGAGTATAGCCTTGGTTTTCGATAGTGGCACAAATTGAATTTAATAATTCTTATTAATTTTATTATGAGATAATTAAAAATAAATAATTATTGGAGCTTAAATTATATATGTCCATTGAGTCTTTTTACTAGCTCTATAACATTCTTTCATATGGATTAATGGATATTTCCTAAATTTTTTCTGACCTGTAAGGGTAGAATTGTAAATTCACACCACATAAATTGGCATTGTATGTGGCGCCTACTATTTACTTTAGGAGCACATATGGCGTGTTTTCATGTGGTGTGGTTGTTATCACAGTGCAGAAAAATATCTTTTTTAAAAGTTGAAATAGATACTGCATAGTAATTTTTTTTTATTAGAAATTATAAATAATTAAAAAAATAATGAAAGATATTTACTTTAAAAGTTAAAATAAGTAATATCTTAGTTTGAACCAAACTCAAATCTCGGACAAATACTGGATGGATAAAAAATCACTCTATTTGAGGTAGTTAGGATATGTGTCATTCTCCTATTAGAGATATGATAGATAATGACTACCACTAGGGGGGATAGCTGTGATTTTTTAGAAAGAAACTCAGTGAGATTCTATTTCAAAACACCTAGCATCAATATATCTATAAATATAGACCTCAAAAGCTCTATTTTTTGTAGACTTTTCTTTGGTCTCGATCTAGTCTTCTTATTGCTCTCTCATTAGAGCAATAAAGAATTTCAGCCGAGAAGAGTTCAAAGGACATATTCAAAAGGTTTTCCAAAAAGTCTCACTCATGCCAACAAACCAGTTGACTTAGAAGAAGGAGAATAAAAATGAAGATCTGAAGATTTTAGAGCACTTGAAGTTTATATTTTATTCAATTATTATATATAGCATCATGGAAAGGATCCTAAAAGTTTTAAAAAAAATTTAAAATCCTACTCTGCTACGTTTTTCACTGATTTTATTAACATTTTTTGGACAAAAGAGAAAGTAGCAAGAGAAAGCATGAGAGAAGGAAAGAGAGGAGAGGGTTTCTTTTGAGAGAGAGGAATTTAAAACTATATTTTTAAGCATGAGCTATTTTGGGCATATAAGTGCATCTAAAAACATCTATTTGACTTTTTTGCTATCTAATAAACTTTTGTCTAAAATGTGATACTAATTTTAGTAATTTATAATATATATGTTATTTCCCTCATAATTATGCAGGATGCTATTTATTTTGGATGTGGATTGATTTATGTCTCACCCAACAAAACTATTTGATAAAATGCCACATGGTAGAATAAAAACTAAATTAAAAAGAAAATGTATCCTTATTAGGGTTATGTCTTTCTAGCTTACTTTCCCATCTTTTTCTTCCCTCCGTCCTTCAGCCGGCCCTCTTTTTTTCTCTTTGCGTTAACACCGTCGTTGCAGTTACCACTGAAAAACAACACCGACCAGTCCAATGAGAGCCGCACGACAAGCATAGCTAACTCTGGGAGTTATGTGACAAGCAACTCATCTCTGTTCTATGATAGATCTGGCATCGACTCTAAGAGCCGCACAACGTGTAACTTGTCTCCTTTTGTTCTTTTGTAAGAAATCCAACGTTAACTCTAGAAGCCACCTGATGAGCAACTTGTCTATGTTCTCCTACGACAGTTCCAGTGTCAACTCCAGGAGCTGTGAAACAAGCAACTCGTCTTTGTTCTCCTATGATAGATTCATCGTCTCCCATGGTAGATCCGATGCCTTCGCCTTGCATCGTCCTTTTTCTCCTCGGGTAGCTCCAGTAATGGAGGTCTGAGCTTGGCTCATCATAATGTTCAAGTTTGTGTTGTTTTAAATTTTTTTCTATTTTTCTATGTGATTAGCCTTTTTATTATTTTTATTTTATTATTGTGTTTATTGAGGGTATATTTGGTACTAAAAAAATAAAATGATGATATGGTGTGATATTTTTTACAATTAGTTTTGTTAATGGCATAAACTAATCTAAGCTTTTTTTTGTGGCATATATGTAAAGAACCTGCTATTCTTCGGCCTTCTAATAGGTTTCAATTACTTGTGAAATGCGAAGGAAGGCCCTGATATTTGCAATTTATATAGGTATATATATTTAATGTTGTAAGATTTTCAAAAACTAAAAGTAAGGTAAGATGAGTATATACCCAATTTTATCTATGTTGAGCAAAGAATTAATTTAACACATTTTAAGATAATATTGAATGAGAAAAAGAAGGAAAAAAATCTTAGTGTTTAGGAAAGAATTAAATTTAGGGTATAAATCAATTAATAACTAATGGTTTTTGGGTAGTCAGTTTCTAATTGAAAGCGGTCCTTTTTCTAAAAAAAACCAAGCAGTAAGCTAAGTATGAAAGTAGTTAGTCATTTTTGTTAGTTTTAGGAGCCTTTTTTGTCAATTTTTGGAGACAATAATCAAGTAGTTGACATGTAGTAACCTAAAAGTTTACAGGTAATAACCTAGTAGTTTATAAGCAGTGACATTTTTTGTTTGTAATGATGATCATGATGATAGTAGTAGTAGTAGTAGTAGTAGTAGTAATAATAATAATAATAATAATAATAATAATGAGGGAGAATAAGGGAAATAGTAGATTTTTGAAACTTTTTAAAGCAAATAATAAGTTTTAAAAATATTTGTAATAAATAGTATAACTATTATAACTACTATTGCTACTACTACTAATACTATTATTATTAGCATCATTATCATTATTAGGATAAAAAATATATAAAGGCCTTGGTCGCTTGTATTTAAACTGAGACCAAACACTTATTTCGACAATCGAGCTGCCATCAACTTGGCATTTTGGTTTCTAATCAAAACAGTCGGTTTTCTTGTTTGTTAGGATTTTGGTTTATTGGTTTTTTAGAACACCGCTAAGTTCAATCTCTATAATCATCCAATAAAAAAGGCATTTCTATAGATTCTTTTAAAGTAGGAAATATACTCCCATTAATTCACATCTTTAGTTTTGTAGTATCCTATTTTTTTTTCAATTTTCCCCATTTTAAGTTGATGTCTTGATCAAAGAAAAAGTGATAGCATCAACATTATAGTGTTATGAAAAAAAGGATAAATCTCCACAAACAAGAAGCGTAGTTATTGTCCAACTGATGACTTTGATTAGTAAAGAGATAAAGAGAGGCATGTTGGAAAATAAGTATGTAGCAAAATTTAAAAATTTCTAAATAAAGTCCGTTTTCATAAACGAGTTAGATATGCTATATACAATAAATTAGTAAAAATCTTTTGTACCTTCGTTAAATCAAAACCACACTTTTGACAGGAAATCATATAACAAAATTGCTACTGAGAATTGCATCCAAAAGAGCCTCAACGAGCTGGTCTTTTTTGCTATTCTCTTTTCTATGACCGGAGTACGAGTGGGCACATATCATACAATCTTCCTTCTGGTAACTTCTCCCCATAATCACATGAGAATAATGAGAGTTACTGTTCTAAATGTTGAACAATAATTCTGTAAAGTAATAAATTTTTTCCCTTTAGAAAATTTCTCTCTAAACCTTTCAAGTGACTTCACTTATGATGAAAAACCATAGGAAAATATTTCCTAATTATAGTGGTTAGATGGAGGACTCATTCTTATCATATTATGCATCAAAATGAGAATTTGGATCAACTCTTGCAGCTAAACCCACGTTAACATGGATTGGTGATATAGTAGGGATGGTTGACTGCCTTATACTAGGGCCGGTTGACCGACGCATCAAGGCTGATGTGCCTGCAGGTTTTACTAGCTCAGAAGAGCTATCCTATCCACCTATTTGAACCGATCAGATAAACCTATTTTATTTGACTATGGTATCCTTCATAGAGCTTCAGTTTTAATTCAAATAATCCAATACAAAAGTTATTTGATTAAAACAGTCCATACAGATAATCTCATATTCAAATTAAATATATTCAAATAATTCAATATGATTATCTTGAATTAATTTGTAAAATTAATTCAATCAATAAACTAAACATGAATTATTAAATCCAATTAACCAAATTTTAACCAAAGAATTAATATAAGTTATCAATATATCAGAAAAACATGTCGTATTGTTATCTAAAAAGTATGTGAGCTAGCAAAGAGGGACTTGATGACCATATATACATCAAGCTCCTATAATTATAAAATAACATATTCCCGACATGTAAATTTTATAATTATCAACTCTAAAGTTATTCTACTAAAAGCTTAGAGCTGCACTCTCGAACTCTATATAAATTACGAAACTTCAACAAGTTAATCATCTATGACATATCATAATGTGCAATATCTTCATAGGACATTCATAATCGGTTTAAGGATACAATTCTATTTTTAGCCTCCTGATTATATTTATCTTATGTTCTATTGTCTTACCACTAGAATACTTATTATTCATTACTAATTCGAGTAGTGTACCATTCAGTTACACACTAGTATCCAAATGGTTGAGTAGTCTAGTTTCCAATTACAAGTTAATATCTATAAGAGAATATCATTGACTCTACAAAAGAGCTGTGGATTCCATATATATAAATAACAAGTCTAAATTATTTAAGAGTTATGTCTCCAATGTACTAGCATACATATCTTCATATAATTTAGGCTGTTACCCTTTGGTATATCAAAAGACACAACTCAAGAATACAAATCCCATTGATTTATTTCAAGATTAAAATGTAACATATATAATTGTGTAAAGTGAATTGATTTATTCAAATAGAATTATTAACTAAATCAATTTATCTTCAGTCCGGATCCAATATATTGTCACCAATGACAATATACCAATGTCTCTACTCACGAAGTCCTACTCTGATGACCAAGACAAGCCATCACCTATTAGGGATGTAGACAATATAATAACCTTAACATGAATAAAGTACCCAACTTTATTATCTCGATTGTGGACTATTTTTATTTAGACTATCACCTTAAGATTTATGTATTTTGCATAATTTTTTCATCATATGTATGATCTTAAAGGTTTATAATGACAGTCTCAGACTTTTGTTTGCTTATAATAAATTCAACATAAATGAATATAAAGAGGACATCTTTGATATATGAAATAAATATTAACCTTTTTATTGATTAAATGTCTTAAGAAAATAATTGCATCATTTAATCCATAGGGCACCTATTCCACAAAGGCAAGAGAGCGAAAAGCAAGCCAGATCAAAGCCCATCTAGAGTACTTGGTCATTTGAGCTTTGAGTTCTTGTTTTATCTAGAGTTGCTCTTTTGAAAGAATAGAGTAAATAATAGCTACGTACTAGAAACTAGTCTCTAACAAGATGTGCTTTTGAGTCTAGATTTCTATATTTGAATGCTATGGTTAGTGTGCTAGCTGGATTGACTCTCTACTTGCTCAAAGGCTTGTATCCCTTTTCACTTCAGTTAATTTTAGTTAACTAATTAGCTAAAAACCTATTTTGCTTGATACCTAGCTTGCTTTCCTTATGTGCTTGAAAACATGTCCTTCCACCCATACTAACTATCCATTCTATCTTCTACATTTTCAATGCTGTGTTGTGATCATAGCGCAATCTTGGGTAAATCCAAGGGGTGTTGACATTTCTAAATAGCTTATAAGCCTTGAAGCAAAAAAAGAATCAAATTTCAACAGTTGCATGCTTGTTCAAAAAGAGACGAAAATTGTTACTACAAGTTCTTTAATTGACGGTTCTTCAATTATCCACATCTTGTGGATCATCCTATTAATGAATTGTGACAACATTAATTAGGACCAATAATAACCATGGAATTGATACTACCGAGACTCTGGGCATGCACTAAAAGGACTAAAAAAGCTCCTTGCTACCTCTCATAATGTGAGCCTAAGATTTGAAATCATGACTATATAAGCTGCCACTACAACACACGGTGGCTTTCACGCTACCTTTCTACCTCAGTTGATTGGATGGATAGATGTTGAAGCCTTTTGACATTGTTATTTAAATGTCATGGAAGAATATCAAGTTTGGCTTTTGACGTTAGTGACTGACGTCAATAATGCCTTTTTTTAAAAAAATTTAAATAAGATTGTGTTTGGTATGGTGGTTAAAACCATCGATTAGAACTGTAAACATTGGAGCATCTGAGAGCTTTACACTATAGTAACTTTTTACTTTTACTATAATATGTGAGAGCTTATACTATTCCTAGCTAAAAAATTGTTTAGAATCAACTTTGTCAAATAGGCTATAAGCCAACCAATAGTAATGTTATTATAGTAAATAAAAAGAGCTTCCCCTTTATCAGAAAAAAATAAGGGGTTTGGATAAAAGGGTTAAAGAAGAAGTATATATCTATTAGTAGACTCAAAAATCTCAAAATTGACTAAATGGCCTAAAAGCCATGTCATCTAAAGCAACTTAAAAGAAAATACCAAGTAGGAAAGCCACCTCAGCAACAAAATTAAAGGAAAAAAAAACCAACCGAACCTGAATCCCTAAAGTCCTAATTTGGAATTCCCCCATTTTTAGCTCCTTCCACTCGGCTTCAAGCTATGAGCTTTTCTTCTTCAATAAATGATTTAGGCCGCTTCTCATCCCCCTCATTCTTCTTCTTCTTCCTCTTCTTCTTTTTTCTGTCTTCTTCTTCTTCTTCTCTTCAATCCCAAATACAAACACAGGGACATGGATTAAATCCCTAGCAGCTTATCTTCATTGATATACATGAGGTATTTTTTTCAATTTTATTGATATACTGAAAACATCAATTAATTAGAGAATATTGTATGAATTTGTTTGCTTGTGAATTTTTTGTTTTTGATTTTTGTTTGTTTCGGGGATCTTTATAGGCTGTCTTCCTCTTGGGAAAATTAGATTAAATCCAAACACATGACCTAAATCTATAGCAGCTCATCTCCATTGAACACTAGGTTTTTATTTAATTTGATTGATTTACTCACATTGGTTTATTGAGTTATTCTATTAAATCGAAACAATTTGTACTTTAATGGATGTTGATAGCATGTGAATTTAGTAGAAGGTTTATGAGAGAAAATTTTGACCAAGTTTCCATGGGAAAAAAAAATTTGAAAGTCACCTTTTTGATGATCCTACTAGATTATGATTTTCTTTGTTGTTGAAGTATTCAAAAATAGGTGTTTTTGGCAAGCATCAGTCATTTATCTAGCCGTCCATTTGTTCATTTATAGTGATTCAGATATTTAATTTGGTTCTTATTCATTTCTATGTGCCTGATATGTCATATTCAAATTCTATAGGTTCTTGCAAGATAGAATTTTTAAACTCTACATCACAGCTTATAGAGCCTCTAGAAAGTCAAAAAATTGCAAGATTTAGCTTGTAGTATACTAAGACAGAGGACAAGCCTGATGGCCCAAAGCATTGGGAAGCCAGATTTGCTGGGCGTCAGAGTATGTAGGAAAGAGAAAAATCATTCTCTTGTCATGATCAAAAAATAAATTGTGGCTTTATCAAAGGTCCTAAAAGGATCTCCAAGTACTGGATTTGATTTAGTAGAAGATAATCAAAATCATTGTTTAAAAAGGCGCTCGAGGCGTACGCCTCGAAGCGCGCCTCAGATCGAGGAGTAAGAAATGCTTTTCAAGGCTTAAGCCTCAATCATTTTCATGAGGCTTAAGCCTTTTTCTTTTGAGGCGCACGCCTTAAGGCGTTTTCGCCTCAAGGCGATTGAGGCATGCGCCTCAATGGATGGACGTCTGTTGGGCTTCTTTTCAGCCTAATTTTGTCTCTTAAAGAAAAAAAAAAAAAAAAACCCAACCCAATAGTCAAGTTGGGGTTTTTGCTGATAAAAGCAAGAGAGATTTTAAAAACCTAGCATACTCTTCTGCTTCAACGTTTCTTCATCAGCCGCATCTTCTGCTTCAACATTTCTTCATCAGCCGCATCTTCCTCTTAGCAGCGTCTTCCTCTCAGCAGTGTCTGCATCTTCCTCTCAGCAGCGCCTCCATCTTCCAAGCCTTCTCCCATTTGAGCAGCAACGTGGGACTGAGTGACGACCTCCTCTCCCAGGTTTTTTTTCCCTTTCTTTTATTTTCTACCGTATTTTTTTTTCTCTTATCTACTGCTGCAAATGCTGTTATTTAGAGCTGCTTCAATAGCTTCCCTCAAGATAAACATGTAGTGTACTGCATATAGTATGGAGGATGGCTTTGGGGCTGTGTACTGCATATTGTTATACATGGTGGTTCAGTGAAGCTTCCTCTGCTTTCTTTCTTATGTGTAGAACTCTCCACAGCATATATTACTTTTGACTGAATCAAATTCTAAATATGATGTTTGGAAAGTTTAGTCTCATACTGAAATTTGGTTTCGATAGAAGTTGTGTTTGTGTAACACTGAAAATTGCAGAAACTTCTTGGTACTGGCTCGATTTTTGTAATTTAACATTGTGAAATGTTGTTACTTGGTTAATCACTTATTTATCTTTGTGGGGGTTTGACATATAAATCATTGCAGCTTTGGGTAGGTCATGGAAGTAGGGCAGCTGAAGAGAAACAATTTTGTGACAACATCTTGCTCCATTCTACAGGATTGAAGAGGTGTTAGCATTATATTTTAACCATTATTTCCTTTTCCTATGACCTGTGTGTTTAACAATAGGTAACTGCTATTATGAATGTTGTTTCGTGGAAGGCGGAGAACTTGTTTGCCACATGCATTGTTGTTTGAATGTTTCTGTTGGCTGGTTGAAGAACTAATTATGTTTACAAGTTGATGGGAAACATGCTTTATATGTGTTACTGTTAATCAAAATGCAAATCAAGTAATTTAAGGTTCTTTTTATTATTAATAAAGGCCTTTTCACATTTTGTCAGAACATGGATGTTGAATTTTGTTTTGTCACGGTATTATTTCTACACTCAGGCATTGTCTGTTCCATCCATGTTAGCTTATGAAGTAATTACCTGGTTTTTTCTTTTCTTCCAGCTCATAATAGCGACGATTCCTGATCCACATCTGGGCAAGCGCCCAAGTATTGTAACAGAGGATAATATTCAGTTACTCTTTGACATACAATAGAAGGTAGTATAAGTGCTTGGGTTACTTCTCAATGAGCTGGCTACCTATTGAACCGGGCCTTGATCTTTCCCTATTTTCCTTTTTTTTTTTCCTGGTTTTTCAATTTATATTATTGGTGGAACTGTTTATTCATAGACTCATGTATTATTGTTGTGTAGCTGAGAGTGAAATGCTTTCTTCTCATGTTTGTGATGTTTTGAGAGCGATTGTGTGTGATGCTTTCTCTATTTTTGTTGGAAAAAGATTTGTTACTTTTATTTCTATGATAGTTATTTTGTTTGGTCCAATAGTTATTTTGTTTTTCACAAAAAAAAAAGATAATAGTGTGCTATATAGCAGTAGCATTTCTTTTATGATATGAAATATGAATAATAATAACATATTTATTTCTTTTTCTTTTAATGTATTTTTTAAATCATTTTTTCAGTTATAACGGTTGGTGGTGCAAAGAGAAAGGATCCCGCTTGGAAATACGGTACTGAAATTGAATAGAATGCTAAAAAAGGCTATGTCTATTTAGAATGCAAGTTTTGTACAAAGAGGATAACGGGAGGTGTTAAAAGATTGAAGGATCATTTGGCGGGCACACGCCATAATGTTGGACCATGTCTAAAAGCGCCAGATGAAGTGAAAAAGGAATGTCTTGATTATTTAAAAGGTTATTCTAATGCAAAACAAATAGCTCATAAGAACATGGAAGAAATGATTTCTAGTGGTTCCTATTTTGGAAGTGCTCAAGAAGCAGCAGGTTCTTGTCCCGGTGATAGTAGTGGTGCTTCTTCAAGGGAAACTCGTGGACCTATAGACCGATTTGTTGCACAAGTAAACGATGAGAAGAATAATGATTCTCCACCAATCTCTCTGACTTCTGCAAAAGAACTTCGAAACGCGGTATGTTTAGACATTGCAAGATTCTTTTATGACAATGCAATTCCATTCAATGTGGCAAGGAGTCCCTCATTTCTGAATATGCTTCGATCTGTTGGAAATTATAGTCGAGGGTTGAAACCTCCTAGCATGTATGAGCTTCGAACATGGTTATTGGATGAGGAAGTAAAGACCACACAAATGATGGTTGATGAAGTGAATAAGACATGGCCTGAAACAGGGGTAACAATAATGTCAGATGGTTGGTCGGACATCAAACAAAGGGGTATAATCAACTTCCTTGTCAATAATCCTTATGGTACTGTGTTTTTGAAATCTGTTGATGCTTCTGCTTATGTTAAAGATGCACAGTTGTTGTTCAACATGCTTGATGAAGTTGTTGACGAAGTGGGAGAAGATATTGTTGTTCAAGTGATAACAGATAATGCAAGTGCATACAAGGCTGCAGGAAGGATGTTAATGGAGAAAAGGAATAATCTTTATTGGACTCTGTGTGCTGCCTATTGTATTGATTTGATGCTTGAGAGGCTTGAACAATTACCACAACACAAGAATGCTTTGCTCAAAGCAAAGAAGGTAAGCAAGTTTATTTACAACCGTTCATGGGTGTTAAGTTTGTTCAGGAAGCATAGTGATAAAGAAATTGTTCGACCGGCCGTCACAAGATTTGCCACTACTTTTTTGACTATACAAAGGGTAAAAGAGTTGAGACAACCTTTAGAAGCTATGTTTGCTTCTGAAGAATGGAGTAAAAGTTCATGGGCGAAAAAACAAGAAGGAAAAGAAGTGAAGAAAATTATTTCTAGAGATGAGAACTTTTGGCGTCGTGTTAACTATGCTGTTAAAACCACAGGTCCTCTAGTAAAGGTTCTAAGATTGGTTGATGGTGAAAAGACTCCAGTAATGGGGTTTATCTATGAAGCTATGGACAAGGCAAAAGAAGAAATTGCAAAGGAATTGGGGGGACAAGAAGCTTCTTATAAGGAGATTTGGGACATTATTGATGAAAAGTGAGAGCGTCAGTTACATCATGATTTGCATGCTGCTGGGTACTACTTGAATCCTCAGTGCCATTATGACACGAACTTCCATTTAGATAAAGAGATCAAGATGGGTTTATATAAATGCATGGATAGGCTTGTCCCTAGCGAGGATTATATGAAGGTTGATGCTCAACTTGAAGATTTTGATTTGAAGAAAGGAATGTTTGGCTTCAAAGCAGCACAAATGTCCTACACAACACGTTCTCCTGGTAAGATTTGACCCATATATTGTTAATTTTAAAACTTAAATTTGATATAGTAAATTAGTATTAATTCATCCTTTTTTGTTGTTATTGTTGTAACCTAGAGCATTGGTGGTATCAATTTGGAGATGATACACCAGAATTAAAAGCCTTTGCAATCAAAGTTCTAAGTCTTACTGCTTCAGCATTTGCATGTGAACGTAATTGGAGTGCGTTCAATCAAGTGCATACAAAGAAAAGGAATCGATTGCATACCAGTAGAATGAACAAGTTGGTGTATGTTATGTTCAACAAGAGATTGAAAGGCAGATTCCTTAAGTTGAAGTCAAGGAACAATGGTGACGAGAAATTTGATCCTTTGCTTGTTAAAGACACGTCATCAGATAATGAATGGTTAATTGAACAAATTGAAGGAAATGGGCATGAAAATAGTATGAGTGGTGATGAGAATGAAGCAACAATTGAAGGGGATGAGGCAGGTGAAAGTTCAAGATCATCCAAAGGAAAGAAAAAGAGTGGCTCCTAATTAAAGTCAACTCTAACAACAATAGGTAATTATAGAGAATTACATAATTATGTTATTAGCTTATTACTTCATTGGTCACACAGATCACTCAAAATTTTATCAACATTGATGTAGGAACTAAGAAGAAAATGGCGGTGATTGAAGAAGAGGAAGAACAAGAAGAAGATTGGAATGATGACGATGATATGGATTTGGAAGATAATAATGATGAAGAAGATGAGGATGAGGACGAGGATGATGATCGAAACTTCAATTTTTGAGGGCTTTGGACTTAAATTGCTTCGTGTGTATTTTTTTGTTATGGCATAAACTAAGTGTATCTTTTATTTGTTATGACATGTTTATGAATTTTATTCAATTTTATGATTTTTTTTTCATTCGAGGCTTACGCCTCGCCTCGATTAGACAAATCGCCTCAGTTCCCGTTTACGCCTTTTAAAACATTGATCAAAATTACATCAGTAAGTGCCATATTGCCACCAATATTTGGCAATTCATATCGCTTGAGAACACCTACTAGTAAAATGGTATGGAAATTATTTGATTTTAGTTCTCTGCAGTGTATGCACCATTGTTTTTTAATATATATGGTCTTAGCTTCCGCACAACAATGTAAAGCTTCTAGTTGTTTTACATATTGAATGTCAAATTAGGGTATTGCTAAATAAATTATGGTAATTTTTTTCCTGACGTGTTGAACAGGTTAGAAACTTCCAAAATGAATTACAAATGTCCTTAGTATTAGGAAAATGATCGGTGGTGGTGTGATTATGATGAATTTGAAAAGAAAAATTTAACGTTATTCGATCAGCCTATTACTTGAAGGTTGGAATAAACTGACAAAATTTTGCAGCCCTTAGATTACACTCTCTTCTTCATGGCAATGTTGTTGATTAGTTAAACATTACTTAGCCTATTGTCTATCAGGTTAGAGGTTTGGATAGGCTACAGCCCCACCTTTCATTAGTTAAAATTATGGAGGACTTTTTTTGTCAACCCTATATCTGGCAAAAAAAAATCAATTAGAAAGGATAAGGCATGCAATCTTACTGTACACATGGCTATGTGCATATGAATATGATTGGTCGATATAAAGAAGATACACCTAATATGTGTATACTAACTAGATATAGTGTTGATGAGTTTCTCATGACTTATGCTGCATAAGGGTGGTTTGTTGGAGAAGAGGTTTACAATAGTGGTGTGGCCACTTCCATTAGTATTTCTTTCGCTAGTATATTTCTAAAAACTTTATTTGTTCACAAAAAAAAAACCAAAAAAAAAGTTGGTATATATGCTAACTCATATTTACCAAATTACAGCATACCCAAAGCTGAACATTTTAGACACCTAAATTCATTGTCTATGATATACATGTGTATTTGATTCAGTTGTTACTCTTGCAATGTTTCTTTGTTCTGTTTAGGTTAGAATTTTTAATAGCATCTTTTGATTGAACTAGAAACAAAGCCTTGCCTAAACATCATTATTTATATGTTTTTGTAGTTAGATAACTTAAAGGCTTCGTTACTAATTTATTTCGATATTGGAGGACATTGGAAAAAGTTGGAAACTTGTAGGGTGTGGTGTAAGGGGCAAAGTGAAATGAAAGGAATTATGTTAGAAGAAGAGAATCCTAAGTTTAGCATGTTAATTAACAAGATTTGTACAAAAGTTGAAATTGGTCATAGAAATAAGTCATTGAAGATAACCTACGTGCTGCCAAAACACTTAGATAAGATGAAGCTTATTAGAATTACTAATGATGATGACTTGTTAGTTTTTAAGGGGTTACTTAAGTACAGTGGTAGCACAATGCCTCTACATGTTCAGGTGGAAGAAGCAGAAGATATGAATTCTGTTAAACAGGAGATTGTAGTTTGAGAAGAGATTGCCTCGGCTCCTACTAATGAAGAAGAAATTCAAAGAAATCCGCCAGATGATGAAGTTTTTGATTGTGATTTTGTTGATGTAGCTTTAGACAAGAATGCCTCAACTCTTAACGCTATGGGTCCACTGCCTCCACCACAACCACTCATGATTTTAAATGAAAGAGAAGTCGGATCATCCTCAACTTTGAATAGTTTTACATTCAATGGTGGGTCTAATTTACAAGTTGGTGACCACTTAAAAAGCAAGAGAGTTAAGGATGAAACTTCATGTTATAACTTTAAAAGGAAGGTTCAATTTTTTAACAAAAAAATCAAACAAAAATTTGCTTGTAGTGGAGCGTGTGGATCCACATTATAAGTGGCATGTTTGGGCATGTAAGTTGTCATTGTCAAACATGTTTATTATTCATAAGTACTATAGGATTCACTCTTGCTCGCTAGAAAAACATTCATCAAAGCACAGGCAAGCATCATACTCTGTTATTGGGGAGTGCATCAAAAGTCAATTTGTAGGGATACCATAGGGTCCATGGCCTAAATCAATACGGAATTATGTTTGTAGTGAATTTGGAATGGAGTTTAGTTACTACAAAGGTTGGATGGCTCATCAGCATGCAATTAACCTCGTAAGGGGTATGACCGAGGAAAGTTTTGCCATCCTTCCATTGTACTATCATATGCTCAAGTCTGTAAACCACGACACTATTACCCACATTAAGGTAGACGATTCAAACATGTTTAAATATCTTTTTGTGGCACATGGAACTTGCATACGAGAATTTGTTTGCATAAGGAAAGTAATAGTTATCGATGGAACGTTTCTGAAGGGAAAATTTGGAGGCATGCTATTTGTGGCCACTGCTCAAGACAGTGAACGTTGTAGTTATCCCATCGCTTAGGGGATTGTGGACAAAGAAAATGATGCATCTTGGACATGGTTCTTCTCAAAGTTGAAGGAAGTTGTGAAAGATTACGAAGATTTAGTTTTCATATCTGATAGGCATCAAAGTATTAAAAAGGTTGTTGAGACAGTTTATGAGTTAGCACGCCATGGCTATGGCACATTTCATGTGGTGCAGAACATCAAAGCTACCTTCCATTCTAGCAGTGTTTTATCGTTGTTCTTTAAAGCTACTAATGCTTATCAAATTGATGAGTTCGATATCTTTTTCAAGGATCTTTGTTTTGATTATCCACGCGTTGGGAGATACCTACAAGAGCAAGTTGGCAATGAGAATTGGTCTCGTGCTCATTTTAAAGGAAATAGATAGGATATTATGGCCTCAAACCTTGCTGAATCATTGAATGGAATGCTCGAAGATGTTAAAGATAACCTTGTTGTTGCCTTGTTAGGTTATGTGTTAGGAACAATGTCTATGTGGTTTAATGAAAGGCGGACCAATGCCATTGTTACTACCTCAGTTTTGACACCGACAAATGAGAACATACTCCATAACAGGTATGACAAAGTTGGATTTTTATTAGCCAACAAGCTCAATATTGATCAGTACCACATTATAGGTGGAGAGGTTTCTACAATAGTGAACATTAGACTGAGAACTTGTACTGGTCGCGTGTTCAACGTAGATCATATGCCATGTGAACATGCAATTGTAGCTTGTGAGAAGGCAAAAACATCCGTTTATGAATTATGTTCACATTATTACGAGACGAATACATTGGTTAATGCATATGTAGAGACAATTTATGCTATACCAGATTCGGACCAATGGGAGATTCCTGATGATGTTAGGGAAATACACATTTTACTGCCTAATGTTAGGCAAAGACGCTGTAGATCAAAACAAAAAAGAATTCCAAGTACAGGTGAGAGCACCAAGCAAAAAAGAAATAAATGCGCTAGATGCGGACAATACGGGCATTATCAAAAGACTTGTAGGAATGCGCCAATATCTTGATTTCGTTTGTTGCTAAGAGATAATGAATTTTTATGTTTTCAATGAATTAATTGTTAATTGTTCCATTTAATATCATTATTGTCTTGTTCCATATTGTTCTATATAGTGTTTCTTCATATTTTGATTAAATTAAGTTGTTATGTTGCCGGAATTTACAAAACTTATAAATTGAACAGGGTCGATATGGGGCCTGCATGGTATCGACCTCCTTATAATGCCGTTGAATGAGATGTACAAGTACAAAAAAAAAGGTCAATGTGGGGTTTGCATGGTATCAACCTCCTTACAATGCTGTTGACTGAGATGTACAAGTACAAAAGAACAGTGGTCGATATAGGGTTTTCATCGTATCAACCTCCTTATAATGTTGTCCTTTTTATAATGCTATTGATTGAGATGTACAAGTACAAAAGAACAGGGTCGATATGGGGTCTACATGGTATTGACCTCCTTAAAATGCTTTTGACTAAGGTGTACAAGTAGAAACGAACAGGGTCGATATGGGGTCTACATGGTATCGATCTCCTTATAATGCTATTGAATAAGATATACAACTACAAAAGAATAGGGTCGATTTGGGGAGATGTACAAGTACAAAAGAACAGGGTGGAAATGGGGTGTACATGGTATCGACCCCCTTATAATGAAATTGCATGTGCAAAGGGGTCGATATGAGGTCTATATGGTATCTACCTTGCTCGACACATGCAGACCCCATGTAGATACCAAGTAGACCCATGTAGGGCATGGGTGTAGATCCCATGTCAGTCCCATGTAGACCTTGGTGTCTTCTTAAGTAAAAATTCACCTAATCGTACATAACTATACAATTGTCATATTTTAAGAAAAATTATACATGTGGGATTTCTCTACTTGTTCCACGCTTAAGAATCATTGCATAAGAAGGAACATTTTCAAAAGAACATTATCTTCCTACTCTTTAATATTTAACCCATTACGAGGATGAGAGTTAACACATGAGATTAAAAAATATACAAATATAACATTTTAGATGGACATGTCAAGTTAGACTCACTCTAAAGCTTGAGTCGATATGGGTTGATACAGGGTCAACATAAGGCCTACACAATTATACATTCAGGTTTATTAGAATTATATGAGGTCAATATGGGTCGATACAGGTTCGACATAGGGTCTACACATGTAGACCTCTTATCGACCCCATATCGACCTCATTTTTTATTTAAAATATTTTTTGAATTTGTAAGGGATATTGTCAAAATATATTAGTTTACTAATAAACACTTATTAACAAAAATCATTACTTTCATTATGCAACAAGCTCAATATTAATGAGTTCCACGTTGTAGGTGGACAGGTTTTTGCAATTGTGAACATTAGACCCCATGTAGATATAGGTTCGACATAAGGTCTACACATATAGACCTTATATCGACCCCATATCAACCTCACATCGACCTCAATTTTTATTTAAAATATTTTTTGAATTTGTAAGGGATATTGTCAAAATTTCAAGCTGGGGCCGTCAAATGCCCCAACTGAAGTTTTCATTATGCGGAGTGTGTCAATTCTCCATAACCAAAAAAATATTTGTTTACAAATAAACACATATTTTAAAAAAATTAGTACTTTCATTTTGCAATATTAGTTTACAAAGTTTGTCAATCCTCCATAACTGTTTGCACAAAATATAGCAAAGTTGCTCTGTTTTTTTCTCCAAAAAAATTTTGACAGCATAATGACTTATATTAAACAATATCCAAAACCTACAAACACAATCCAAACAACTACAAAACCTGCAAACATAATCCAAACAATTACTTAGTTCTTTATAAATATGACAAAGCTATAATCATTTTCTTCTAGGATCAGTATATGGAGTTTGCATATATTGTGATCTTTTCTAATCCTCTGCAGTATATGTTGTCTTAGCGGTCTTTATATTTGTAGTGGCTCTGGTTCTTCATCATATACCACTATATTGGTGCAATGTGAAAAGAAGGTGTGCGAGGCGAGGAAGGAACGGATGGTGTACGACATAGATCAGGCATGACCATATTACGAGGTTAGGGCGAAGCTTCCTTAGGTGAGCTTTAGGTTCAGGAGTAATGTGAGGTGAGGGAATAAAAGGTGATTCATCTTTAGGCAAGGGCATAGTGTGAGGCTGAGTCGTAGTGTGAGGTAAGGGACAAGATGAGAGAGATAAGTTTGGCAATCCTTCTTTATGCAGGGGTGTACTACGCGGCTGAGGCATAGTAAACCCATCATAACCCTCACTGTAATGATGCTCTTGATGTCCCATTGATAGCATAATTTCTAACCAATGTTTGAATTGGTCAGAAATATGCTATTTCAACTACTCAAACCCCAAAGCCATTTCTCTTCTCATGGCTTCTTGCTCTTTCCTGATGGTTTTTACCTCACTCTCAAGCCGCACTACCCTAGGAGGAGCATCCTGATGTTTAGAAGTTGATGGCATATCTTGATCAATGGAGGGAGAAACATGTTCCAGATGCTTATGGCCAAAAACTACGCGCTTGCCCCGATCAAGAATCCCAGTCAACTTGCTTATAATTGGATCAATATGGTCTTATAGGAAAATACTTAAACCAAAATTAAATTTTAGATCAAATATTATATCAAATATAAAATGATAAATGTGATATCAAATACAAACTAATATATAAATTACTCATGTTTAATTACCTTAAATGGATATATAAATCCATTGAAAGTGAATGTTGCATTGCTGGAGCCGCACTTACTCCTTATATCCTTTTTTAGTTGCTTGACTGAATACTTAAAGGACTTTTGGCCCCAAGGATAGGCACAGAAAGCATCTATGTGATCGACCAAAGTTAGGAACTATGCTTTGATTTTTATGCAATTTTTGTCGTTGGACATCAAAACACCAACGACAAAAATCAAAGCTGTTATCTTCCTCTTCTCTAAATTGTCTACGGCTTCAATGTCTAGTTCCATTTTCTCGATAACATCATAGATGGAAATTTCTGTGTTCTTTGGCTAATGCCTATGCATAAAAGGTAGAGTACCATCATCCTTATCCTCCTCATCCCCCTCATCCTCATTGCCTTCGTCAACAATAGGATACTCATTAGCCCAACATAATCCTATTAGCAACACAAAATCCTTCAACGTGTACCTAACTGGAACACGATTAACCAACATCCAAAATTCATTCTCAGAGCTCACTGCTACCATCCGCAACACCAGTGATCACAACAACTGGCCAAAGTGTTGAAAATTTTTGGCCATGTCTAATACATGGTCAAATTGGGTGCCTCTGAACCACTACAGATTGTATGGGTCTAGATGGGCTATAATGAACTTTGCATAATACTCATGTTTTAATTTCTTCGATACTCTACAATCGTAGTGCTCCTTAGTCCTCAACACCATGTCTAGTCTTAGAGGCTATAACGTGTTTCAAAAAAGCTAACATTAGTTAAATCAAGAGCAAGCATTTGAAAGCCAACATTAGTAAAATCAGGCATGAATTATCATGTAGTTAAGGCTATTGTAGTGCCAAACAGCCCCATTCCATGCATATCAGAAGGAGATGTTCATCTTAATAAATTATTGCATTAACCTTAAAACAACATTAGGTAATTTAATACACTTCAACGGTTTTTCTTTGTTATGTTTCATACTCAGACTTTGTGAGCACAGAAAAGTCTAGGAATCATATTCCCTTGTTGATTATTAGAAATACCTAGCATTTTATACCTTTGTCTAGTTACAATTTTACATACCCATTAACTAATTAAAACGTCTGCTTAATTAAGTCATTTGAATTTGCTTTCAACCTACATGACTAGACGGGTGGGGACCAAAATGTGTGGATATGTTGGTGAATTGGGCTGATTTAGAAATGATCCAACATACAGTCACTTTGTGGATGGACTTTTTTTTCATTTTGTTCGAAATTCATGTTATTATTGAAGGGCAAGACAATGACTGATGTGGAAGATGATATGCACCTCCTACCATAATTATGATTGGGACACGGTTCATGAATCTTTCATGTGAATGCATTGACTAATAATAAACCACTCTTTGTTACTAATTAACCATTGATTATATATTTAGCTTCTAAAAAATTCCTTCCATAAACAGACCCAAAACTAATGTAGGGAACTATAGGATTTACAGCTTACTAGATTATGTGCAGAAAAATAAGGGTGCTTGGATCAATATGGGTTGATGAAGGGCCTACATATGTAGACCTCATATCGACCCCATTTTACATTTGCAGCAATAAGGGTCGACATAGGTCAATATAGGGTCTCCATATTTAGACCCCTTTTAGACCCCATATCAACCCCACAACAACGTTCCCAAGCCCATCAAGATGGGCGTTTCTCCGTTTTTTAGCCAAAAAAATTGGGAACAAATTCATACTTCCATTGCCCGTCCATAACAGTTCACAATTTCAAAAATTAAAAACACTATGAACATTACGGGGTGTTTTAAAATTTAATCTGTCAATGGGATGCCTTTATTTGTTTTTAAAAAATCAACCAGAGAGATTTATATAACATAACAGGCGTAGTATATATACCTAAATAAAATATTTGTGTTGGTCGTGCAGAGATAAAGGTTTGCTGCATTGCCTCTATTTTTCTTTTTTGTTTGTGTGTTGTGAAAGTTGTTTTCCAATGTTTTGTTTTTGTTTTGATTTTCCATTTTAACTTTCTCTTTTGCTTGCTTATCCAATGCCATGCAATGCAATGTTAACCCAATTTCCAAACCAAAATCAAAACAATCACATACAAACACTAATATTCTTTTGATCAGACTGAAAATGAAATTTCATTATCTATGGGTCATCTCCATTGGGTCGTCGATCGTGGCTTGCTTCATCTAATGACGTGAACGGAACGGGGAACGGATGTCAATGAGTGTTGATGTTGATGCACGTGGCCTTCTGGTTTGGAGGTGACAATCGTCCAAGCAGAGATATGCCTGAGCAAAACAGAGCTGGAAGAGGGGAAGAAAGACAAACAACTGGAGTTTGAGCGTGAGAGTTGGGACAAGAAGAGATAAAGAACTGGGGAGAGTTTGGGTGCCGAGGAAGAAAAAAACTTCTAAGATTAGGGAGGGCTGTGAATTAAGGTAGGGGAGTTTAGGTCAAATTTTGGGAAAAATTTAGGCTTTGCAATTGAAAAGGAGAGGGCATGCTAACATGTAGGAGCTAGAATGGATAAAAAGATGCCACGTAGGGAACAAGTGGGACATGTCAGCCACTTTTTTGTGTCAAAAGAGGGATTTTTAAAAGGAGCCTTCTGGGGAAATTTTTTTTGATAAATGGTCCTTTTTTTATATAATTTTTGGCACAAAAAAAAGACTTTTTAAACATCAAAACGGTTTTTTTTTTTTATTTTGTTAAGATTTCTTATCCTGTTACAATTATTTTTCTTATTTTTTTTAAAAAATTAAAACAATTTATCTATATAAAAAAATATATATTTTAATTTTTTTAAAAAAATATCATTTACCCAATTAGAAATTTTGTTTGGCCTTTCGTCAAAATCTGCCAAAAAATTCTGAGTGAGGTGTTTCTACAAATTTTTCCCCAAAAGAAATACCTGAGCTCATAATGCCCCGAGCCTAAAAAACAAAACCTTTACTCGATCACAGCCCTAAATTTCCCCTCCCATTTCTTCGAAATTTTCTCCGTCGCTTTGCTTTGCTCGCCGGCGTTCACCGTCACTCTCTTTTGCTCGCCGTTCGCCGTCACTCCTATTTGCTCGGAGTTCGTCGGCATTCCCCTCTGCCTCCCGTCACCCCAGGCTTGTTCCTCCCTGCCTCTGACTGCCTCTCGTCGCTCAACCGCCCTACTCCGCCTTCCGTCGCCCTATTTTGCCTATCCTGCCTCCAAGTCATAGCAGGTCAGCCTCCACACTACGAATTAGTTTTTGTTCTGCCCTATCCTTGCCTTGTTGTAATCTTTGCCATATTTATTTTATTTCAGATTTCAGATTTACCAACTCAAAAAAAATTTATTGTTGTCGGAGTTGCATCTTTGTATTAGGTGATTCGTTTGATTTCTAGCATCTACAGGAGTTATAGTAAGCGGAAAACGTGTATTTCCTATAATATAAGGAAAAAATAAGTCCTTTTTTTTTTTTTCCTTTTGGATTTGGAAAACTTCTGTTCAATGACCTTGTTCGGGATTTCTGCGTGGGTCCTCAAATACTGGCACTGACGCCTACACATGATTTCCTTTCGCCCTTTTTCTGATATTGATTACCTTGTACACCGGAAAGCTCTTGTAATTCTGTTGGTCTTTAATCCCCGAAATTAATTTATCAAAATCTTAATTGTTGTCAGTGTTTGGTGAAGATAAATTGTACAGAAAAGTTTTTTTTTGGTTTGTTATTTTTTGTTTCCTGTGGAAAAGGGTATTGGAATTTAGCGGATATGCTTAGGCGCCGAAGTTGTAGCTGCTCCTAGATAATGCTTCCCAAAACTTTTTCTTTTTTTTTTTTTTTTTAATAGTTTTCACATTTTAAATATGTTACTAGACATAAATTTTAGTTCCAAACAGATCGGCTCCTTTGAGATGATTGATGTTCTAGTGATAGTGAATTCCCAAAGATTCAAATTGACACTGTTCAGTGCAAAGTTATATTTGGGCAAGGTATAGTCACTGTTAATTAGAAAGAACCTTGTAAACCTAGCAGGTGCACTCACTTAAAAAAATTATTATAATTTGTTTATGTTTTTAATAAATTTAGTGAGTCCCCTGTTTCTCTTGCCAAGCCTCAGGCCCTCAAATGGGTCCTGAATTTGTAAGCTAACTACGAGTACATTCCTTTGAATAAATTTCTAAAGAAATTTTGCCACTCGAATGAGTTACTCGTATAGTTTCCTAGCTATTTTATAGGATTTTCTTTACTTCCACGTTGCATCAAGTAGTTGATGTTTTGTATCTAGTAGTTGATGTTAAAAGCAGATTTTATTAATTTACTGCCCTTTCTTGGTGGTAGCTTTATGATGGCATTAACATACCATGTACATGTATATTAGAGGCCATAATGGGTGTGATTAGCATATGATACTTAAATGTGTAAGAAAATTCAGTTCCAAATGGATAAACAAAAAATGGAAATGATGCGTCTGGAAGCCAGCCTTCTCCTGGTTCACCAAGATCGATCAACATCTGGTAGGAAAAAAAATCATGTCCTTTTCTCTGTTTGCCTTTAGTTTTTCACGAAATTAAGGTTTGAAAATGTATGGAAACAGAGGATTTGAAGAGGCGAAAAGCTTAAATCGGATTGTTAAGGGAGCTTTATAATCAGATTGCTAAAGTTCTTTGCAAATGCCTTGCACAGTATTACAGGTGAGGGGATCGACACTTTTTGAGGAATTTTCCTTTTTTAATTTCTCCATTTCCAATTATGTATTTAGAAACTTGAAATCGTCTATTACATCCTTGACTGGCATGTATGTTGATTCTTTATAGATATGTTGGATTTTTCACCATTGAAAGTCAATAGTTTCACGAATGTTTCTATATATTAGTGAGTTAGCATGAATGATGATTTTATTTTGTTATATTTATTAGCTTTAAATTATGCGGCGGACAATTTGTACTTTTGTTTGGATGTTGAGGACCGCCTTATTGGTGAGTTTTTTTTTTTTTTTTTTTGTGTTTCTTGATAATATCAACCGTATAAGTGCAAAAATTGGATTTTCTTTTATATGGATAGTTCCTGGTGTTCCAAAGTTAGGAGTAAGTCATTTTCAAGGATGCCTATGTCTGTTTCTTTTATAATGTTTTTTGTAGGTACTAGTATTTTTTTTTCCTTGATGCTAAACACTTAAAGGTTTTTTTTTTTTTTTTTGATAGAATTATGCTATTTTTTTTACTCTGAATAGACTGATTTCATTTTTGATATTGATTTACATGTTTGGCCCCTAGAGGTGTACTTTCTTCCTCCACCAATTATAAAAGACGTGGATTGCAGCAATTCTTAAACTATCTGATGAAGGAATAGGAAAAAAACACCGAAGATGCTGTAGTGGAAATTGAAGAAAATCCTTCAAATATAGATGACTTAGGCAAGTTCTACTCTTTGGTTCCTTTGATTGATCACCCCCAAATAAATGAAAGAAAATTTATCTGTCAAATTACATCCTTCCAATTCAATTAAAATTAGCTTTATATGTTGTTTCTTTAACAATATAGGAATTTCTTCATTAATCTTCTTCCCCTAATTAATGATGTATACCAGGGAACATCAGTATCAAGATCGGCGTGGTCATCTTTTTCTTTTATATATATATATATATATGTTCTCCAAATGGAATCGAACCTTTTCCTCGAAAACGTTCTAAAAATTTAGTCATTTACTTATAGGTACATCCGCAAACCAACCAAGACTTTTCAGCAATTTGTAAAGGGTGAAATAGGTTAAAGGTATGAAGCAAAAGTAATTACTTTGTTGAGTAGAGTTTGATTTGTAATAGTATACCCCTAGCTGTTGCAAAATACTATACTGTGGTTCTGAAGTTGCAAAAGGCACTTCAAAGCTTGACCAAGACAAGTAGGCTTTGTTGTCTAAAATTGTTGTGCAAAACAAATTGTGCATACGTAGTTAATTCTTATGGGTTGCCATGCTACGTTTTGAGCATTTTGTTGTGGCTGATATTCATTCAAATAAACCAACCACTATGTCTTTATGCTTTGAATAAAAGGCTTAACTACTATTATAGAGCTTTGCATATAGGATAGAGTTAATTTCTTTTTTCCTCGCTTATCTGGACAATGCAACTGTCAAGGAGCTTTTACTTTTATAACTAGAGACTACATTTTTTAGACTACATATTTTTTCGAAGTACAGGTCAATGGATCTGGGAAACGCTTCAAACCATAACGAAGATCTGCAACAACCTAGAGTAAACGGAAAGAAGAGAAAGAGCAAAATCATTAAACAAGGGACCGATGAGTGGGCTGGAGAACTTTTGAAGTTTAAGCTAGATTAAGACAATTTTCTTTTTGAAGGGAAGATTTTGTAATTTTAGTTCATAATCGTTAATTGCTCTAGTTTTATGCATCTAACAATTAGTTTCTTCGAATTAAAAGTTAAGAAATTTTGTAATCTATTTGTATAATCTGTGATTTGTCAGATGAAACAAAATTTTTTTTATTGGGAAAATTTTAAAGTGCATAGGTTTTTTTTCCCTTCTCCTTTTGGTAAAGCTTTTCAGGTCGATCAACAAAAAAACAACGCGGAAGCTCTCCCTCATATGGCTGTCGATTTCTCGTCTGACGTCAATTACTGTCCATGTTGCTTTAAAAGTGATGTGAAAGGATCTTCGTGTAGTAATGCTCTTATATCACATTAATTTAGAAGACATTCTTCAATATAATTTTTAGTGTAAATTTTATATTTGCCATTCAAAGGTATGAAAATGGTCTATTTTTATATACACTATTTATTTTATGTTTTAATGTATAATTATTTCAAACCATCTTTGCCCTTCAAAAGTATAAAAATGATGTATTTTTATATATACTATTTCATTTTATGTTTCAATGCATGATTATTTCAAAGCATCGACCTTTTTTACCAAAACTTTACAACTTATAAAAGCAAACTAAGAGGAAAAAAAAAGTGATCATCCACAAGATTAAAGAAAAATGATACAAGCAAAAAAATAATGCATCATGGAAAAAGAGGGACATGCATGGATTATTACTACTGAAGGATTGAAAAACGATATGACATGGACCGCTGAAAACTTTAAAAATTAAAATAAAAGGCATCTGCAAGTGGTCCGAAGAGGAGGATAATTACCCTGTTTGATATAGTGGTAGAAATCGTATAGTAATTGAAACCATGACTCAGTTATAAACAGTGTACAGCTCTCACATGCTACAGTAACAATAAAAAAAATTATGACAATATAAAGCTCTCACATAATATAATAAAAATGATTCTAATAAACGGTTCCATTATTTTTCAAACACCACATTTAGTCTCATTTTACTGGACTAGTTCTACAAGTGCCAAAATAATATGGCTGAGTCACACCACGCGCACGGCGCGCGTGTGTGTGTGTGTAGGGCTTTAAGGACGGTTGGCGCGATGGTATGTTTCAGTTTGAAAGTATATGGCGTAAATGGGCATTTGAAATATGGATGTTATTGACCCATTACGCAACTTGCTCGTTCCACAATGATAGCGTCCAATAAGAACAGCATCGGCATGTACGTACAACTTTGTACCAACTTGTTATATCTTTAATTGTGGATAACTCAAAGCATTGCTATAGTTTTAGACCTTCACATGCCGAAGTTAAAATTAACATTGCAAAAAATTGAGTTTTACTCGCAGTATGAGATTTTGTTGTCGTTAATATACAATTAATCATAAACTTCAGTTTAATTTTTATCGTTATTAAAACTTTAAGCCATGAAGTTTTTAGTCTTTAAACTTAAATACCATATCAAAAACTGTTCATCACTCCTTTCAAAAAAAAAATTGTTCATCACTACAAAAAGCAGATGCTACAGTATAGCGAGGAAGGTAGGGAAGTTCTTGACTTTGTTATATTAATTATAAAGATTATTTTTATATTTACTCCTCAAACTTTGTTCCATTAGTACTATCCACTTCCATCGAACTTCGTTAGTTTTTTTGACGGTTTTTTACAAAACATTTTTATATTTTTTCCTTAAACTATGTCACTAATGTTATTTTGCCCACATGACTTTTGAAATATGTCACTATGTCCACTAATTTTTTTGTTGTCAGCAAATAATCTCCTCCATCCAATTTTGTTCTGCTACAAGTCAAATTTTTTTTTAAAGCTTTGGGAGACAAATACCCAAACATAAAAAAGAGTTTAAGGAGAGAAAAAATAGATTAAGAATTAAAAAACAAGTTCAAAGAAAAAACATTATTTTTTACAATAGGTCATTACAACCACATAAAAGAGTTATAAGGAGAAAAACCCACAAAATTCCTTAAAAGAATAGAGCTTGTGAAGGTGTTTTTTTTTTTTTTTTCAAAGAACACATTATTTTAGTTTCTTGTAAAGAACCACTTCTTGAATTTTTTTTGTATTTGTATTTGAATGGCATGTTGTAAAAAATATTCATATACAAGTTGTGGTATCTAGATTGCTTTGATATGGAGGTCTTGTGATGTTGGAAGAAAAATAATCAATTTATTAGCCGAAGGGAATTGAATGGAATGGGATTATTTGCTAACAAAAACATAAAAAGGACATAGTAATACATTTTGAAAGTCGAAAAATAACTTAAGTGACGTAATTTTAGAGGGAAAATATTCTGCAAAAAACTGTTCAAAAACTAACAGAGTTAAATGGAAAGGGAATATGTGCTAACGGAGCAAAATTTGAAAGAATTAAGTGATACATTTTAAAAGTTAAAGGATAAAGTGACATAGTTTAGGGACACATGTAAAAATATTCCTAATTATAATTTTTAGTTGAGGAGTTACCTTACTTGCGTGGAGTGAATGCATTCTTAATTTCTTTTAAACTCAATTATGTATGTTTACCAGAACTTTTTCCTGACAAATACCGAATTACTTAATTAAAGAAGTTAGGCAAGCAGGCCAACATATGTGCTATTGGTTGACAATTTTTAGCCTCAATATTAGTTCTTCCTACGATATTGAATCCTTTCCTGCAAGTAATTATTTCCTTTTACTTTGGACATCGTCCCAAGCCATATATTTTATGTCATGCACACACAAACGTACGTGTGTATTTATGCCTCTTTTAATTTCGTATTTTTCCATGTGTAGGCTAGAAATACTTCGTTCAGATTCCATTAATTTCAAACTTATCTTTCTTGCTAGAAATGCATGAACGTATTAACACCCAAAGCCAAGTTTTATGTGCCATCATGTCCCCCCCAAAAGTTGTTTTTTCAAAGCATATCTTTTGAGTATACATTGGGGCCAGATGTAGTGGAGTAAACTGGAAAGTTTGTGTCAAAAGCATCGGGTTATTTGCTTAATTCCGTGTATACCTAAACTAAGAAAACGCATCTTTTTTTTTTTCTTTGCTTGAAAAAGAAATTAAAGCTCGATATCAAAGAAAAAGAATAAGGATAGATCAACGGCTCATAAAATCAGACGAAGATCTACACGAGATTTCGGTGTTATTTTTAATGTTGCAGAACTTCTAATAATTAATTTCCCCTCCAACTAATATTATGTTGTTGAAATTAAATAATTTGAATGCTAACTATTCCTTCTCATTATTCTATAAAAATTAGTTCAAAAAATTAAAACAACATGAGTAGTAATATATTTATTTGTCCATAAAAAATATAAACGAATTATATGTGAATATTACACATATATGTAGGCGTATATATTGTGCATGAGTGTATGTTATTTTATTTACTTTTACCACGAAGGCAATACTGTAGCTGATATAGCATCACAATTCAAATCTTACGAATAGTGCTCGACAGTCCGAATTTTTAGTTTTTGGAATTTGGATAGGTGTCTTTTGCCCTTGCCAATTATAGATTCTTGTAGCAGTTGACTCACTTTTGAAATATACTCTCTTTTCACTTTAAATCTTTTTAGCATTGGATTTTGGCTGGGAGGTTTCCAGAAGTCATATTCGGAGTTTATACGAAGGGCGCCAGTTTCAGCTCTCCTATGGGACCAAACCTATAGTTGTGATGCGTTACGAAAACTTTGTACTAATTATCTCCCCTCATCAATTATTAATTTAATACGTACATATCAGAGCAATATATATATATATATATTTATATATAATACGAACATGGATAGTAAGAGGTACGAGAACTTCGACTAGATAGTTGTTTGCTAGCATGATCAATTTTATATACACATATATATGTCATATTTAAACTAGTGGATCACTTTACAATGAAAAGCAAATCAATTAGGCTAAGAATGACGTTTCCAAGTCTAAGATGCCATTGGCCTAGTTCATGCACTAGGACGGACCAAAAAATGAAAACGAAAAAAAAATAAATAAATCTGGAAGACAATATTCAAGGTAAAAGGGATCATATCAACATTGGAAGAGTAGCCAAACCAAGAAGCTTAACAATAACTCAAAGACTTGGGGTTTTCAACGGGGTGGAAAAGTATATATTTGTTAAGGAATAACGTGCAAAAGTTCTCTTCAATTTTTTTTTTTTACTTTTTTTGTTTTGTTTTGTTTTTTTTGTTTTTTTTTTTTTTGGCGTTAACTGCACAAACAAACTACTATATTTCGAGAGAGATCCACTATATCTAGCAAAATGGAGCTTAGCAATGTACTAAAAGAAAAACTTTAGTATGGTTTATCACTTTGTCTTAGCAATGTACTAAAAGAAAAACTTTAGTATAATTTATTGCTTTTTTTCTTTTTGGGCATGATATTTGTTCACGGCGGACCACCAAAAACCCTAGGGAGTTTTCTTGCCAGTACTCAATTCCATAATCAAGAATGTGAAAGCTTTCCTTATTTTGGTATCAAACAATATCCAACCCACTTTCAAAGAAAAAAAACCAAACACACATATATTGCTCCTGACAGACACACATATTATATCACTATTTGTTCATACCATTTGCCTAAAAAACGGTCATGTTATTTCTCTCTCTCTCTCAGAATCAAACATGCACATTGCAACTTTTTGACCAAGGAAGTGGACTAATGTTTGTTACGTTTTTTTGTTATCATTCTTCTCCGTTTGAAAAGAACAATTATACCTAATTCTATGCTCTTTTTTTTTTTTTTATCAATAGATCTTGTTGATTTTCTAGAAATAATTTGACCTTCTTTTTGAGTCTCAGTGCATGCACGCATATCATATCAATATATAAGAAGAAATTTTGAATTAAAAAAAAAAAGATAAATTAGAAATCCCCCCATATATAAGAAAAAAGTAATAAAAAAATCTATCAGGACAGATCACTTCTATACCACCTTTTCTTTCTTAAAGATGGAAAACATGATCATCTCTAAGGCACTTGCGAATTCTTCAATTGGATGCTAGGGTTAGGTGAACAGTTGGTCGTTTATTTTGGTCAGTCAGATCAGTTGGGGAATTTCCTAAGTTGATGTATATTTTTGTTCATTTTCCTTGCTTGTACGCAATTTTGTGTAGGTATTACATCGATAGAGAAGAGAAGATAACCACATGATTTGCATCCCAATACCCCTTGCAGTATTAATACATATATATTATATATCTATGATGTAATATGTGGGAATTTCTTATTTAAAAGGAAAAAAAGAGAAAAGAAATTAATGAAGGAAAGATTGAAAAAGGATTTCTTAACTGAACATTTGTCTCCACATACCTAAAATTTGGATTTGCCCAATCTTACCTGACAGGCTATATATGAAGAAATTAACAGGTGGGTCTATCAAAAAATAAATAAAAATAAAAATAATTAAGTAGGTGGGAGCAAATCATCTTTAATTTGTTTTGTAGACATTGAAGGCACATATAAATTTACCTAATTTTAAACATATACTGTTTCATAGTTATATATAAATATTTTAATTTGATTGAGCTACCTCGTTCAGCAATAAATTGGATGCTAAAACATTACCTACTGAGATTTAGCTCACTGCGGCACAGGTAAGAAAGTGCATTTTCTAGTAAATTGTAAATTATTACATTAGTCTCACACACGCTAGGATGTTCATTGAATCCAATCAATCGATCAAAACGAGTGGTCCAATCCAATCCAATCCACTTTTAGTGGATAACCGACTTTAATTAGATTGAATTGGTTGTAAATTCTTAAAATCTAAATTAGATTGGATTTGATGTTCTTTTTTTTTTTTTTTTTCAAAACAACTAATCCAATTTGATCCAACCTTGATATACATAATATATTAAAAACTATATGGGTAAATTGCCATGTTGGTTTCTAACCTTTCACAAAAGTGTTATTTTGATCCCTCCAACCTTTTTTTTTTTTTTAATTGAACCGATCCCAACCTTTCATTTTAGTTGCCAAAGAACTATTTTAACTTATGTCTGTTAACTTTTATGTCATATGAGCCACACATGATTTCCTTAGTGAGGCATTTTAGTAAAATATTTGATATGTTTTAAGAAATTAAAATTAAAATATAAAAATAATAAAAAAATATCAATACAAATAAAAAAAAGCCTCGTGACCCCTCTCCCTCTCACCGCCATGCCCTCCGTTGGAGTTGCCCCCGACGATGCTAGATTTGTGACGGGACGACGGCGCTTGGGTTTGCGAAGAGACAGCACCACCTATGTGGTCTTTGTCATTAGAGGATTACAGATCTTTTGACTATGGGTCACAATCTATCAAGGTGGGTTGCGATCTTTCACAGTGTTCTCGCGAAGAGGCATTATAAGAAACTGAGCTTTTAGTGATGACAAAAGTCATCGTTAAAAGCCCGGATGTCATTGATAAATACTTTTTCACGACAACAAGTCGTCGCTAAAAGTTCATCACTAAAAAAATTTTAGCGACAACACAACAAATATGTCATTGCTAAATCTTTAGGTCATGAATGGAACAAGATGACATCGTCAAGGACTTTTAGCGACGGCATTTTTGAAAATGTCATCACTAAAAGATTTTGAATTTTTGACATTTTTTAAAATTTGACGAGTATGTCGTTACTAAAAATTTTCTGGCTTAGTTATTAGTGACGACATATCATCGTTAAAAGTTTTGCAGCTTAATTATTAGTGATGACATGTAGTGAGTAAAAGTTCTTGGGGTGGCTTTAGCGACATTTTTATAAATTATAAAATATATATTTTAATGCAATTAAATAATTAATTTTATTTTAAATTTATTTTTTTGAAAAATATTTTTTTATTTTGTAAAATTAATAGTGATTGAAATTGAATCAAATACGAACATAATTAATAGTGTAACACAAAGTACGATGTACACTTCATAAAATAAAATAAAACATACTACAAAGACTAATAACAATTAAAAAGAAAATAAAAGTAGCACAAGTCTAATAATAAACAAAATTTCTAATAATCTACGTTTACATTTTCTTCCTCTTCCTCTTCCTCTTCCTCATCAGCATGAGGGAATATAGACTCCTACAGTGGAGGTATGTTGATAGTGATCTCATGGATGGTTTGCCTCAATTGAGTAACCAACTCCACGTTGTTTATGTGAGCCAGTTTTGCACCTTTAGAGACAACTGGGTATGCCCAGACTGTGAACCAGATCAAGGATGTGGAACTGGAACCTGACTCTTTCTAACTTAGTCGAGGTCCCACTATTCGGTGACCCCTATGCATCCCCAGCACATCTATAAGTATGACGACCTCAATAATGGCAGGGGCTGAAGAGGAGGTTGCAGCCTGCGTTGCTTACGTTTATCTCTTTTGAATCATTTGGCCCTATAATTAAAAGTAGGGAAAAATTATTAATTAACAAATAAAATATTATAAGATAAGATTTTATTTAGAGAGACCTATATAGTTTACTTACATGTGCGACTTCCACAGCCTCATTCACTTAGCCCCTATCTTGGCAAAAATGTTGAGTATGTGAGTTGTTGATCAAGGATTATGGCTAGCCTATCTCAGGGTTTATCTATGTTAGACATGTATGCCCTAAGGAGTGAAAATGTAATAAGTTTTTATAGACATTTTTATCAATAAAGAATTTATTTATTGTTTATATACCAAATCTTGTCCTCTTTAAGTTTATATTTATTGAATGTATGTTAAGCAAACAATAGTCTAAGACTGTCGGTCTAAACCTTAAGAATTGGGCATATGATGGACAGATTATGTGGAAGACATGATTCTTAAGGTGATGGTCTAAATCGTAAGATCCACAATAGAGGGAATAAAGTTGGGTGCTTTATTTATATAAAGATTGTTATGTTGTCTATATCCCAATTGGGAGATGGTTTGTCTTGGCCATCGGAGGTGGACTCCATGAATAGAAACATTGGCACGTTGTCATAGGTGATGATGTGTTGGATCGGGACATAAAGTGAATTGATTTGGATTAATAATTTTGTCTCGTCAAATCGATTCACTTTAGACAATCATTTGTATTGTATCTTAATCCTAAGATGAATAGTAGGTCCGTTGTCTTGACTTGTGTCTTTAGATGTACGAAAGGGTGACACCCACATCTTAATAGTGGTATGCATGCCGGTATGTTGGAGGTATGACTCTTGATAGCGTATACTTGCTATTCATAGTTATGGAATCCATAGCTCCTCTTTAAGAGTAGTGACATCCTCTTAGATGCGTTATCCTGTAAATAGAAAACTAGAGCACTCAACCATTTGGATACATAGATGTAACCGAATGGTATACTGTCTTTGGATGGTAAGTTTTTTGATGGTAAGATAATAGAACGTAAGATAAAAATAATCAGAAAGGTAAGACAGAACTTGTCCTTAAGCCGATTATGGATAATCATATGGGGATACGATACACTATGATATGTCATGGAGACTTGGCTATACGGGTTTCGTAATTCTATGTAGTTCGAAAGTGCAACTCCAAGCTTTTAGTAGAGTAGCGTTAGAGTTGATAATTATGAAATGTATATCTGAGATATTGGGTTTCATAATTATCGGGAGCTTGAACTATATAGGTCCATTTGGTCCCCTTTGCTAGCTCACAACATCCTGTAACGATACGACGTATTTTTCTAATAATTGGTGACTTATGTCAGATTTATCAAATTGGTTAAAATTTAGAAGAATCAGATAATTCATGTTTGTTTATTGGTTGAATTAATTTTGTAATAAAATTGATTCAAGATAAACTTGTTAAATTATTGGGATCGGATAATTCTTGTCTATTTATTGGTTGATTTAATTTTGGATAAATTAGATCAAGATAAACTTATAGAATTAATGGGAATTCATTTATTTTATTAGAGATTATCTAGATAAAGTTGTTTTAATCAGATAACTTTTCTATTGGGTTATTTAAATTAAAACTGAGACTTTATCCTATAGAATCTCGAGTGAAAATAAAAGATTCGCTTAGATATTTTTTCGACAGTTTGGCTTGTCGATCCTCGTGTTTGGCCTGCCGATGGGGGTTGTTCGGCCTACCGATCATCCTGATCGGCCTGCTAATGAGCGAAAGATAAGATTACTGATTTTTATGCGGATCTTATCAGATATTGATCTGAATTTGATTTTGATTCGAATTTTGAGACCTAATCTGATAAGGACTGACTCTAGACCCAACGTATTTAAATAAGGAGTAAGTCACATAAGTTATTAAGATCAATTGAGAGATTAAGAATGATACTCTGCTGGTAAGAATCTGAAAACTCCCTAAGAGCTCATGTTCACAAATCACAAACACTTGCTTTGGGTTCTCTTAATTTGTTGGAAGGAAATTCACCTGGTGAAGAGCTATACGCGTGAGCCTATACTCACTCCGATCGTGGATAGAGAATAGCAAAGAAGACTAGTTAGTTGAGGCTCTTCTAGAACGTTACTTCTCATCACTGATTGCAGGAGCTTTTCGGCATACAAAGGTTAGTAAGATCTGGTTAATTTATGCATATAGCATGTCAAACTTGTGTTTTAAAAAATACTCTCATGTAAAATTTTTAAAATTCCGCTGTGTTCTATTTTTTCAACAATTGGTATCAGAGCCTTGGTTTTTACATAAATTTACGAGTTTGCGATCATGTTATATGTATAAATTTTGTGATCTTAGTCTCTCCTATGCTTGAATTTAATTTTATAAAGAGTTAGCACTCTAGGTTTTTATATATTATATATGTTGTTATGGATTATGTGGTAAATGTTCATTAATTAATTATGGTTGATTAAATCATTATTTAATTACTTATTAATAAATTAATTTATACTGGTTATGGTTCCTTAGAGGTTAGAATGTGTATCGAGATTTTTCATGTAATTAGATGGCAAACTATCATCTCCGTCTAGGAATTATTATTTATTTTTAAAATTTGTAAGAATTTTGTAATTAAATAATTATTCGGAGAAGACGAATCTAGAAGATGGATGATGGTGTTCCTAGGTATTTCCTGAGTCTCTAATTTTATGTTTTTGAATTGTTGAAAATAAAATTGATAAATTGCTTTAAAATTGTATTTTTTGGAATAGAGATTTCTGCTCGGTCGGCATGTCGGACCCACCAGTTCGGCAGGCCGATGGTCGTAGATGGCAGGCCTGAGGTAAGGTTCAGTAGGCTGACAGCGAGGCAAAAATCAGAGGCTCTGTCGGCAGGCCAAACTTTCATGAATCAGCTGTTCGATCTTCCTAATTGGCAGGCTGATGGAGCATAATCGACAGGCCGATCACCTAGATCGCCCTGCCAACCGAGAGGTGGAAAATTTTTCAAAAAAGGTGCATTTTCTAATGTAGTTTTAATTTTTATTTTTGGGACAATTCTGAGAAACATTAAATTTGGATATGACCAGAAATATTAGGTACTCGATTCATACAAGATTGAAGACTCGAAGATGGGCATTACATGAAGAAGGATACAGCTTGAGGATTCAAGGATGAAGAATCGATAATATGTCTCGATTATTCTCTTGTAATCATAGTTTTCTATTCTCTAGGGTGGAACCATAATATTACGGTTATTATTATTTTGCTTGTAGCTTTGCTTGATTGCTTTACTTGTCTACATTATAATATGATTTGCCATGTATATTGATAGCATGTCATATAGAACAGGGAGTGCCGCTCATATTAAAATTATTCATGCATGTTCTTAAAAATAAAACCTTGATTTCAAAAGATTGAGTGGGAGAAGGTTTTCGAAGAGAAAACCTAAGGCCTCCATTGTTGGTCCATAGGTAGAACATGGTAGTCCCAACCCCTAGGAAGGGATTTCTAACATGTACCAGATTGGATCTTTGAAAGGATAAGGTATTTTAGCATGATTTATGGTTGCACACCCCTAGGTGGTGATTATAAATCATCGATAAAATATTAAAATGATGGTCATACATTTACGTTAATTTTATTATTAACCTCCCCTAGGATTTCCGTTAATAGAATTAATGGCCAAAGAAATGATTATTAATATATGCTGGATCATATAGTTCCTGGATGGTATATATTAATCAGGAGGGGATCTGTGTTTCTGATTGAATTTGGCATGGCTATCCTAGGAGCTTGTTGAATTCTAAGTTGGGAATTATCGTTGTAAGGTGGTGATATTTTCAAGGTTTTGACACATAAACACATTTGTATGTTTTTACATGATTGTGTTATCTTACTAAATTATTATTATATGTTTGCTTATGTTTGGTATATGATTCTTTATTGTAGATTAAAAATGTCTAAAAATGCTTTATCATCGATACTTGACAAAAACCTATTAACTGGAGAGAATTATAATGATTGGAAACGAAACTTGGATATCGTCCTCCCCTTTGAGAAACTGAAATATGTACGGACAACCCCTTATCCTCCCGATCTCGGAAGACTCAACTAATGAGCAATTCCAAGAGTATGATCGCTAGAAAGATGCTAATGATCATGTCTGCTGCTATGTATGGCTAGCATGAATAACGTACTGCAGGCTTAATATTAGGATTATGAGACTGCAAAGCAGATCTTGGATAATCTTGAGGATATGTTTGGAGGCCAGGCCATAACAAAGCGGCAAAGGACGCTTCAGAAACTCTTAAACTGTAAGCAGAGACCGGGGACATCTGTAAAGAAGCACATGATGTTGGTAATGGGTTACCTCGTTGAGGTTCAAACCAATGGAGCCGACATCGATGCTAAAACTCAGATGACTATGGTCTTTGAGACTCTGTTAAAGGAATTTATTCCATTTAAAGCTACTTTTAATTTAAGCAATAGACGAGATATGACCTTGACTAAATTAATGAAATAGTTACAGGAGTTTGAACTGCTGATCAGGGAGTCTCCTGTGGGTGGAGAGACCAACATGGTCGCTGCTTTTGGTTCCAATCACAACTTTAGGAATGGAAAGAAGCAACAGGCCAAGAACAGGAAGTCTTCTATTCTTGCTAGGACCAAGAGCAAGAAGAAGAAGAAGAAGAAGAAGAATCCCAAGAAGCTTAAGTGCTTCTTCTGTGGGAAGGTCGGACACATAAAGAAGCATTGCAAGGACTTCCTTTCCAAAGGAGGTAGGTGTGATCTTCTGTATATAGAAACTTTTTTGGTTGAGGAATCAAGTGACATTTGGGTCATAGATTCCGGTGCAACTAATCATGTTTGTGTTTCTCTATAGGGTTTCAAAGAAATGAGAAGTCTGTTGCATGAAGACTTCACGCTTCAGATGGGTGATGAATCCTTGGTCTCAACAGAAGCAGTGGGAGACATCCATCTTTATTTTGATAATTATAGGAATTTATTTTTGCAAGATTGTTTTTATGTTCCTAAATTTAAAAGATAAGATTTTATTTAGAGAGACCTATATAGTTTACTTACATGTGCGGCTTCCGCAGCCTCATTCACTTAGCCCCTATCTTGGTAAAAATGTTGAGTATGCGAGTTGTTGATCAAGGATTATGGCTAGCCTATCTCAAGGTTTATCTATGTTAGACATGTATGCCCTAAGGAGTGAAAATGTAATAAGTTTTTGGAGACATTTTTATCAATAAAGAATTTATTTATTGTTTATATACCAAATCTTGTCCTCTTTACGTTTATATTTATTGAATGTATGTTAAGCAAACAATAGTCTAAGACTGTCGGTCTAAACCTTAAGAATTGGGCATATGATGGACAGATTATGTGGAAGACATGATTCTTAAGGTGATGGTCTAAATCGTAAGATCCGCAATAGAGGGAATAAAGTTGGGTGCTTTATTTATGTAAAGATTGTTATGTTGTCTATATCCCTTTTGGGAGATGGTTTGTCTTGACCATCGGAGTTGGACTTAGTGAATAGAAACATTAGCACGTTGTCATAGGTGATGATGTGTTGGATCGAAACATAAAGTGAATTGATTTGGATTAATAATTCTATCTCGGTAAATCAATTCATTTTAGACAGTCATTTGTATTGTATCTTAATCTTAAGATGAATAGTGGACTCGTTGTCTCGACTTGTGTCTTTTGATGTGCCAAAGGGTGACACCCACATCTCAATAGTGGTATACATGCCGGTACGTTGGAGGCATGACTCTTGATAACGTAAACTTGTTATTCATAGATATGGAATCCATAGCTCCTCTTTAGGAGTAATGATATCCTCTTATATGCATTGTCCTGTAATTAGAAAACTGGAGCACTCAACCATTTGGATACATAGGTGTAACCAAATGTTATATTATCTTTGGATAGTAAGTTTTCTGATGGTGAGACAATGGAACTAATATAAAAATAATCGGGAAGGTAAGACAGAACTTGTCCTTAAGCCGATTATGGATTTTCATATGGGGATATGATACACTGTGATATGTCATGGAGACTTAGCTATACGAGCTTCGTAATTCTATAAAGTTTGAGAGTGCAGCTCCAAGCTTTTAGTGGAGTAATGTTGGAGGTGATAATTGTGAAATGTATATCTGGGATATTGGGTTTCATAATTATCATGAGCTTGAACTTTATAGGCCCATTTGGTTCCCTTTGCTAGCTCACAAGATCCTGTAACGACACGGCGTACTTTTTCAATAATTGACGACTTATGTCGGATTTATCAGATTGGTTTAAAAGAATTAAATAATTCATGTTTGTTTATCGGTTAAATTAATTTTGTAGGAAATTAATTTAAGATAAACTTGTTGAATTATTGGGATCAGATAATTCTTGTCTGTTTATCAGTTGATTTAATTTTGGATAAATTAGATCAAGATAAACTTGTAGAATTATTGTGAATTGATTTATTTTCTTAGAGATTATCTTGATAAAGTTTGTTTTGATCAGATAACTTTTCTATTGGGTTATTTGAATTAAAACTGAGACTTTATCTTATAGAATCTCAGGTGGAAAATAAAAGATTCGTGGAAATATTAACACCGGAGTTTGGCCTGCCGAATGACGTGTTCGGCCTGCCGATGGGGCCTGTTTGGCCTACCGATCAACGAGCGATAAGATTACACGTTTTCACGTAGATCTTATCAGATATTGATCCAAACTTGATTCTGTTTCGAGTTTTTGAGACTAATCTGATCAGGACTGACCACAGGATCAATAGCTATATAAAGGGAGTGAGTCTCATGATTTACTTAGATCAATTGAGAGATTAAGAGTGATACTCTTCTGGTGAGCATCTGAAAACTCCTTGAGAGCTTTCGTTCACAAATCACGAACATTAGCTTTGGGTTCTCTCGATTGGTTGGAAGGAGGGTCACTGGTGAAAGAGCTGTACGTGTGAGCCCACACTCACTCCGGTTGTGGATAGAGAATAGCAAAGAAGACCAGTTTGTTGAGGCTCTTCTAGAACGTTACTTCTCTTCACAGGTTGCGGAGGTTCTTTGGCACACAAAGGCTAGTAAGATCTGTCTAATTTATATATATAGCATGTCAAACTTGTGTTTTAAAAATTACTCTGATATATAAAAGTTTTTAAAATTTCGCTGCGCATTGTTTTTCCAACATATACAACACTTTCCTTAAAGGTTTTATTTGCCGTCACTTAATCATGTTTACTAGAGAGTTTTGTGGCAAATTACCCCCCAGATATAACAAACACTTGAACACTATATTTAGCAATAATATAGTATTTTAGAATAAGATATGATTCTATTATAATTTTAGATTTTTTTATAGAAGACAATGGTGCCATTTGAGGAATGATCATAACCGAATTAATCCATACAACCTTTACAAAGCGTATTCTCATCAATTGTAATGGTATCTCTTTATTCGTAAAGATGTCTATTCATGTATCTATACGTTTATTACATTGGATGTGTCCATTATTAATTGATGTTTAAGTTTGTATAGAAATACACAACTAATGAATACACCGGTTCAGAACAACCCAAAAGACAAAATGTATCATCACCCATCAACTCGAGAGAGTGCCGCAGTGCAAACTTTTCAATGCCATGGCTCTAGGTGCACGACACCAAAATTACTCACAAGAGCAACTGGGCACTACAGCGCTGGCGCTTGGGTAGGCCAGTGCCATCACAACTCAACGTTGTGGCACTGAGCCCTCTGTCTTTTTTTGTGTGTTGATTGCATGTTTTGGCACCGCAGCTTCAACTTTTGAGCATTGCGACATCCCGTACTGACTAAAAGATACGTTAAAAAAGTGTATTTCACTCATTCTAACGTGTTTTTTCCCTTAAACATGTGAAAGAGATATATTACAATCTCTCCAACAACCCGTCGATGGAGTTCGACACCGAAGAAGACAAAAGACGGGTAAAAAAGAGAAATAGAGAGAGAAAATGGGGGAAGAGTAAGAGGAGAGACAGAAAACTCTAGATCAAACAAGGGGTTTTTTTATCGTATAATTATTAACTTTGAACAATTGGTTCACAAATGATGTACATTTAAGTGTTAGACATGTATGCCCTAAGGAGTAAAAATGTAATATGTTTTTGGAGACATTTTTATCAATAAAGAATTTATTCATTTATATATACCAAATCTTGTCCTCTTTACGTTCATATTTGTTATATGTATGTTAAGCAAACAGTAATCTGAGACTGTCGGTTATAAACCTTAAGAATTGGGCATATGATGGACTGATTATGCGGAAGACACGATTCTTAAGGTGACGATCTAAAACATATGATCCGCAATCAAAGGAATAAAGTTGGGCTATTTATTCATGAAAAGATTGTTATGTTATCTATATCCCTTTTGGGAGATGGTTTGTCTTGACCATCGAAGTTGGACTTCGTGAATAGAAACATTAGCACATTGTAATAGATGACGATGTGTTGGATGGGGACATAAAGTGAATTGATTTGGATTAATAATTCTGTCTCGGCAAATCGATTCACTTTAGATAGTCATTTGTATTGTATCTTAATCCTGAGATAAATAGTAGGCCCATTGTCTCGACTTATGTCTTTTGATGTACCAAAGGGTGACACCCACATCTCTATAGTGGTATGCATGCCGCTACATTGGAGGCATGACTCTTGATAGCGTAAACTTGTTATTCATAGATCTGGAATCCATAGCTCCTCTTTAGGAGTAATGATATCCTCTTATATGCGTTGTCCTGTAATTGGAAAACTAGAGCGCTCAACCATTTGGATACACAGGTGTAACCGAATGGTATACTATCTTTGGATAGTAAGTTTTCTGATGGTGAGATAATGGAACGTAAGATAAAAATAAACAGGAAGGTAAGACAGAACTTGCCCTTAAGCAGATTATGGATTTTCATATGGGGATACGATACACTTTGATATGTCATGGAGACTTAGCTTTACGGGCTTCATAATTCTATAAAGTTCGAGAGTGCAGCTCCAAGCTTTTAGTGGAGTAGCGTTGGAGTTGATAATTGTGAAATGTATATCTGGGATATTGGGTTTCATAATTATCGTGAGCTTGAACTTTATAGGTCCATTTTGGTCCCCTTTGCTAGCTCACAAAATTCTGTAACGACACGGCGTGCTTTTCCAATAATTAGTGACTTATGTCGGATTTATCAGATTGGTTTAAAAACTTGAAAGAATTAAATAATTCTTGTCTGTTTATCAGTTGAATTAATTTTGTAAAAAATTAATTCAAGATAAACTTGTTGAATTATTGGGATCAGATAATTCTTGTCTGTTTATCAGTTGATTTAGTTTTGGATAAATTAGATCAAGATAAACTTGTAGAATTATTGTGAATTGATTTATTTTCTTAGAGATTATTTTGATAAAGTTTTTTTTTATCAGATAACTTTTCTATTGGGTTATTTGAATCAAAACTAAGACTTTATCCTATAGAATCTCAGGTGAAAAATAAAAAATTCACGGAGATATTTACGCGGGAGTTCGGCCTGTCGATGGGGCCTGTTCGGTCTACCGATTAGGTTGTTCGGCCTATCGATCAGCAAGCGATAAGATTACGTGTTTTCATGCGGATCTTATCAGATATTGATCCGAACTTGATTCTATTTCGAGTTGTTGAGACCTAATCTGATAAGGATTGACCCCAGGACCAATCGCTATATAAAGGGAGTGAGTCTCATAATTTACTCAGATCAATTGAGAGATTAAGAGTGATACTCTTCTGGTGAGCCTCTGAAAACTCCCTGAGAGCTTTTGTTCACAAATCACGAATACTAGCTTTGGGTTCTCTTGATTGGTTGAAAGGAGAGTCACCGGTGGAAGAGCTGTATGTGTGAGCCCACACTCGCTTCGGTTGTGGATAGAGAATAGCAAAGAAGACCAGTTGGTTGAGGCTCTTCTAGAACGTTTCTTCTCTTCACAGGTTACGTAAGTTCTTCGTACACAAAGGTTAGTAAGATCTGTCTAATTTATACATATAGTATGTCAAACTTGTGTTTTAAAAAAGTACTCTGATGTTAAAATTTTTAAAATTTTGCTGCACACTTCGCATTGTTTTTTCTAACAATTGGTATTAGAGCCATATTTTTTACATAAATTTACGAGTTTGTGATCATGTTATATGTATAAATTTTGTGATCTTAATCTCTCCTATGCTTGAATTGAATTTTATAGAAAGTTGACACTCTAGGTTTCTATAAATTATATAGTTGTCATGGATTTAATTTTGTGAATGTTTATTAATTAATTATGATTGATTAAATCGTTGTTTAATTATTTATTAATTAATTGATTTATACCGGTTATGGTTCCTTAGAGGTTAGAATGTGTATCTAGGTTTTTCATGTAATTAAATAGCGGACTATCATCTCCATCTAGGAATTATTATTTATTTTAAATTTGTAAAAAAATTTTTAATTAAATAATTATCCGGAGAAGACGGATCTAGAAGGCAGATCTAGAAGAAAGATGATGGCGCCCCTAGCTATTTCCTGAGTCTCTAATTTTATGTTTTTGAATTGTTGAAAATAAAATTGATGAATTGCATTAAAATTGTATTTTCTGGAATGAGGGATTTCTGCTTGGTCGGCATGCTGAACATCAGTTCGGCAGGCCGATGGTCAGATCGACAGGTCGGACGTGTGGTCCGGAAGGCCGTCAGTGGGGCAGAAATTGGCTGGCTCTGCTGACAAGCCAAACCTTCATAGATCGGTAGGCCGATTTATTTGATCGGCAGGCCGATGAAACATGACCGACAAGCTGATCACCCAGATCGCCCTGTCGACCGAGAGCTAAAAAAAAAAAAAAAGAAGGTTTTCAGAAAAGGTGCAACTTTTTCGGTGCAATTTTAATTTTATTTTTGGGACGATTCTGAGAAACATTAAATCTGAATATGACTGAAAATATGAAGTATTTGATTCATATGGGATTGAAGACTTGAAGATAGGTATTGCATGAAGAATGATACAGCTTGAGGATTTGAGGATGAAGAATCAATAAATGTCTCGATTATTCTCTTGTAATCTTAGTTTTCTATTATCTAGGGTGGAACCATAATATTACAGTTATTATTATTATTTTGCTTATAGCTTTGCTTGATTGCTTTGCTTGTCTGCATTATAATATGATTTGCTATGTATATTGATAACATATCATATAGAATAGGGAGTGCCGCTCATATTAAAATTGTTCATGCATATTCTTAAAATAAAACCTTGATTTTAAGAGATTGAGTGGGAGAAGGTTTTTGAAGAGAGGACCTAAGGCCTCCATCGTTGGTCCGTAGGTAGAACATGGTGATCCCGACCCCTAGGAAGGGATTTCTATCATGTACCAGATTGGATCTCTAAAAGGATAAGGTATTTTAGTATGATTTATGGTTGCACACCCCTAGGTGGTGATTATAAATCATGGATAAAATATTGAAATGATGGTTATACACTCACGTTAATTTTATTATTAACCTCCCATAGGAGCTCTGTTAATAAAATTAAAGGCCAAAGAAATGATTATTAATATATGCTAGATCATACGGGTCCTGGATGGCATATATTAATCAGGAGGGGATTCATGTTCCTGATTGAATTTGGCATGACTCCCCTAGGAGCTTGTTGAATTCTGAGTTAGGAATTATCGTTGTAAGGTTGTGATATTTTCAAAGGTTTTGACACATAAACACATTTGTATGATTTTACATGATTGTGTTATCTTACTAAATTATTATTATATGTTTGCTTATGTTTGGTATATGATTCTTTATTGTAGATTGAAAATGTCTAAAAACGCTTTATCATCAATACTTGACAAAAACCTATTAACCGGTGAGAATTATAACAATTGGAAACGAAACCTAGATATCGTCCTGTCCTTTGAGAAACTGAAATATGTACTGACAACCCCTTGTCCTCTCGAGCCTATGGGAGACTCAAGTAATGAGCAATTCTAAGCGTATGATCGTTGGAAAGATGCAAATGATCAGGCCCGCTGCTATGTTATGGCCAGCATGAATAATGTGCTGCAGGCTCAACATCAGGATTATGAGACTGCAAAACAGATCTTGGATAATCTTGAGGATATGTTTGGAGGCCAGGCCATAACAAAGCGGCAAGGGGCGCTTCAGAAATTCTTAAACTGTAGACAGAGACCGGGGACATCTGTAAAGGAGCACATGATGTTGGTCATGGGTTACCTCGCTGAGGCTCAAACCAATGGAGCCGACATCGATGCTGAAACTCATATGACTATGGTCTTTGAGACTCTGTCTAAGGAATTTATTCCGTTTAGAGCTACTTTTAATTTAAGCAATAGACGGGATATGACCTTAACAGAACTAATGAAACAGTTACAGGAGTTCGAACTACTGATCAGGGAGTCTCCTGCTAGTGGTGAGGCCAACATGGTAGCTGCTTCTAGTTCCAACCCTAACTTAGGGAATGGAAAGAAGCAACAGGCCAAGAATGGGAAGTCTTCTATTCCTGCTGCTACCAAGAGCAAGAAAAAGAAGAAGAAGAACCTAAAGAAGCTTAAGTGCTTCTTCTGTGGAAAGGTCGGGCATATCAAGAAGCATTGCAAGGACTTCCTTTCCAAAGGAGGTAGGTGTGATCTTCTATATTTAGAAACTTGTTTGGTTGAGGAATCCAGTGACATCTGGGTCATAGATTCTGGTGCAACTAATCATGTTTGTGTTTCTCTGTAGGGGTTCAAAGAAACGAGAAGTCTGCTACATGAAGACTTCACGCTTCGAATGGGAGATGGATCCTTGGTCTTAGCAGAAGCAGTGGGAGATATCCATCTTTACTTTGATAATTATAGGAATTTAATTTTGCAAGATTGTTTTTATGTTCCTAAATTTAAAAGAAATTTAATTTCTGTATCTTGTTTATTTAAAGACTCCTACGTGGTATCTTTTAATGAAAAAGTGGTGATTCATAAAAACAAATCTTTTGTCTGTTCTGGATGGATGCAAAATAATCTATATTTTATCAAACCTAAGATGGACTTATTGCTTAATGCTGAGATAAATGATAATGACTCTAAAAGACTTAAAACTTCTCACTCTAATAAGACTTATCTTTAGCATTTGCACCTTGGTCATATTAACCTGAATAGGATTCAAAGGTTGGTAAGGGATGGACCTTTAAGTCACTTAAAGGTGGAATCTATACCTTAATGTGAATCTTGTTTGGAGGGTAAAATGACCAAAAGACCATACGGGTCTAAGGGCAATGGGGCCAAAAGGGTTCTAGAACTTGTGCATAGTGATGTTTGCGGACCGATGAACATCCGGGCACGAGGAGGGTATGAGTACTTTGTCACTTTTATTGATGATTACTCAAGATATGGGTATGTGTACCTATTGCACCACAAAAGCGAAACTTTTGACAATTTCAGGGAGTTTCAGGCTGAAGTGGAAAAGCAATTGGGTAGACCCATAAAGGCACTTCGATCAGATCAAGGTGGGGAATACCTTTCTGATGAGTTCTTGGAACACTTGTTAGAGAATGGGATTTTATCCCATTTGACTGAGTCGGGTACTCTGCAGCAGAATGGCATAGCAGAGAGAAAAAATAGGACTTTGTTGGACATGATTAGGTCCATGATGAGTTATTCATCATTGCCTTTATCCTTTTGGGGATATGCACTACAAATCGCATGTTATCTTTTGAACAATGTGCCTTCAAAATCGGTCCCTAAAACTCCTCACGAGTTGTGGACAAGTAGAAAGACATCCTCAAACCATATTTGCATATGGGGATGTCCGACTCATGTCCTGTTTAAGGATCTGAATAAGTTGAAAGCACGTTCGAAAGTTTGCATGTTTATAGGATATCCAAAAGGGACTAAAGGGGGTTATTTTTATAACCCAAAGGAAAAAAAATCGTGGTTTCAACTAATGCAACTTTCCTTGAGGAGAGTTACATGGACGACCTTAAACCTTGAAGCAAAGTGGTGCTTGAGGAGTTAAGGGGTGATCCGTTCACTCCAAAGGTTCCGAACGAAACCATTCCGATCGGTGTAGAAAAACCAAACAAACCTAAACAACAACCTCAGGGGCTTCGGCATAGTGGGAGGATCGGGCGTCAACCTGAGAGGTATATGTTCAATGGGGAGGTCTTCTTGGCTGAACCGGATGAACATGACAGGGATCCTTATACTTACGCAGAAGCTATGGACGATGTTGATTCAAAACTCTAGACAGAGGCCATGAACATTAAGATGAAGTCTATGGAGACTAATCAGGTCTGGGAGGTTGTGGATCTTACCGAAGGGGTAAAACCCATAGGATGTAAGTGGATCTACAAGAGGAAAAGATAAGTGGATGGAAAGGTCGAAACCTTTAAGGCTAGGCTGGTAGCAAAGGGTTATACGCAAAAGGAAGGAATCGATCATGAGGAAACCTTTTCGCCTGTAGCCATGCTTAAATCCATCCAAATTCTCTTGTTCATAGCTACTGCTCTCGACTATGAGATTTGGCAGATGGATGTCAAGACGGCTTTTCTAAATGGCTATCTTGATGAGTCCATTTATATGGAACAACTAGACGGGCTCAAGGTCGCGGGTCAAGAGGGTAAGGTTTCTAAGCTGCTAAAGTCAATTTATAGACTTAAGCAGGCTTCCAGTTCTTGGAACATAAGATTTGATAAGGTGATCAAGACTTATGGGTTCTCACAAAATGTGGATGAACCATGTGTCTGTAAACACATTAAGGATAGGAAGGTGGTTTTTCTACTGCTCTATGTAGATGACATTCTGCTAATTGGCAATGACATTGGGGCGTTGTCATCGGTCAAATTATGGTTGACCAAGCAGTTTGACATGAAGGACTTGGGTGAGGCTAATTTTGTTCTCGGTATCCAGATCTTTCGGGATAGGAAAAACAAAATGATAGCTTTGTCACAAGCTGGCTACATAGATAAAATTCTTAAGAGGTTTACAATGCAGGATTCTAAGAAAGGTGGGCAACCATCTAGGTCTAGAATTACTCTTTCTAAGAAAGACTCCCTAAAGTCTTATGAAGAAAGAGAATACATGAAGAAGGTGCCTTATACTTCGGCAGTGGGTAGTCTCAAGTATGCCATGCTTTGCACACGACCGGATATAAGTTATGCGGTCAGGATTGTAAATCGATTTTAGGCAAATCCAGGACCGAACCATTGGGTTGCAGTAAAGCATATTTTCAAGTACCTAAGAAGGACTCGAGGGTATATGCTTGTGTATTCGGGTGAGGACTTGACTCCTCTAGGATATACTGACTCAGATTTTTAATCCTGTCTGGATTCTAGGAAATTGACTTTGGGATTTGTGTTTACTCTAGGCAACAGTGCCATCAGTTGGAGAAGTACGAAGCAAGATTGCACTTCGGATTCAACAATGGAGGCCTAGTATGTGGCGGCTAGTGATGCTTTGAAAGAAGCAGAGTGGCTCCGCAAGTTTCTTGGGGATCTTGAGGTAGTTCCTGGTATGGATAAAGCGATATCACTGTACTATGATAACAGTGCGGCGGTAGCTAATGCTAAGGAACCAAGATTTCTCAAGAATAGTAAGCATATTGATCGGAAGTATCATGTGATAAAGGACTTCATTGAGGGCAGGCATGTCACGGTGTGCAAGATCGCATTAGAGGACAATTTAGCTAATCCATTTACGAAGACACTTACTGGGAGAGTCTTCAAAAGGCATGTAGAAGCTATGGGGATGCGAAATTTGTTGTATTTACTCACTTAGTGCAAGTGGGAGATTGTTAGACATGTATGCCCTAAGGAGTGAAAATATAATACGTTTTTGGAGACATTTTTATCAATGAAGAATTTATTCATTTATATATAACAAATCTTGTCCTCTTTACGTTCATATTTGTTGAATGTATGTTAAGCAAACAGTAGTCTGAGACTGTCAGTCTAAACCTTAAGAATTGGGCATATGATGGACTAATTATGTGGAAGACACGATTCTTAAGGTGATGGTCTAAAACATATGATCCGCAATCAAGGGAATAAAGTTGGGCGCTTTATTCATGAAAAGATTATTATGTTGTCTATATCCCTTTTGGGAGATGGTTTGTCTTGACCATCGGAGTTGGACTCCATGAATAGAAACATTGGCACAATGTCATAGATGACGATGTGTTGGATCGGGACATAAAGTGAATTGATTTGGATTAATAAATCTGTTTCGGCAAATCGATTCACTTTAGACAGTCATTTGTATCATATCTTAATCCTAAGATGAATAGTGGGCCCGTTGTCTCGACTTGTGTCTTTTGTACCAAAGGGGGACACCTACATCTCTATAGTGGTATGCATGCCAGTACATTGGAGGTATGACTCTTGATAGCATAGACTTATTATTCATAGATATGGAATCCATAGCTCCTCTTTAGGAGTAATGATATCCTCTTATATGCATTGTCCTGTAATTAGAAAACTAGAGCGCTCAACCATTTGTATATATAGGTATAACCGAATGGTATACTATCTTTGGATAGTAAGTTTTCTGATGGTAAGATAATAGACCGTAAGATAAAAATAATCGGGAAGGTAAGACAGAACTTGTCCTTAAGCCGATTATGGATTTTCATATGGGGATACGATACACTTTGATATGTCATCGAGACTTAGCTTTACGGGCTTCGTAATTCTATAAAGTTCGAGAGTGCAGCTCCAAGCTTTTAATGGAGTAGCGTTGGAGTTGATAATTGTGAAATGTATATCTGGGATATTGGGTTTCATAATTATCGTGAGCTTGAACTTTATAGGTCCATTTTGGTCCCCTTTGCTAGCTCATAAAATTCTGTAACGACACGGCGTGCTTTTTCAATAATTGGTGACTTATGTCGGATTTATCAAATTGGTTTAAAAATTTGAAAGAATTAAATAATTCTTGTCTGTTTATCGATTGAATTAATTTTGTAAGAAATTAATTCAAGATAAACCTGTTGAATTATTGGGATCAGATAATTCTTGTCTGTTTATCGGTGGATTTAGTTTTGGATAAATTAGATCAAGATAAACTTATAGAATTATTGTGAATTGATTTATTTTCTTAGAGATTATTTTGATAAAGTTTGTTTTTATCAGATAACTTTTCTATTGGGTTATTTGAATCAAAACTGAGACTTTATCCTATAGAATCTCGGGTGGAAAATAAAAGATTCGTGGAGATATTTACGTGAGAGTTCGGCCTGCCAATGGGGCCTGTTCGGCTTGCCGATCAGCAAGCGATAAGATTACGCGTTTTCACACGGATCTTATCAGATATTGATCCGAACTTGATTCTGTTTCGAGTTTTTGAGACCTAATCTGATAAGGACTGACCCCAGGACCAATCGCTATATAAAGGGAGTGAGTCTCATGATTTACTTAAATCAATTGAGAGATTAAGAGTGATACTCTCCTGGTGAGCATCTGAAAACTCCCTGTGAGCTTTTGTTCACAAATCACGAATACTAGCTTTGGGTTCTCTCGATTGGTTGGAAGGAGAGTCACCGGTGGAAGAGCTGTACATGTGAGCCCACACTCACTCCGGTAGTGGATAGAGAATAGCAAAGAAGACCAGTTAGTTGAGGCTCTTCTGGAACTTTACTTCTCTTCATAGGTTGCAGAAGTTTTTCGGTACACAAATGTTAGTAAGATCTGTCTAATTTATACATATAGCATGTTAAATTTGTGTTTTGAAAAAATACTCTGATGTTAAAATTTTTAAAATTCCGCTGCGCACCTCGCATTATTTTTTTCAACATTAATAACATTCTAATTATACATGAAAGTTTTAAAAATTTGACATTTTTTACAACTTCCCTAATATAATCAACTAAAGTAATTATAGATAAAAATAAAAAAAATCTTAGTGGCAGATTAAGGAAGTTAGGTGTTAAACGCGCAGTTGCTTATGTTGTCACCAAAGTACTAATATTACAAATTAATTGCATAAACCTTTTAGCAAAGGACACACGGATCAGGAAAGAAATAATGTGAGGTTATTTTAAAGTAAATAGAGGGCAAGACTAGAAACATTTAAAAATAAAGAGCAATTGTCTGTGTTTGGCAATATCTACTTCAAATAAAACTATGAATTGGAACTTTATTAGCATATAAATAACACTCAGTGTTGTTGTAGAGTCATCCGTGACAATTCCATAAAGAATTTTAAGTTAATTTAGAGATTAATTTGTAAGAATATATAGATATAAGGTATAAACGGGCCCATAAAGACACCCATATGTTGGACTCTTATTGGCCGAAGGTAGCTAGACAGACAGTTTGATTTGTTTAAGGCAGATACGATCTTCATTTAAGAGATTTGTTAACAAAAGATGACAACAAGAACAGATATTGTACAATACTGTTTTCTTTTGGCAGACCCAATTCTCGCTTGCAATGAACCGAGTGCACAACTAAGATATTTCTAAAATGGTGCTTTTTAAATAAATCGCTTTTGCTGCTTTTCTTTCTTTCTTGGCTTTTTTCTTTATATATATAAATATATATATATATATATATATATATATTGATATTTTGGGGAAGCTTCAAGGGGGCTTTGCAAGAGAACTTTGACCTTTTCCCTCCTCTTTAGATCACTTGAAGATTTTCATTTCACGTGAAACTCATGAGACAAAATAATAAAGTCTTCTTAGGGTAGTACGGTCGTCAAGCTTGTCTTGTTGGTGTTGATGTTCTATCCATTTTTTACATTCTTTCACTCCTTGTTGAAAAATAAGTAATGTACCAAACATGAATTTCTCAATTATAATATTAGTTTCGACAAGTAGCATGGCTTGTAATTATTATTAGAGCATTGCAAAGATAGTTGGAACTATAAAATATAATTCACTTTTGATTCAAATTTTGTTAGAGAAAATACTACAGTAAAAGTGATTGAAACTAATTCTAGCTCCAACTACGTCCCCAAACACCCTATACATATGTTTGTATGAATTTTTTTTTTCTTTGTTTAATAAATTACAGTATGATACTTAGTATTGGGATGTATCCTATTTTTGAGGATGCAACCAATTTATTTGAGATGTTTTAGAGTATTCTAGCACTAGTTGTTTTCTAATATAAGTCTTTCTATTAAAAAATACCACTATAATTTTTCAGAAAGAGAAATACAAAATACTAATAGTAAAGCTGAAGAATATGTATCAATATTGCACATACATAGATACAAAATGTATGTATGTATGTATATGTGTGTGCATATAAATATATATATATATATATATATATATCTGTTCCTACATAAAAGAGAAATCAGTATGCTATATTCCCTAGTCCAGTTTTGATATTCTCTCCACCTGTGGCGTTAATCCCAAATAGAAAGGTGGAATAGAAGAGAAAGATATATACCGCCATATTTATCACTTTCATCCTTCTTTGTCCTAGGGTGGCCCTGGACAATGCCTCCAATTCCTTTGGTTAAAGACCGGAACCAAAAACCAAAAAACAAACACAATATAGTCACTAAAATCCAAAATGACACACTCTATTATCCTCCCATTCCCACAAGGGGCATTAATGCCATTATCTTTCATAGTGAATGCAACAAATATATATGCAGTTAAATTTCATCTTCTTTTGCGTAAATCGATCACTTGATGGGGGAACTCCAACTAAGACGCTGATTGGAGATTTATCTTTTTGTACGCATCAAAAATGTTTGATTTGCTTTGTTTTTTGCTTAGATTGTTATCATTCTTGATGTAATAGACTCAAATATTACTCCATATAATAGGTCATCAATTATATTAATATCTATGCACAATATTATAGACAAAGCCCCCCACTATTATTAGTTGATAGTTTAACAAATGAGTGCTTCGTACTATTGGAATGATCGTAATATAAACAAATAGATGTTGGAGATCAGTTTATTAATTAATTCTTGAAGAGTAATTAATCATAGTGCAAATAATTAAGTTTGTATGTTGAGAGTACTCTATGCACAAGCTGACATCACAACTTTGATATGGTACAACTATCTTGAGTACGAATTGAACTTTAATGTCATAGCTCAAGTAATTGAATTCCGTTAGTTTGAGTGTTCAGTATAAATGACTAGATTCTAAGATGTAATTCTGACTAGATATGAGATAATAGGTGCAAGGACAATTGACGTCATTGGAACAAACAATCACTTTACAGGCAAAATAAAGCTAATTAATTGTTTAGTTAATTAGTCAAGCATTTATGGGCAATTTAAAGCAAAATTTATACAAATTAGATAATAGGGTCGGAACGTATTGGGGGGCCATGTGTGGAGGGTGATATAGAACAGCCCACTTTATAGTCCATGGCGAGGGCCGGAGTGACACTCAAGTCATGTGTCCACGAGGACCATGATGGCCATATGTGTGAGAGAGAGAGAGAGACAGAGTGCATGTGTGTGTGTCTTGAGAGGGTTTTGTTGTTGTATACAGTATGCGTGTTCGAGGGTGAGCGTGTGGGGCTAATGATGTGACCAAGATTTCGTGGTTCAAAGACAGTAGAAAACGGCCACGTGGGTGGGGTGACACTCCCATGAAGGCCCGAAGAGGGACGAACGCGGAGAGCTTGGATTAATAATAAAACCCAACCAATTAGAGTGAGAATCACTAATATGTGATTTTCAACCTCCTTTTCTCCTCTCTCTCTCTCTCTCTCTCTCTCTCCAATTCTTAAGCCACATTGGTCCCTAATTCTAGGACCCCTCTTTCTCACCAACATGAGTTTTTTAATATTTTATTTTAACTTTATCGGTAAATTACCTACAAAACACAGTTTTTCCTATTTATTACAATCACAGACACTTTAAGTGCCATGAGATACTCAAGTTCTAAATATGTAATCGCTCCTCACGTTTAAAGCAACATGAAAACCACTCTAAGTTAGGTATGTGAAAACACTCTACCAATATGACTCTATTTTAATTTGTAAATGTATATATATTTTTATTTTAAACATTTAAAAGCATGCATTATTAGTAATATTCTTAAGCTTGAAATAAAAATTATATATATATATATTTATATGCGTGTTCCATACAAGGGGAGAAAAGAAATTTTAAACGCCATGTTCACAGTATGTTTTGTATGTCTACATAAATTTAGGAGGCGTCCAATTTTGTATATTTCAATACTCCCCCAAGTGCCCTTTCCAGAAATCCACCACGTGGTCTTCTCTTAGGTGTCTGAGGTGGACCTCCATTCTAAATTCTTTTTCACCTCCGTCTCTCAATCGGCCAACTCTATTTATACCCGATTTTCTCCCCCATCTCTCTCCAAAACTCTCTCTCTTTCTCTCTAAGAAGTCAAACAAAAGAAAAGGCTCTCTCTTCTTTTCTCCTCCGCAACAAAAACAACGTTTTCCCACAAAGGCTGAAACACTCACTCTTCACAACCATGGCTTCTCCTTCATTTGCACCCAACTCTTGTAGTTGGGTTGGTGTCCAAATGGCACACTCTCTCCCCTCCTCATCTTCATCATTAATGGACTTGGGCTTCTCATCAAGGTCCATCATCTTCGTGAAGAGAAAGCCCAATACTACTACTCCTAGTAATACTAACAATACCACTCGCTGCGCTCTTCACACTCCTTCGGTGCTTCATTTCCCAAAACAGCCATACTGTCAGCCACTAATTACGAAGGAGCCCAAGAAGACCAACCACCACCAGAACCAAGTCCAACCCTCCCACTGGAACTTCCTACAGAAAGCAGCCGCCATGGCTCTCGACGCGGTCGAGGGCGTGTTGATCGCACGCGAACGCCAACATCCTCTCCCTAAAACCGCCGATCCACGTGTTCAAATCTCTGGAAACTTCGCTCCAGTCCCGGAACAGCCCGTCCACCACGACCTACAAATCACCGGCACAATCCCGGACTGCATTAAAGGTTTCTACCTCCGAAACGGCGCCAACCCACTCTTCGAGCCGGTCGCCGGTCACCATTTATTCGACGGCGACGGGATGGTCCACGCCGTTGAAATTGACTCCGGTTCGGCCAGTTATGCTTGCCGATTCACGAAAACTCAACGGCTGGTCCAGGAAAGAGAGCTTGGCCGGCCGGTTTTCCCCAAAGCGATTGGCGAGCTCCACGGTCATTCCGGTATCGCCCGTCTCCTCCTGTTCTACGCCCGAGGACTTTTTGGTCTTCTCGACCACAGCCACGGAACCGGCGTGGCCAACGCCGGCCTGGTCTACTTCAACGGCCGTTTGTTAGCCATGTCGGAGGACGACCTTCCGTACCAGGTACGGATCACCGATTCCGGTGACCTCGAAACGGTTGGACGTTATGATTTTAACTATCAGCTTAAATCTGCCATGATTGCTCACCCGAAAGTCGACCCTGTTTCAGGCGAGCTCTTTGCGCTGAGCTACGACGTCGTTTCGAAGCCGTACTTGAAGTACTTCAAGTTCTCTCCCAATGGGGAGAAATCCCCCGACGTGGAGATTCCTCTGAAGGTTCCGACCATGATGCACGACTTCGCGATTACCGAGAATTTCGTCGTGATTCCTGACCAGCAAGTGGTGTTCAAGCTGGAGGAGATGGTGAGAGGCGGTTCTCCGGTGATTTACGATTCCAAGAAGAAGTCGAGACTCGGAGTTTTGCCGAAGAATTCGCGGGACGCTTCGGATATTCTGTGGGTGGAATCGCCGGATACTTTTTGCTTTCATCTATGGAACGCTTGGGAGGAGCCGGAGACGGAGGAGGTGGTGGTGATCGGGTCCTGCATGACGCCGGCGGACTCGATCTTCAACGAATGCGATGAGAGCCTCAAGAGTGTTCTGTCGGAAATTAGGCTTAATTTGAGGACTGGAGAGTCCACGCGCCGTCCCATAATCTCGGAGGAGTCGGAGCAGGTGAATTTGGAGGCCGGGATGGTGAACCGGAACAGGCTGGGGCGGAAAACCCGCTTCGCCTACCTTGCCATTGCTGAGCCATGGCCGAAGGTGTCCGGATTTGCCAAGGTCGATCTTTGCACCGGAGAAGTTAAAAAGTACTTTTACGGCAACCGGAAATACGGCGGCGAGCCGTTCTTCCTCCCGAGGGATGCAAATTCGGAGAAGGAAGACGACGGCCACATCATGGGGTTCGTTCATGACGAGAGGACGGGGAAATCGGAATTGCAGATTGTGAACGCCCTTACTTTGCAGTTGGAAGCCTCAGTCAAGCTGCCTTCTAGAGTGCCGTACGGTTTTCACGGGACTTTTGTGGAATCCAAGGACTTAGCTCACCAGGCATGAATCAAGGAATAAGATAGTGTTTTTTTTAGTGTTGCTAAAAAAAAAAAAAAAAAAGGTTTGAGTTAAAAAGAAAAAAAAGGAGAATATTTACCAGAGGGATATTTCAGTAGTACAGGTCCCCGGGTTCTCCTAGAATTACCAGAGGGATATTGCAGTAGACAGGTCCCCGGGTTCTCCTAGAAGATTTTGAAAACCCTAACAATCCTTTTGCTTTTGTTAGGTTTATCATCATATTTACTATCGATCTACTGTACTATAAGGAGGGATTTTAAGAGACCAGTTTGTAGCTGTTGGACGGTAGATAGAGGTTAAGCTCAGCTGGTTTCTGTTTTATTCTCTCCATGTTAATTTTGTTCTTTTTTCTCATGTGTTAAATATATACACTAGCTTGTTTCACATGATCTTTATCCTTTTTTTCCTCTTTTTTTATTTTTCTTTTTCTTTTCCTTCTCAGAGGCAGAGGTTTAAACTCTATGTCTTTACACGTGGTTCAGTCGGATATAAATCTACTTTTAGACCTTCTTATATATATCTGCAGTTTTAGAGGTTATAAATACAATACGTAGGTTTTTTGGATTTTTGGAAGAATTTGAAAAAAAGGTAAAAAAAAAATTCTTAATTAAAAAAATGGTCCCTTTTTTTTTTTACACAAAAACTATATTTTTTTAGGTAAATAAACTGTCTCAATTTTTTTATTAAAAAACAAAAAATAAGTATAATGAGGAGAGAAACCTCAACGGAGTAAAAAAAAACCTGAAATAGTTTTTATGCTTAAAAAGTATGTTTTTTTTTGCGTCTAAAAACTACCAAAAAAAAGATCATTTATCCAAAACAACTTTTTCTTGAAGTTATTTTTTCAAAATGCCCCTTTTTTTTTCCGTAGTCCTTAAATGAGTTCTCATCCAATTATGTTATACGTATGTGTACTTCGTCTAAATGCTTCTAATTTTGGTAAATTGGGCTTAAAATCGGGTTGACCATTGAAAATGTTGATCATGATAAGAATTTGGTCTTTATTTTTTTTACTCAAACATGAAGAAGTCAAAAAAAAAAAAGTCATTTCCTTAATTAAGGACCTTAATTAAGGATTTTTTTTTGCCCTTTTTTCAAATTCTTCCGAAGTTACTCGTATCTATCTTAATGCAATATTGTCTGAAAAAGAAAAAGATCATGAGTTTTATATACTTGCGCGAAAATCATGTTATCGTCACGTTGTCGCCGAACAGTATCAAATATTTTGCGAGAAGATTATCAAAGCGCCATTCTTTCTCCAAGTTTAACGCACAATAATATATGTATAATTTTGAGGGGTTTTTTTTTTTTCAAAAGATTTTTCCTTTAGCTACTGAAAAAACAAAAAAAAAAACCCACAGGCAGTACTAGATTAATAGTTTGAATATGTAAACTACCCGTAGGCATTTTCACAAGAAAAGACCCCTTTTTTCTCCCTAAAATCGTACTCTTTGAAATTTTTTAATTCAATTTCAAATTCTTCAACAGCTTCTCATGCGATCATGTCTAACACCACACACTGATTTCATTCTGGATTACCATTCCTATGTTATATATATATATATATATATGTTTTATTAATAGTCTTTCAATAACGAAGTTAAAACAGGGATCAATACAAATGTAAATTTATAAACATATATTACGCACAAATAACTTTAAAGCAAAAGAGTTATACATTTGTCAATTTGAGTAGTAATTGCTTAAACAGTTCAATAGATATTTATTCAAGCATAGAACCCCCCAAAAAAAAGTTAATATAAATTGACATATGGCGACTTTTCTGAAATTCTATTTTGCCTACAGAAAAAGAAAAATCCTATTAGAAGTCCTAACTCTTACAATTATATGTTTTCGAAGATTATATGTGTATATAAACTATATATATATATATATATATATATCGCTCTAATAAACTACAAGTGCTTTTAAAAAAGGAAAAAAAAAATAAAATTATAACAAACATTTCGGCAGAGCTCAAGGGACTGCTTGCAACTTACAAGGTATTAAATAATGGAAAAAGTGACTAACACCAGTTGGCAAGAGACTGTTCTGTTTAAATAAGCGACTCAAGTTTGAGTCCTTATGAACACAGCTGTCAGTGTTAGGAGAGTCTCTCCATAGGTCGGCTCCAGATTAGTTGGATAAACCTCATGGGAGTTGAAGGGCCCTTTATATAAAGGGTTCATGCCTCCTGTGGTAGGCTTTAGAAAACCGGGGATATAGATCACCACCACCAAAAAAAATAATGGAAAAAGTGTGTAATTAATATAGTTTTTAAATCAATAAGTACGCAGGTCCCCACTGGTAGGCTTTGGAAACCAAGGATGTAGATCACTACTACCAAAAAAATAATAGAAAAAGTGTATAATTAATACAGTTTTTAAATCAATAAAAGCACAGGTCCCGGTGGATAACCTTTCATTGAATAGATACTTAAAATGATGAACGTCAAAACATACACACATGTATAAATATTTATACAAATATAACCCTTAATTGAGCTCTTAAATGCTATAATAAAAAATAAAAATTTATTATAACATAAAGCTCTTATTTACTACACTGTTTAAATTCCAACTTTAAGTTCTTATTTTATTTCCAAACACTCTCGTAATAAAATCAATTTGTATATCTCATTTATGATTTTCATAAAGGGTGTCTATTATCTCTCATTCTACTTTTCACATACAGTTTTTTAAACACTCTTATTATACTTGTTATACCCATTTTCAAAATACCAAAGTAATCCTCACACCTAAACAGTTTTTTTTTTCTTTTTTCGTTTTCTACCAACCAACCCAACCAACCAATTCGTATACACCATTAGGAATTTCTCCATTGAGAATTTAAGCTATGCACCATTACTTGTAAGAATTAAGTAGTATGCAACTCCACGAATACTTAATTAAGTAGTAGCATCTTTTCAATTTCTTTTTTTTTTTCATATGAAAAACGAGAACTTTCTTTTTTATAGGGTTCAACGATTAAAAAAATTAAAAATTAAAAAATAAGAATTTTAAAGAAAAAAGAATCCATTTATTTTTTATATGGAGGCTCTTAAATGTAAGAATCCATTTCTATTCTGTTAGAACAAGTAGGACATAATAATTTATTTTTAAAATGGGGTGTATAATGGATATTTATTCAAAATACTTTTGCCTTTAGAGGTAATTTTATCAATGGATAATATAGTAATAAGAAATTTTATTAAAAAAATGTAAAAAGTAAATAAAGGCTCTCAATAGACGCCTCCTTTTTAAAATCAAAGATTGTACTATCTTAAAAAAATATTAAAGTAAATAAATACATTGCACATTGATTTTCTTTTGAATTCTGAAAATAACACTCCTAAATAAAATAATGTATTTAAAATTCTTCAAAAAAAGTGGTTAATCAATCTTTTCGATTGGAAAGAGAGAAACAAATAAAACAAAGGAGGGAAGCAAAATGTTTGAATTGCAATGTTTGTAGACCCTCCACAGCCATCAGAAGTTAGATGTGCTTGTCTTGAATCAATGTTCAAAGAATCCTTTCATACCAAGGGCATCTTTTGGTGAGCTTTTTAAGAAGCTCTTTTCGGTTTTTTGAGACTAATGGTTGTTTTTAATCTATAAATGCTCAGATGTTCTATGCAGATATGTTTTGAGTTTTTAGGAGAAGTTCCAGTCGCAAAATATGGTTTTCAAAAAAGAAAAAAATCTTTTTAATATATTTTGAAACTTGCATGAGTTTCAAAAAACAATATTGAAAAAATTTCAAAATAATTTTAACTCATTTGAACTCCTTTAAAAAATATATTTGATTCTTAATGCTTATCAAAAATTACAAATTTTTACTTGCCCTTTTCTTTGATATAAAAGCATAATTTATAATTATCTACCACAAACCGAGTTAGACAGAAGCGAGTTGAGTGAGTAGAAACTGAAATGAAATCGGCACAAAACCCGAAATACCCACCCACGGTCCGTTGCAGGCTACAATCTGAAGCTGTCCCCCGACCATTACAGCACGGTCAAAGCCGATATCAGCGCCTGCTCCCATTGGACCCCACCTTTGCCCTGGACCCCACCTATAAAAAGTCTTTTGCACCATTGCTGCTTAAAAATTTGTCATGGCCGCGTGAATTAACGTTTTGAAGCTTTCCACTAGGTTTTTTTTAAAGAATTTTATGAAATTGTAGCTCTAAATTATTACAACTACTTTGTTGAATTCTATTCAATGATTGCAAATTGTTTTTTTTTTTTTTTGGTGAAAGCGCAAATTGTTTTTATTAGAAGGGTTATTAACCTTTTTTTTTACGTTGTGTACTATATTTTTAATTTTTAATCTCATTAAATTTATACTTTTAAAAATTTAATATACAAATTAAAAATTTTTGTTAATCAATTTTTAATTTTGACCTAAAACTTGTCTAAAATGCCCACAAATTTAAAAATAAGATAACTTTAAAAACTTAAAAAACGTTTTGACTTAAAAAATATACAAAACAAGCCCTAAAAAATAGATGTTTTGTATATTTTTGTTTTTGTTTTCTTCTTATTTTTGAAATTTTTATTTTTTCTCTATTTTAATTAATGATAATTTGGTCATTGTAAAATTTAAAATTAACTATTGATCGAGACAAGATATAGATTTGTCTATTAAATCTAATATAAAAATATACACTTGATGAGATAAAAAATCAGGGGTATAAGTTTTAAATTAACTTAAAATAGAGGGTATAAAAATAAATAGCCCCATTTAAAATTCTAGATTATGTACATTACAGTGAATGATTACCATTTTTTTCTTAAATTTTGAGATTATATTAATACTTTTGAATATATATATATATATTTTAATATAATTTTAACCAAATTTAAGGTATTCTTATCATAAAAAGCTCCTCTTTTAGTTACCCTAATTTTAACACCGCATAGAATTACGTCCACATATCTACCCTTGGCATGTTTTTGTTTCCATAGCGTACCACATAATATTATTTTTATTTTATTTTTCTTCCCATATTTTGAATAAATAATGAACATTCTAACTAAATTAGCACTCATTTTTTCTTCCCAACTATCATTTATTTACTTTTATTATTCTTGAATTTAGTTTCTGCTGACTTAGTTAAGAAGTGTTAGTATTTCCCCGATTATAAGAGTCGTTTCTCTTCTCATTTTAATACATATGTGTGTAGCAAAGATTATACCATTTCTCAATTGTCATTGTTTAAGAAACCAATCAACTAAGTTTTTAGCTATTATTTTTAATTCTCTCTTGAGGATTCATTGCCGCATTTTTTCTTTAAGGAGTCAATTAGGCACAATAATTTGGACATGCTGTTCAGCACATGAAAGTCATGAAATATAGAAAGTTCAAAGTCCATTTTCTTTATTTAGCGTAGCAAAAATAATACGCATATTCTTATTTTGCCGGAGAATCAATATTGGCCATAACTTTATGAAAGGTACTTTAGAATATTTGGGCAACGACAATTAACAGCAAAATGGGGGTGGGGAGGCGTATACAAAAGTCCTACTTAACTTTATCGCATGTTTTCCAAAAGGCCAAGTCTACTTGCCAAAAAGATCATTTGGAATTAATGGACCCGCGATGTTCCTGTCGTAGTAACCATAACTAAATAAACCCCACATTTATTTATTTTATTTATTTAATATTTGTTCTTCTTACCAAATCATTTAGGAATTCAGTCACAATAATATCGATTCCCGCCAAATTTCACAACAGTTCTTCTAATTTTGTGACTATAACATACAGGTATAGCTTAATAATAATCCCACATATGATTCTACCAGAAATTGTAGAGTTGATTCCCCACTCTCGGTTCAAAGCAATTGTTTTCTTCTAATATTTTCAAAAGAAGCACCTTATTAACTCTTAAAATAGCTTAATAAATAATTCATATTTATAACCATTGTTGAGCTCACTATCGTCTCGTTATCTGACAACACGGGACAATCCCACATGATGAACTTGGAGGTATTATTTCTTTTTCTTTTATATTTTTCTTATTTATTTATTTATTTAGTTAGTTATGTGTATCTGATTAGATCATGAAAAGGTAAGGAAATATGCATGTAAAAAGCAAGAGTGATCGACCACTCAAAAGTTTATAGTACCCTAATATTCCATCTATCCAATATGGCAATTGCAACTTTCTTTCCCTCCTATATATTGACCTAAGCCCGACATGGTATCGACCATATGAAAAGACAAAACATTAAAAAAATATAAAAAACAGGGCAGTGTGAAAAGCATTGCATGTGATTATTATTGCTTTTGGAATCCCCACATTGTTTTGTTCAGGTTCTTGAAAGTGAAGTGCTTTTGAGGGATAAATGTCGATCCTTTTAAACTCTAACTAATGTAAAAGGGGATAAAGCTGTAACCTAGCTATATATCTTCAATAATATTATTTCATCTAGCTGTTCATGAATGATGCCACTGTAAATTATTTTTAAAAAACAAGGTAATAACATTGTATAGCTCGAACATTTAAAAAAAAAAAAAAGATAGTCAAAATTACTGAATAATCCACCGTCCTTTCATGCTAGTTATGGGTTTATATATTAGCAACTGCGATTTAGAAAATAGGAAGGCATTGTAAATTTAATCGTGGAGAGTTAAAATAATTTTGCAGCCTATATATAAAACATACATGCTTGTCAGAAGGACTAACCTCTAGCTGTAACTCTTTAAACATTATAAAATATTAAAAAGACAATCAGGGAGTGGAAACAATTCTTTTAATTGCGTGAAATCGGAAATAAAAAGAAAAAAAAATTAATGGCAAAGTTATCAAAAGCTATTTCGCTTGTGCTAGCATATTCATTAAATAATATTATATTTTTTTTGAAATTTTTAAACATAACGGTTTATAACTGCCCACAACTGTGAGGCGCACTCACTGTCATTTTTAAACTTATACAAGTACATTAGAACTATATATATATATAATATTCCACCACCATTAGTGCTTAACTTTATTCATGTAAACTAATTAGGCATAGGGTTATTTACCTTTTTGTACTTTGTATTTTAGGAAATTATTGAAATACTATATATATTCAGTTTTTGATTTCATTGAATGAAAACCTTTAGATTAAATTTAATACATAAATTTATATATTTTCTCGATTAATCTTTAATTTTAAACTAAGAAATTGCCCGAAATACTTTAAAATTGAAAAATAAGAGTACTTTAAAATCTTAAACTTAAAAAGACTTTATACTAAGGTTTTTGACTTTAAAAATATATAGAATAACTTCAAAAATGATGGTTTTTTATTTTTTTCTTCTTATTTACTGAAATTTTAAATTTTTTCTTTTCTTAAGGTAATTTTTTCTCTTTTACTTAACAATTTGGTAATTTCAAAGAAAAAAATTAACTATTGACTAAGATAAGGTATATATTTATGTATTAAATCTGATAACAAGATATATACTCGATGATATAAAAAACAGAAGATATAATTTTTAAATTAACCTAAAATAAAAAGTATAAAAAGATAAATAAAAGCTTTCTATCCTTTCCATCTTTTATAAGTAATAAAAATTTTCCTATAATTAGTTTTCGCAACTGCTACATAATTAGGTTTCACACGCTGTATATTGGTATGGTACAACACGAGTACAACAAAATCAAGGCCAACAAATTTGGAGGACACTTAAGACATGTCTGGCATGTTACGTGTACTAGCGAATGTACACACACATGTGTGTATATATATATGATGGGAGACAGGATCATGATATAGCGTTTTTGTTTTTTATTGAAACGGCCCTGTAATTAAGAAGTTTGTTTTGGATTTGGATGGGGAATATAGATCGTCTCGATACACTTATTTTTATTCTGAGCTTCTTGTGTTGAGCAATTATTTTTGTTACTTTTGTTCCATTATTGGTTTATGATTGATTGATGGACTGACATCCCTTAGCTTTTTTATGTTGGAGAATCGTAAATACATCACGTTAATCATAAGTTTATCACAATATTATTATATTATTATATATATGATGAATTGATATCAAATTGATTTAACAGTTACCCATATCATAAATATATTGATGTGGCTGTACATATTAAATTATGTGGCAACCCAAAAATGGAGCTGTTTTGCGAAGTAAGGAAGAAATTGATGTCTATTTGAGAGAGAGAGAGAGAGAATAGAGCAGGGGATTGTGAGCCGTAGTTTTTGTGACATGGACAAGGAATAGTGAAGATATTAAGAAACGTGAAAAGTGAAAGAGATAAGCGCCAACGATATTGGCCGCTGTTTTAAGCTGTAGTTTTCGAAACTCAGTATATAATAAATAGTTGGTTCCTCAGACACGTTAGTACTGCTTTCCATCACAGGCACCGACTGTTGACAATGAAACATGCAATGATATACGTACATCCACACATCGCCGTTTGTATCAGTAATACATATGTGTCCACCTTGATTGAAACGTACGAAATGACAAGCAAACTATTCTATAAGTAAATTGATTTCAAAAATGGTCCCGATCTTTATTGTCAGCTCATTTTGTCCATGATTTTTAAAAGATGTCAAACCTAATCATTAAAATATCAGTTTGTTTAATATTAATCGTTTTATCGGTTAGGTATTAAAAACATTGCAAAATATGAGTAATATTTAGTTACTAGACTGTTATTTTACATTTTTGCATCAAAATTATGTGCATGTTGTAATTTTATTGTACCAGCATTACCTGTATATATTTTTTATCTTTTTTCCACCAAACTATTAATATTGATATATGTTTTCTAAATTCTAGAAAATATATTCAAATCTTCTGCCTGTATGCGGTAAGATCTCTATATATGTACACATATACATTATATATGTTTTTATATATATAAAATCTGACATCGGCTTGCTTTTCTGTTGCAGCGTCAGGAGATGAGCATAAAACAAGGTTAAAAGATAAGTGGTTTAAAAAAGAAATGGAAACATTTATTACTCTTCAAAAGGTTCTGAAGACTTAAACATGGGTCCCATACCATATTCACGTGACACCTGGACATGAGAGCCGGAAATCCAGTAAACAATATATCTCTGAGAATCAGCAGATCAAGAATTTTTCACTCGAGGAAGGGAAAGAAAGCCCTAGCTAGCTAGCTACAGCCAGCTAGTCCAAAGTTTTTTTTTTTTTTTTTTTTTTTTTTTTTTTAATTTTTTGATAGAAGTTTCTAGTCCAAAGCTTTTATATATAGAGTTCAAGCAAATTATAATAAGGTGAAAAAATAGAGAAAGAAAGGGCAGCAAATGGCAGTGTAGACTGAGAACGACAACACCCGCCAACGGTATGTGCAGGTGTTAGTATAAGATAGGCGTTGGAGGGGCTCATGACAAAAGGCCGAAATCTCAGAGATTGGGAATCTGCCTACAAGTGCGTCCAATTTGCAGCCACATGTCTCCGCTTCTCATCCCATTGCCAACAATTCAACACCAGACCTCACCCTCACCCAATTATATTCAGTGGAGCACACGCGTATATATGTGTGTGTGTTGTATATGTATATATTAATTGTTTTCTATCAATCTTGGAGCCAAAGAAAGTCGAGATTTATAAATAGAAGTTTATATAATAATAATAATAATAATAATAATACATTTGTAAGGGGTTGTCCTAAAATCTGTGTGGACCATGACAAGCCACATGATGTGCACTTCAATTATATAATTTATAGAAACCAATTATTCTCCCGTAGTATAATGCTATTAGTTTTATTTTGAGTTTAGCGTATTGATATCCTTTGAACTTTTAACTTGTCGCAGGTGATCATATACTATATTCAGTCGACCAAGCCTCTGACAATACATTTTGCAGGGCATTTTACCATCTTTTTTTTAACAGTCTAAGCATCGCCATGCTATATATAAATATTAACTTAAGGATGATAAATTTGAACTCTACACAATGTAATGTAGGTTAGTATCAAATTATTGCTAAACTATACTGGCAACTACCTGATTTATTAATTTATCAAGAAGTTCTTACTATAGATGTTAAAAATATAATTTTACATAGAGTACCCTGTTTTGGATTTATTTTTAAAATGACCAATTTGCATAAAGTTGTAATCCCTGATAATAAATTCAAATTGGATTTATATTACATCTGGTTGTTTTATTGGGCCTTTTCCGCAAGGTTGTTTCTTAAAAAAATAAAAATAGAAAGTGAGGACAACTAATATCAAATGACCCAAAAAAAAATCCAACTACACTAATACCTCTGATCCTCCCTGTCCATTATTAAGTCCTCCACTCGCTTTTTTTTTTTTTAAAAAAAGTAACAGTAAGAGTAATGCATAAACCAATCACGTCATAAGTTAAGAAAAATTGAAACATCCAGCGGAAGCACTCTAGGGTTGTTTCTAATCTTATTGTTTTGTAGATTTACTCTCACATCATGAATGCCTTTCACTATCAATAATTACTATTTACTATAGAGATTTTTACAAAGATAAAATCGACAAATGACCTATTTTTGACTATGTTTATGAATAAATAGCTGAACATTTCAAAAATTAAAAAAATAGATGAACTTTTTGAAATTAGGAAAAAAACTTTTTTTTTTTGCAGCCATATATCATTGATAAACACTAGTAAATCACTAATGTACATTATTAATTAACATTAGTGCATCTTTTATCATCTATATTTTATCACTTATAAACTGATTTATCATTGATCTATTGATAATTTATTATTGAAAAACTGATAAATTATTGTGAATAAATCACCAAGTTAATCAATAACGAACTACAAATCAATATATTATTGATGTACTTCAGTTTATCAATAATATACGCTAATGTACTTTAGTATTTACAAAACCGACAATTTTCGTAATATTTTAAAAGTTTGGTTTTTTACTTGAAAAAAGTTTAAAAAGTGGTCATTTAGCATTATTTTTCTCTCAAATAAATACACACGTGGCAGTATCAGGTATGTACACGATGTCACTTGTTTATATATAATATATTTTAACAACACGGACATAATTTCTCTTTCTTATGTCATAGTCACGCTTTACCAAATTATATCTCCTGTTGTCAAGGCTAGGCATTAGTTGGTCTCTTGGAGAAGTATCATTTAATTACATGATTAACTTATTCATTGGCTAGCTTTATTAATTATATTACATTTACTTTTGTCATGAACCACGCATATAGAGCCCACTCATTTTATAGCTTAAGAGTTCTAGTGATGAGAGGGAAGGTAGGGAGTGGCCACTACTAGTTCTTCCATTATCATTGGATGAAAAGATTACCATACTTTTCGTTGTGTGTTCTAAAATATAAGCAAAGATAAACCTAGAAAATGAAACCTTAATCACCAGAAGCCTCTCTATATTCTCTATTAATTAAGTGGGCATTGATGAATCATCAAGGGAACTAAAAAACTCAAAAGAAATACTGAAGTGTGTTTTGCTTTTGGTCGGTCAAAAAACATATATATATATATATTATATTTTCTTCCTTCATCCAACGTTGACGGTTCAATTTAAAACATTGATACATTTAACTCGTTATATATAGTACATTGCTGACAAAATGATAAGTATTAAGCAATATATTTTGCTGTTATGTGGACGTATAATCTAGTGTATTCTGAGTTTGATCACTAACAACGTACGTCATCAGCAGAATTAACTAGTAAGTGCTAACTGCAAATCCATGATTTGAAATAAAAGTTTTACAACCACTTTTTTCTATATATTAATTAATTCTATATATAGCTAATTAATATAGAACTAAAATGATTGTGGTGTTACAGTGATAGTGATATATATTATAAAAACAAGAATTTATACATTGCCGTTGTGAACGGCCAATTAACTTAGAATAAAGATAAACGGATGTAATATATATATATATATATATATATATATAAATCATGAGAACCATTATATATATATATATATAAATATAAATCATGAGAACCACATTCCCATGACCATTTATTAATTAATTATAAATAAACTCTCCAAAATCCAAAGGGAAAAGCAGATAACGACTAAGAATAAAGTTCATAAAAAAAGGTATCGAATTAATAGAATAGAATAATGAAGGTGTTTCATTTACATATGTGTGTGCAAATACACATCATATACAAACGAATAAAAAAGAAATAATGTGAATGATAATTTAAAAATACAAGGAAGGATAAAGTCAAATGAAGGTGAGGCACACTGTCATATGCTTCCATTTTTTATACTTCTTCTTTTTGGTGGGCAAAAGTGGTCTCCAACATTTAATATACAAACCAGAATGGAAACAAAACCAAACAGATAATGCTTATTGGTTTATTAGGTTCCCTCGTGGAATAATGTTAGCTTTCAATAAGTAAAACATAATTAAAAATTAAAACACTGCAGTTGGAGACGTGCTCTATGCATAACCTAGCTATAAATATAAACATATGCTGTTTATATATAAAAATATATATTACTATTTTCTATACTCATATAAATGCAATGATAAACCAAATTTTATATCGACATCCCTCTTCAATTTCCCACGTAAGAGTAATATGTCTGAGATGTCAATCTTTGCCCTGCTAGCAATTTACGTCGATATATTCACGTGACAAGACTAGCTAGCTTGCTGGCTGAAATTTCACCAAATTCAACGTTACTCTATTAAAGTTATGCCAATAGGGATAACTAAAAAAACTAGTTCTTCTACTTTATACGCTACAACAAAAAAGGCTTTCTAAGAGATTTACAACATTTTTAAAAATGTCATTGAAAGTTCTATAAACGACAATTATTTGAACAATGTCCTATTATATACAATTTTAGGACATCGGAGTAAAATGTCGTAGAATTTTATTATATTAATGAAAAATAAAGATTGATAAACTCTTACTGATATAAGATTTTCAGCAAGCTTCTACCTCAATATCTTTAGCTAACCAAAGTGTCTTACAGTTTAGATATATAGGAGTCCTCATTAAAATTTCAAAATCTTCATGCACATTCACTTTGTAATACACTATAAGCAACTGCCGTTAAGAAAAACTATCTTGAAACTTGTTGTATGCATTTAACATTTGATTTCTTTTATTTTGTTCATTGATACTTGAGCTTTTCCATGAAGAACCCAGATCTAACAATTTAAGCACTCAAAAAGATTCTCATTATTTCTTGAGAAGAAAGATGCTGGTACTAAGCACAAGGGCAAAAGATCATGTCCGGATTTTTTTGTACAATTAAATAAATGCTTTTGCTCCTTCGTGGTATTCCTCATTATATCTACAAATGAAATTACCCACATATTATGCTTACCTAATTTGGTTAACTATTTTATTTATTTTTTATAGGAGTGGTATTCTATCAAGAAAATAAAAGAGAAACTTTGACTTACCTTGAAAATTTTTTCCAAGATTTGTCCATCTTATAAATCAGAGAAGACAAAATGCTTAGTGATAACAAAATTTAAAAAGAGATCTTAGAAACACAAGTTCTATGTAAAATAAATGAAAAATCAAAGAGAACATATGAGTCCAAAAGGAAGAGAAAGATACATACCTCTGTTTAGAACCAATTAAAACTGTTTTTAAATTAATTCGTGTGGCTAAAGAAAGACGCTTTAGAAGCCTATTGTGTTATTATAATACCCGCACCAATTAAAAGAATTACTTCCCCAAAAGAACTAGCTTATAGTCAGCAACTTGGACATTTCAAGCTTCTGTTGAAAAATTATATTAGGGTCCAAATTTTAGGCTGCATGAAGCATTACGTGTATATGCCCTATTCGAAGCAATACAATCATAAACTAGTCATTGGAAAGGAGATTGAAGCAACGGAAGACAATAAAAAAAAAATAATAATAAATAAATAAATCTGACAAGAAAGAAATAGTATATATTTTTACAAGATAAAGCAACCTAAAACTGCTTCCTCTCGTTTGGGTAATTTCATGTAAAGATAGTATAGATGGCATAACGAAATCTGCTTGTAGGATGAACTTGAAAAAGCCCTTAGAGTTACGTTTGATGCCTTCTGTATTCCCCAAGGTACCAATAGCCGCATATCGACGTGAAGAAAAATGTGAAAGCACCACAATCTATAAGAAGCATTTTTAATATAATAAGTAGCAGACTTGAGTTGGCACAAAGGAGAAGAGCAAGCACAAAGAATATGCACATGCACACACTTCTGAATGGAGTCTTTTAATCAGAAAAACATAGTCAATAAGATTATTTATGGAAATAAGTAAGATATACCTTTGGATGAGTGCATAGGACAATAGCAAACTGGCGAACTTGTAACATTGTTGATAAAGTCCACATTTTGATATGGAAATATGAAAATCATCATGCACTCGGAATTGGATACTAAGACTCTTGCTTCAAATTACAACAGCCAAAAAAAAAAAAAAAGAAAAGAAAAAAGGAACAAGCAAATATTTAAAACGGGTCATACCAAGACACTCATGACGATCCACTTACTAGGTGGCAGGCCAAAGTTTTACGATTTATGTCCTGTTTGTTCTTTTTTCGGATAAAATTTTGACAACTCTAAAAAGAACAAGAGATTTGGAAGAACAGTAAATGCATGAATATGTAGTCCAAAAAACTAAACAAGAATAAATGTCGCATTTACATAAATCTTTTAATTTTGTGCCTAATTGTCAAAGAAGAGGAATAAAGGAAGTAATGGAAAAACACTAACGAAGAAAACAAATCCAAATGGAAGTTCGAGAAAGCTTAAGACGAAGAAGAAGAAGAGACGAAGAAGAAGAAGAAGAAGAAGAAGAAGAAGAAGAAGAAGAAGAAGAAGAAGAAGAAGAATACCAGTGAAGTCAGTGACTTTGCCAATCTTGAGAAGAGCAGTGGCTATAAACTTTTTGCTGTTCTAAGGAGATGAATTTGCCATATAGAAATTGAATATGAATATTTTTCAACATATCTACCTGCATTCTTTTCATCAGATCTTGAAAAGAGAGAAATTTCAGAGTAGTTTCACGAAAACAAAGAAATTAAACCTAATCCTCAAATTCCTTTAAAAAATCAATCAATAGAGTAGCTAAACACATCGTAAGGAGAAGTGTCAACATGTTCCTTTTCCAAGCTAAACACATCGTAAAGAGAAGTGTCAACATGCTCCTTTTTCAAGGCCACCATAAGAATTACAACCGGATAAGAGAACCAAAACGACCCTTCAACACAATTGAAAAATTAGAGAAAGTGTAAGATGGAGAAAGAGGAGAAGAGTAAAGTGGTTTACCGACTTGGTTTGGTGCTCGACAACAACGATGGTCTAATGCATGATCAAACACTGCCTCCGGCATCTTCCCCTATCACAAAAAGAAAAACGTAGACATGACTCAAAAAAGAAAGACTCGAGAAGAAGAGAGCAAGAAAACTCGAAAAGGCTAGATGTGGAGAAAATCCCTAATACTTATACAGGTAAGGAGATGTCAAACTTTTGTGCCTAATCTATGTGGGACTTCCCTAGTACTTGTACATGTTAGGGGATGTCAAGCTTTAATGCCTAATTGATGTAGGACTCTACATTTAGGCTTTTTCTAACAAAATCTAAATGTCACCGAGCATACTTTGACCATCAATTTCTAATTCACCTGATTACCATTTAGAGCATATAAATATATGATTTCGATCTCTTTGCGACAGAGAACACCTACTAAAATTATGCCTCAAAATGACTCCTCAAAATGATTGTTAACCATTTTTTCCAATGATTTCCCACATCAATGAAATTGATCGACCAAAAGGAAAAACAAAGACACTACATGGTGATAGAGTTCTATGGTTAATGCCTATATAGGATAGGTAGAGGTTAACCCTTGAACCTTCTCTTGTGAAAGTATGTTTACTTTATTGGCTGACTAGTGGACGCAATGTCCTTGAACTATTTTGCCGTTGTGTAAATGATAACATACCTCACACAGATATGTTCCTAACACAGTTTTAGTTCTCATGGTTATGTTCATTGTGGCCATGAACATCTCCCAAGTTCTACAAGAGTTTCTAAAGAATTAATCCCTAACAATTCCTTTTTGTAGCGGCCCTGCTTCTCTTTCACATAGGCAATTTCTTACTATAAGAGTAACCCACATTACTCTGCTCAAATTCCCATCGTATTCGATGCATAAGAATCATTAAAAGAAAACTGCTTAACCTTGCCCTATGGGTATCGCTATTTTTATTATAGGTATGAGTTGGGGTAGCTCTCACAGTGATCCTACTCGGTCTATTCAGTTTAGTTATCCCATTGAACCTAGATCTTGGGATCTCCGGTCTACAACGTTGGGTGTTTAGTGTTTCAACCTATTCTTTTATGGGCTTAAGTCCCATTCCTCTTGATGTTTTCTCAACTTGATCTCAATTTAGTCCTTTAGTTAATGGATCCACAATATTCTCTTTAGACCTTATATAGTCTATTGTTATGACTCCAGTTGAGATTAGTTGTCTAACGGTATTATGTTGATGACGTATATATCTTGACTTACCGTTGTACATCACATTTTGTGCCCTGCCAATAGCAGATTGATTATCACAATGTGTGCATATTGCAGGCATAGGTTTAGGCCATTCAGGGGTATCCTCTAAGAAATGCCTTAGCCATTCAGCCTCTTCACCACTTTTATCTAAGGCTACAAATTCAATTCCAAAATGGATCTGGTTATTACCATTTGCTTTGAGGACTTCTGTGAAACTGTTGTGCCTCCCAAAGTGAATACATATCCACTTATAGCTTTAGAATCTTGTATGTTAAATATACAACTTGCGTCTGAAAACCCTTTAAGAATAACAGGATCTCTTGTATAGCATAGCCTATAATCATGAGTATAACGTAAGTACCTAAGTACTCTAACAATCGCTTTCCAGTGGTTATCTCCTAGATTACTCGTGAATTTACTCAAACTACTCATGGTGTAGGCAATATCTGGTCTTGTACAACTTATTAAGTACATTAAACTGCTTATCACTCTAGCATATTTCACCTGGGATATATTTTCTCCTCTATTTTTGGACAGATGTTGACTAATATCAAATGGTGTTCTAGCCGCGCCAGTGTCATTTTTACTAAATTTATCAAGTATCTTGTCCACATAGTGTAAGTCACTTAAGACAACTCCATCAGGCGATCTTTTGATTTTGATTCCCAAAATCATATCAGCAGGTCCCCATGTCTTTCATATCGAACCTAGAGTTCAACATGTCTTTAGTGGATATGACCATCTGATCATTGCCACCCACGATTAGCATGTCATCTATATACAGATAAAGAATAATTTATCCATTGTCTGTACTTTTGATATAAACACACTTGTCACACTCATTAATCTTAAAACCATTTGACATCATGATACTGTCAAATTTCTCGTGCCATTGCTTTGGTGCTTGTTTAAGTCCATACAAAGACTTCATCAATTTACTGACTTTCTTTTCTTGTCTTGGAGTAATAGAACCTTCAAGTCGTTCCATATATATTTCCTCTTCAAGATATCCATTAAGAGAATCAGTCTTTACATCCATCTGATGTACTTCAAGATTCCGCAAAGCAACAATCGCCAAAATCATTCTAATGGAGGTTATTCTCGTCACAAGAGAATAAGTATCAAAATAATCAAGGCTTTCTTTTTGTATATAACCTTTTATAACAAGTCTAGCCTTATTCTTGTCAATTGTTCCATCCGCTTTCATTTTTCGTTTGAAAATCCACTTAGAACCTAGTGGTTTAGTGTTGGGTTTTGTTAGATTTTGTGATTCAAATAAGCAACGAAAAATCAAAAGTAATTCCTACAAAACCCTCGTAGAATCCATGCAATTCGATTAGAATGATAAGAAAGTCATAGAATCTTAACAGGATGACAAAAGGGGTAAGATTGCTAGAAGAAAAAGAGCAATCTTACCCCTGTTAAAGATAATATTAGAATGTGTCAAAATATAAAACTTGTCATGTAGGAAACAATGGTGATTTCAGGTTAGAGGACTGATAATACTATTGTGATGAGAATTACTTATGAAAATTATCCATGTAGTATTCTCATAGCGGGTCGATCCAATACATTATTTGTCAAATATGTATCTATAAGTAGACTTAGTATCTCATACACATGATTAGTAAAACATAATCATCAGTCAGACTTCATACTAGTCTTCATTCATTATTATCCTAATAATAATGACCGACTAAGAATAATTTAGAATAAAATTCAATTTTCACCTAAGAGTTTTACTATCAAGTCACATACTTAATGACCTTAGGCAAAATTAACTATTCATGTAATTAGAATAAAAAACAATAATGAAAATGCCTCTTTATTAATAAAATACATGTAACAAAGTCAAAATGTGGTCATTATATAATTGGCCTAGGGCACATCACTAACAATCTCCCACTTGCACTAGGTCCAATCAATATTGTATCTAATACCCATTGACCTAGTATGACTCTCATGCTTAGGCTATGGAAGAGGCTTAGTGAGTGGATCAGCAACATTGTCATTTGTAGGTACTCTGTATATCTTCACGTCTCCTCTCTCAATGATTTCTTGAATGAGATGATAACGCCTGAGTATGTGCTTGGATCGTTGATGTGATCTAGGTTCTTTAGCCTGTGCTATGGCCCCATTATTATCACAATACAAGTCTACTAGATCTGATATACAAAGAACAACACCCAATCTAGTAATAAACTTTTTGATCCAACTGCTTCCTTAGTTGTTTCTGAAGCAGCTATATACTCATCTTTTGTTGTAGAATTAGCAACGGTGTCTTGTTTTGAACTTCTCTAGGTCACTGCACCTCCATTCAAATAGAATACATAACCTGACTGCAATAGAAAGTCATCCCTGTCGGATTGGAAGTTGGCATCTGTTTAACCACTTACGACAAGCTCATCTTCCTTTCCTCCATACAGTAAGAATGCATCCTTAGTTCTTCTCAAAGATTTAAGGACATTCTTGACTGCTGTCTAGTGACTTTCACTTGGATTTGATCAGTATCTGCTAGTTATGCTTAAGGCATATGAGACATCAGGTCGAGTATATAACATTGCATACATGATAGATCCAATGGCAGAAGCATATGGAATCTTGTTCATGCAGTCTCGCTCATCCTGTGTCACTAGACACTGAGTCTTGCTGAGACTAATTCCATGTGACATTGGCAAGAATCCCCTCTTGGAATCTTGCATACCAAACCTATTCAATATTTTGTCAATGTATGTACTCTGACTTAGGCCAATAAGCCTCTTAGATCTATTCCTATAGATCTTGATGCCTAGAGGGGATATCATTGAGAAACAATTCCCTAACCATGATTTAACATTTTGTAGAGTAGGGATATCATTTCCAATGAGTAATATGTCATCAACATATAGCACTAGAAAAACTATTGCGCTCCCACTAACCTTCTTGTAAACACAAGGCTCATCTTCATTTTTGATGAAGCCAAACTCTTTGATTGTTTCATCAAAATGAAGATTCCAACTCCAAGATGCTTGCTTCAATCCATAAATGGATCTTTGAAGTTTGCAAACCTTTCTAGAAATCTCAAGACTAACAAAACCTTTGGGTTATGTCATATACACATCCTCAAGTAGGTTTCCATTAAGAAATGTTGTTTTGACATCCATTTGCTAAATCTCATAATCATAGTATGCAGCTATGGCAAGGAGAATCCGAATGCATTTAAGCATAGCAACTGGTGAAAAAGTTTCATCATAGTCTATACCATGTGTTTGCTTGAAACTTTTTGCAACCAGTCTTGCCTTAAAGGTATGCACATTGCCATCCATGTCTATTTTCTTTTTGAAAACCCATTTGCACCCAATAGTCTTTAAACCATCAGGCGGATCAATCAAAGTCCATACTTGATTATCATACATGGATTGCATCTCTGACTTCATGGCTTCTAGCCATTTATCACAGTCAGGGCTATTCATGGCCTCTTGGTAGGATGTGGGCTCATTTTGATCCACAATCATCACATCATTATTATCAGTTAGGAGAAATCCATATCTCTTAGGGCTCTGACGTGTCCTACCAGACCTTCTCGGGCCTTGTGCCACTTGTGTAGGCTCAACAACTACTTGTTGATCTAGTTGAGATTCCACTAGTGGTTCAATGCTATTTTGTGGTTCTTGAATTTCTTCAAGTTGAATTTTACTCTCACTGGTTCCTTTAGAAATGAATTCTCTTTCTAAAAAGACACCATTCCGAGCAACAAACGCTTTGTTCTTAGAAGCATTGTAGAAGTAATATCCTTTAGTTTCTTTAGGATATCCCACAAAAAGGCATTTGTCTTATTGGGTGCCAATTTATTTGAAATTTGACGATTCACATAAGCCTCACATCCCCAAATCTTAAGAAAAAACAAACGAGGCAACTTCCCAGTCCACATCTCATATGGTGTCTTTTGAACCACCTTTGATGGAACTCTATTTAGTATGAATGCAGCAATTTCCAGAGCATACCCCCAAAAGGATATTGGAAGATCTGACTGACTCATCATAGATCGAACCATATCTAATAAAGTTCGATTTCTTCATTCAGACGCACCATTCCATTGTGGTGTTCCTGGTGGAGTTAATTGTGAGACTATCCCACAATCTCTAAGATGATCAATGAATTCTTGGTTTAAGTATTTACCACCTTGATTTGATCAAAGTGCTTTAATACTTTTACCAAGTTGATTTGTACTTCATTTTTGAAAATTTTGAACTTTTCAAAAGATTCAATTTTTGTTTCATTAGATTGACATAGCCATATCTACTAAAATCATCTGTGAAAGTAATGAAGTACTGAAAACCTCCTCTAGCAGTGGAACTTAATGGTCCACATACATCAGAATGTACGAAGCCCAATAAGTCATTAGCCCTTTCACTATGTCCAGTAAAAGGTTTCTTAGTCATTTTGCCTAATAAACAAGACTTACATACTTCAAATGATTCAAAATCAAATAAATTCAAAAGCCCATGTTGATGAGTTTTGAAATGCGTTTCTCATTTATATGGCCCAAATGACAGTGCCAAAGATAGGTAGAGTTTAAATCTTTAGATTTAAACTTCTTTGTATTAACATTATAGATGAACTTTTCGTTTGTGTTTTCAATGTTCAGAGCATAAAGACCATTCGTTCGTGGAGCATATCTATAGAAAATGTTATAATGGTAAATGGAGCATTTATTATTCTTAATAATAAACTCAAAACCTTCCTTGTCTAAACAAGAATCAGAAATAATACTTCTACTCATAGCAGGTGCATAATAACAATTTTCTAAACTTAAAACAAGTCCAGTAGGCAAAGTCAACTCATATATTCCTACAGCTAAAGCAGCAACTCTTGCTCCATTTCTAACTCATAGGTCTACCTTGCCTTTAGCCAAGATTCTACTCCTGTTAAGACCCTGCACATAGGTACAAATGTGTGATCCAGATCCAGTATCTACTACCCAGGAATCAGAAGTAGACAAATTGACTTCTATAACATAAATGCCTGAAGGAGTAGTTGCACTACTCTTCTTATTCTTCTTCTGATCATCCAAATCCAAATAGAGCTTGCAGTTTCTTTTCCAATGACCAGGCTCATTGTAGAAAAAGCATACTCCCTCCTTTGGTGGTTTAGCCTTAGGTTCAGGATTGGGCTTGGGGTTAGGCTTAGGCTTTTTAAAGTCCTTGGGAGCCTTATTCTTGCTCTTACCCTTTACTTTCCTTTTCATACCTTTCTCTTTATAAACCGTTAGAACATCTTTGGTATTCTTGATGTTCTGTTCAAAAGTCTTAAGCATCCCATACAACTTAGAAACAGTCTTCTCCATATTATGCATGTTATAGTTCATAACAAACCCATCATAAGCATCTGGCAAAGATTGGAGAATGATATCAACAGCCAACTCTTGGCTAATCTCAAGACCAAGTTTCCGCAAATGATGAAGATGACCTTTCATCTTCAGAACATGAGGACTTACTGAACAGCCAGCAGTCAACTTACATGAGAGTAATGCCTTTAAGGTGGCAAACCTCTCAATTCTAGCTTTCTCTTGGAACATTTCCTTGAGATGGCCTATCATGGTATAAGCCTCCATTTCCATCAGTTGCTTCTGAAGCTCTGATTCCATGCTTCCAAGCATGAGGCAAGTGACATCAACAGAGTCATTCAGATGATTACTATAAGCATCCTTTTGAGCTCTAGGAGCATTAACAACTGGTTCATCAGGGATAAGATGGTCAAGGACATATTCCTACCTCTCTTGCTTAAGAATAATTCTCAAGTTTCTGTACCAGTCAAGGAAGTTAGTCCCATTGAGCTTATCCTTCTCAGGGATCGTTCGTAATGACAAGTTAGATGTGGTGTTTGATGCCTTTATCTACAACAAATATATATATATATATAATACTTAGCATTTTATTAAATAATTTTTAATGAGGCATAATTTAAATCCCATTAATTTTATCAAATTAATAACCCTCAATATTTTATTGGCAATCACAACAATTGTAATTTTAGTGGGTCAAGATCCATATTTCACCTCACTTTAAGTAAGCTTTGACTTATCACCTAAAGTATGGTTATTTAGGTAGGTAACACTTAACCAATTACATCTTATGTAACGTTTGGATAAATTTGGGATTTGACATCATATGTCCTGGCTAATTAAAATCCCATCTAATGCCCTAGGTCTAAAACCATTTTGATAACCTAGTTAAGTCTAACCATTTCAAACATATGGATATCACTATTATCCATCTTATCTTACCTAGATGGCTTAACACACCCTGCTTTGGTAGAACCTATATTTAGCAATCCAAGTCTTGACAAGTGTTGAATTATGGGAGGCATTTTAATGACTTAATATTAAGTGAGGGTTCTACTTTAATTTTATTTTATTGTTTATTATTATGTCGCATCACATACATAGCATCATATACACAACATCACATACATAGCATAATAATAACACAATAAGCGTGTCATAGCATGGCCCAAATCTAGATTGATCTCCATAAGCCAATATGAAGGTTAATGGTCAATCCTAGGTAATCTTCATCTCCATGGATTTTCCTTAGATTGCCACGAACGAACTCCATCTTGAGCCTCCATCTTGAACCTCCATCTATCTTGATCTTGGGCTTTGATTTTACATTACAAATTGCAATCTAAACTATTCTATTTCTACTAAATAAATAAATAAATTATAACAAATTGAAAAATGACACGTAGGCTGTATTTAAAGCTTACTTTAGGTGTAAATTACTTAAAGTGAGGTGACAAGCCAAAGCTTACTTAAAGTGAGGTGAAATATGGATCTTGGCCTACTAAAATTACAATTGCTGTGATTGCCAAATTAATATTGAGGGTTATTAATTTGATAAAATTTGTGAGATTTAAATTATGCCTCGTTAAAAATTGTTTAATAAAATGCTAAGTACTCTGTGTATATGTTTGTTGTAGATAATGGTATCAAACACCACATCTAACTTGTCACCGCAAATGATCCTTGAGAAGGATAAGCTCAATGGTACTAACTTCCTTGACTGGTACAGAAACTTAAGAATTGTTCTTAAGCAAGAGAAGAATGTATATGTCCTTGATCAACCTATCCTTGATGAATCAGCTGTTAATGCTCTTAGAGCTCAAAAGGATGCTCATAGTAAGCATCTCAATGAATCTGCTGATGTCACTTGCCTCATGCTTGGAAGCATGGAATCAGAGCTTCAGAAGCAACAGATGGAAATGGAGGTTTATACCATGATAGGCCATCTCAAGGAAATGTTCCAAGAGAAAGCTAGAATTGAGAGGTTTGCCAGCATTACTCTCGTGCAAGTTGACTGGTGGCGGTTCAGTGAGTCCTCATGTTCTGAAGATGAAGGGTCATCTTGATCATTTGTAGAAACTTGGTCTTGAGATTAGCCGAGAGTTAGCTGTTGACATCATTCTCCAATCTTTGCTAGATGCTTATGATGGGTTTGTTATGAACTACAACATGCATAATATGGAGAAGACTGTTTCTGAGTTGCATGGGATGCTTAAGACTGCTAAACATAACATCAAAAATACCAAAGATGTTCTGATGGTTAATAAAAGGAAAGGTATGAAAAAGAAAGGAAAGTGTAAGAGCAAGAATAAGGCTCCCAAGGACTTTAAGAAGCCCAAGCCTAACCCTAAGCCCAATCTTGAACCTAAGGCTAAACCACCAAAGGAGGGAGTATGCTTTTTTTGCAATGAGCTTGGTCATTGGAAAAGAAATTGCAAGCTCTATTTGGATGATCTGAAGAAGAAGAAGAGTAGTGCAACTACTCCTTTAGGTATTTATGTTATAGAAGTCAATTTGTCTACTTCTGATTCCTGGGTACTAGATACTGGATCTGGATCACACATTTGTACTTATGTGCAAGGTCTTAAGAGGAGTAGAATCTTGGCCAAAGGCGAAGTGGACCTACGAGTTGGAAATGGAGCAAGAGTTGTTGCTTTAGCTATAGGAATATATGAGTTGACTTTGCCTATTGGACTTGTTTTAAGTTTAGAAAATTGTTATTATGCACCTGCTATGAGTAGGAATATTATTTCTGTTTCTTGTTTGGACAAGGAAGGTTTTGAGTTTATTATTAGGAATAATAAATGCTCCATTTACCGTGATAACATTTTCTATGAATATGCTCAGCAAACGAATGGTCTTTATGTTCTGAACATTGAAAACACAAACGAAAAGTCCATCTATAGTGTTAATACAAAGAAGTTTAAATCTAAAGATTTAAACTCTACCTATCTTTGGCATTGTCGTTTGGGCCATATAAATGAGAAATGCATTTCAAAACTCCATCATTTCAAAACTCCATCAATATGGGCTTTTGAATTCATTTGATTTTGAATCATTTGAAGTATGTGAGTCTTGTTTATTAAGCAAAATGACTAAGACACCTTTTATTGGACATAGTGATAGGGCTAATGACTTATTGGGCCTTGTATATTCTAATGTATGTGGACCATTAAGTTCCACTGCTAGAGGAGGTTTTCAGTACTTCACTACTTTCACAGATGATTTCAGTAGATATGGCTATGTCTATCTAATGAAACAAAAATCTGAATATTTTGAAAAGCTTAAAATTTTAAAAATGAAGTACAAAATCAACTTTGTAAAAGTATTAAAGCACTTGAAGAAATAAAGTTCAACTTGAAGAAATTCAAGAACCACAAATAACATTGAACCACCAGTGGAATCTCAACTGGATCAACAAGTAGTTGTTGAGCCTACACAAGTAGCACAAGGCTCAAGGAGGTCTGGTAGGACACGTCAGAGACTTAAGAGATATGGATTTCTCTTAACTGATAATAATGATATGATTATTATGGATCAAAATGAGCCCACATCCTACCAAGAGGCCATGAATAGCCCTAACTATGAGAAATGGCTAGAAGCCATGAAGTCAGAGATGCAATCCATGTATAATAATCAACTATGGACTTTGATTGATCCGCCTGATGGTTTAAAGACTATTGGGTGCAAATGGGTTTTGAAAAAGAAAAGAGACATGGATGGCAATGTGCACACCTTTAAGGCAATACTGGTTACAAAAGGTTTCAAGCAAACACATGGTATAGACTATGATGAAACTTTTTCACCAGTTGCTATGCTTAAATCCATTCGGATTCTCCTCACCATAGCTGCATGCTATGATTATGAGATTTGACAAATGGATTTCAAAATAGCATTTCTTAATGGAAACCTACTTGAGGATGTACATATGATACAACTTGAAGGTTTTGTTAGTCCTAAGAATTCTAGAAAGGTTTGCAAACTTCAAAGATCCATTTATGGATTGAAGCAAGCATCTTGGAGTTGGAATCTTCATTTTGATGAAGCAATCAAAGAGTTTGGCTTCATCAAAAATGAAGGTGAGCCTTGTGTTTACAAGAAGGTTAGTGGGAGCACAATAGTCATTCTAGTGCTATATGTTGATGACATATTACTCATTGGAAATAATATCCCTACTCTACAAAATGTTAAATCATGGTTGGGGAATTGTTTCTCAATAAAAGACATAGGTGAAGCTGGCCTATATTCTAGGCATCAAGATCTATAGGGATAGATCTAAGAGGCTTATTGGCCTAAGTTAGAGTACATACATTGACAAGGTATTGAATAGGTTTAGTATGCAAGATTCCAAGAGGGGATTCTTACCAATGTCACATGGAATTAGTCTTAGCAAAACTCACTGTCCAATCACACAAGACGAGCGAGACCACATGAATAAGATTCCATATGCTTTTGTTATTGGATCTATCATGTATGCAATGTTATGTACTTGACTTGATGTCTCATATGCCTTAAGCATAACCAGTAGATACTAATCAGATCCAGGTGAAAGTCACTGGACAGCAGTCAAGAATATTCTTAAATATTTGAGAAGAACTAAGGACGCATTCTTACTGTATGGAGGAAAGGAAGATGAGCTTGCTGTAAGTGGTTACATAGATGCCAACTTCCAATCCAACAAGAATGACTTTCGATCGCAGTCAAGTTATGTGTTCTGTTTGAATGGAGGTGTAGTGACCTGGAGAAGTTCAAAACAAGACACCGTTGTTGATTCTACAGCAGAAGCTAAGTATATAGCCACCTTAGAAGCAGTTAAAGAAGCAGTTTGGATCAAAAGTTTATTACTGGATTAGGTTTTGTTCCTAGTATATCAGATCCAGTAGACTTGTATTGCAATAATAATGGGGCCATAGCATAGGCTAAGGAACCTAGATCACATCAGCGATCCAAACACATATTCAGGCATTATCATCTCATTCAATAAATCATTGAGAAAGCAGGCGTGAAGATATGCAGAGTATCCACAAATGACAATAATGTTGCTAATCCACTTACTAAGCCTCTTCCACAGCCTAAGCATGAGAGTCATACTACGGCAATGGGTATTAGATACAATATTGATTGGGCTTAGTGCAAGTGGTAAATTGTTAGTGATGTGCCCCAGGCCAATTATGTAATGACCATATTTTGACTTCGTTATATTTGTATTTTATTAATAAAGAGGCATTTTTATTATTGTTTTTTATTCTAATTTCATGAATAGTTAATTCTGCCTAAGGTCATCAAGTATGTGACTTGATAGTAAAACTCTTAGGTGAAAATTGAATTTTATTCTAAATTATCCCTAGTCGGTCATTATTATTGGGATAATAATGAATGAAGACTAGTATGAAGTTTGACTGATGATTATGTTTTTACTAATCATGTGTGTGAGATATTAAATCAACTCATAGATACATATTTGAGAAATGATGTATTTGGATCGACCTACTATGAGAATACTGCATGGATAGTTGTCATAAGTGATTCTCATCACAATAGTATTATCCTAGTCTTCTGACCTGAAATCACCATTGTTTCCTACATGACAAGTTTTATATTTTGACACATTCTAATATTATCTTTAATAGGATGATGGAATGGATTGTTATTAGATATAGAATGCATCATGTGAGGAATACGAGTGATTAAAAAGGAATTTGTCCCTTATTTATTATGAGAAAGATATCTATGGGCCCCTCGATAAGTTAGACTAAAGAAAAATGTATGGCCATACTGGAATGAATTGATAAGGGTTATTAATATCATTCTACTTAAGATTGAGAAATAATATGATTGAATAGTATAAGGATGACATAAACCATGCCTTATGTTCAATCAAGGTATCTAGTGACAAAAGGACTTTAAAATTTATTGTATATTAGGTTATGTCAGATTGTTGACATTCGCATAATTTGGGTAATCATATGTCTTGCTAGAAGCTGCTTATGATTTGTGGGCCAGAAACAAAATTTCAAGCCCACTAGCAATGTTATGTGAACCTATAGGGTCGCACACTTAGAACAGACCAAAAACGAATTTTGGGTTTATTGTGTCTAGGTTCAATAAACCTGATAATGTCTAGATTTGATGTACTAGATATGTATAGGTTCATTAAATCTGACATTGTCTAGATTCTATGAATCATATTTGAATTACAGCTTACCCTAGTTAAAATTTGACTTTTTCTCGATGTCAATATATATATATATATATCTGTTTTAGGATTTCTAACCGAATTAGAAGAGAAAAGGCGTTCTCTTATTCTAAAAGGCAAAAACATTAAAAAACCCTAAAAATTAGAGAGAGTCATTTAACACAAGGAGAGGGTGCTAACACACCAATTCGGTTTTTGAGAAAGTCTATTCATGTGGATACCTACAGAGGGCATTGCTCTAAGTAACAACATATGAATCCAATCTCGAATACAAAAAGCTCAAGTTAGGGTGTCACTGGAGTGAACTCATTATCTTCCTTCCAACAATCTTGTCCTTTTTGTCATCCTGGTAATAGTCTATGACTTTCTTATCAATCTAATCGAATTGCATGGATCCTGCGAGGGTTTTGTAGGAATTAATTTTGATTTTCTACTGCTTATTTGAATCACAAAATCTAACAAAACCCAACAGTGGTATCAAAGCAATTCAATTAGATTGATAAGAAAGTCATAGAATCTTACCAGGATGACAAAAAGGGCGAGATTGCTAGAAGAAAGAGAGCGGGTTCACTCCAATGACACCCTAACTTGAGCTTTTCATATTTGGGATCGATTCAGACGTTGTTACTTAGGGCGATGCCCTCTGCAGGTATCCGCACGAATAGACTCTCTCGAAAACCGAATTGGTGTGCTAGCACCCTCTCCTTACGTTAAATGACTCTCTCTAATTTTTTGGGTTTTCAATGTTTTTGCCTTTTAGAATAAGAGAATGCCTTTTCTCTTCTAATTCAGCCAAATACCCTAAAACATATATATATATATATGTATATATTGACTTCGAGAAAGAGTCAGGTTTTAACTAGGGTAAGCTGTAATTCAAATATGATTCATAGAATCTAGACAATGTCAGATTTAATGAACCTAGACATATCTAGTGCATCGAATCAGGACATTATTAGGTTCATTGAACCTAGACACAATAAACCCAAAATTCATTTTGATTCTGTTCTAAGTGTGCGACCCTGTAGGTTCACATAACGTTGGTAGTGGGCTTGAAATTCTATTTCTAGCCCACAAGTCATAGGTGGCCTCTAGCAAGACTTATGATTACCCAAGTTATGCGAATGACAATAATTCAACATAACCTAATATACAATAAGTATTAAAGTCCTTTTGTCATTAGATACCTTGATTGAACATAAGGCATGGTTTATGTCATCCTTATACTATTCAATCATATTATTTCTCAATCTTAAGTAGACTGATATTGATAACCCTTATCAATTCATTCCAGTATGGCCATACATTTTTCTTTAGTCTAACTTATCGAGGGGCCCATAGTATCTTTCTCATAATAAATAAGGGACAAATTCCTTCTTAATCACTCACATTCCTCACATGATTCATTCTATATCCAACAACAATACATTCCATCATCCTGCTAAAGATAATATTAGAATATGTCAAAATATAGAACTTGTTATGTAGGAAACAATGGTGATTTTAGGTTAGAGGACTAGGATAATACTATTGTGATGAGAATCACTTATAACAATTATCCATACAGTATTCTCATGGCAGGTCGATCCAATACATCATTTCTCAAATATGTATCTATGAGTTAACTTAGTATCTCATACACATGATTAGTAAAACATAATCATCAGTCAAACTTCATACTAGTCTTCATTCATTATTATCCCAATAATAATGACTGACTAGGGATAATTTAGAATAGAATTCAATTTTCACCTAAGAGTTTTACTATAAAGTCACATACTTGATGACCTTAGGCAGAATTAACTATTCATGAAATTAGAATAAAAAACAATAATGAAAATGCCTCTTTATAAATAAAATACAAATATAACAAAGTCCAAATGTGGTCATTACATAATTGGCCTAGGGCACATCACTAACATTTACTTCCTAGAGGAATGTCTAGTACTTTTCAAGTATGATTCTGCATGATTGAATCAATTTCACTCTTTATGGCTTCTTTCTATAAAGGACCCTCAGATAAGTTTACAGCTTCTTTGAAAGTTTGAGGTTTAGCCTCTAACATATAGGTCAAAAAATCTGGTCCAAATGACTTTTTTGTCCTTGCCCTTTTGCTTTGTCTAGGTTTTTCCTCTTCTTGTTCAGTTTTAAATTCTTGGTGATCCTAACTATTCTCTTCAATAGTCTCAAATGTTCGTTTAGATGAACTGGGACCATCCTCTTTGGATTTACTAGGAAATACATGTTTAAAACATGATGCATTTACTAGATTCCATTATCATGTTCTTGTGAATCTTAGTGTTTTTAGATTCAGACACAATATGACGACCCGCCTTTTCGGGCAGTAACTTAACTTACTTAAAACATCATTACTTAAACATTAATCTTACTTACATAGTAAGAAAAATACTAAATTAATTATTTTTCTTTAAACAATCTTTAAAACATTCTTTAAAACTGATGCAACTTTTGTCGCAATCTAAGTTGAGACCTCGCTCAACCAATGACTTTAAAATCATTTCAAATCGTTTCTTAAAACTTAATAAAAAACATTTACTAAAACATCGCTTAAAACTTCACTTTATAAGAAAATAAAACATTTCGTAAATGTATCGTAAAACTTTGAATACATTTCTTAAAACTGAGATTTTCTCAATCCTTCAAAAACATTACATTAAATAGTGGAAAACCTTTCCTTTGTGTAATGAAAGCAAACTGTGGTGGTAACCATACCCAAATCCTCGCATCCGTCCTCCGCAGCACCCAGCTCTTCTAACGGATCCTACTGGTCGCCCATATACTACCTACAGCATGAAAAAACTTTTTATGAGCTTTCGCTTAGTAAGTTCAAACATATTCTCACAAATCATTTAAAACATGCTTTAGAAACTTTTCTCATGAAAACCTTTTTCTTAAAACATTTTTCATAAACATTTTTCATAAAACATTTCTAAAACGTTTCTCATAAATGTTTTCATAAAGCATTTCTGTAACGTTTTTCATAAACGCTTTTCATAAAATATTTAACATAAAACAATCCTCAGATTGCTCTTCATAAATGTCATTTATGTTTTCATAAACACTTAATATAAAACATTGCTTAGAATGTTTTCCATAGCATATAAATGTTTCATAACAAGGAAAAGAAGTAAAATCACAATGCATGTTTCCATGTATGTTCAATTATGAACTTTCATTTATGAGTGTCCTATGATCGTTCTCTTCTTACTTTAACTTTCTATCTTTGTTCCTTAACTTTCCTTATCTTACTTTAAATTTCAATCCTTACTCATTATCTTTCCGTATCTTACTTTAACTTTCCATCATTTGTTCCTTAACTTTCCTTATCTTATAACCTTTAGTGTTCGTACCAAAATCTTTAATCATGAGATCATAAATGCGATGCTTCCCTTGTGGAAGACTTAAGACCATCAAACTTTGTGGTCATGTATCTCACATCTAGGAGGTCCAACTTTAACTTTACTTTCATTACCTCACAACGAGGAGGCTGGTACGACACTTTCTCTTTTTCTTTACGTTACCTTCTTACTTTGGAGAATCTTTCTTAGAAAGAGTAATTCCAGACCTAGATGGTTGCCCACTTTTCTTGGAATCCTGCATTGCAAACCTCATGAGAATTTTATCTATGTAGCCGGCCTGAGACAAAGCTATCATTTTGTTCTTCCTATCCCGAATGATCTGGATACCGAGAACAAAATTAGCCTCACCTAAGTCCTTCATGTCAAACTGCTTGGTCAACCATAATTTGACCGATGACAACGCCCCAACGTCATTGCCAATAAGCAGAATGTCATCTACATAGAGCAGTAGAAAAACCACCTTCCCATCCTTAATGTGTTTGTAAACACATGGTTCATCCACGTTTTGTGAGAACCCATAAGTCTTGATCACTTTATCAAATCTTATGTTCCAAGAACGAGAAGCCTGCTTAAGTCCATAAATAGACTTTAGCAGCTTACAAACCTTACCCTCTTGACCCGCGACCTTGAACCCGTCTGGTTGTTCCATATAAATGGACTCATCAAGATAGCCATTCAGAAAAGCCGTCTTGACATCCATCTGCCAAATCTCGTAGTCGAGAGCGGTAGCTATGGATAAGAGAATCCAGATAGACTTAAGCATGGCTACAGGCGAAAAGGTTTCCTCATAATCGATTCCTTCCTTTTGCGTATAACCCTTAGCTACCAGTCTAGCCTTAAAGGTTTTGACCTTTCCATCCACTCCTCTTTTCTTCTTGTAGATCCACTTACACCCTATGGGTTTTACCCCTTCGGGAAGATCCACAAGCTCCCAGACCCGGTTAGTCTCCATAGACTTCATCTCTATGTCCATGGTCTCTGTCCAGAGTTTTGAATCAACATCCTCCATAGCTTCTACGTAAGTATAAGGATCCCTGTCATGTTCATCCGGTTCAGCCAAAAAGACCTCCCCATTGAACATATACCTTTCAGGTTAACGCCCGATCCTCCCACTACGCCAAAGCCCCTGAGGTTGTTGTTTAGGTTTGTTTGGTTTTTCTACACCGATTGGAATGGTTTCGTTCGGAACCTCCGGAGTGAATGAATCACCCCTTAACTCCTTAAGCACCACTTTGCTTCGAGGTTTAAAGTCGTCCATGTAACTCTCCTCAAGGAAAGTTGCATTAGTTGAAACCACGACTTTATTTTCCTTAGGGTTATAAAAATAACCCCCTTTAGTCCCTTTTGGATATCCTACAAACATGCAAACTTCTGAACGTGCTTCCAACTTATTCGGATCCTTAAACAGGACATGAGCTGGACATCCCCATATACGAATATGGTTTAAGGATGTCTTCCGTCTTGTCCACAACTCGTGAGGAGTTTTAGGGACCGATTTTGAAGGCACATTGTTCAAAAGATAACATGCGGTTTGTAGTGCATATCCCCAAAAGGATAAAGGCAATGATGAATAACTCATCATGGACCGAATCATGTCCAACAAAGTCCTATTCCTTCTCTCCGCTACGCCATTCTACTGCGGAGTGCCTGACGTAGTCAAATGGGATAAAATCCCATTCTCTAACAAGTGTCCCAAGAACTCATCAGAAAGGTATTCCCCACCTCGATCAGATCGAAGTGCCTTTATGGGTCTACCCAATTGCTTTTCCACTTCAGCCCGAAACTCCCTGAACTTATGTGGTGCATTAGGTACACATACCCATATCTTGAGTAATCGTCAATAAAAGTGACAAAGTACTCATACCCTCCTCGTGCCCAGATGTTCATCGGTCCGCAAACATCACTATGCACAAGTTCTAGAACCCCTTCGGCCCTATTGCCCTTAGACCCGTATGGTCTTTTGGTCATTTTACCCTCCAAACAAGATTCACACTGAGGTATAGATTCCACCTTTAAGTGACTTAAAGGTCTATCCCTTACCAACCTTTGAATCCTATTCAGGTTAATATGGCCAAGGCGTAAATGCATAAGATAAGTCTTATTAGAGTGAGAAGTTTTAGGTCTTTTTGAGTTATTATCATTTATCTCAGCATTAAGCAATAAGTCCATCTTAGGTTTGATAAAATATAGATTATTTTGCATCCATCCAGAACAGATAAAAGATTTGTTTTTACGAATCCCCACTTTTTTATTAAAAGATACCACGTAGGAGTCTTTAAATAAACGAGATACAGAAATTAAATTCCTTTTAAATTTAGGAACATAAAAACAATCTCGCAAAATTAAACTCCTATAATTATCAAAGCAAAGATGGACATCTCCCACTGCTTCTGCTGAGACCAAGGATCCATCGCCCATCTGAAGTGTTAAGTCTTCACAAAGTAGACTTCTCGTTTCTTTGAATCCCTGCAGAGAAACACAAACATGATTAGTTGCATTGGAATCTATGACCTAGATGTCACAGGATTCCTCAACCAAACAAGTTTCTAAATATAGAAGATCACACCTACCTCCCTTGGAAAGGAAGTCCTTGCAATGCTTCTTTAGATGCCCGACCTTTCCACAGAAGAAGCACTTAAGCTTCTTTAGGTTCTTCTTCTTCTTCTTCTTGCTCTTGGTTGCAGGAGGAATCGAAGTCTTCCCACTCTTGGCCTGTTGCTTCTTTCCATTCCCAGAGTTAGGATTGGAACTATAAGCAGCTACCAAATTGGCCTCACCACCAGCAGGAGACTCCCTGATCAGCAGTTCAAACTTCTGTAACTGTTTCATCAGTTCTGTCAAGGTCATATCCCGTCTATTGCTTAAATTTAAAGTAGCTATAAACGGAATAAATTCCTTAGACAGAGTCTCAAAGACCATAGTCATCTGAATTTCAGCATCGATATCAGCTCCATTGGTTTGAGCCTCAGCGAGGTAACCCATGACCAACATCATGTGCTCCTTTACAGATGTCCCTGGTCTCTGTCTACAGTTTAAGAGTTTCTGAAGCGCCCCTTGCCGCTTTGTTATGGCCTGGCCTCCAAACATGTCCTCAAGATTGTCCAAGATCAGCCTCGGAGTCTCATAATCTTGATGTTGAGCCTGCAGCACGTTGTTCATGCTAGCCATAACATAGCAGCGGACCTTATCATTAGCATCTTTCCAGTGATCATACGCTTGGAATTGCTCATTACTTGAGTCTAGCATAGGCTCGGGAGGACAAGGAGTTGTCAGTACATATTTTAGTTTCTCAAAGGAAAGGATGATGTCCAGGTTCCGTTTCCAATCGTTATAATTCTCACCGGTTAATTGGTTTTTGTCAAGTATCGATGATAAAGCGTTTTTAGACATTTTCAATCTACAATAAAGAATCATATACCAAACATAAGCAAACATATATAATAATTTAGTAAGATAACACAATCATGTAAAATCATACAAATGTGTTTATGTGTCAAAACCTTGAAAATATCACAACCTTACAACGATAATTCCCAACTCAGAATTCAACAAGCTCCTAGGGGAGTCATGCCAAATTCAATTAGGAACACGGATCCATTCCTGATTAATATATGCCATCCAGGACCCGTATGATCCAGCATATACTAATAATTGTTTCTTTGGCCATTAATTTTATTAACAGAGCTCCTAGGGGAGGTTAATAATAAAATTAACGTGAGTGTATAGCCACCGTTTTAATATTTTATCCATGATTTATAATCACCACCTAGGGGTGTGCAACCATAAATCATACTAAAATACCTTATCCTTTCAGAGATCCAATCTAGTACATGATAGAAATCCCTTCCTAGGGGTTAGGACCACCATGTTCTTCCTATGGACCAACGATGGAGGCCTTAGATCCTCTCTTCGAAAACCTTCTCCCACTCAATCTTTTTGAAGTCAAGGTTTTATTTTAAAATTATGCATGAACAATTTTAATATGAGCGGCACTCCCTATTCTATATGACGTGTTATCAATATACATAGTAAATTATATTATAATACGGACAAGCAAAGCAATCAAGCAAAGCTATAAGTAAAATAATAATAACCGTAATATTTTGGTTCCACCCTAGAGAATAGACAAAACTAAGATTACAAGAGAATAATCGAGACATTTATCGATTCTTCATCCTTGAATCCTCAAGCTGTTTCCTTCTTCATGTAATATCCATCTTCAAGTCTTCAATCCCGTATGAATCGAATACTTCATATTTTCGATCATATCCAAATTTAATGTTTCTCAGAATCGTCTCAAAAATAAACTTAAAACTGGACCGGAAAAAATTGCACCCTTTCTGGACACTTGGCAGCTCTCGGTCGGTAGGCCGATCTGGGTGATCGGACTGCCGGTCTTGCTCCATCGGCCTGCCGATCTGAAACATCAGCCTGCCGATCTATGCAGGATCAGCCTGCCGAACTTAAACTTCGGCCTGCCGGCAGAGCACCAATCTTTCTGCCCCACTGTCGGCCTGCCGGACCATACGTCCGGCCTGCCGATCCGTGACCTTCGGCCTGTCGAACTGTGAGGTCCGGCATGCCGACCGAGCAGAAAACCCTTAATCCAGAAAATACAATTTTAATGCAATTCATCAATTTTATTTTCAACAATTCAAAAACATAAAATTAGAGACTCAGAAAATACCTGGAGGCGCCATCATCAATCTTCAAGATCCGACTTCTCGATTTGTCTTCTTCGGATAATTATTTAATTACAAATTCTTTACAAATTAAAAATTAAATAACAATTCCTAGACGGAGATGATAGTCCGCCAACTAATTACATGAAAAACCTAGATACACATTCTAACCTCTAAGGAACCATAACCGGTATTAATTAATTAATAAATAATTAAACAATGATTTAATCAACCATAATTAATTAATAAACATTCACCACATAATCCATGACAACATATATATTATATAGAAACCTAGAGTGCCATTTCTCGGTAAAATTCAATTCAAGCATAGGAGAGATTAAGATCACAAAATTTATGCATATAACATGATCACAAACTTGCAAATTTATGTAAAAACCTCAGCTCTGATACCAATTGTTGGAAACAATAGTGCGCAGCGGAATTTTAAAAATTTTTCATCAGAGTAATTTCCAAAACACAAGTTTGACATGTTATATGTATAAATTAAACAGATCTTACTAACCTCAGTGTGCCGAAGAACCTCCGCAACCTGTGTAGAGAAGTAACGTTCCAGAAGAGCCTCAACCAACTGGTCTTCTTTGCTATTCTCTATCCACAACCGGAGTGAGTGTGGGCTCACATGTACAGCTCTTCCACCGGTGACTCTCCTTCCAACCAACAGAGAGAACCCAAAGCTAGTACTCGTGATTTGTGAACAAAAGCTCTCAGGGAGTTTTCAGATGCTCACTAGAAGAGTATCACTCTTAATCTCTCGACTGATTTGAGTAAATCATGAGACTCACTCCCTTTTTATACCTATTGGTCCTGGGGTCAGTCCATATCAGATTAGGTCTCAAAAACTCGAAACAGAATCAAATTCGGATCAGTATTTGATAAGATCCGTGTGAAAACGCGTAATCTTATCTACTGCTGATCGATAGGCCGAACATTTAGTTCGACAGGCAGAACAGGCCAGTTCAGCAGGCCAAACACGTCATCCGGCAGGCCGAACACGTCATCCGGTAGGCTGAACTCTCGAGAAAACATCTCCGCGAATCGTTTATTTTCCACCTGAGATTCTAGAGGATAAAGTCTCAGTTTTGATTCAAATAACCCAATAGAGAAGTTATCTGATCAAAACAAAACATTATCAAGATAATCTCTAAGAAAATAAATCAATTCACAATAATTCTACAAGTTTATCTTGTTCTAATTTTGTCCAAAATTAAAACAACCGATAAACAGACAAGAATTATTTGATCGCAATAATTCAACAAGTTTATCTTGAACTAATTTCTTACAAAATTAATTCAACTGATAAACAGACATGAATTATTTGATTCTTACAAATTTTAAACCAATTTGATAAATTCGACATAAGTCACCAATTATTGGAAAAGCACGCCGTGTCGTTACAGGATTTTGTGAGCTAGCAAAGGGGACCAAAATGGACCTATAAAGTTCAAGCTCATGATAATTATGAAACCCAATATCCCAGATATACATTTCACAATTATCAACTCCAACGCTACTCCACTAAAAGCTTGGAGCTGCACTCTCGAACTTTATAGAATTACGAAGCTCGTGTAGCTAAGTCTCCATGACATATCATAGTGTATTGCATCCCCATATGATCATCCATAATCGGCTTAAGGACAAGTTCTATCTTACCTTCCCGATTATTTTTATCTTACATTCCATTGTCTCACCATTAGAAAACTTACCATCCAAAGATAGTATACCATTCGGTTACACCTATGTATCCAAATGGTTGAGCGCTCCAGTTTTCCAATTACAGGACAACGCATATAAGAGGATATCATTACTCCTAAAGAGGAGCTATGGATTCCATATCTATGAATAACAAGTCTACGCTATCAAGAGTCATGCCTCCAACGTACCGGCATGCATACCACTATAGAGATGTGGGAGTCACCCATTAGTACATCAAAAGACACAAGTCGAGATAACGGGCCCACTATTCATCTCAGGATTAAGATACAATACAAATGACTGTCTAAAGTGAATCGATTTGCCAAGACAGAATTATTAATCCAAATCAATTCACTTTATGTCCCGATCCAACACATCGTCACCTATGACAACGTGCCAATGTTTCTATTCACGGAGTCCAACTCCGATGGCCAAGACAAACCATCTCCCATAAGGGATATAGACAACATAACAATCTTTACATAAATAAAGCGCCCAACTTTATTCCCTTGATTGCGGATCATATGTTTTAGACCGTCACCTTAAGAATCGTGTCTACCGCATAATCATCCCATCATATGCCCAATTCTTAAGGTTTAGACTGACAGTCTCAGACTACTGTTTGCTTATCATACATTCAACAAATATGAACGTAAAGAGGACAAGATTTGGTATATATAAATGAATAAATTCTTTATTGATAAAATGTCTCCAAAAACGTATTACATTTTTACTCCTTAGGGCATACATGTCTAACAGAAACCACTTAGAGGGGGAAATTTAAAACAAATAAAACGTGAGTGAAAGGCTCAGTAGGACTATATTTTATAAAATAATTTAATTTAAAGAAACAGGTCATTATTCAGGAGACATTTAAAAGAAACCTCAAATGAATAAATTTGAGTAAAGCCGTTCTTACCTAGAACAGTTTACTTAGACAACCTGAAATATCAGTTTCTTTTTCCTAGCAAACCATAGTATCACCACCGTAGTGGCCCAGCTAGGTTTCGGGACCTGCCCCCAAGGTCGATCGCTACACGACCCGATCTCTGATATGACATCATGCCTATGTGTTTATTATCATCATCATTCAAAACCCAATTACCGAGTATTGTCATTTACATTCATTATGAAGTTCATTTCAGATCACGATATATTAAAATATAACCGATTAATTCATTTTCAAACAACCGTTGAAAACATTTTAATAGAAATCCTTTTCAAAGCCAAATCATTTCAAAACTAGGCTACCAAAGAAATGGGGTAGAAGTCCTACCTCAATACTCGTGCCGGTGCCCCACACCATAATCCCGGTCCGCTATACGTTAGCTCCGCGGAACCACGAACGATCCTAGATACAAACTAAGTCGATCAATATCTAGTTCGAGACATTCTATGTTACTAAACCATTTCATGATGTCCTAGTGTGCCATTTGTATCATTAAAATCATTCTATAAGGTTGGGATTTAAATCAGGGTTCAAAACAGTGAAAACGGGTAAAAATCACAAAAATTTTCATGCCTCGGTCGGCCTGCCGGACTCCCTGCTTCGGCCGGCCGAACTGCACAGTTCGGCCTGCCGGAAGCCAGGTCCGGTCGGCCGGTCATTTCCCCAGGTTTGGCCTACCGGACGGAAGAACACCGGCCTGCCGATCCCTATTTCGGCCTACCAAACTGGGAAAACCCAGAAATTTCAGCCATGGGTTTCGATTTCTCAAAACCCAAATCTTGATTCTAACCTGTTTTTCTCAAATCCCAGGCATAGAAAACATTCATAGATGATAGAAAAACATGTTTAGACACTTTTGAACACATTCAAACAAGATTCAAACACAAAAATCTTAAAAATCCAAAAATAGGGAAAAATGAGGAAAAATGAAAAATCTTGAATCAAATCCGTTTTTCTTCAATCTAAGCTTAGATTCTAGGTGTTCTAAGTTCATTTAACTCAAATCCAAGGTTTTCTAAGCTTAAACAAACCTAGATTTCAAAAATGCACAAAATTGAAAATTTTGGAAAAAGTTTAGAAATTTCAAAACTAACCTCGAATCGAAGCTTCAATCCGCGTTCTCGGTTGCTAAATCACGTCCCCGAGCTTCCTCCTTGCTAACCTGAAGCTTGGATTCGAATTTTAATTCAAAAATTTTGAGAGACATGTAGAGAGAGAGAGCTGTCGAGAGACCAACAGAGAGAGAGTGAATGAAGAGAGAGAGAGAGAAACCGGAGAGAGTGAGGAGAGAGGAGGAAGAGAGAGAATAAATAGAGAAAATCGGTGGGCGGTTTTACTGTGCGAAAACCATGTGCCGCCCACGGTTTTGTAAAACGGAGTATTTTTAACAATTTACAAATTGTTGTGTTTTAAAACTCAACACATCATTTTAAAACAATAAGAAATCATTTGAATGCATCAATTTAACAAAACAACCAAAAATTCAAAATCCAACCAAATAATCTAATTAATGTTAAAACATTAGTTATGGCACACTAATTCATCATTTACATTACAATAATATTAAATAAATTTCGGGGCGTTACACTATAAGTTGGCATTGTTAAACTTGAAGTCTCTTTCTCTCACACAGCAACATTGCTCTCCGGTTGCTTGCTATAAGTGAATTTTCAATTCTGGGTTTAGGGGAATTGATAGGATGGGTGTAGATCTCTCTTCGGGGTTTCTATGAATTTTTAAAGTGTTTGGAAAGTATAGTTAGAACTAATTTAGTTAAAAGTACTATAGCATGTTAGAGCTTTACACTGTAATAACTTTTTGCTTTTTACTGTAACATGTGGGTGCTTTTCATCATTAGAACACAACAACCAAACACCCTTGTTTCTAGAAAGAGATAATGCAATTGATTGGCAGATTTGTTTGTTTATGGGTTTTTTTTTTTGGTCGACGAATTTGGGTTCTCCGTGGGTATTTGCATTGTTGGGTTATTTCATGTTTAGGATTAGCTCTTTTGCTTTTACCATCTTCGATATATTGCACGTGGTTTAAAATTTTCATCTATGTTTTGGCTATGTAGTTGTGCTTTATATAATATTTAAATGATGCTCTCTCTTCTTTCAATTTTGGGATCGATATTCTATAACTTTTTAATTTTGGTATTATCTCTTCTAGTTTGGTTCATTTAAGCATTGTGGATTTGGAGATGAACTGAGATTTGAACTGCTATTAAGAGGACGGTATGGGTGGGTCAGACGGAAAAGGGTTTTCTTCAAGTTTTTGAATTGTTTAAGGGAATTTACCTTGGTATTAGTTTCAATAATTTTTCTTTCTTTCTTCATCTAAGGGTATTTTGAACATTTTTAGCCAAAAGCAAGTGTTTAATTGATTTGTGTATTAAACGTAATCTTATGATATACATTTTAAGATATTAAAATTGAAGATATAGTTTTTAAATAAACGTAAAATTTAAAGGCATAAAAAAATGAGTAACCTTATAAAAGAACATGGTTCAGTCTCATCACTCTTTGTTTTCTTGATGTATCCACTTGACATGGCCAGGAGAAAAGGGGATCAGATTCTTGGCTGTTTTAGAAGATAAAGCATACACCCAATTTAATTTTATTTCACTGTCATGTGCATATTTAAGTGCTTTGAGGACATGTTTAAGCATGTTTTGACGGGTCACAAAAAGAGGTTGCATTACGTGGACCAAATCTTAATGAGGCCGACATGTTTAGCGATATATAAAATCTAATAATAAAAGGAAACAATTATTGATATGTGCTTCATCTCGACTCTTCACTGGGTCCAAGTCTAAGACAATTTTAATGCTATAGCTGAAGTACTAGATTTGTATCATGTCATTATCAATGAATGAATTTAGACAGAAAACACTCATGCATGCATGATCTTGCTTAAGATCCACTGTTTACACACATATATATATTTCTTGAATTCTGTCCCTAAATATAAAACAATCTAGCGGTTATCTAAAATCTTTAATTTAAAACGAGTGTTTAAAGATGCCAATTAGTTCTTTTATGACAAAAATAAGGAATATACTCGTGTCTTCCTTCGCCTTTACTATAACAATATTAAACCCCAAGAAACAATTAAAAAATTCATTAAACATTAATGTTGGCATCATAAATCAAATACTACAGTCCCTCATCTCAAATAGGAATATAATTAGATGATATCAGTTTCCTCTATTCTAGCTAGCTAGCCTCAACTTTGGCTTAACTAGCAGATTAAATCAGGGCCTAAAAGCTTATTTAGAGTTGATCCATAGCATTACCCTTTAAGATGAGAAACAGCTATTTTTACAAGGCAATAGAATGTTCGTAGGTTTGTGACAAGTACAGCTACTGCGGCATGTACTATACGGCCCGAACATTTGCAGCAGTAAAGAAAAAAATTGCACGTAATTATCAAAGATAGAGCAAAAGCAATCTCACCTGGATTAATATTTGCGTATTTATATATGTGTGTGTGTATTTATAATTATAATTTGTGCAGAGGAAGGGACAAATTATATGAGAAATTTTTTTGTCAAATCCACAAATAAGATTTTATTCTACATGCTGTTTTCAGACCTACGTATACGTATCATTTCAAATAAAATAATAAATATTTAAATCATATCATATTTTGGGAAAGGATTTCTGCCATTGGAGCAATAGGCGCGTAAAAAACTACTTTTGGAAGGGTGCTTGCTATTAGAAACAAAGTGTGCAGCGGAATTTTAAAAATTTTTCATCAGAGTATTTTTTAAAACACAAGTTTGACATGTTATATGTATAAATTAGACAGATCTTACTAACCTCAGTGTGCCGAAGAACCTCCGCAACCTGTGAAGAGAAGTAACGTTTCAGAAGAGCCTCAACCAACTGGTCTTCTTTGCTATTCTCTATCCACAACAGGAGTGAGTGTGGGCTCACACGTACAACTCTTCCACCGGTGACTCTCCTTCCAACCAATAGAGAGAACCCAAAGCTAGTGTTCGTGATTTGTGAACAAAAGCTCTCAGGGGAGTTTTCAGATGCTCACTAGAAGAGTATCACTCTTAATCTCTCAAATCGATCTCTATTAATCTAAGTACATCATGAGACTCACTCCCTTTTTATACCTATTGGTCCAGGGGTCAGTCCATATTAGATTAGGTCTCAAAAACTCGAAACAGAATCAAGTTTGGATCAATATCTGATAAGATCCGCGTGAAAATGCGTAATCTTATCTCCGCTGATCGGCAGGCCTGACAGGCCAGTTCGGCAGGCCGAATAGGCCAGTTCGACAGGCCGAACATGTCATCCAGCAGGCCAAACTCCTGAGAAAAAATCTCCGCGAATCTTTTATTTTCTACCCGAGATTCTAGAGGATAAAGTCTCAGTTTTGATTCAAATAACCCAATAGAGAAGTTATCTGATCAAAACAAACTTTATCAAGATAATCTCTAAGAAAATAAATCAACTAACAATAATTCTACAAGTTTATCTTGGTCTTATTTGTCCAAAATTAAAACAACCAATAAACAGACAAGAATTATCTGATCGCAATAATTCAACAAGCTTATCTTGAACTAATTTCTTACAAAATTAATTCAACCGATAAACAGACATGAATTATTTGATTCTTACAAATTTTAAACCAATCTGATAAATCCGACATAAGCCACCAATTATTGGAAAAGAACGTCGTGTCGTTACAGGATTTTGTGAGCTAGCAAAAGGGACCAAAATGGACCTATAAAGTTCAAGCTCATGATAATTATGAAACCCAATATCCCATATATACATTTCATAATTATCGACTCCAACGCTACTCCACTAAAAACTTGGAGTTGCACTCTCGAACTATATAGAATTACGAAGCTCGTGTAGCTAAGTCTCCATGACATATCAAAGTGTATCGTATCCCCATATGATAATTCATAATCGGCTTAAGGACAAGTTCTGTCTTACCTTCCCGATTATTTTTATCTCACATTCCATTGTCTCACCATTAGAAAACTTACTATCCAAAAATAGTATACCATTCGGTTACACCTATGTATCCAAATGGTTGAGCGCTCCAATTTTTCAATTACAGGACAACACATATAAGAGGATATCATTACTCCTAAAGAGGAGCTATGGATTCCATATCTCTGAATAACAAGTCTACGCTATCAAGAGTCATGCCTCCAACGTACCAGTATACATACCACTATTAAGATGTGGGTGTCACCCTTTGGCACATCAAAAGAAACAAGTCGAGACAACGGCCCCACTATTCAGTTCAGGATTAAGATACAATACGAATGACTGTCTAAAGTAAATCGATTTGCCAAGACAGAATTATTAATCCAAATCAATTCACTTTATGTCCCGTTCCAACATGTCGTCACCTATGACAACACGCCAATGTTTCTATTCACGGAGTCCAACTCTGATGGTCAAGACAAACCATCTCCCAAAAGGGATATAGACAACATAACAATCTTTACATGAATAAAGCGCCCAACTTTATTCCCTCGATTGTGGATCATATGTTTTAGACCGTCACCTTAAGAATCATGTCTTTCGCATAATCAGTCCATCATATGCCCAATTCTTAAGGTTTAGACTGACAATCTCAGATTACTGTTTACTTATCATACATTCAACTAAATATGAACGTAAAGAGGACAAGATTTGGTATATATAAATGAATAAATTCTTTATTGATAAAAATATAACGCCCGCCTATTTTATGTAACGGACCACATTAAGTTAGTAACGTTATTAAGGAATGTTATTAATAAATCATGTTATATGATCAGATATGTGATGTGCGTGTTACTAACTTTTTATGTCAAGTTTTGTGACAGGTGACGACCGCATGGGATCGTTGTGCTCTAGTGTTCATGAGAAATTCTAAGCATATGTTTATTTATGATGCAATGATGTATGAATATTTTATATTATGACATTTAATGATAGATCGGCATGCCGAACTTTTAAGCTCGGTAGGCCGAACTTCTTGCCCGAGAACGGCAGGCCGAAGGACCCCACCGGCAGGCCGAACTTGCTGGAACCGGCAGGCCGAAGGGGAAAACCGGCAGGCCGAACATGGCTGACGAGCAGTCAGCAGAAATCTCTCTAAAATTATGGCTGAGTTAATTACATTAATTGGAGAATTAATGTGATTAATTGGCATAATAATGGAATGTTTTTATCGGTTAAAAAAATAAAATAGTTTGACTGGCATTGATTTGTATCAATTTAAATGGTTTCCCATTTTAAGAGGGAAAATTAAGGTAAGAATGATGATGATTGACCTTCCTTTTCTTTCTCTTCCTTTTTCCACGCCTCTTGCCTCCCTCAATAGTCAGAAAATTCTGACTTAATGAAGGGAATTGAATTCCCATCAATTGCGTTTATTACGTTAAAAATTCTAACGTTTCTTTCTTTTATTATTATTTTCTCTTCTCTCACGCTCTCTTTCTCTCTCAAAAATTCTGAGACATTTTCTGAATTCCCTATCTTCCTCTTCCTCTTCCCTTTCTCACGAAATTTCTCTCTCTCTCTCTCACGAAAATTTTCTGAGTATATTGAAAGAAAAAGTTTTGTTTCGTTGGTGAAATCAAGAGTTTTGAGAAGAAACTACAAGGTATGAATTCGGCTTTTCTGGTATTTTTGAAAAGAAATTATTCTCCTCATTTCGTCTACAATATCCTCTCTAGGTATTGTGTTTTGTTTTGTGTTTTTATTATGATGCTCATGAGTATTATGTGTGATGTTTCTTCACGTTTTATGTCATATGAATGTTTTTAATGAAAAATGAATATTCTGTCTTCTACCCTCACAATAATGTTACTGTTTAATTTGATGAATGAAAAATGTAATGATTATTCAGGGGTAAATATGATGTTTTCATGAAAAGTTGTTGTAATATGCATATGCATGAGTATGTTAGATGAATGTGTTTTATTTATATGTTATGAAGTTTTTATGGGAATTCATTAAGAAAAATGTTTCAATAAATATTATTTCTGAATTTTGTTTATAAAATGTTATGTATGATTAAAAGATTTTATGATAATAAAATAATTTCATGTACGATAATATGATTCTTGTATGGAGTTTTAAATTAAAATATAAATATATTAATTGTTCAAAAATGTTTTATTTAAAAGATAATTATATTCAAAATGTATGGTTTGTTTTATATGCTTAAGGTAATTTTTATGATTTAAGAAAAATCATAATAACATGTTTATGTGATGACGATTTTATGGTTATGAATTATGTTTATAATATGAGATGAGTGTATAGATAGTTCATGATAAGTATTGATTTTTATTGCATCCTTAAATGATAAATGGCATGAACACTCAAGGAAGCGAGCACATCGAGACCGCGGCGTCATCACCAAGTGCATTTTTAAGGTTAAGTAAGCTATCGTTAAGGTAAGTACATTCTCACCTGCAACATGACACATGATTTTACAAGGATTGATAATATGTTTTACAAGGATATTCGTGATGATTGTATGATGATGACATGTTTCAAAGAATGAAAAGTATGTATATATGTATCACCTAATCAGTGTAGCACACCCAATGTTATGAAATGTTATGATATGATGTCATGTTTGGTTTGGGATTAGCTACCCTTCTCCTCTCATGACGGCGCGCCTATGATGATGTTTATGGTGCAACACTTGGGCCCTTAAGATAAAATGGAATAAGTTTTAAAATGGTCAACGTTATTAAAGATATGTTCTATGAAATTGTGCTTAAGGCACTTTTGTGATATGATGAAAATGATGATGATGATGTTTATGAAATGTTTTAAATCGTGAGAATATATGTACTTACTAAGCATTAGCTTAATAATGTTTTATGTCATGTTGCAGATAAGGGTAAGAGAATCATGGAATAGGTGGAGGACATGGGAAGGCGTGTGAGCAACATGAACGATGAATTGTAACTAGAAGCACGCCAAGAAAACGATTTCATGATTTCATCAAATTATATTTTTGAACATATATTTTATGTTAAGCTTTAAGAACACTTATATTATGGTTTTATAAGTTATTTTCTTATGAATTATGAACTTTTGCTATATTTTGCGTAAAGTTGGGATGTTTAAAAATAAGTTCTCCTAAGGAATTTGGTCTCAGACAGCCTGCCGAACTCTGTGGTCGGCCTGTCGAAGACTAGAAGTTCGGCCTGCCGATCTAATTTTTTCGGCCTGCCGAACATGGATGATTTTTCATTCCGTTTTGCAAAGCCTCTGTCGGCTTGCCGGTTCAGGGAATTCCGGCCTGCCGATGATGTTCGGCCTGCCGAACTGTGGGAACAAATGGATTTCTAATGATGTGATGATCAAAGAGTTTTTAATGTGTTATTTTTATGAGTCCTTATTTTTCAATTCAACAAACCTATATTATATAGAAGTTCATGATTAATTTAGAGTATAAATGAATAAATTATGATAAGGAATAATTTAAACAATGCTTTTCGAAACAACGATTAAGTTTTTAAAAAAAAAAAACGTATGAATGGATCCTGGTAATGTAAGTTTTAAATACTTTTTAAAACCAATAGTAACGACTAAGTTTGATGTTATTTATAATTGTTAAAGTTTATGCATGTATGAATGTAAGTATGTAACGACATCTAAGACGTCCGAATTAAGGGGCGTTACAAAAAATGTCTCAAAAAACGTATTATATTTTTACTCCTTAGGGCATACATGTCTAACAATCTCCCACTTGCACTAAGTGAGTAAATACAGCAAATTTCGCATCCCCATAGCTTCCACATGCCTCTCAAAGACTCTCCCAGAAAGTGTCTTCGTAAATGGATCAGCTAAATTGTCCTCTGATGCGATCTTGCACACCGTGACATGCCCGCCCTCAACGAAGTCCTTTATCACATGATACTTCTAATCAATATGCTTACTCTTCTTGTGAAATCTTAGTTCCTTAGCGTTAGCTACTGCCGCATTGTTATCACAGTACAGTGATACCACTTTATCCATACCAGGAATTACCTCAAGATCCCCAAGGAACTTGTGGAGCCACACTGCTTCTTTTGAAGCATCACTAGCCGCCACATACTCAGCGTCCATCGTTGAATCCGAAGTGCAATCTTGCTTCGCACTTCTCCAACTAATGGCACCGCCACCCAGAGTAAACACAAACCCCGAAGTCGATTTCCTAGAATCCAGACAGGATTGAAAATCCAAATCAGTGTATCCTAGAGGAGTCAAGTCCTCACCCGAATACACAAGCATATACCCTCGAGTCCTTCTCAGGTACTTGAAAATATGCTTTACCGCAACCCAATGGTTCGGTCTTGGATCCGCCTGAAATCGACTTACAATCCCGACCGCATAGCTAATATCTGGTCGAGTGCAAAGCATGGCATACATGAGACTACCCACTGCCGAAGCATAAGGCACCTTCTTCATGTATTCTCTTTCTTCATAAGACTTTGAAGAGTCTTTCTTAGAAAGAGTAATTCTAGACCTAGATGGCTGCCCACCTTTCTTGGAATCCTGCATTGCAAGCCTCCTGAGAATTTTATCTATGTAGCCAGCCTGTGACAAAGCTATCATTTTGTTCATCCTATCCTGAATGATCTGCATACCGAGAACAAAATTAGCCTCACCCAAGTCCTTCATGTCAAATTGCTTGGTCAACCATAATTTGACCGATGACAACGCCCCAACGTCATTGCCAATTAGCAGAATGTCATCTACATAGAGCAGTTTTAAAAACCACCTTCCCATCCTTAATGTGTTTGTAAACACATGGTTCATCCACATTTTGTGAGAACCCATAAGTCTTGATCACTTGATCAAATCTTATGTTCCAAGAACGAGAAGCCTGCTTAAGTCCAAAAATAGACTTTAGCAGCTTACAAACCTTACCCTCTTGACCCGCGACCTTGAACCCGTCTGGTTGTTCCATATAAATGGACTCATCAAGATAGTCATTCAAAAAAGCCGTCTTGACATCCATCTGCCAAATCTTGTAGTCGAGAGCGGCAGCTATGGACAAGAGAATCCGGATGGACTTAAGCATGGCTACAGGCGAAAAGGTTTCCTCATAATCGATTCCTTCCTTTTACATATAACCCTTAGCTACCAATCTAGCCTTAAAGGTTTCGACCTTTCCATCCACTTCTCTTTTCCTCTTGAAGATCCACTTACACCTTATGGGTTTTACCCATTCAGGAAGATCCACAAGCTCCCAGACCCAATTAGTCTCCATAGACTTCATCTCAATGTTCATGGCCTCTGTCCAGAGTCTTGAATCAACATCCTCCATAGCTTCTACGAAAGTATAGGGATCCCTGTCATGTTCATCCGGTTCAGCCAAGAAGACCACCCCATTGAACATATACCTTTCAGGTTGACGCCTGATCCTCCCACTACGCCGAAGCCGCTAAGGTTTTTGTTCGGGTTTGTTTGGTTTTTCTACACCAATCGGAATGGTTTCGTTCAGAACCTTCGGAGTGAACAGATCACCCCTTAACTCCTCAAGCACCACTTTGCTTCGAGGTTTAAAGTTGTCCATGTAACTCTCCTCAAGGAAAGTTGCATTAGTTGAAACCACGACTTTATTTTCCTTTGGGTTATAAAAATAACCCCCTTTAGTCCCTTTTGGATATCCTTCAAACATGCAAACTTCCGAACGTGCTTCAAACTTATTCGGATCCTTAAACATGACATGAGCTGGACATCCCCATATGCAAATATGGTTTAAGGATATCTTCCGTCTTGTCCACAACTCGTGAGGATTTTTAGGGACCGATTTTGAAGGCACATTGTTCAAAAGATAACATGCCGTTTGTAGTGATGAATAACTCATCATGGACCTAATCATGTCCAAGAAAGTCCTATTCCTTCTCTCCGCTACGCCATTCTGCTGCGGGGTACCCGGCGCAGTCAAATGGGATAAAATCTCATTCTCTAACAAGTGTCCCAAGAACTCATCAGAAAGGTATTCCCCAACTTGATTAGATCGAAGTGCCTTTATGGGTCTACCCAATTGCTTTTTCACTTTAGCCCGAAACTCCCTGAACTTATCATAAGTTTCGCTTTTGTGGTGCATTAGGTACACATACCCATATCTTGAGTAATCGTCAACAAAAGTGACGAAGTACTCATACCCTCCTCGTAACCAGATGTTCATTGGTCCGCAAACATCACTATGCGCAAGTTCTAGAACCCCTTCAGCCCTATTGCCCTTAGATAGAGTCTCAAAGACCATATTGATTTGGTAGCAGCAGGAATAGAAGACTTCCCACTCTTGGCCCGTTGCTTCTTTCCATTCCCAGAGTTAGGATTGGCACCGGAAGTAGCTACCATATTGGACTCACCACCAGCAGGAGACTCCCTGATCAGCAGTTCAAACTCCTGTAACTGTTTCATCAGTTCTGTCAAGGTCATATCCTGTCTATTACTTAAATTAAAAGTAGCTCTAAACGGAATAAATTCCTCAGACAGAGTCTCAAAGACCATAGTCATCTGAGTTTTAGCAACGATGTCGGCTCCATTGGTTTGAGCCTCAGCGAGGTAACCCATGACCAACATCATGTGCTCCTTTACAAATGTCCCCGGTCTCTGTCTACAGTTTAAGAGTTTCCAAAGTGCCCCTTGCCGCTTTGTTATGGCCTGGCCTCCAAGCTTGTCCTCAAGATTATCCAAGATCTACTTTGCAGTCTCATAATCCTGATGTTGAGCCTGCAGCACGTTGTTCATGCTAGCCATAACATAGTAGCAGGCCTGATCATTAGCATCTTTCCAACGATCATACGCTTGGAATTGCTCATTACTTGAGTCTCCTGTAGGCTCAGGAGCACAAAAGGTTGTCAGTACATATTTCAGTTTCTCAAAGGAAAGGACGATGTTCAGGTTCCGTTTCCAATCGTTATAGTTCTCACCAGTTAATTAGTTTTTGTCAAGTATCGATGATAAAGCATTTTTAGACATTTTTAATCTACAATAAAGAATCATATACCAAACATAAGTAAACATATATAATAACATAGTAAGATAACACAATAATGTAAAATCATACAAATGTGTTTATGTGTCAAAACCTTGAAAATATCACAACCTTACAACGATAATTCCTAACTCATAATTCAACAAGCTCCTAGGGGAGTCATGCCAAATTCAATCAGGAACACGGATCCCCTCCAGATTAATATATGCCATCCAGGACCCGTATGATCCAGCATATACTAATAATTGTTTCTTTGGCCATTAATTTTATTAACAGAGCTCTTAGGGGAGGTTTGTAATAAAATTAACGTGAGTGTACAACCACCATTTCAATATTTTATCCGTGATTTATAATCACCACCTAGGGGTGTGCAACCATAAATCATACTAAAATACCTTATCCTTTCAGAGATCCAATCTGGTACATGATAGAAATCCCTACCTAGGGGTCGGGACCACCATGTTCTTCCTATGGACCAATGATGGAGGCCTTAGGTTCTCTCTTCGAAAACCCTCTCCCACTCAATCTTTTGAAGTCAAGGTTTTATTTTAAAATGATGCATGAACAATTTTAATATGAGTGGCACTCCCTATTCTATATGACATGTTATCAATATACATGGTAAATCATATTATAATGCAGACAAGGAAAGCAATCAAGCAAAGCTACAAGAAAAATAATAATAATCGTAATATTATGGTTCCATCCTAGAGAATAGAAAACTAAGATTACAAGAGAATAATCGAAACATTTTTCGATTCTTCATCCTTGAATCCTCAAGCTGTATCCTTCTTCATGTAATATCCATCTTCAAGTGTTCAATCCCGTATGAATCGAATACTTCATATTTCTAGTCATATCCAAATTTAATGTTTCTCAGAATCGTCCCAAAAATAAAATTAAAACTGCACCAAAAAAATTACACCTTTTCTGGACTCTCGACAGCTCTCGGTTGGCAGGTCGATCTGGGTGACCGGCCTGTCGGTCTTGCTTCCTCGGCCTGCCGATCTGATACATCGGCTTGTCAATCCATGCAGGTTCGGCCTGCCAAACTGAAACTTCAGGTTGCCGGCAGAGCACCCAAATTTCTGCCCCACTATCGGCCTGCCGAACCACACGTCCGGCCTGCCGATCTGTGACCTTCGGCCTGCCGAACTATGAGGTTCGGCATGCCGATCGAGCAGAAAAATCTTCATTCCAGAAAATACAATTTTAATGCAATTCATCAATTTTATTTTCAACAATTCAAAAACATAAAATTAGAGACTCAGGAAATACCTAGAGGCGCCATCATCAATCTTCAAGATCTAACTTCTCATTCCGTCTTCTCTGAATAATTATTTAATTAAAAAATTCTTACAAATTAAAAATTAAATAACAATTCCTAGACGGAGATGATAGTCCGCCATCTAATTACATGAAAAACCTAGATACACATTCTAACCTCTAAGGAACCAAAATCGATATTAATTAATAAATAATTAAACAATGATTTAATCAACCATAATTAATTAATAAACATTCACCACATAATCCATGACAATATATATATTATATAGAAACCTAGAGTGCCATCTCTCTATAAAATTCAATTCAAGCATAGGAGAGATTAAGATCACAAAAATTTATGCATATAACATGATCACAAACTTGTAAATTTATATAAAAACCTCGGCTCTGATACCAATTGTTGGAAACAAAGTGCGCAGCAGAATTTTAAAATTTTTCATCAGAGTATTTTTCAAAACACAAGTTTGACATGTTATATGTATAAATTAGATAGATCTTACTAACCTGAGTGTGCCGAAGAACCTCCGCAACCTGTGAAGAGAAGTAACGTTCCAGAAGAGCCTCAACCAACAGGTCTTCTTTGCTATTCTCTATCCACAACCGGAGTGAGTGTAGGCTCACACGTACAGCTCTTCCACCGGTGACTCTCCTTCCAACCAATAGAGAGAACCCAAAGCTAGTGTTTATGATTTGTGAACAAAAGCTCTCAGGGGAGTTTTCAGATGCTCACTAGAAGAGTATCACTCTTAATCTCTCAAATCGATCTCTATTAATCTAAGTAAATCATGAGACTCACTCCCTTTTTATACCTATTGGTCCAGGGGTCAGTCCATATCAGATTAGGTCTCAAAAGCTCAAAACAGAATCAAGTTAGGATCAATATCTGATAAGATCCACGTGAAAAGGCATAATCTTATCTCCGCTGATCGGCAGGCCAAACATTCTAATCGACTGGCCGAACAGGCCAGTTCGACAGGCCGAACGTGTCATCTGGCAAGCCGAACTCCCAAGAAAAAATCTCCGTGAATCTTTTATTTTTCACCCGAGATTCTAGAGGATAAAGTCTCAGTTTTGATTCAAATAACCCAATAGAGAAGTTATCTGATCAAAACAAACTTTATCAAGATAATCTCTAAGAAAATAAATCAATTCACAATAATTCTACAAGTTTATCTTGTTCTAATTTGTCCAAAATTAAAACAACCGATAAACAGACAAGAATTATCTGATCGCAATAATTCAACAAGTTTATCTTGAACTAATTTCTTACAAAATTAATTTGACCGATAATCAGACATGAATTATTTGATTCTTACAAATTTTAAACCAATCTGATAAATCCGACATAAGTCACCAATTATTGGAAAAGCACGCCGTGTTGTTACAGGATTTTGTGAGCTAGCAAAGGGGACCAAAATGGACCTATAAAGTTCAAGCTCATGATAATTATGAAACCCAATATCCCAAATATACATTTCACAATTATCAACTCCAACGCTACTCCACTAAAAGCTTGGAGCTGCACCCTCAAACTTTATAGAATTACGAAGCTCGTGTAGCTAAGTCTCCATGACATATCAAAGTGTATCATATCCCGATATGATAATCCATAGTCGGCTTAAGGACAAGTTCTGTCTTACCTTCCTGATTATTTTTATCTTACGTTCCATTGTCTCACCATTAGAAAACTTACCATCCAAAGATAGTATACCATTCGGTTACACCTATGTATCCAAATGGTTGAGCACTCCAGTTTTTCAATTACAGGACAATGCATATAAGAGGATATCATTACTCCTAAAGAGGAGCTATGGATTCCATATCTATGAATAACAAGTCTACGCTATCAAGAGTCATGCCTCCAACGTACCGACATGTATACCACTATAGAGATGTGGGAGTCACCCATTGGTACATCGAAGACACAAGTTGAGACAACGGGTCCATTATTCATCTCAGGATTAAGATACAATACGAATGACTGTCTAAAGTGAATCGATTTGCCAAGACAGAATTATTAATCCAAATCAATTCACTTTATGTCCCGATCCAACATGTCGTCACCTATGACAACAAGCCAATGTTTCTATTCATGGAGTCCAACTCCGATGGTCAAGACTAACCATCTCCCAAAAGGGATATAGACAATATAACAATCTTTACATGAATAAAGCCCCAACTTTATTCCCTCGATTACGGATCATATGTTTTAGACCGTCACCTTAAGAATTGTGTCTTCCGCATAATCAGTCCATCATATGCCCAATTCTTAAGGTTTAGAATGACAGTCTCAGACTACTGTTCGCTTATCATACATTCAACAAATATGAACGTAAAGAGGACAAGATTTGGTATATATAAATGAATAAATTCTTTATTGATAAAAATGTCTCCAAAAACGTATTACATTTTTACTCCTTAGGGCATACATGTCTAACACTTGCCGCAAAGCAACGTTAATTATACGTGATATACTTAATCTCATCTGAGCCTACATATGTTGAAGAAACAAGAATTTCAATATGTAAACAAAAGGGTGTTTCAATGAACAATGTAAAGGTTTCAGCAACTATAGTAAAGTAAAAAGTTGTTACAGTATAAAGTTTTCACATTCTGTAATTCTCAAACTTTAAACATCAATTACAACCGAAGTTCCAAACAAAAGCTTATAATATGTATAGTAGACATGTCAAACAAGTAATAATAGCGCATTTTATAGATAGATGAAACGTCTTCTGCTACATTGCTATTTCTCACACAACTGTACTTTTTCTTCAAAGGTAATGTTGTTTGCAACTTTGGTCATCCATCAGTGGGGGCTTGGGACAAATTTACTATACTCCTAACTTTAATTTGAAATATCAAACTCTCTGGGATTTAGACGGGCTTTATCCCAAATGAAACAATTTAATGCTATCTGTGCAAGGTTTATTCAAAGGGATCTCTCACATGGGTTTTATTAGGGAAAGCAAAAAATAAATAATATTTATAGTCTGGAGAGTGAAGAGTGGCTGTTTTGCCAGTATTTCTAGACAAAGAAGAAGATTTTGTAAAGATATGCCTGCTAAATAGCATGTCTCTCTTAAAATAAACATCACTCAATTTGGTTCTTTTTTTTTTTTTTTGGTTGTTTGTGCAAATTAATATAACACAGGCTAATCTTTGTTAGTGTGTTGGAGAATAAACCACATCCATATATTAAGTAATTTAAATTCACATGTATGCACATTAAAAACAACTACTTTGAATAGGAGATCATACATGAATCTCATGCACAATACTAATTTATGCACACATCTGATATAGTAAAGCTTAAAACAATAAAGAAACAATTTATTTACGAATTGTAAAGCATATACCAATCGCAAGTTGGAGGGTTAAACTTGAGTACTACTATAGACTAAGCGAGCGCGGGGAGTTTTTATTGGAATTGGAAAGGAGTCTTCTTCAAAGGACCCAAGGATCGGTCACTACTATAGATTGAGAATTCCACAACGGTTTAAAACCTACTACAACGAATTTGAGATTATACTATCCTCATTTAACGAACTTTTTTTTCAAAAACAGTTATGATAAGTGAAAAAAACACGAGTTACACCCGAGAAGACAAAAACCGTCGTGGTAGGACAGGTGTCTACCATGACGGTTTTTTACAAAACTGTTGTGGTGTGGAAGGTGTACCATGACAATTTTTTAAAAAAACTATCGTAGTAGAAAAGTAGCATACCATGACAGTTTTTGGAAGAAACCATCGTGGTAGATGACTTAAAATCCCTTTTCCCACCTTGACAATCAAACACAAATTAGAAACTCAGCTCTTAAATACAAACACAGACCCTTTCGAAACTACTGTTGCTATCCCTCTTTGCCTCCATCCTCCTTAATCTCCTTCTTAATTGTATGTTTTTATTAGAAATTGATAAATTAGTATTGATTTTGCTTTTTAAGTTGTGTTTATTGTATTGTGGATGGGTATGATTAATTTGTTTTATGATGGGCATGTGTAATTTTTTTTATAATGGGTGAATGTTTTTGTTTTATGATTGGAATATGATAGGTATGTTTAATTTGGGAAATGATTTTTAATTGAATTGCTATTTATTATTAATTAATAAATTGGTGTTGATTTTGGTGTTTAATCCATGTTTATTGTATTGTGGATGGGTATGATTAATTTGTTTTATGATGGGTATGTGCAATTTGTTTTATGATGGGTGAATGCTTTTGCTTCATGATTGGAATATAATGGGTATATGTAATTTGTGAAATTATTTTTAATTGAATTGCTATTTATTATTTCGATTCAGGACTTACAAAATGGATAGAAAATGGTGTGGAAGAGTTCTTGGATTTTGCCAAAGCTCATGCCAATAGTGATAAAATTCGATGTCCTTGTGTTCAATATAGAAACGATAGATTGCATCCAATTTCAGTTGTTAGAGGACATTTATTTCAAAATAGAATTATAAGTAGTTAACAAGTGTGGCATTTCATGTTGAGTCTAACTTCAATCTAACTTTAGTAAGTAAAGAAAAGGAAGCTATTGTGGAGGATAATATGGATGGTCACGACAATATGGTTGACATGGTCAATGATTTGGAAGAACACTTTTTACACCATCTGGATTAATTTGAGACAATGATGAATGATGCTGAGAGACCCGTACATAAAGGGTGTACCAATTTCACCAAATTGTCCACTTTAGTTGGATTATGAAATTTGATAGCGTCGGGTAGGTGGTCAAATTCTAGTTTCACAAAGCTTTTAGAATTTCTAAGAAGGCTTCTACTAGAGGGTAATAAATTACCAACTAGTATGATTGAGGCTAAGAAGACTTTGAGTACTTTGGGAATAGAATTTGAGAAAATTCATGGTTGTGAAAATGATTGTGTTATTTGTAGGAATAAGTATGAGGACGAGAATTATTGTCCGGTCTGCCAACAATCAAGGTGGAAGAAAGGAAAAGAGCCAAAAGACAAGAAGAATGGAGAGCCAAAGAAAGTATTATGGTACATTCCACTGGAACCACATTTGAGGCTTTTATGGTCCCATATACTAGATTCATGTCCTTGACGAAGGAAATATGTATAGCCTCAGCATAGAGAGTCACACCGCTATTTTAGACAGGATGCTTCTTATCTTTTTCACGAGTGTAGAAAGTGTAACCATTTATGGAATATGACGTATAACTTGTAACTATCGATGACGGTCCTCTAGCTAGGTTCTTCAAGTCTTGTGACATGCCTCCATCATGTGATGTAGAACACTTGTCATATATGTGTGCTCTAATCCACAACCGAAAGGCTAGGTTGTGTTCATCTTGCAACCACTTCTCATTTATTGCTTTTTCTGGGTTTGCTTTTTTTAATTCGTCCATGTGTACCTCAATGAAAGGCTCCACTTCATTAGCATTGTACAAGACATAAAGACAAGCTTTCTTCCACTCCCCTTGATTTACTAAGGAAGGATTGCCAATAGATAGCCCCTAGCCTCAATGTTTATTATCTTTGGCACCCTAATTGCTTCTGCATTAGATAAGCACTTGGAGCAAAATTCAACCTATTCCTCAGCTATGAACTTTTTACAATACATCCCTCTAGCCTATTTGGTACTTCACGTAGACCTTCAAGACCTTCATATATCTTTTAAATTGGTACATCCATCTCAAATAGACTAGTCCACATGACTTAACTTCACGCATTAAGTGTAACATTAGATGAATCATGATGTCAAAAAATATTGGTGGAAAATACTTCTCATGCATGTACAAGGTTTTCACTAGCTCCAATTGTAATGGATCTAGAATAAATGGATCAATTACCTAGAAGCATATTGAATTAAAGAACGAACACAACTTAGTAATTGCAAATCTCACATCCTTTGTTAGAATTCCCCACAACGCAAGTGAAAGTAATTATTGCATCAACACATGACAATCATATGTTTTCATGTCAATAAGTTTTAAATCCTTCACTGACACCAACTTTTTAAAGTTCGAAGACTAGCCGTCTGGCACTTTCAACGAAGTATGCCATTCACAATGCCTTCTCTTTTCCCCTCTTGATAATGAGTGCTTTGCCGGAGGTAAGCAAGTGCGGTTCCATTTTTTCTTGGGAGACAAATTAAACCTCATCTCCATTTTCATGAGATCCAACCGTGCTTTTTTACCGTCCTTAGTTTTGCTTGAAATGTCAAGCAACATGCCGACTATGGAGTCACAAACGTTTTTGTCAATATGTATAACATCTAAGCAATGATGAACAAAAAGTGTCTTCCAGTATAGAAGATCAAAAAAGATTGATCTTTTCTTCCATGGTCCATCTATCGGTGGCTCGTCCTTATCTCACTTTCTTTTCTGAAATACCACTTTTATATCTTTTACCATTTTAAATATTTGTTTACCTGTCGAAAGACGGGGATGGTCTCTTTCTTCGCTATTGCTTATCAAAGGCTTTCTTTTATTTGTGGTAACGATGACCTCTTAGCAACCATCTTCTATGATTAAAGAAAAACAGCTTTATTACCATTCTTCAACCGTTTGTGAGACATTTCCTTCATACAAATAGGACAACCAATAGAAATCTTCACCGAAAAACTAGATAAATTGCCATATGCGTGGAAGTCGTTAATTTTCCATATCAACATTGCATAGAGTGTGAACGTGTCTTCTCGATAAGTATCTCTAACTTTGATTCCATTTTCCCACAAGTTTTTTAGGTCATCGATTAACGGTGCCAAGTATACATCAATGTCATTGCCTGGGTGGTGAGGACCTGAAATCAATAAAGGCAACATTAAAAACTTCTACTTCGTGCACATCTTTGGAGGGAGATTATTGTTAACAAGTATTACGGGCCAAGTGCTATGCCTACCACTCATGTTACCATGTGGGTTCATTCCATCCGTTGACAAGCGAAATGTATATTTTTTGGATCTGCACTCAAGCCGGGCTAATCGGCTTCAAAAGTCTTCCATTGTGGTAAATCCACCAGACGTCTAAGCTTACCATCATTGGCCCATTTGTCATGATGCCATGTCAAATTCTTGGTATGTTTTGGGTTTCTGAATAAACACGTCAAACGTGGTACTAGTGGAATGTACCACAACACTTTCTTTGGCACTCTATTCTTACTGTCTTTTAGTTCATTTCCTTTCTTCCACCTTGATTGTTGACAAACCAAACAATAATTCTTATCCCCATACTCATTCTTATAAAGAACACAATCATTTTTACAAGCATAAATTTTATCATACTCCATTTCCAAAGTGCTCATAGTCTTCTTAGCCTCATACATACTAGTTGGTAATTTATTACCCTCTGCTAAAAGCTTTCCTATAAATTCCAAAAACTTTTTGAAACTAGAATTTAACCAACCACTCAATGTTTTCATATTCCATAATCCAATAAAGTAGACGATTTGGTGAAATTGGTACACCCCTCATATACCGGTCTCTTGGCATTATTCATCATTGTCTCAAATAAATCCCGACGGTATAAGAAGTGTACTTCCAAATCATTGACCATGTCAACCATATTGTCATGACCATCCATATTATCCTCCACAATAGCTTTCTTTTATTTACTTACTAAAGTTGGATTGAACTTAGACTCACCATGAAAATGCCACGCTTAATAACTACTTATAATTCTATTTTGAAATAAATGTCCTCTAACAATTGAAATTGGATGCAATCTATGGTTTCTATATTGAACACAACAACATCAAATTTTATCACTGTTGACATGAGTTTTGGTAAAATCCAAAAACTCTTTCACACTATTCTCATATTCTCTAGACAATAAAAAATCTCACATCTATTTCCTATCCATTTCATAAGTCTTAAATCAAAATAATAAATAGGAATTCAGTTAAAAATAATTTCATAAATTACACATTCCCATCATATTCTCATCACAAAATAAAAACATTCACTCATCATAAAACAAATTACACATACCTATCATGAAACAAATTAATCATACCAATAAACACGGATTAAACAACAAAATCAACACCAATTTATTAATTAATAATAAATAGCAATTCAATTAAAAATAATTTCATAAATTACACGTACCCATCATATTCCAATCATAAGACCAAAACATTCACCTATCATAAAACAAATTACATATACCCATAATCAAACAAATAAATCATACCCATTCACAATGCAATAAACATGGATTAAACAACAAAATCAACACCAATTTATCAATTTCTAATAAAAACTTACAATTAGGAAGGAGATTAAGGAGGATGGAGGTGGAAAGGGATGGCAGAAGTAGTTTCGGAGGGATCTGTGTTTGTATTTGAGAGCTAAGTTTTTGATTTATGTATGATTGTCGATGTGGGTGAAGGGCTTTTAAGTCATCTACCACGACAGTTTCTTCCAAAGACCGTCATGGTATGCTACTTTTTTACCACGACAGTTTAAAAAATCATCATGGTACACTTTCCATACCACAATGGTTTTTTGAAAAACGGGCGTGGTAGACACTTGCCCAACGATGACGGTTTCGTATTCTCAAGCGTAACTCCTCATGTTTTTTTCCCTTATCACGATGTTTTTTGAAAAAAGGTCGTTAAATGAGGGTCATATAATCTCAAATTTGTTGTAATAGCTCCCTGTTACTTCTAAGTTTAATCTTAAAGATAAGCTAGCTTATAGCAGAGATATGCTATACTAGCTAGTTTCTAAGTTGAACTTGAAAATTTGATATTATGCCTATTTAAAAGCCAAAATAAAATATCCAAATAAAATCAAAGTGTTCTTATAATATTTTTCTTATTTTATAATTTACTTTAGTGGTCGCATCGGGGTTGGAGAAATATGTCACTATTAATCAATATGTACGGCTGAGTGCATGACGAGACACAAAACTCAAGTTGTGTGTGCTCCAAATTTTTCAGAATAATAATGCATACAAAGTCCATTAGGTAATTCAAGTTAAAAGATGTCAAGTTGGCATCAAACAATAAAAACAGACCTTTGGTGGCAAGATGATAGAATATCTCATAGCAGAAAAGGAATGTACAAATCAACAAAGAGAACAAGAATCTAGGTTTTCAAGAAGCTATAGGCACACTTAGAAGGAAGCTTTCATGAAGACTACAATAAGTAGACTCTTTTCACCATGTTAAAGTATGCAACTAACTTGCAAGATCGATAAGTTCATGATTAAATATCTACCTCAACACGTCTAAGAATCAAACACTACAACAATTTGTAGATTAAATGACGTATGATAGATGCAGGTTTACCAAAAATCGTTGACATAGAGATTTTTGTGTTTCATAAATCCACACGGGCATATTCGATGACGGTTTCCGAGAAATCCTCCAAAAATTTTGACAAAAAAGGCACACTTTTTTGCATTCTTTTTTTTAAAAAAAATATTCAAGTTTTCTCATTTCTTCTATAACTCCGAGCTACTTTCTTCCATCTTTCCATCTCTTTCATTTACAAATCCACAAGTGCATGAAAAAATGTAAACAAGTAATATAATAATGATTGAGTATCATTCTCATAGAGATTATGTTTAATTTTCGTTAATTACTGAAATTTTATTAACTCTAAAATTATTTAAACAAGCGATTACGAAAAAAAGAAATAACATGAAAATAAAATATCTAGAATTGCAATTGCACTTAAACAATTCACTTTAACCGTCTTTTTCTCCTTCATTAATTGAAAAAAAAAAACTAAATTGATAGCGAAGCAACCTTACTAACATCTATAAGCCTCTTTCAATAGCAAATAGAAATACCCAAAAATATATCATCTACTTGATTCTTACTGAGTTTAAAATGCCAAAGGTTATTAAGATCTAAGCCCTCTTCAATGGCTACACATGCTATGTAGTGTATTCCTATCATAAACAACACATGTTATTCAATTCATAGAAAAACATGAAATTCACTTTTTCAAGTTTAAGGTTACCTATTCAACAACTAAATAGTGATCAAGCATTTAGAGACGTTAGGCTCAAAATGAAACAGTCAATTTAGTAAGATAACATGCATTAAATCAACAAAGAGAAATAAAAATAAATATTCAAATGGTATTGCAATCCTAGAATAAAATGAACATGAATTCATAATCGACAATAAAAGCACAATGTTAAAGATTTTAACATCAATAAGCAACAAAAATAATTAAAGGAGGATAAAGTTTAAGAAAAAACTAGCATTGAAATTCCCCAAATCTCCGTTGCTCTTCTCTCTCTTTGGCCTCTTGGTATATGACGATGAAAAGGGGAAGCTGCTTGAATGCTATGGCAACTCGGAATATATTAATTCCTCAGATGTAGCGTCAGCAAGCAAGGGAAGAGAAGCAGATAGAGTTCTGACGCCGGCAGGACACATGTCGTTGTGAGGCAAGGATGGAGCGCTGGCATTGGTGATGTGACAGAATGTGGCTGGGTGTTGAGTGGGAGCACGGAAGCGTCTTTCGGCGTAGAGCACAGAATTGCGTGCAGAGCTGGAAAGTGAGCTAACAGGCGTGACACGTGGCACTGGGAATTGCACAGCGGCCTGTTGTGGTCTTTCTTGCGACGTGCTTTTGTCGAGCGTTTAGCACACGCTCGCACTGATGGGGTTCTAAGGCTGATGAGGGTGATCGGATGGCCAAGAGCGCACTGAGTGCTAATTTTTCCGCGGTAAGTGGGAATTATTAAACCTGAATTAAATTTGAGCTCTCCTCGTCTTTTTGATTCCATTTTGCTCAAAATTTTTATATTTGCCACTTTTTACCTATTTTCTTACACAAAGGAAGAAAATAAAATAATTGGAAGGGAAAATAATAATATTAATAGTAGTAATAGTTGTGGTGGTGATGATGGTGGTAGTAGCAGCGGCAGCTATCATAGTATTAGTAATAATAATAATAATAATAATCAATTCAATTAAAATCAAATCAAATTAACAAAAATAAAAATAAAATATAGATAATTAAATAAAATTAAATAAAAAATTAAGAACATAACAAAAATATAGATATTAAAGTACATAAGTAACTTGCTTTTTTGGAGTTATCATCTGCACTCTATTTTTTTTCCTTTCAATTTAACCATTCTCTTTCAAGTCCCTCTCAATTTTACTCATCTTTCAACTCTCTCTCTTTCTCTCACTCTAACTCTATGCCCTCTCAAAACTCAATTTTTTTCCTAAATGCCTTTATCTATTCCACAATCACTATTCCTTCAACCCTTGCTACTATCGTTGCCTTTGCCACCGAGATTACAATGACCATGCCCACGAATCACTCTCCCTCGCCACCATGTTCTCCACCTCCATCGATCATGACCTCACTGTGATATTCGCCATGATGCTTTTCTCCTAATTCCTTCATCTTTTACTTTTAGAATTATTTATTTTTTGTTGTTGGTCGCTATCATGTTCAAAACATTTTTTGTTCTTTAGATTTTATAGATAAAACTTTCTTTATAGCATTTATATTACATATTGATTATAAATGGGAGGAATGATAGTAAATTCTTAAAAATCATTGGTTATGTTATTCGAAGAAATTGTTGTCTTAGTTAGAAAATATTTTTTGGTTAAAAGTATTTTTTCTTGATTTGTTATAAACGACAGCTTTTTGTGAGGACCATCATTAAATATGGCATATCTAGCAATGGTTTTCTTTTTTTTTTTTTGTAAAAACCATCATCTAATATGTTTTCTGTAGACTCTCGAAGGTTCGCACACGTAAAGACCGTCATCTAATTTATACCACATGTTACAATAGTGGATTAGACAACGGGTTGACTAACCATCGTTTTATCTTTAGACAATGGTTCTAAACTATCATCTAACATTCCATCTGTAGTAGTGAAATTATATGCCAAGGCTATCCATCATATGAAAGTAGGCTCAAGCATCAGTATAGGAATTTCCAAATATGTCTCTATAAGATCCGAGCGCCTACTTGGGAAATGCCCGAGCACTTGCTGAGGCGGCCTCCCAAGCGCATGCTTGGGTGATATCATAAGGACATACTCAACTTATGAATTCCTCAAAAATAAATAAATAAATAAAACTTGAACACTAGCTCGAGATGATTCCTAAGCACTTGAGGACTTGGTCGGCAAATATCCAGACGCTGGTTTGGGCAAAAATGCAAGCGCGTGCTCAGGCATTGCCACGGGTAAGGAAACGGTGAGAATAAATCCTCACAAACGTAAGAGTGGAGAAAAAGAAAGAAGAAAAGGCAGGAAGGAAAGAAATTAAGTCTTACTCTTCTAAGAAAATATGCAAGTCCTAAGAAAAGTATGTGAGAAAGCACGAAAATTCCTTCCACTGCTCCAATGGTATAAACTCTGCAAACAAAAGCCACTCACAAGGAGAAGAAGCTATGATCCGCCAAGAAAAGAGTGGTCCGAGTAAACGATCACTCCAATAAAGGTCGAGATTCACAGGAAAAGTTTTTTGTGAATGTCATCATAAATGGCCACAACATTGCCAAGCCACAACTTCAACTTCGTCAAGCTTGAAAATAAAGACAAAGCGGCAGTGATGGAGTTTAGTCCCCACGATAAGTTCAATATTTGGTAACACTAAAAAATGGACAGCTATAAAGTCCCCAAGGACATCAAAATCTAAAGGCAGTTATAATGACATAAAATAACAATGATATCGTCAAAGCATTGGTATCAATCAAGGATTTGAAGCTTGTTTGCATGAAGAAACATGATTGTTACACTTTGATATACAACTATTACACTTTGTTCGCATGAAGACACATGATTGTTACACTTGTGTTGCTTGGAATTCTCTATTTGAGTTGAAATATGCACTTACAAAGTTTTTTTTCATCTTTAACTCCATATGCTCCAAGATAATAGATCCAACGAAGCTTGATACAATATAAACAGAGTTGGTGAAGACCTTGTGCATGCTTGTGAAGTACTTTCCACCATTGTTTTTTGATATTATGATTCATTTTATGGTGTACCTAGTATGCGAAGTTAAGCAAGGTGGATGTACCCTTTTTGAAAGATATATAAAGATTTTGAAAGGTTGTATCTAAAGCCGAAATTGATCAGCGGGTTATACTGTAGAAAATTACATGGCCAGAAAGTTGTTGAATTTGGCTCAGAATACTTGTCCAATGTCGAAGCAGTCGGTTTGCCAAGGAAGGTTAAATTGCGCCTAAAGCAATGTCTTTTGGTACAGTCAGTTTCTCGTGAGTAATGGGAATAGGTATGTTTTTATGTTTTGCACACTACCTGTGTGGTTGAACCATTTGTAAAGGTCCACATAAAGGAAATAAAATGTGAAAATCTCAAAAGAGGAAGAAATGAGACATGGTTACAAGATGAACACAATAGTACTTTTAGAGAGTAGGTACAAGCATACATATATGCCAAGGCTTATGAGTCACAAAGCAAAGGTATCTTAAAAGACTTGTTTAAATTAGCTAGAGGACCCTCATCCACGATAATGAGATATACTTTGTATTCAATTAATGGTTATACCTTCTATGCTCAGGAAAGAGATGGGAAGCACCTGGTCCAAAATAGAAGTTTTTGTCTTTGTACCGACTCCATGCATGTTTCCTCAACAAAAGACAAGAATCAGATGTATGGAACAATGACTTACTATGGTTATGTTGATGACATATGGAAACTTGATTATTGTGGGCTCCAAGTATCTCTTTTTAAGTGCAAGTAGGCCAACAATAAGTTGATAATGACGACATTACGGTGTTAGACTTTGTTGGAAACAAAGTGCTCAGCGGAATTTTTAAAATTTTTCATCAGAGTAATTTCTAAAACACAAGTTTGGCATGCTATATGTATAAATTAAACAGATCTTACTAACCTCAGTGTGCCGAAGAACCTCTGCAACCTGCGTAGAGAAGTAGCGTTCCAAAAGAGCCTCAACCAACTGGTCTTCTTTGCTGTTCTCTATCCACAACAGGAGTGAGTGTGGGCTCACACGTACAGCTCTTCCACCGGTGACTCTCCGTCCAACCAATAGAGAGAACCCAAAGCTAGTGTTCGTAATTTGTGAACAAAAGCTCTCAGGGAGTTTTCATATGCTCACTAGAAGAGTATCACTCTTAATCTATCAAATTGATCTGAGTAAATCATGAGACTCACTCCCTTTTTATAGCTATTGATCCTGGGGTCAGTCCATATCAGATTAGGTCTCAAAAACTCAAAACAGAATCAAGTTCGGATCAATATCTGATAAGCTCCGCCTGAAAATGCTTAATCTTATCTCTCGCTGATTGGCAGGCCGAATAGCCCCATTGGCAGGCCGAACAGGCCCTATCGGTAGGCCGAACACGTCATCCGGTAGGCCAAACTTTTGAGAAAAAATCTCCACGAATCTTTTATTTTCCACCCGAGATTCTAAAGGATAAAGTCTTAGTTTTGATTCAAATAACCCAATAGAGAAGATATCTGATCAAAACAAACTTTATCAAGATAATCTCTAAGAAAATAATTCAATTCACAATAATTCTATAAGTTTATCTTGTTCTAATTTGTCCAAAATTAAAACAACCGATAAAAAGACAAGAATTATCTGATCGCAATAATTCAACAAGTTTATCTTGAACTAATTTCTTACAAAATTAATTCAACTGATAAACAGACATGAATTATTTGATTCTTACAAATTTTAAACCAATCTGATAATCCGACATAAGTCACCAATTATTGAAAAAGCACGCCGTGTCGTTACAGGACTTATGAGCTAGCAAAAGGGACCAAAATGGACCTATAAAGTTCAAGCTCGTGATAATTATGAAACCCAATATCCCAGATATACATTTCAAAATTATCAACTCCAACGCTACTCCACTAAAAGCTTGGAGCTGCACTCTCGAACTTTATAGAATTACGAAGCTCGTGTAGCTAAGTCTCCATGACATATCATAGTGTATGGTATCCCTATATGATCATCCATAATAGGCTTAAGGACAAGTTCTGTCTTACCTTCTCGATTATTTTTTATCTTACGTTCCATTGTCTCAACATTAGAAAACTTACCATCCAAAGATAGTATACCATTCGGTTACACCTATGTATCCAAATGGTTGAGCGCTCCAGTTTTTCAATTACAGGACAATGCATATAAGAGGATATCATTACTCCTAAAGAGGAGCTATGGATTCCATATCTATGAATAACAAGTCTACGCTATCAAGAGTCATGCCTCCAACGTACTAGTATGCATACCACTATTGAGATGTGGGTGTCACCCTTTGGCACATCAAAAGACACAAGTCGAGACAACGGCCCCACTATTCATTTCAGGATTAAGATACAATACAAATGACTGTCTAAAGTGAATCGATTTGGCGAGACAGAATTATTAATCCAAGTCAATTCACTTTATGTCTCGATCCAACACATCGTCACCTATGACAACGTGCTAATGTTTCTATTCACGGAATCCAACTCTGATGGTCAAGACAAACCATCTCCCAAAAGGGATATAGACAACATAACAATCCTTACATTAATAAAGTGCCCAACTTTATTCTCTCGATTGCGGATCATATGTTTTAGACCGTCACCTTAAGAATCGTGTCTTCCGCATAATCAGTCCATCATATGCCCAATTCTTAAGGTTTAGACTGACAGTCTTAGACTACTGTTTGCTTATCATACATTCAACAAATATGAACGTAAAGAGGACAAGATTTGGTATATATAAATGAATAAATTCTTTATTGATAAAAATGTCTCCAAAAACGTATTACATTTTTACTCCTTAGGGCATACATGTCTAACAATCTCCCACTTGCACTAAGTGAGTAAATATAGCAAATTTCGCATCCCCATAGCTTCCACATGCCTCTCGAAGACTCTCCCAGTAAGTGTCTTCGTAAATAGATCAGCTAAATTGTCCTCTGACGCGATCTTGCACACTGTGACATGCCCGCCCCCAACGAAGTCCTTTATCTTATGATACTTCCGATCAATATGCTTACTCTTCTTGTGAAATCTTGGTTCCTTAGCATTAGCTACCGCCGCACTGTTATCAAAGTACAGTGATACTGCTTTATCCATACTAGGAACTACCTCAAGATCCCCAAGGAAGTTACGAAGCCACACTGCTTCTTTCGAAGCATCACTAGCCGCCACATACTCGGCCTCCATTGTTGAATCTGAAGTGCAATCTTGCTTCGCACTTCTCCAACTGATGGCACCGCCACCCAGAGTAAACACAAACCCCAAAGTCGATTTCCTAGAATCTAGACAGGATTGAAAATTCGAATTAGTGTATCCTAGAGGAGTTAAATCCTCACCCAAATACACAAGCATATACCCTCGAGTCCTTCTTAGGTACTTGAAAATATGCTTTACCGCAACCCAATGGTTCGGTCCTGGATCCGCTTGAAATCGACTTACAATCCCGACCGCATAGCTAATATCCGGTCGTGTGCAAAGCATGGCATACATGAGACTACCCACTGCCGAAGCATAAGGCACCTTCTTCATGTATTCTCTTTCTTCATAAGACTTTGGAGAGTCTTTCTTAGAAAGAGTAATTCCAGACCTAGATGGTTGCCCACCTTTCTTGGAATCCTGCATTGCAAACCTCCTGAGAATTTTATCTATGTAGCCGGCCTGAGACAAAGCTATCATTTTGTTCTTCCTATCCCAAAAGATCTGGATAACGAGAACAAAATTAGCCTCACCTAAGTCCTTCATGTCAAACTGCTTGGTCAACCATAATTTGACCGACGACAATGCCCCAACGTCATTGCCAATTAGCAGAATGTCATCTACATAGAGCAGTAGAAAAACCACATTTCCATCCTTAATGTGTTTATAAACACATTGTTCATCCACGTTTTGTGAGAACCCATAAGTCTTGATCACTTGATCAAATCTTATGTTCCAAGAACGAGAAGCCTGCTTAAGTCCATAAATAGACTTTAGCAGCTTACAAACCTTACCCTCTTGACCCACGACCTTGAACCCATCTGGTTGTTCCATATAAATGGACTCATCAAGATAGCCATTTAGAAAAGCCGTCTTGACATCCATCTGTCAAATCTCATAATCGAGAGTGGCAACTATGGACAAGAGAATCCGGATGGACTTAAGCATGGCTACAGGTGAAAAGGTTTTCGCATAATCGATTCCTTCCTTTACATATAACCCTTAGCTACCAGTCTAGCCTTAAAGGTTTCGACCTTTCCATCCACTCCTCTTTTCCTCTTGTAAATCCACTTACACCCTATGTGTTTTACCCATTTGGGAAGATCCACAAGCTCCCAGACCCGATTAGTCTCCATAGACTTCATCTCTATGTTCATGGCCTCTGTCTAGAGTCTTGAGTCAATATCCTCCATAGCTTCTGTGTAAGTATAGGGTTCCCTGTCATGTTCATCCGGTTCAGCCAAAAAGACCTCCCCATTGAACATATACCTCTCAGGTTGACGTTCGATCCTCCCACTACACCGAAGCCCCTGAGATTGTTGTTCATGTTTGTTTGGTTTTTCTACACCGATCGGAATGGTTTCGTTTGGAACCTCCAGAGTGAACGGATCACCCCTTAACTCCTCAAGCACCACTTTGCTTTGAGGTTAAAGTCGTCCATGTAACTCTCCTCAAGGAGAGTTGCATTAGTTGAAACCACGACTTTATTTTCCTTCGGGTTAGAAAAATAACCCCCTTTAGTCCCTTTTGGATATCCTACAAACACACAAACTTTCGAACGTGCTTCCAACTTATTCGGATCCTTAAACAGGACATGAGCCGGACATCCCCATATGCGAATATGGTTTAAGGATGTCGTTCGTCTTATCCACAACTCATGAGGAGTTTTAGGGACCAATTTTGAAGGCACATTGTTCAAAAGATAACATGCGGTTTGTAGTGCATATCCCCAAAAGGATAAAGGCAATGATGAATAACTCATCATGGACCTAATCATGTCCAACAAAGTCCTATTCCTTCTCTCCGCTATGCCATTCTGCTGCTAAGTGCCCGGCGCAGTCAAATGGGATAAAATCCCATTCTCTAACAAGTGTCCCAAGAACTCATCAGAAAGGTATTCTCCACTTCGATCAGATCGAAGTGCCTTTATGGGTCCACCCAATTGCTTTTCCACTTTCATCTCAAAACTCCTTGAACTTATCATAAGTTTCGCTTTTGTGGTACATTAGGTATACATAACCATATCTTGAGTAATCGTCAATAAAAGTGACGAAGTACTCATACCCTCCTCGTGCCCGGATGTTCATCGGTTCGCAAACATCACTATGCACAAGTTCTAGAACCCCTTTGGCCCTATTGCCCTTAGACCCGTATGGGCTTTTGGCCATTTTACCCTCCAAACAAGACTCACATTGAGGTATAGATTCTACCTTTAAGTTACTTAAAGCTCCATCCCTTACCAACCTTTGAATCCTATTCATGTTAATATGGGCAAGGCGCAAATGCCAAAGATAAGTCTTATTAGAGTGAGAAGTTTTAAATCTTTTTGAGTCATTATTATTTATCTCAGCATTAAGCAATAAGTCCATCTTAGGTTTGATAAAATATAGATTATTTTGCATCCATCCAGAACAGATAAAAAATTTGTTTTTACGAATCATCACTTTTTCATTAAAAGATACCACGTAGGAGTCTTTAAATAAGAAGATACAGAAATTAAATTCCTTTTAAATTTAGGAACATAAAAACAATCTCGCAAAATTAAATTCCTATAATTATCAAAGTAAAGATGGACATCTCCCACTGCTTCTGCTGAGACCAAGGATCCATTGCCCATCCGAAGCGTTAAGTCTTCACGTAGTAGACTTCTTTGAATCCCTGCAGAGAAACACAAACATGATTAGTTGCACCGGAATCTATGACCTAGATGTCACTGGATTCCTCAACCAAACAAGTTTCTAAATATAGAAGATCACACCTACCTCCCTTGGAAAGGAAGTCCTTGTAATGCTTCTTTATATGCCCGACCTTACCACAGAAGAAGCACTTAAGCTTCTTTGGGTTCTTCTTCTTCTTCTTCTTGCTCTTGGTAGTAGCAGAAATAGAAGACTTCCCATTCTTGGCCCGTTGCTTCTTTCCATTCCCTGAGTTAGGATTGGAACCAGGAGCAGCTACCATGTTGGCCTCACCAGCAGTAGGACACTCCCTGATCAACAGTTCAAACTCCTGTAACTGTTTCATCAGTTCTGTCAAGGTCATATCCCGTCTATTACTTAAATTAAAAGTAGCTCTAAACGGAATAAGTTCCTTAGATAGAGTCTCAAAGACCATAGTCATCTGAGTTTCAGCATCGATGTCGGCTCCATTGGTTTGAGCCTCAACGAGGTAACCCATGACCAACATCATGTGCTCCTTTATAGATGTCCCCGGTCTCTGTCTACAGTTTAAGAGTTTTTGAAGCGCCCCTTGTCGCTTTGTTATGGCCTGGCCTCCAAACATGTCCTCAAGATTATCCAAGATCTGCTTCGTAGTCTCATAATCCTGATGTTGAGCCTGCAGCACGTTGTTCATGCTAGCCATAACATAGTAGCGGGCCTGATCATTAGCATCTTTCCAGCGGTTGTACGCTTGGAATTGCTCATTAGTTGAATCTCCTGTAGGCTCAAGAGGACAAGGGGTTGTTAGTACATATTTCAGTTTCTCAAAGGATAGGACGATGTCCAGATTCTGTTTTCAATCGTTATAATTCTCACCAGTTAATTGGTTTTTGTCAACTATCGATGATAAAGCGTTTTTAGACATTTTCAATCTACAATAAAGAATCATATACCAAACATAAGCAAACATATATAATAATTTAGTAAGATAACACAATCATGTAAAATCATAAAAATGTGTTTATGTGTCAAAACCTTGAAAATATCACAACCTTACAACAACAATTCCCAACTCAGAATTCAACAAGCTCCTAGGGGAGTCATGCCAAATTCAATTAGGAACACGGATCCCCTCCTGATTAATATATGCCATCCAGGACCCGTATGATCCAGCATATACTAATAATCGTTTCTTTGGCCATTAATTTTATTAACAGAGCTCCTAGGGGAGGTTAATAATAAAATTAACGTGAGTGTATAACCACTGTTTCAATATTTTATCCATGATTTATAATCACCACCTAGGGGTGTGCAACCATAAATCATACTAAAATACCTTATCCTTTCAGAGATCCAATCTGGTACATGATAGAAATCCCTTCCTAGGGGTCGGGACCACCATGTTCTTCCTATGGACCAACGATGGAGGCCTTAGGTCCTCTCTTCGAAAACCTTCTCCCACTCAATCTTTTGAAGTCAAGGTTTTATTTTAAAATCATGCATGAACAATTTTAATATGAGCGGCACTCCCTATTCTATATGACATGTTATCAATATACATAGTAAATCATATTATAATGCAGACAAGCAAAGCAATCAAGCAAAGCTACAAGCAAAATAATAATAACTGTAATATTATGGTTCCACCCTAGAGAATAGAAAACTAAGATTACAAGAGAATAATCGAGACATTTTTCGATTCTTCATCCTTGAATCCTCAAGCTGTATCCTTCTTCATGTAATATCCATCTTCAAGTCTTCAATCCCGTATGAATCGAATACTTCATATTTTTGGTCATATCCAAATTTAATGTTTCTTAGAATCGTCCCAAAAATAAAATTAAAACTACATCAAAAAAATTGCACCTTTTCTGGACACTTGGCAGCTCTCGGTCGGCAGGCCGATCTGGGTGATCGGCCTGCCGATCATGAAGGTTCGGCCTACCGGCAGAGCACCCAAATTTCTGCCCCACTGTCGGCCTGTCGGACCACACGTCCATCCTGCCGATCTGTGACCTTCGGCCTGCCAAACTGTGAGGTCCGGCATGCCGACCGAGCAGAAAACCCTCATTCTAGAAAATACAATTTTAATGCAATTCATCAATTTTATTTTCAACAATTCAAAAACATAAAATTAGAGATCAGGAAATACCTGGAGGCGCCATCATCAATCTTTAAGATCCGACTTCTCGTTTCGTCTTTTCTGAATAATTATTTAATTACAAAATTCTTACAAATTAAAAATTAAATAACAATTGCTAGACGGAGATGATAGTCCGCCATCTAATTACATGAAAAACCTAGATACATATTCTAACCTCTAAGGAACCATAACCGGTATTAATTAATTAATAAATAATTAAACAATGATTTAATCAACCATAATTAATTAATAAACATTTACCATATAATCCATGACAACATACATAATTTATAGAAACCTAGAGTGTCATCTCTCTATAAAATTTAATTCAAGCTAGGAGAGATTAAGATCACAAAATTTATGCATATAACATGATCACAAACTTGTAAATTTATGTAAAAAACCATGGCTCTGATACCAATTTGTTGGAAACAAAGTGCGCAGCGAAATTTTTAAAATTTTTCATCAGAGTAATTTCCAAAACACAAGTTTGACATGTTATATGTATAAATTAAACAGATCTTACTAACCTCAGTGTGTCGGAGAACCTCCGCAACCTGTGTAGAGAAGTAACGTTCCAGAAGAGCCTTAACCAACTGGTCTTCTTTGCTATTCTCTATCCACAACCAGAGTGAGTGTGGGCTCACATGTATAGCTCTTCCACCGGTGACTCTCCTTCCAACCAATAGAGAGAACCCAAAGCTAATGTTTGTGATTTATGAACAAAAGCTCTCAGGGAGTTTTCAGATGCTCACTAGAAGAGTATCACTCTTAATCTCTCAAATTGATCTGAGTAAATCATGAGACTCACTCCCTTTTTATAGCTATTGGTCCTGGGGTCAATCCATATCAGATTAGGTCTCAAAAACTCGAAACAGAATCAAGTTCGGATCAATATCTGATAAGATCCGCGTGAAAACGCGTAATCTTATCTCTCGTTGATCGGCAGGCCGAACAGCCCGATCGACAGGCCGAACAAGCCCCATTGGTAGGCCGAACACATCATCTGGTAGGCCGAACTCCCGAGAAAAAATCTCCTCAAATCTTTTATTTTCCACCCAAGATTCTAAAGGATAAAGTCTCAGTTTTGATTTAAAAAAACCCAATAGAGAAGTTATCTGATCAAAACAAACTTTATCAAGATAATCTCTAAGAAAATAAATCAATTCACAATAATTCTACAAGTTTATCTTGTTCTAATATGTCCAAAATTAAAACAACCGATAAACAGACAAGAATTATCTGATCACAATAATTCAACAAGTTTATCTTGAACTAATTTTTTACAAAATTAATTCAACCGATAAACAGACATGAATTATTTGATAATTACAAATTTTAAAACAATCTGATAAATCTGACATAAGTCACCAATTATTGGAAAAGCACGCCGTGTCGTTACAGGACTTTGTGAGCTAGCAAAGGGGACCAAAATGGACCTATAAAGTTCAAGCTCATGATAATTATGAAACCCAATATCCCAGATATACATTTCACAATTATCAACTCTAACGCTACTCTACTAAAAGCTTGGAGCTGCACTCTCAAACTTTATAGAATTACGAAGCTCGTGTAGCTAAGTCTCCATGACATATCATAGTGTATCGTATCCCCATATGATCATCCATAATCGGCTTAAGGACAAGTTCTGTCTTACCTTCTCGATTATTTTTTATCTTATGTTCCATTGTCTCACCATTAGAAAACTTACCATCCTAAGATAGTATACCATTCGGTTACACCTATGTATCCAAATGGTTGAGCGCTCCAGTTTTCCAATTACAGGACAACGCATATAAGAGGATATCATTACTCCTAAAGAGGAGCTATGGATTTCATATCTATGAATAACAAGTCTACGCTATCAAGAGTCATGCCTCCAACGTACCGGTATGCATACCACTTTTGAGATGTGAGTGTCACCCTTTGGCACATCAAAAGACACACGTCGAGACAATGGACCCACTATTCATCTCAGGATTAAGATACAATACAAATGACTGTCTAAAGGGAATCGATTTGCCAAGACAGAATTATTAATCCAAATCAATTCACTTTATGTCCTGATCCAACACATCGTCACCTATGACAACGTGCTAATGTTTCTATTCACGGAGTCTAACTTAGATGGTCAAGACAAACCATCTCCCAAAAGGGATATAGACAACATAACAATCTTTACATGAATAAACCGCCCAACTTTATTCCCTCGATTGCAGATCATATGTTTTAGGCCGTCATCTTAAGAATCGTGTCTTTCGCATAATCAGCCCATCATATGCCCAATTCTTAAGGTTTAGACTGACAGCCTCAGACTACTGTTTGCTTAACATACATTCAACAAATATGAACTTAAAGAGGACAAGATTTGGTATATATAAATGAATAAATTCTTTATTGATAAAAATGTCTCCAAAAACTTATTACATTTTTACTCCTTAGGGCATACATGTCTAACAGATAATGACGACATTACGGTGTTAGACTTTAGAAGATTGAGTTACAAAAATAATCCATTCATCATGGTGTCACAAGCAAAGCAAATTTTATATACAACCAATCCTAAGGATTTAAAATTGTCATTAATTATACCGATAAAGCCAAGAAAAATTAGGGATGGTAATGAGAATGATGATGAATGCAATAATATTCCATCTTTTAGCAAAGGATTGCCATCGGTGGAGAAGATTGATAATTTTGACAATGATGATCCACACTGTCCGTTTTGATGTTGAATAGCCCTGTGTTAATAACACCAATAAAGGTAAGAGGAAAAAGTAATCATGTACCTTGTATTGTATTTTAATTGAACTATTTCATATGTTTTATTGTAATTTACTATGTTGTGTTTCATTCCCTCATTGTTGTATTGTATTTTACTCTGTTGTATCTTTATTTGAATCATTTCATTGGATGACTTATGATTAATGTGAAAGTTTATTGAATTACTCTGATGATTGTGTATATTTTTTTTAATTTGTTGTTTAGTTTATATTTGTTTTAAATATTTTTCTTGCTATAAATATTTATTTTTGCAAGTGTGGAATACAATAACCAAAATCAGTGAAGTGTGAGGTTAAAAAATGGATAAATCATGGGATATTAGGCCACCTATAGGAAATATAATCAAAACAACATTTTTTTAGATGTGGACATTAGATGACAATTTCATAAAAATCCATTGTCTAAACTCTACTTTAGATGATGGCTTTTTGCAAAAACCATCATCTAAAGTCCACAACCTCATGCGAGGTGGACGCCTATGTAGACATTAGAAAATGCTTTAAATCATCGTCTTATGTGCGCCACATGTTATATCACTAAATTAGATAATGATTCGGCTAATCATCATCAAATCTTTAGACAACGATTTAACGTTCCATTTGTACTAGTGTCATATCACATAAAATCATCTAATATAACTATAATATCACCTCATAAAAACCACGCCCACTGTACCCCTATAGGATAGTGTTGGTGCCATACATAGTGCAAGTAATGCACTATGTGAAATTCCAAATCAGCCCTTACTAATCTAAAATCATATAAATAATTCCAAATTCATTTAATTTGGCTAAAATTAAATGTAGTTGCAAATTAGGATTCAGGAAAAGTGCAGTAAATATTCAACTTCAAAAATATTGTAATTAGTAATATAGAATAATATAATTTTTCAAGATATTTAAGTATACATGGTGTGAATAACTTTATCTATCCAATTTCCATAAAAAGTACATAATGAAGAGCACATAGATATTGTTGCTAAAGGAATGCAACCATTAGATGGCTCCTTGAAGTTCATAGTGTGATATGTGAACAACGTTCAAGGCCTTTTTCATGACAGTGGAAATGATTTTATAGTGACTGCTGTTAGGATTCGTTTCCTACGAAATAAATACTTTAGTTGTATTTAGGACATTTTTGATAGAAAATATATGTATATTTCATGTACTAATATTGATCCTCATATTACTTTTATATTAGTGATTATATATTAGCAAACATGTGATATGTGACTATTAGAATCAAATCTTAAAAGTAAGGATAAATGGGGTTTATATCCGGATAGATTCAATTCAGAGATTAATAGTCTAAATTATATAATCCGGAGTCTATGTATATAGTTAGGCACTATATACATGACAAAGCAATAATGGGGATCTACGTCCAATTGGGCCAGAGGTTTATCTTGGCCATCATAACGTATTGACTCCATGGTGACCTAGTGGTGGTCACACACTAGATTGAGACGTAACATTGAATTGATTTAATAATAATTATGTTTCACTTAAATCAATTCACTTTGATAATCATTTATGTTTCATCTTAATCTTAAAATGGATTCATGACTCCTTGTTTGAAGCTTGTATTTTTTGATATGCCAAATGCAAGAGTTCTGATAGACAAAAGCTCTAATGTTGGTATGTTCGAGATACAACCTATATTCAATGAGAGCGTAATCTACAGACACAAAATATATAGCTATATAACAAAGAGTCAATGTTATCTTTTCAAAGGCATTATTTGGGTGTTAGAAAATATAATGAGGTCTCGGTCATTTCGATATATATAGTAACCACATGATATTCCATTTGTATGTGTTACAAAAAAAATGAATTTTACAATTGTGAAATAATCGAGCTTTGAGATTAAATAACTGAATGGTAAAAACAGAATTACGTTATTCATCCACTTATAGATAACTTATTGGGATATGCACAATATGAAAGGTCAAGGACAAACCTTATATTTTAAGAGTCTTATAATACGGTATATTATCAATCATCTAGCTTTAAGTCTATAGGTCTATAGTAGAGTGGCCCTGAAGTTAATAATTAAACAGATAATTAATCAAAACTTAATTAGTCTATTATTAGAGCTTGATAATATATGTTCATCGGGTCCAATGTTAGCTCGTTAATTTCTTTATAACAGATCGAGCAAATATAGATTATGATGGGTAAAACAAAACAATACGTTAGTCTGTCCCCTAGGCCTGATGGGGCTCTGACACACAGTCTGGGATTGGATTGACAATGGGGGCAGAGGACACTGGGTATGGTGCTACATGTGCTTGTTTTTAGGGAGAATTAATTATTTAATTAATTTTAAAAAATAATTATTCAAATTGTAATTGAAATTTCAAAAAATTTTATATTTGAAGAGCTAATATAAATCCTAGTTTAATTTGAATTATGGATAATTATTTACAATTATTTAAATTGGATTATTATTTTAAATAATGGAATTCTAATTAGAATTAGAATTGTTTAAATTGGAATTATCCTAAAAGGTGCAGATAATCACAAAACCCTACACTATGATTGATTGAATTTTTATAGAGATTGTCTCTATGAGTGCACTAACTTCAAATAAGGAAGGAGAAGAGAAAAATTATCTCCTGATTCTGATAGACCTCTGGCTCCTACTACTATTTCTATAAATAGAGACATGAAGTCTTCATTTAGTCTTAGATTGCCTAAGTGTAAATTAGAGAGTAGAACTTATATTACTTATTTCTAGTGATATTTATTCCTCATCACTTTAGTGATTGGAAGGAGTGTAACTGTGGTAGAGATTTGCTAAGTTGTGCCCACACACACAACAATATGAAGAAAGAGAGTAACATTGAAGATCTGATAGTAGAGATTCGTTCTTGAAGAATTGTTCAGACAGAAATGTTGTTTCTGATCTTTAATTGCTACGTTAAATTAGATTAAATTTATTGTTTATAGAATCATGAGTTAGTTTCTTAGTGATTAATACAAATTTTTAAAATTTTGTTGTGTCACTAAACCAATTTGTCCAAGAACTGCACGAGATATTCCGACAACAATCACTCTATAATTTGACACTAATACAACGTATGACAGAGTAATTTATGATAGGCATTGGGTTCTTTACAAGAGAATCAACTAACGTGACATTAAGCAGGATTTCACCCAGCACTGCATGTGATTATGTTGATTCCTAGAGACATTAACTTTGTTGCTCGTAATGTTGCTAACTAGTATAGACATCACAATCTTATTGGTCTTGTAAATGTTTAGTCTATTCCTCGTATAGTGTTATCAGGGTTAATGTTGAATGAAACGCTTTTTTTAGTAAAGATGTTTGTTTCGTTTTAGTTGGCTAAAGTTGTCTTATGTCTTGTTGTGTTTATCATATTGTTAGGTCTGTTTGGCGAGTTGGCTCTTTGTAACTTTTCTTTTATGTTGTGATGTCTTACCCAACATTCTTTTAATGAAGTATTTCATTTAGCAAAAAAACTAAAAAATTTGAAATAAATGGTCAAATTTTTGCAAACACTTGGGACTACCCTCATGTTGAGATGGCGATCTGTGGAGCACGCTATTTTCTCACTTGTGTCGAGTGTGATAGGTCTTTGATATCACATGCTTGTGCACCACCATCGTAATGATGATCGCTATTAATGTTGCCTTGTTTAGCGGTAGCGGGAGGTTAGATTTATGGATAAATTTGTTTATTTCTTTAATCTGGGCCTTTAATATAGTGTTAGAGACTGATTTTTGGTTTTCAGTTTTTAATTCAGGGATATTTGATTTATTTACAACACCCTAGACTTTTCATAATTATAACATTTAGCACATTAATTATTTACGTGATATGTCCCTTTTCCTTGCTAGCTATTTTTTGAAGACTTACCAATTTATATACTTAACAAATAAAATTATTTATCAGTTTTTATGCTGCAAAGAAGAATAAATGACTAGTAGACTTTTGTATTACTAAGAATATTAGAGGACACGAAAACAAAGGTCACGTTTAAAAAAATTAGAAAAAAGTAAACCATAATTAAACGAGAGAATCAGTCAAAATTGCCTCGATACATGTACGACAGCAATAATAATAAATTTACCGCCAGTATAGGGTTTAAAACTCCATTAAAAATAATCATATAATCTAGATATTAATTTCGTGTAACATCAACATCAGGACAAGCTACACAGTATAGTCTATATACCACAGATACAAGATAAAATACCAAACTTTATTGAAAATACCATACAACACAAGGCATACTCTCAATCACGATTGGTTATGCAAAACCTAGGAGGTGAATTTTTAAAACAATAAAACGTAAGTGAAAGGTTCAATAAAATTAACTTTTGAAATATAACATTTAAAACTCACAAATACCAATAAAAGAAAAATTTGTAAATACACTTATCAAAACTGAACATATAATTTATCAAAAATTGTAGTAATTAAACATTATGTGAAGCCTAATTAACACTACCGAAGTGGCCCGTATGGGTTTTTGGGACTCGCCTGCCACTCGCGTATCCCGAAGAGACTTTGAAAGCGACCGGTGCTGCAAATTCATTGGAAGAGAGTCGGTGAGGTCTTTCCTCACAAATTGAATGGGAATAAGGCTTTATCATTCAGCGCAGTTGCAGCCTTATTATATATAGATATATAAAGGACAAAGCGCTGGTCACGTTACAGCTACTGTGTTGACTGTTACTATACTACGATAATTTCTTTTCATTAAGCTTCCACAATCGATTCGTGAGCACAGACGATTTGATAAAAGAGGATTTCCTTGATTCATTATTCTAACGGTATAGAAGGGGATCCTCGGTGTCAAAGAGACGAACAGTTCGTCGGTCGGGCTTACTTATTTTGAATCTAATCCCCTTATGTTTAGTAAAGGAAAGACGAATAGCTTCAAAGCTTCCTTGGGGTGATAAGAGAAGATAATCTTGGCTACTCACCGCCTAGCTTCCCTTCTTCCTAATGGACTACGAGGACCCTAGGACTGAGGACTCTTAGAAAGAAGGATTACCGTCTTGCGTACCGTACTGGCTTATACCCTTATTAAGAACAGACTGGCTGACTTCCTGCCAAGAACACACACAAAACTTCTTGAAATAGAACATGTATGCTTGATTTTTCAAAGAAACTCAGTTTAAATCCAAAAATAAGATATTAAATCCAAAAAGATTCAAACCGAAATCAACACTTCACAGATTCACAGCTAAGTTTTAAAGAGAACCTACCTCAATATCAAAGTTTTGTGATGATCATGTGGGTGTTTCTATATTTTCTGAGATTGTTTTCAATGAAGGCTTAGGGTGGTATTCCTTTTCTTAGATTGCATGAGAAAGAGTATTAGAAATCTAATCCTTTAGTTTAAAGGGGTGAGAGAAACGTAATTGAGGAAGAGAGAGTGAGGGAAAAATCATATATGAGTCACAAGTGAGTTTATATAGATGTTTTAATGTGAATTAAAGGGTGAAAGCCAATAAGGGCATTTTTGTAAATAAGAAAGAATGGTATTGACGCAGCTGTAATTAGCGCCAAAACTATCTTAAAAATTAATATTTTAAATTGTGATAAAAATTTTTGAATGGTTTAAAAACTAAAAATAATAAAATGCAATTTAAATAAATACAGATGACAATTTAATCAAATTAGCACACTAAATAATTAAATTTAATATAATTATTTTCATTTAAAATTCTTGGCCCTGCAATTAATAGGAACAAAAATGCATTTTATGATTACATTCAACTGTTCAAGTGAGGATAGCAAAATAAGTGCATTTATACGAGGATTGGAGACCTAGTCTACTTTTGGGACATTTTATAGAAACGTCCTGGATGCGTGCAATCATGTGGCTTTTCCTGAGATTTTGCTATCGTTTATTTTTGGAATCGCATCTTAATGTCACTTACTTAATAAAACGGCAATTGGTTTTCATAAAATTTTACTCTGGTTAAATATAGAAACGAAATCATTAGAAGAATGCTGCCTGCTAAGAATCTTCTTTGACAACAATAGTAGCTTAAGTCAAAGTTTTTAAAAGCGCTTGAGACGCACGCCTCAAAGCGTGCCTTAGGGCGAGGCGCTCAAAAAGGGCCTCAAAACCCATGCCTTGCATGTTTGAGGATGAGGCGTGCACCATTGAGTTGCACCTCTTAAGGTGCAAGAGGCTTACGTCTTTCTTCTTCCTTGTTTATTTCAGTTTTTTATTTTCTTTGGATATTTAAGTTGGAATAAGGCCTATAATTTTTGGGCTTTAAAAATAAGTAATAAATCTTAAAAAGGCAAGTAAAACCCTAAACAATCAAGTCCTCCTCTTCTGACTTTTCCCCCCTTGTTGACTGTCGTTCTTGCACTCTCTCTCCCTCAAGTTCTTCCTCAATTCTTTGCTCTTCCTCTACGTCTTTACCAAGAAGAAGCAAAGCTCTCCCTCATTTTTTTTTCCCACAGATTGCATCTATATATCAAGTAATTTCGTTTTTCTTTCATTTGACTTTTTTTTAGCGTTTTCTTCCTTTTTTAGATATTTCTTATAAAAGAGTTAAGTTAGTGTGAATTGTGAAACTTAGCAAGTTGGCATATTAGTAGAAAAGAAACAAAAAAAAAAAAAATGCAGCAGCAGGAGGTCCTTTTCTAAAGCAGTTTTCTCTTCTTGTGCAATCAAGGTTCTAAATTAGGATGAGACCTCCACAAAATGCTACTAATGGTAGTAGTGGGAGACGGAACCTGGAATGGAAATTTGGAAAAGAAGTTGTAGCCCCGAGAAATGAGAAAAAAGACATATGTTTATCTTGAAAACGTGTACAATACTCAGATCATAAAAGGAGGTGTTAAGAGGATGAAGGAGCATCTTGCTTGTACTCAGAAGAATGTGAAACCTTGTCCTAAGGTTCCTGAAGAGGTGAAGAACGAAACTTTCATTATATGAACAAGGCAACCACTGCAAAATACTTGGCTCAATGGAATTTTGAGGAAATGATGGATTCGGTTTCTTATTTTGGTGATGATCAATTTGAAACTATGGACTCTTATCATGGCAATAGTAGACAGAAGCAAGTAATTAGTGACAAATGAGTTAGAGGTCCCATGGATAGGTTTATTATGAATGCGGATAATGATATTCAAGCAAACGAAGAAGCTCTTCTTAGAACCTCAATAACTCAAAAGGAGGCACACAATCGAGTACGCCTAGACATTGGTAGGTTCTTTTTTGAAAATACACCTGCGTTTAATGTTGCTAGCAGCTCCTCTTATTACAACATGTGTAGATCAATTGGAAACTATAGTAAAAGACTTGTACCCCCAAGTATGCATGATATTAGAACATAGATTTTGAAGGAGGAATTACTTACTACTGAAAAATATGTGGGGGAGATAAAAATGACTTAGAAACAAATGGGAGTTTCTATTTTATTGGATGGTTGGCCCGATTCTAGAAATTGGAATTTGATCGACTTTTTAATGAACAATCCCTATAGAACTGTCTTCTTGAAATCCGTTGATGCTCTGATAAAAAGAATGATGCAGATTTGTTGTTCAAGATGCTTGATGAGGTTGTCGAAGAAGTTGGGGAAGATTTAGTGGTTCAAGTTATAACTAACAATGCAAGTGCTCACAAAACTGCTGGGCAAAAGCTAATGAAGAGAAAAAACACTTATTCTCGATTCCTTGTGCTGCTCATTGCATCGATTCAATTCTTAAGAAACTACAAGACATAAAAAGGCCTTGTTGAAAGAAAAAAAATTAGCAATTTCATATATAATCACTCTTGAGTGTTGTCATTGATGAGAAAGTTCACTAGAAAGGATCTTATTCGACCTGCTGCAACAAGATTTGCCACTGCCTATTTGACTTTGGAATGCAGTTGCAAACCGATGTAACCTCTACAATCTGTTTGTATCGGAGCAATGGAACAATTGTGCGTGGGCAAAGAAGCCGGAAGGAAAACAAGTCAAAAAAATAGGCATGAAAGATCATAGCTTTTGGGCTGCTATTGCATATGTCTTTCAGTCCACACAACCCCTAGTGAAGGTGTTGAGATTAGTTGACTCCAAAAAGATGCCCGCCATGGGGTTTATACATGGGGCCATGGACAAGACAAGAGGACATTGCTAAAAATTTGGGAGGTGAAGAGAAAGATTACAAAGAAATTTGAGAGATCATAGATGAAAAGTAGGATTTTGAGTTACATCAACATTTACATGTAGCAGCATACTACTTGAATCCCAGGATTCGATACTCTGATAATGCTTCCACTCATCTGGAGATCAAGCTTAGTTTATACTACTGTATGAATAAGATGTTCAAGGACCCTAGTGATGTAGAGAAGACCAATCTCCAATCGATCAATTCCGATTGAAACAAAGGATTTTGGCCTCCGTTAAGCTCAAGCATCATACTTAAAACATAATCCTGGTGTGTATATTATTTCTTTTTTTGCTTACAAACAACTTAGATTAGTATTATTGTTGGTCTAATTATTCTCATTTTGAAATCTAGATAATTGGTGGACCCAATTTAAAGATGGCATCCAAGAGTTAGCCAGCTTTGTGGTGAGTGTTTTGAGTCTTACTTGTTCATCTTGGGGATATGAACACAATTGGAGTACATATAACGAAGATCATACAAGAGAAGAAATCGCTTGACTACACAAAAGATAGATTCCTTTGTCTACATCATGTTTATTAAGAAGTTGAAAGATCGACATTTGAAGAAACAAGCTCTTAAGCCAGATGAGGATCCTTTAATTGCTGACTTTGATGACTTGCCATCAAATGATGATGGATAGCAGGAAATCAAGATGAAGAAATTCAAATGGAGGAATCAAATGATCATCTTGACATTGAAAATTTTAATGATAAGGAAGGTACTAGTGCTAGTACAAGAGCTAAAAAAAGTTCTAAAAAGAAGAGGACATGTTATTTGGGTTGATATATCTTATCCAACATTAATTGCAATTATCAAATTAGAGATAATAACTCGATTATAATTTTGATTATTAGGTGGTCAAGGCGAGCAGCCGATGCAAGAGGGAGAAGAGAGAGAAGAAGATGAATGCATAGACTCTGACTCTTATAGTCAAGAATTTGAGGACAATGAGAGATTCAAACTGGCTGATGATTCTCTTGAATATCCACTTAGTGGTAACGATGTTGATTTTGGAGATTTATAGGCTTTTAGAAATGAATTATGGACCTAATTATAATAGGATTTCACTTTTTGATCTTTTTTGTGTCTTTGGTTGCTGAACTAAACTTTTGTTTTTTGGATTGTTTGGGTAAATTTCGTGCTTTTAATTATTATTGAGTATGGATTTAGTTTTGATAATTTTTTATTTCTTTAAATTTTTTATTGGCTTCCTTTGAGGCTTATGCCTCAAAATAGCTTAAGGCAAAACTCGCCTCGTCTCACAAAGGCAAAACTCCTCGGGGGTTGATTCCGCCTTCTAAAGCCTTGGCTTGAGTATGTATCTAAGGACAATTAATAGACGCATGTGAGTACATATATGGATGTATTAAGCTTGAAAGAAAAGGCGTTGGTGAAGTTAAAAAGAATTTACTCGGAAAATTTTCCAGATTTTAATCTCACATCTGACGAAAGCTAACAAGTCTATCCATTAAATTTCACTCTTCCTAGGGGCACTGGAACTGGATAATAACCGGATTACATTCCCATTTGACTGAACCAAAAAAAACACAGAACAAGAACCTCGGAAGCCAAGACTAGTTTCTAGTTCTTGCCACGCTACAAAACCACTAACAAAATCTGAAATCAAAATAACAAAAAGTAAAGCTGGAAATTTGCTCTGGTAATATACTAAGAGATCGAGCTCTTCTAAGATAGCAACATTGTGAATAGACCTCTTGTAGCTACTGCAACTACTGACAGAGCTGCTCAACAGCGGTCACAATCTGTGCAGGCTGAACCACCGTCCATTCCTCCAATGTCCCAGCATATGGGGTTGGCACATCCTGCGAAGACAGACAAACAATAGGGGCGTCCAAATAGTCATGGAAGTTCTCGTTGATTGCAGATGTTAGACTGGCACCAATTCCACCAGTTCTCATGCACTCCTCCACAATCAGCACACGATGTGTCTTCTTTACTGAGTTCCCGATTGTGTAAAGATCAAATGGCTTCAATGACCTAATATCAATCACTTCAGGGTCATAACCCTTGTTCACCAGAGTTTTCGCAGCCTGCATCACGTGATACCTCATCCGGGAATATGTTAGTATGGTGATATGTTCTCCAGGTCTCACCATCTCAGCTTCCTCAAGATTGCAGATATATTCTTCGTCCGGGATTCTCTCCTTGAGGTTGTAAAGCAACACATGCTCAAAGAGTATCACAGGGTTCTCACTTCGGATAGCAGCTTTCATCAAGCCCTTGGCATTGTAAGGTGTGGAGCAGGCAACCATCTGAATTCCAGGGATGGATTGAAAGTACGACTCCAAACGTTGTGAATGCTCGGCACCAAGCTGACGACCCACACCACCAGGCCCACGAATAACTATTGGTATCTTAAACTGACCACCGGATGTGTAGTGGAGCATACCACAATTGTTAGATATCTGGTTGAAAGCTAGAAGGAGAAATCCCATGTTCATACCCTCAACAATTGGCCGCAAACCAGTCATGGCAGCTCCAATGCCCATACCTGTAAAGGAGTTCTCAGCAATAGGGGTGTCAAGAACTCTGAGATCACCGTACTTCTCAGCCAAGCCTTTGGTGACCTTATAAGAGCCTCCATAGTGGCCAACATCTTCGCCCATAACGCATACAGTGGGATCCCTGTCCATTTCTTCTTCCAAGCCTTCTCTTAGGGCTTCAAAAAGTAAAAGTTCATGCCTAAAAATAGCAAATATATCTCCTTAGGTTCAATGTCAACCTTAACATGTAAAGCATGGATATTTAATAAAAGCTTAAGAACACTTATGAACCATGTCAAAAAAAAAAAAGCATGTGCCACAAGAGTAACTGCAGAGACATCATGCATTAGTTAAAATAGAACAAAAATCATTTGATTGTCTAAGATTAAAGACATGGTGAAGAAATTGACATGAAAAATTATGTATCTTGGTATGAAGAAAAAATTACTTGCATAGAAATATGCCGTGTTCAATGACAGGAAAAAAAAAATCAAGATTATTGTTTGCAATTAACAAACAAAGTCTTTAAGAGATTTCAAGTCCCATAAATCAAAATTTTGGTGACTCAGCAAGCAAAATTGCTATAGTGAGCAACCTACTTCATATCTTCAAGAAATGATTTAGAAACAATATGCAACAGAAATTAACTATCAGAAGATGATATTCAAAATTGTTATTAAAGGGAAAGAATAAGAAGAAAAGAGAAGTGGCTTTTCTTTTGTATTGAATAGCAATTGAGTTAGTAAATAATAAACGAGCAATGATACACAATTATGTAGGTTCTATAAAACTGAAATTACTCGATTGTCCCAGCTTTTTTTATCCCTAACAAGTTATGCTATCTATTTTAGTTTCATGATGAAATGTTTCACCATATTTTCCATACCAAAAACAGGTTAAGCACCCTTTACCCAATGCTGACCTACTCTTCAGTTTTCAACCACCCCTATAGAATCTAAAACAATACATTAGTTATCATTTTCCGGCCTTAATCACATTTAATCAAATCTCATAGCAACATTTAAATGTTTAGGAGAATTTACTAGTAAGAGATGGAAAATATTCTACAAGTAAACACAATCTTGAACTGTCAAATCACATCAGCATTGTATCAGATTAAGAAAAAAATAACAATATTACAGATTTTACCACAAAATTCTCCAAATGGTTATCTCCCAAGTTATGAATTAGTATTACATTTTCCAAAGCAGCACACAAGAAAATCATAGAACTATCAAATCAAGCATTGCATGTTTGAGAATCAGTAACAACAGAAAAAGAAATCATTCATACCCGGGCTTCGCTGCCGTTGAAGATGTAGAGCTGTCGGCCTTTGTCTGCCCAAATAGCAAAATCAAAACTAAAAAAAATCACAAAACAAGAACAAAAAGGAAACGAAAACCCTAGAACCAAGCAAAATAAGAAAATGAAAGGAACGAAAGAGGATATTTAACTGCAACCGCGTTCATAACAAGGTGATCAGCCCGGCGAGTTCTCGGGTTCGGCTTCATATCGGATCTAACGCAGAAAAAGCTCGCTTTCCTCTCTGAATCAAATCAAAGAATCAAAAACCCACATAGAAAAAAAAAAAAAAAAGAGAACAAAAATGGTGAATCAAATAGTGATTTATATTCCCAAGTACCTGAGAGAGATCTACGACATGGGACGAGGAATTTGGCAGAGTCAAAGGAATTTGACGACAAGGCCCTGGCGGTTCCGAGGCTCTGAAACATGGTCGCCATCTTCGATCTCGAAGCTCAAACGCGAGAACTGAGAGAAGGGAAATTGGAATTGAGGAGGAGAGAAATGTACACGAGTTTGGGAGCGTTTATATAAATTAAAAGAAAACTGAAGGGAAAAGAAGAGAGAAAATTGGGCGGAGAATCTGAGGAAGGAAGAAAGGAAAGATGAGTTGGTTTTGGGAGTGTGGTTTTTTTTTTACGTTCTTCTTGGAGTTGGGCGATTTGATTCAAGGAACGAAATGGAATGCTTTGCCTGCCACATATCGCCAACAAGCTTTTGCATAGTTTCCATCGCCTTCTTTTTTCTCTCACTCTCTCTCTCTCTTTTTTTTTAAATAATTTTTGTTTAGGTTCAGGCAAAAATGGTTTTATTCATCTATAAGTTTTTTCTTCAAAAAGGGCTAAAGGGATTACGCCACGTGTTAAAGGAGGGTAATGGTGTCATTTTGGAGGAAGTAAAATTACCGGTTTAAACTTTTCAGGATACGTGGTGATTTATGATTGGGGAAATTAGTGTTTTCGGATGGGATTGTGTGCATTGTGTGTGTCGCTCGTAGCCTACTTCGACCAACCTAACAGCAGCTCGTTAATGTCCCAACCGTCCTAGTGGGCAGAGATCGGCTGAGGTGGACTCATACTTGCATCTAATTGGTCGAATAGTTGCATCAACATTACATCAATCACCCACTACGCCAGCCCCCTTTCGACCCGACAGAGTATCCACAATATCCAAATTGAGAAAATTACGTGACGCAATTTACACGATTGATGTTTAGCAGCCAATTTGGTTGGGTGAAGAGAAAAAAAAATATTTTTAAAAGTTGGATAAAAATTAATAGCACAATTTTTTACGAAAGATAATAAATAATATAATTTAATAAAATCTTATTTATTATACCATCAAATTATCTAAAATTCCTAAAATTAAAAAACCTTAAAAGCTTCCAAATTAAAAACCACTACCTCTGTTCTTCCTCCCCCTCTCTTAGATATGTTGGCACAACGAGATAGCAATGGCAAGTTCCTAGTGAGGCGGCGTCTGATAGATTGTGGTAAGACAACGACGGTGATGGCCACTTCGTCGAGAGCAACGTGAGGCTAGAACAAGTTTTCTCTTCACTCTCTCTCTCGTCCCCTCTCGTTATTTGGGTACGATCGCCGGTGCATGGCCTTAAAGATCCCAACAATGATGTCACAAGGCTGGAATCAGTGAAGATTGGTCGCAAGAGGAGATGAAGGTGCCTTGTTGATGAGTCGATTTTCTATACGTATTTGGAATCCCCCAACTTAATGTTCTGGTACTTTTCAAGAGTGTTTATTATCTTTTTATATTTTTCCTCTGCTTATTTTGCAAATTAGGAAAAGTTTTAGCAATTTCGGTTAATTGCGAAGGGTCTAAAATGAAGAAAAATTAAGAAGCCAGTGGTTGCAGCCTTGAATTTAGGCTCTGTGTCGCTAAAGGAAGAAAAATGCATGTCTTGAACCCAAGGACCCAATACCTCGGCATGGGAAATGAGCACTACAACACTAAAGGCAGAACAAAAATTCAAAATAAGGGGTTGGCATGGTGGCGTTGGGATCTAAGGTTGTGTGCTGGGATCTAAGGCAGTGGCACCGGATAGGATTTTTAGAGTTTTTAATTTTGAACTTTTTGTAATTTTTTCTTTTTTGCTACAGACCTATAAATACCAAATTTTAAGGGTTTTAAAAGGGTCTTTTGGCTTGAAAATTTGAAGAGGAGAAGAGAAACAATTGTGGAGAAGAAGAAGTGCATTTCAAAAATAGATTTTCAACCTTAGATTCAACTTCATAATCCATTTTTATTTTTCTTTCCTTTCTTCTTGTTTAAGACATGATTTAGGATGTTTTCTTTTATTGTCATGAATTAAGTTTATTTTCTAGGTTTGTAATGGAACCTATTCATGAAACTTGATTAAATGATATTTCCATCTATGTGATTCATTCTACATAATGATTGTTTATTTTATCTTGAGTTTAAAACAATTTAATTAATTAGCCATTGATTATATTGATTTAGTGAATCTTAATAATATTGGCGAAGTTATTTTGTGTTCATGACTTAGATAAAATAACATTTGTTGATTTGAGATATATATATATATATATATATACACTTACATTGTATGTGCATCTTTTGCAAGGGTTTGATCTTAATGAATTCTTCTTGATTTAATTCTCATAGACATATACTGAATTATTTAAGGAGGGTATTTTTGCATGACCATAGACAAAGGTTTATGGAGACTTTAAAGCTCTTGGGTGACAATTATAGTAGAATAATTTATCATGGAAAAGGAGAAAATTTAATCAAGAGAATTGTTGAAGGAAGTTATAGACCTAGGTTCAATAGAACGGGGGAAAGCGATAACGAAATAAAACAATAAAACCATATCGAACACAGAGACTTTGACATTAGTCAAATATCCATAGATACAATTCAATACAGAGTAAAACCAGTAATCAAATATTTTGAAAATCCTTGTAAAATACTATAAAATTTCAAGCACAAAACAAAAATAAGTGAAAAAGTAAATATAACATAACTTATGTAAATCGGGATTTAAAGGACATTGAGATTCATAGAGATCACCATTCAATAACCAATTCTCTAAATAGTGTACGTTTAAATTAATTGATATATCTTATATCAAACATATATTAATATGTTTATAATGCTTTAGTTGTTTGCCCATTCTACGGAACACCCCGATTGAGGTTTAGGGCCCTGCCCTCAAGGTTACACTCTACATAACCCGATCTTTATGACTATTTAAAACCAAATACCAAGAGCCATACACATCCTTGATGGCGTTTGAAAACTCTTTGTGCTAGAAATTTCTTATTCTGAGTCTAAATCTCATTTAGTATAAATTTTCCAAAACTCTTCCAAAATTCATGATTTATGAGCTCAAGTTTTTGGAAGGTTTTTAGATATATATATATATATATATATATATATATATAAGCTATATATATGCATACACACACATACATACTCCAAAACTTAATGCCAATGAAATACTAATTCCTAAACCGAATCATGAAACATCTAAACAAGTCCAAAAAAGAAAACCAATGCAAGAGGGAAAATCAATGCAAACTCGAGCAAAAATAATTCAAAAAACCACTTATGGTATAATCTGTTAGAGAAGTTGAATGTATAGAGAATAGAATAAAGATTGAATTTCTAGAAAAAGAGACTATGTTTAAGGCACGTATAAAAAACTTTCCTTAAAGGTTCTATTTACCATCACTTCTTAAATTCTTAACGAAATTTTATGGCAAATTACCCTTAAGAAACAAGAAAAACACTTTAGCACATTGTCTAGCAATAATATTGTCTACCCAAACAAGATATGAGACTTGTAAACTTTCTGAAGAGATGATGAATGATATGGGTACCATTTCATGAACAAAAACAACCATTGCAACATATACAACCATTCCACATATAGAGTTGCCTTTACATTGTAAAGGTAACTCTTTGTGTAACATCATATCTCTTGCAATGAATATGTCCGTTGCTAATAGATATTTAGATTTGAAACACAAAAAGCCAACAAATAGACCTGTTTGAAACAACTAAAGTCACATAATCTTTAAATCAGTAACTTTTAGAGATAGGGTTGCGGCGCTAGCTTTGTGCCGTCGAGATATTTCAACATAGCAAAATGTTGTTTCTCGGGTAGGCACCGCGGCGCCAGTGTTGAAATTCCTTAGTGTTAAGCCTTTCAATTGCTATTTGTACTTTTCTAGTGCCGCGGTACTCCAAGCTGATTTTAAACACATTAAAAATATGTATTTTCATACAAACTTATGTGATCTTTAATCTTAGACATTTAAGAGAGACATATTATAATCTCTCTAATAATCCCCCACTGCATTATAATATTTTTTGAGATTAAATAATGATAAACTCATACATACAAGAAGGTACATTTTGATTTTAACCTTCAGTTAGTGAATATACTATTCACAAGACAATAGTGTGCTTTGTATTAAACTTTATGTCTTAAGCAAATGCTAGAAATATATCATATATGAAATATCCCAAATTTCAAATTATGTTCCAATTATTTAGTACGATTCTAGCCTTGCGCTCAATCTTGGATTCATGAAAATTTATAATACTAAACTGCAGTCTTGTTAGAAACGATACCATTTTTTATGTTTACTTCAATGAAGTTTCAAATCATGTCTCTAGCTACTATGAGACTTGAACTTTATTAAGAGTATACACTCAACCTCAACCACGTAATTATTTTACATTGAACGTCGTGGAAGGGACAAATAAATTTTAGGTGCTAACTCGGTCATATAACTATGACTTATTTTTACCCATTTAACTGCAAATTGCGGTACAAGTATCACATAGTTGGGATGCCATCATTGGTGACTCTTACATAAAAGGTTTGTCATATTTTAATAGACATGTCCCTGACTAAGTCTCTCAAAAGACCTTTTGTCAAAGAATCCCCTAGTTTCTTATTTGATCTAACATATATAACACTAAGAACACCATCAGTTTTTAGTTGTTTCACATATTCATGTCTCAAGCTAATATGTCTAGACTTTTCATTATAGACTTTGTTATAAGCTCTAGACTATGTAGCTTTGCTATCGTAGTACAAAGAAATAGATGGCAATGGTTGTGGCCACAACTTTATATCAAATAATAAATTTGTCAGCCATTTTGCTTCATTGATGGCACCTGCAAGTGCTATAAACTTGCTTTCTATTGTTGAGTCAGTTATGCACATTTGTTTCTTAGAAGCCCAAGACACAACTCCTCTTGAAATTGTAAAAATCCAACCGGATATGGATTTATTATTACTTGTATTGGTTATCCAACTAGCAACTGAGTACCCTTCTAATACCGTAGGATAATCATTACAAACAACCAAATTAATGTTCCTTTTAAGATAACTAAGCATCCTACCAATTGCTTTCCAATGCTCAACACTTGGGTTACTCATATTCCTTGACATTTTTCATACCGCAAAAGCAATGTCAAGCCTTATACGATGTATAGCATACATCAAGCTATCAATCGCACTAGCATACTCAAGCTGTGCTACCGTTCGACTAGCATTTTTTAGTAATTTAATACTAGAATCATACAGGGTATTAGTAATTCAATTTAAGAAGCACTTTCTCAATATAATAAGATTTATACAACTAATAACCCCCATTATGCTTCCTTACTTTCACACCTAAGATAGTATCTATCTGATAAAGATCTTTTATCCTAAACTGTGAAGTTAGATACTTCTTAATATCATTTATCCCTTACATTTTGCTCCAAGGATAAGTAAGTTATCAACATATAAGCATATAATCACACCAAACTCATTTGTGAATCTAGAATATATGCATTTATCTGTATTATTATGCTTAAAACTATGAGACAAAATAACTAAATCAAATTTCTTATGCCAATGTTTTGGTACTTGCTTTAATTCATAAAGGGACTTGAGTCACTCGATTAACTTGCAAACCTTATTGTCATTTCCAAGCAAAACAAAACCCTTGAGTTATTCCATATAGATTTCCTCATCAAGATCACCATTTTAAAAAGCTGTATTAACATCCATTTGGTGTACATACAAATTATATATTGATGCAATTGTAAATAGTACTCTAATAGATGTTAAGATAACTACCGTAACATATGTATCGAAATAGTCTATACCACACTTTTGTTTAAAGCCCTTGGCCACCAATCTAACCTTGAATGTTTGTATAGACTTATCGGTGTTGTACTTTATTCTAAACACCTATTTGTTGCTTATCAGTTTCGATCCTAGAGGGAGATCAACAAAAACCCAAGTTCTATTAGACATTATTAAATCCATCTCATCATTGATAGCCTCTCTCTAAAAAGAGGCATCTTTACATGATATGGCTTCACTAATTGTCTTAGGATCTTCCTTTTGACAACAAAGATATTTGGTTAAGTACACCATTTCTAACTTCTTAAACCAAGAAGGTTAAAGCTTGAGATGAAATAAAATCCAATGTTAAACTCTTTTCTTTTCTTTCATGTTGACTTCTCCTCGATCCAATAGATATCATAGACTCTTTCCTTTTATTAGTGGAGGTGCCAGGAGTATAATCACATGGTTGATTAGCATTAGACTAATTAATGGTAAAATCAACACTAAATTTATTTTCGATGAATTTAACACCTATTGATTTCACAATTACATTAGATTCTAGATTCAACAATCTATAAGCCTTGGAATTTTCAACATACCCTACAAAAACACATTTAATTCCCTTCTACCTAACTTTAATATTTTAAGATCATCCATTCTATAGAAGGCTAAGCAGCCCCACACATTTAAATACATGAAGTTTGGTTTTCTTCATTTTCATATTTCATATGGAGAGACGTGTGTTTTCATAGATGTAATTCTATTATGAACATGATATGCAGTAAGTAAAGCTTCCGCCCATAAACTATTTGACAATTTAGCATTAAGAAGCATAGAGTTAATTATATCTGTAAAGATCTTCTTCTTTTTTTCTTTCAGCCAAACCGTTTTGTAGAGGAGTAAAAGAGGCTGACTTTTCATAAAGAATACCATGCTCTTCACAAAAGAACTCAAGCTTATTATTAAAATATTCACCACCTCTATCACTTCAAACCAATTTGATATTTCTATCTTTTTGATTCTCAACCTCAGACTTGAAAAATTTAAACCTATCCAAGACTTCATCCTTTGTTCTAATCAAGTACACATATGTATATTTAGAACAATCATCTACAAAAGTGATAAAGTATCTCTTTCCTCTCCTTGTTGAAATTCTATTATACTCACAAATATAGGTATGGATCCAACGATTGAGTATTTCGTTCAGTTTTAGAAAGCAATTTCTTAGTCATCTTTGCTTGTATTTAGACATAATGTTTTTTATCTTTACAATTAATCAAACCATTTTTAGACATGTATTTCAAATATCTAAAATTTAAATGTGTTAACCTAGCATGCCAAACATCAAAAGAGTCAACAATATCAATAAAGTTCATGACTTTTTTTTATTATTGATACTAAATTTGTACATGCCATAACATGAACAACCTTTTCCTACAAAGAATCCATTCTTTGATGCAATATATGTATTATTCTCAAACACATTCTTTAGTTTATTTTTACACATTAGACTAGCGGATACAAGGTTCTTCCTTATGTCAGGCACATGTAACACTTGCTCAAAGTCACATTCTTTCTAGAAGTAAAGTAAATCCCCACCACCCCTTTTCTACCATCCACCGCTACATCATAGTTCTCCATGAGAACCATTTGTTCTTCCTTTTCCTTTGCATATGATAAGAATAATTTCTTATGATTACAAGCATGAATGGTGACACCAGAATCGAGACACCAATCGAAGGACTTAGTTACAGGCATATTAGTTTTGGTAATCATGTCAATTTGTATCTCTCAGACCATTGCACAAGTTTCCTTGGAATTCTCTTCGAAGACATTGGCTTTTTTTGAGTCACTTTCTTTCTTTTCCTTCTTGAATTTCTTGTCATTATTGACTTTGAAGTTTTTTTGAAACTTACTAGCTTTGACAATATTAACTTTAGAGGAATTCAATATCTCATCCTTGGGATTACTAGACTTAGTCTTCTCTTCGATCCTCAAGTGTTTTTGCAAATCCTCTAAAGTTTTGTCATCTATCTTATGAAGGAGATTCTTTCTATAACCGTTGCATTTCTGCGGTAATTTAGCAATAATAACCCCTACTATGAATGATTTAGAAATCTTAACTTTTAATTCATGAAGCTTTAGTAATAATGACTTTGTAATACATGTATTTAATCAAGAATAGACTTCATATCAATTATGACAAATTCTAAATATTTCAAGATAAGAATTTGTCCATACCTTCTCTTTTTGGCTTTGTACTCAAGAATTTTCCAAATCTCTATCGGATATTGCATCGAGTTGTAGAGACCATAGTGCCTCTCCAAGAGAGTTTTGAGAATGTGACACTGGCACATCATCTTCACACTTCCCGCATACACTTTATATCATTGGAATCATCCTCCTTTGGTTCTGGAAGTACCTCTATCTACAAATTAAGCGCATAAATGATTTTGAGGACAGTGAGAAGAAAGTACATTGTTTTTCTTCTATTGAGTGAAATTTGTGCCATCGAAATCATCAACTTGAATATTTTGATTGAGAAAAGACAAAATATTCTTGTCAATCTCCATCATAGTAAAATAAAGCCTTTAAGATTGTTAGAGAATTTGAGTGTATGTAGAAGATAATGTGTCGGAAAATAATACACAGCGGAATTTTTAAAATTTTTCATCAGAGTATTTTTCAAAACACAAGTTTGACATGTTATATGGATAAATTAACCAGATCTTACTAACCTTTGAATGCCGAAGAACTCCTGCAATACATGAAGAGAAGTAACGTTTCAGAAGAGCCTTAACCAACTGGTCTTCTTTGCTATTCTCTATCCACGATCGGAGTGTAACGCCCCCCTTTACAGACGTCACAGATGTCGATACATACATTCCTTATATAGTTTTAATTTAGGATAAACCATTTGTACAAAAAAAAAACCTAATTGAAACTTTATTTGGGAAAACATACCCAGGATCCATGCATATATTTTTTTTACAACATCCAAAATCTTAATCCATCCTTAAAATAATAATAATTTACTTATTCATAAACATCCTTTAAATAGTTTACCAAAACCATCAAAAATTGAAATAATCCTTTCAAACGACCATGGAAAACTAATTTACAATTCGGCAGGCTGAAGTTGTTTGGCATACGGAAGATCAAACTTCGGCAGGCCGTCCAAAGCTCTGCAAAAATAAGATTTTCAGAGTTAATGAGATCGGTAGGCCGGTACAAAGTAATCGGCAGGCCGATCCATCCATCGGCAGTCCGAACAATAATGTTCGGCAGGCCGACCGATTATAAAACCAACTTTTCAAATCAAAACTTCATAGTTTAAACACGGAAGACGAAATACTTAAAAAGGAATAAGATAAAATAATAAAAGATAGTTCATGGATTCTTAAAAAACTTATCAAATAAACGTGTCCAAATAATAAAACATAATTTTAAATTATAAAAGAAAAACTTCCTTCTTGGCGTTCTTCCGATTACAATTCATCTTGCTTAGCTCACACGCCTTTCCACGCCCTCCGCCTAGTCCATCACCTTCTTACCCTTATTTGCAACATGATATAAACTTGAATAAGCTAAAGCTTAGTAAGTACATTATTATCTCACAACTTAAAACATTTTATGAACATCATCATCATCATGAACATAATAGTGCACTAAGCACAATTTCTTAAGGAACATATCTTTCATAACTTTATCTATGTTAAAACTTAATTCATTTTATCTTAAGGGCACCATAATCATCATTGTAGGCGCGCCATCATGAGAGGAGAATGGTAGTTAATCCTAAACCAAACATGACATCATAACGTATCATATCATAACATTGGTGTGCAACACTTATTTAGGTGATACATATATATATATAATTTTCATGCTTTGAAATTTGTCATCATCATACATGCATAACTTTTAAACAAGAAAATCTTTCATAAGAAACCTTTAAAGGAAATCATCATAAAATCATCATAGATATCATCATGAACATAATTTCAAACCTTATAAAACATATCATGTTGCAGGTGAGCATGTACTTACTTTTTGGCTAACTTACTTAACTTAATATTGTTGGTGACGACGCCACGGTCTCGATGTGCTCTTCTTCATAATGTGTTCATGTCATACATTCATTAAAAGATACATAAAAATTAATATTTATTTTCATAGAATTAAATCATCCATTTCATAAGTCATCACTCATACATTCATCTCTTAGCAAGCATAATTTATAACACATTTTCATTATCCATAAATCATAAGAACAAACTACCAACTCAAACATTTTCTGACCTCCATGAATTCTAAATTCAACAACTCAACATTCTCATATAATTTAAGTACCACACTTGGTAGGAACCAAAATAATACATAAATATATTATTGTGATTTTTCATTTGTCATAAAAATTTCATTTGGTAATTTAAACCATGACACATAACTCACACTTCCAAAACTGCAAGCAATAATAATTCAGTGAACAACTCTAAACTCAAGTCGATATATTACATTTCCATACCATATAAAAATCTACAAAAATTAACACATATAATAGACATATAACACTTTAACATATCCAAAAATCACCTCTAAATAAATTCCTTACAATCCAAAACGTGTGTTTGAACTCAAAGACAAAATAATCATAATCAATTCATGCAGTGAGTTATAAGCAATCATCATATTCCCATAATTAAAATAAAAATATAATGGCCCTAAAATTCATAAGACAACTTATTAACATAAAGTTACAGAACCACTAAAATATTTTATCATCAAATAAAATCATTTAGTCACACAAATCATCACAAAACAAGGAGTTCAACAATTTACCAAAAAAACAGTCTATAAACCTAGCTTCAATAAAAATTTCATATTACATAAAATATATTTCATATTATCATGAGACTTTTCAATTCATACATTAACCTATACATAAACATATTTGCCCAATTTCGTGCAAAATAACATTCATTTGCATTATGAACAAAACTCATATTTTCATGCAACATATTTAATTAGCATTAATTTACTGTGAGTGGCAGAGAGAAAAATTTCATAACTTATTATAGAAATATCGAAATAATGTGAAACTTGGAGGAACTTTACATAACACATATATGAACATCATATTAAAATTTTAGAACAAAATAAATAATCTAGACAAAGTTATGGCAGTCGGATTGAGGAGGAAAAATACTTTTCAGAAATACCAAAAAATGAGTTCTTACCTTAAAAATAAATAAATTCTTCTCCACTTTCTTCAAATTCGACCAAAGAAAACTCAATATTTCTCAAATATTTGCAAGAGAATTGAGGAAGAGAACGAGAAAGAAAACGTGAAAGAGAGAGAGGAGAGAGATAGAAAACGTCTAAGAAAAAAAAAAGAGAGAGAAATATAACGTAAATGAGCATAACGTAAAAGGAGTCAAAACTCTCTATTAAGTCAGAAATTTTCTAACTAAAATTGAGACTATTCACGTGTAAATGGAGAGGGAATTGGGGAAAGTCAAATCATTTAGAAAAACTTACCATACTTCACCAATTTTAAAATGGGAAACCATATCAATTAACTCAAATCAATGCAAAGTCAATGGTTTCTTTACCAAATTTAAAGCAATCCATCCAAAAATAAGCCAATCAATCACAAATCATCATCCAATCATAACCAATTATCGTAATTATCTCAATCACAAAATTTGGAGAGATTGCTGCTGATTGATCGAAAGCCGTCTTCGGCCTGTCGATTCCTCACTTCGGCCTATCGATTCCACAAAGTTTGGCCTGCCGATATTCGAGGGACAATTCGGCCTGTCGAACTATCCTTACATACTAAAATACATCATAACATTTAATCATTAATGAATCATAAATAAACATACAATGTAAATAACATTAACACTTGAGCACATCAATTCCACATGATCGTCACCTGTCGTAACACTTAGAATAATTGGTTAGTGACAATAATATCATGAATCATTTTGGGATAAAATGCTTAACATCGTCACTAATATAACATTATCCATTACATAAAATAGGAGGGTGTTACAATTCCCCCTACCTTATAAGAGTTTCATCCTCAAAACTCAGAACAGCTGCGAATACTTAGTTCTCATGTCATCCTCACGTTCCCATGTAGCTTTTTCTACTTGATGATTTCACCATAACACCTTGACCAATGGAATTTCTTTATTCCTCAAGGTCTTGGTTTTTCGATCGAGTATCTCCACTGGCTTTTCTTCATAACTCAAGTCTTCTCGTATCTCGATCACTTGTGGCTCAATCACATGTGTTGGGTCCAGGACATATTTCTTGAGCATCGAAACATGGAACACAACATGCATTGCAGACATTTCTAAAGGCAACTTCAGCTGATAAGCTACTTTGCCTATCTGCTTCACGATCTCATAAGGTGTGATAAACCTTGGGTTCAATTTGCCTTTCTTCTCGAACCTCATAACTCCTTTCATCGGCGCAACTTTCACAAAACGCAGATTCGCCCACAACGAACTCTAAGGGTCTTCTTCTCTTATCAACATAACTCTTTTGACGGCTTTGAGCGGTCTTTAGTCTTCTTCTTATTAACTTTATCATCTCAAAAGTTTCGTTGACAAAATCGGTTCTTTTAGCATCGACGCTTTCCATCAACTTCTTCTCACCAACTTCATGCCAACATATAGGTGACCTACATTTTCATCCATATAGGGCCTCATAAGGTGCCATTCCAATCGTTGCCTGATAGTTGTTGTTGTAAGCAAACTTTGCTAATGGTAGCATTTTACACCAGCTGGTCTTGAAATCGAGTGTACAGTCCTGAAGCATATCTTCTAAGATCAGGTTCATTCTCTCTGTTTGGCCATCTATCTAAGGATGGAAAGCTATATTGAAATGCAACTTGGTCCCTATAGCAGTCTGAATGCTTTTCCAGAAGTTGGATGTGAACCTGCCATCACGATCTGAAATGATTGACTTGGGAATTCCATGAAGTCGTACTATCTCCTTGACATAGAGTTCCGCTAATCGTTCCATAGAGTAAGTGATCTTGATAGGAATGAAATGTGCCATCTTCGTCAGTCGATCCACAACAACCCAGATAGCATCATAACCATTCATAGTCCTGGGCAAACCGGTAATGAAATCCATTGCTATATCCTCCCACTTCCATTCCGGTATCTGGATAGGCTATAAACCACCACCAAGTCTCTGGTGTTCAGCTTTGACTTGTTGGCATTTCAAACATTTCTTCACATACATGGCAACATCACGTTTCATTCCAAACCACCAGAAGTTACTTCCTAGATCATTATACATTTTTGTTGCACCTGGGTGAATAGAGTAAGGAGTGTCATGAATTTCTGCCAAAATCCTTTCCCTTAACCCATCAACATTGAGAACACATAAGCGGTCCTTGAGGTACAGAGTTCCATCATCCGCAATACGAAACTCTTGACATTTTTCTTCTTTCATTTCCTGCTTGATCCTTACGAAGCTTACATCTTCATCTTGTTTTCTCTGAATTTCATCATACCATCGGAGCAAGAGTGAGTGCTGATAGCTGTCATGTGATAAGTTTTAAACCGAAGTCTAGAATTTCTTTTCTCAAAGGTTGAGACATCACTTGTATTGACATCAACGTAGCCACTGTCTTCCTGCTTAAAGCATCAGCCACTCGGTTGGCCTTACCAGGGTGATACAGGATTTCACAATCATAATCCTTTACCAATTCAAGCCATCTTTGTTGTCTCATGTTCAGGTCTCTTTGCGTGAAGAAGTACTTCAGACTTTAATGATCGGTAAAGACCTTGCATTGGACCCCATATAAATAGTGCCTCCATATTTTCAGCGCAATCACAACTGCTGCCAACTCAAGATCATGAGTAAGATAGTTCTTTTTATAGTCCTTCAGTTGTCTTGACGCATAGGCAATCACCCTATCATTTTGCATTAAAACAGCTCCGAGGCCCATCTTAGATGCATCACTATAAATCACAAATCCGTCGTTTCCTTCCGGAATAGCCAATACTGGAGCTGTCATTAGCCTCTTCTTTAGTTCTTGAAAACTCTTCTTGCAAGCATCTGTCCATTCATACTTCTTTCCCTTGCGAGTTAGGTTCGTGAGTGGAGCTGCTATCTTGGAGAAGTCTTCTACGAATCTCTGATAATAACCTGCTAGGCCTAAGAAGCTCCTTATTTCACTTGCGTTCGTCGATTGCTTCCAGTTGAGAACAGCCTCTACCTTAGCAAGATCTACCATGATTTCTTCCTTTAATATAACATGCCCTAAGAAAGACACTTTGTTGAGCCAGAATTCACATTTAGAGAACTTTGCATATAGCTTATGTCTCCTTAATGTCTCCAGCAAAATTTTCAAATGCTCCTCATATTCTTCTTGATTCTTTGAATAGACAAGAATATCATCGATAAACACAACAACAAATTTATTGAGGAAATCCTTGAATACCCGATTCATCAAATCCATGAAGGCTGTAGGTGCATTCGTCAAACCGAAAGGCATAACCACAAATTCATAGTGACCATACCTTGACCTGAAGGCAGTTTTGGGGATGTCACCTTTTTTAATCTTTAGTTGGTGATATCCTGACCGTAGATCAATATTTGAGAATACTGATGCACCCTAAAGTTGATCAAACAAATTATCTATTCGAGGCAACAGGTACTTTTTCTTGATCGTCACATTGTTCAGCTCTCTATAATCAATGTAGAGTCTCATAGTGCCATCTTTCTTCTTTACAAACAAGACTGGAGCTCCCCATGGTGAGTGACTCAGCCTGATGAAGCCTTTGTCGAGTAGCTCCTTTAATTGCGTATGAAGCTTCTTTAACTCTACTGGGGCCATTTTGTATGGTGCCTTAGAGATTGGGTCGGTGCCTGGTGTGAGCTCAATCTCGAATTCAACTTCTCTTTCAAGTGGTAAACTTGTTAGGTCATCGGGAAATACCTTAAGAAAATCACGTACCACTACCACACCTTCAATTCTTGTCTTTTCCTCTTGGCTTTTATCTATTATGTTGGCCAGATAGCCCATGCAGCCGCTTGCTAACAACTTCCTTGCTTTCATGGCGGATAAAAACATACTGGGTTTCTTTCTAGACTCGCCAACATACACAAACTTTTGATCACCTTCTGGATGGAAGATCACCTTTCATTTCCGATATTCGATAGAAGCATTGTACTTGCTTAGAAAATCCATCCCAAGAATCATATTGTAATCATACATGTCGATCACAATGAGGTCGACAAAAAGTTCCCTATCAAAAATCCATAGGGGTACTGTACACAGACAGTGTGTAGATAATATCACTTCCCCGGAGGGTAGTGTCGTAGTGAATCCCTATCTCATAGGCTCTAAACGAACCCCTAACTTCTTAACAAATGACATAGATATAAAAGAATGTGTGGCACCCATATCGAAGAGAACATAAGCATCAATAGATAAACTTGTTATCTAACCTGTGACCACATTAGAGGCTTCAACAGCCACTTGTTCCTTGTCATGGAATAGATGCGGGCATTCGTAGGTGGGGCTTCAAGTCATCCTTGACTGATTAGTGGCCCTTCAAAGGAAGCTTACATATGATGGAGTTGGGCTTGAGGAGGAGCTCTTTGAGGGGCATTAGCATTCATTAGGTTGGGGCAGTTCTTGACAAAATGATCTTCTAGCCCATAAATGAAACATTGGTTTGTCCCCAAGCGGCATTCTCCTAGATGTTTCTTTCCACATTTGGCGCATGGTTGAAACTGCCTGCTATTGTTGTTGTTGGACTGGCCACCATTGTGTCTCTTGTTGCCTTGGCCTTGCTCGTTCTGAGGGTTGCCCTTCCTCTTGTTGTTTCTCCAGTTCTGGTTGTTGTTGTTGTTGTTCTTATGCGGATGGTGGTTCTGGTTGTTAGTATTATCGGCTGGCTGGCAAGTTTGAGGCTAGTTCCTTCTTAACTTGGACAAATGGAACTCAGCATGTTAGGCCCTCATAACAACCTGCTCTTGACTTCTAGGTGGACTTGCCCCATCAACTATTGCAACAATTTTGGGCTTGAGGACTCTAATCAGTCTTCTGACCCTTTCACCTTTACTGCTCACCATTCCTAGGCATAACCGAGCTAGCTGGTCAAACTTTGCCACCACATCGGTGATCGTCATGTCCCTTTGGCGTCGGTTCTCAAACTCATCGTAGTGCTTCCTTGTAATGTTCATGTGGAAAAACTCCATGCTGAACTCAGAAACAAAGTCATCCCATGTCATCTCTTCAACGTGCCGGCTCTATTCGATACCGTCCCACCAAATCCTGGCATCCATGGTGAGGCAGTACAAGGCACAGAGGACCTTCTCATTGTCTGTGAAGCCCATGAGTCTTAGGGTGGCCTCAATCGTCTTTAACCATCCTTGAGCAACTAACAGATCCTTAGAACCCTCGAAGTCTACTGCTTAACCCTCTTCCATCTGACTAGAAAGGGTTCTTGATGTACCATTCTGGGCTCAGCAGCAGGAGCTGGGACTTCATTGACTTGTGGTTGGGGAGGAGGAGGAGGAGGCACATCATTGCCTCGTCGATCATCATTCTGGCCATTGGCCCTTAATTCTGCAATTTCTCTCCTTTGATCCTCCAATTGCCTTTGTAGTTCAACAATCATCTGTTGGAAACAAAGTGCGCAGCGGAATTTAAAAAATTTTTCATTAGAGTAATTTCCAAAACACAAGTTTGACATGTTATATGTATAAATTAGACAGATCTTACTAACCTCAGTGTGCCGAAGAACCTCTGCAACCTGTGTAGAGAAGTAACGTTCCAGAGGAGCCTCAACCAACTGGTCTTCTTTGCTATTCTCTATCCACAACTGGAGTGAGTGTGGGCTCACACGCACAGCTCTTCCACTGGTGACTCTCCTTCCAACCAATAGAGAGAACCCAAAGCTACTGTTCATGATTTGTGAACAAAAGCTCTCAGGGAGTTTTCAGATGCTCACTAGAAGAGTATCACTCTTAATCTTTCAAATTGATCTGAGTAAATAAGGAGACTCACTCCCTTTTTATAGCTATTGGTCTTGGGGTCAGTCCATATCAGATTAGGTCTCAAAAACTCGAAACAGAATCAAGTTCGGATCAATATATGATAAGATCCATGTGAAAACGTGTAATCTTATCTCTCGCTGATTGGCAGGCCGAACACATCTCCGGTAGGCCGAACTCCCGAGAAAAAATATCCGTGAATCTTTTATTTTCCACCTGATATTCTAAAGGATAAAGTCTTAGTTTTGATTCAAATAACCCAATAGAGAAGTTATCTGATCAAAACAAACTTTATCGAGATAATCTCTAAGAAAATAAATCAATTCACAATAATTCTACAAGTTTATCTTGTTCTAATTTGTCCAAAATTAAAACAACCGATAAACAAACAAGAATTATTTGATCGCAATAATTCACAAGTTTATCTTGAACTAATTTCTTACAAAATTAATTCAACTGATAAACAGACATGAATTATTTGATTCTTATAAATTTTAAACCAATCTGATAAATTCGACATAAGTCACCAATTATTGGAAAAGCACACCGTGTCGTTACAGGATTTTGTGAGCTAGCAAAGGAGACCAAAATGGACCTATGAAGTTCAAGCTCATGATAATTATAAAACCCAATATCCCAGATATACATTTCACAATTATCAACTCCAATGCTACTCCACTAAAAGCTTGGAGCTGCACTCTCGAACTTTATAGAATTACGAAGCTCGTGTAGCTAAGTCTCCATGACATATCATAGTGTATCACATCCCCATATGATCATCCATAATCGGCTTAAGGACAAGTTTTGTCTTACCTTCCCGATTATTTTTATCTTACGTTCCATAGTCTCACCATTAGAAAACTTACCATCCAAAGATAGTATACCATTCGGTTACACCTATGTATCCAAATGGTTGAACGCTCCAGTTTTCCAATTACAGGACAACGCATATAAGAGGATATCATTACTCCTAAAGAGGAGCTATGGATTCCATATCTATGAATAACAAGTCTACGCTATCAAGAGTCATGCCTCCAACGTACCGGTATGCATACCACTATTGAGATGTGGGTGTCACCCTTTGGCACATCAAAAGACACAAGTCGAGACAATGGGACCATTATTCATCTCAGGATTAAGATACAATACAAATGACTGTCTAAAGTGAATCGATTTGCCGAGACAGAATTATTAATCCAAATCAATTCACTTTATGTCCCGATCCAACACATCGTCACCTATGACAACGTGCCAATGTTTCTATTCACGGAGTCCAACTCCGATGGTCAAGACAAATCATCTCCCATAAGGGATATAGACAACATAACAATCTTTACATGAATAAAGTGCCCAACTTTATTCCCTCGATTGCGGATCATATGTTTTAGACCGTCACCTTAAGAATCGTGTCTTCTACATAATCAGTCCATCATATGCCCAATTCTTAAGGCTTAGACTGACAGTCTCAGACTACTGTTTGCTTATCATACATTCAACAAATATGAACATAAAGAGGACAAGATTTGGTATATATAAATGAATAAATTCTTTATTGATAAAAATGTCTCCAAAAACGTATTACATTTTTACTCCTTAGGGCATACATGTCTAACAATCTCCCACTTGCACTAAGTGAGTAAATACAGCAAATTTCACATCCCTATAGCTTCCACATGCCTCTCAAAGACTCTCCCAGTAAGTGTCTTTGTAAATGGATCAGCTAAATTGTCCTCTGACGCGATCTTGCACACCGTGACATGCCCGCCCTCAACGAAGTCCTTTATCACATGATACTTCTGATCAATATGCTTACTCTTCTTATGAAATCTTGGTTCCTTAACATTAGCTACCGTTGCACTGTTATTACAGTACAGTGATACCGCTTTATCCATACCAGGAACTACCTCAAGATCCCAAGGAACTGACGGAGCCACACTGCTTCTTTTGAAGCATCACTAGCCGCCACATACTCGGCCTCCATCATTGAATCCGAAGTGTAATCTTGCTTTGCACTTCTCCACCTGATGGCATCGCCACCTAGAGTAAACACAAACCCCAAAGTCGATTTCCTAGAATCTAGACAGGATTGAAAATCTAAATCAGTGTATTCTAGAGGAGTTAAATCATCACCCGAATACATAAGCATATACCCTCGAGTCCTTCTCAAGTACTTGAAAATATGCTTTACCGTAACCCAATGGTTCGGTCCTGGATCCGCCTGAAATCGACTTACAATCCCGACCGCATAGCTAATATCTGGTTGAGTGCAAGGCATGACATACATGAGACTACCCACTGTCGAAGCATAAGGCACCTTCTTCATGTATTCTCTTTCTTCATAAGACTTTGGAGAGTCTTTCTTAGAAAGAGTAATTCCAGACCTAGATGGTTGCCCACCTTTCTTGGAATCCTGCATTGCAAACCTCCTGAGAATTTTATCTATGTAGCCGGCCTGAGACAAAACTATCATTTTGTTCTTCCTATCCCGAAAGATCTGGATACCGAGAACAAAATTAGCCTCACCTAAGTCCTTCATGTCAAACTGCTTCGTCAACCATAATTTGAGCAATGATAATGCCCCAACGTCATTGCCAATTAGCAGATTGTCATCTACATAGAGCAGTAGAAAAACCACCTTCCCATCCTTAATGTGTTTGTAAACACATGGTTCATCCACGTTTTGTGAGAACCCATAAGTCTTGATCACTTGATCAAATCTTATGTTCCAAGAACGAGAAGCCTGCTTAAGTCCATAAATAGACTTTAGCAGCTTACAAACCTTACCCTCTTGACCCGCGACCTTGAACCCGTCTGGTTATTCCACATAAATAGACTCCTCAAGATAGCCATTCAAAAAAACCGTCTTGACGTCCATCTACTAAATCTCGTAGTCGAGAGCGGTAGCTATGGACAAGAGAATCCGGATGGACTTAAGCATGGCTACAGGCGAAAAGGTTTCCTCATAATCGATTCCTTCCTTTTGCGTATAACCCTTAGCTACCAGTCTAGCCTTAAAGGTTTCGACCTTTCCATCCACTCCTCTTTTCCTCTTGTAGATCCATTTACACCCTATGGGATTTACCCCTTCGGGAAGATCCACAAGCTTCCAGACCCAACTAGTCTCCATAGACTTCATCTCTATGTTCATGGCCTCTGTCCAGAGTCTTGAATCAACATTCTCCATAGCTTCTATGTAAGTATAAGGATCCCTATCATGTTCATCCCGTTCAGCCAAAAAGACCTCCCTATTGAACATATACCTCTCAGGTTAACGTCCGATCCTCCTACTACGCCGAAGCCCTTGAGGTTGTTGTTCAAGTTTGTTTGGTTTTTCTACATCGATCAGAATGGTTTCGTTCGAAACCACCGGAGTGAACGGATCACCCCTTAACTCCTCAAGCACCACTTTGCTTCGAGGTTTAAAGTCGTCCATGTAACTTTCCTTAAGAAAGTTGCATTAGTTGAAACCACGACTTTATTTTCCTTTGGGTTATAAAAATAACCCCCTTTAGTCCCTTTTGGATATCCTACAAACGCACAAACTTTTGAATGTGCTTCCAACTTATTCGGATCCTTAAACAGGACATGAGCCGGACATCCCCATATGCGAATATTGTTTAAGGATGTCTTCCGTCTTGTCCACAACTCGTGAGGAGTTTTAGGGACTGATTTTGAAGGCACATTGTTCAAAAGATAACATGCGGTTTGTAGTGCATATCCCCAAAAGGACAAAGGCAATGATGAATAACTCATCATAGACCTAACCATGTCCAACAAAGTCTTATTCCTTCTCTCCACCACGCTATTCTACTGTGGAGTGCCTAGAGCGTTCCAATGGGATAAAATCTCATTCTCTAATAAGTGTCCCAATAACTCATCAAAAAGGTATTCACCACCTCGATTGAATCAAAGTGTCTTTATGGGTCTACCCAAATGTTTTTCCACTTAAGCCTGAAACTCACTAAACTTATCATAAGTTTTGCTTTTATGGTGCATCAGGTACACATACCCATATCTTGAGTAATCGTCAATAAAAGTGATGAAATACTCATACCCTGCTCGTGCCTGGATGTTCATTGGTCTGCAAACATCACTATGCACAAGCTCTAGAACCTCTTCAGCCCTATTGGCCTTAGACCTGTATGGTCTTTTGGTCATTTTACCCTCCAAACAAGATTCACATTGAGGTATAGATTCCACCTTTAAGTGACTTAAAGGTCCATCCCTTACCAACCTTTGAATCCTATTCGGGTTAATATGGCCAAGGCGCAAATGCCAAAGATAAGTCTTATTAGAGTGAGAAGTTTTAAGTCTTTTTGAGTCATTATCATTTATCTCAGCATTAAGCAATAAGTCCATCTTAGGTTTGATAAAATATAGATTATTTTGCATCCATCCAGAACAGATAAAAGATTTGTTTTTACGAATCACCACTTTTTCATTAAAAAATACCACGTAGGAGTCTTTAAATAATGAAGATACAAAAATTAAATTCCTTTTAAATTTAGAAACATAAAAACAATCTCACAAAATTAAATTCCTATAATTATCAAAATAAAGATGGACATCTCCCATTGCTTCCGCTGAGACCAAGGATCCATCGCCCATCTGAAGCGTTAAGTCTTCACATAGCAGACTTCTCGTTTCTTTGAATCCCTGTAGAGAAACACAAACATGATTAGTTGCACCGGAATCTATGGGCCAGATGTCACTGGATTCCTCAACCAAACAAGTTTTTAAATATAAAAGATCACACCTACCTCCCTTGGAAAGGAAGTCCTTGCAATGTTTCTTTATATGCCCGACCTTACCACAGAAGAAGCATTTAAGCTTCTTTGGGTTCTTTTTGTTCTTCTTCTTGCTCTTGGTAGTAGCACGAATAGAAGACTTCCCATTCTTGGCCCGTTGCTTCTTTCCATTCCCAGAGTTAGGTTTGGAACCAGAAGCAGCTACCATGTTGGCCTCACCACCAGCAGGAGACTCCCTGATCAGCAGTTCAAACTCCTGTAACTGTTTCATCAGTTCTGTCAAGGTTATATCCCGTCTATTACTTTAATTAAAAGTAGCTTTAAACGGAATAAATTCGTTAGACAGATTCTCAAAGACCATAGTCATCTGAGTTTAGTATCGATGTCAGCTCCATTGGTTTAAGCCTCAGCGAGGTAACCCATGACCAACATCATGTGCTCCTTTACAGATGTCCCCGGTCTCTGTCTACAGTTTAAGAGTTTTTGAAGCGTCCCTTGCCGCTTTGTTATGGCCTAGCCTCCAAACATGTCCTTAAGATTATCCAAGATATGCTTCGCAGTCTCATAATCCTGATGTTGAGCCTGCAGCACGTTGTTCATGCTAGCCATAACATAGCAGCGGGCCTAATCATTAGCATCTTTCTAGCGTTCGTACGCTTGGAATTGCTCATTACTTGAGCCTCCCGTAGGCTTGGGAGGACACGGGGTTGTCAGTACATATTTTAGTTTCTCAAAGGATAGGACGATGTCTAGGTTCCGTTTCCAATCGTTATAATTCTCACCGGTTAATTGGTTTTTGTTAAGTATCAATGATAAAGCGTTTTTAGACATTTTCAATCTACAATAAAGAATCATATACCAAACATAAGCAAACATATATGATAATTCAGTAAGATAACACAATCATGTAAAATCATACAAATGTGTTTATGTGTCAAAACCTTGAAAATATCACAACCTTACAATGATAATTCCCACCTCAGAATTCAACAAGCTCCTAGGGGAGTCATGCCAAATTCAATCATGAACACGGATCCCCTCCTGATTAATATATGCCATCCAGGACCCGTATGATCCAGCATATACTAATAATCATTTCTTTGGCCATTAATTTTATTAATAGAGCTCCTAGAGGAGGTTAATAATAAATTAACGTGAGTGTATAACCACCGTTTCAATATTTTATCCATGATTTACAATCACCACCTAGGGGTGTGCAATCATAAATCATACTCAAATACCTTATCCTTTTAGATATCCAATCTGGTACATGATAGAAATCCCTTCCTAGGGGTCGAGACCACCATGTTCTTCCTATGGACCAATGATAGAGGCCTTAGGTCCTCTCTTCGAAAACCTTCTCCTACTAAATCTTTTGAAGTCAAGGTTTTATTTTAAAATTATGCATGAACAATTTTAATATGAGCGACACTCCTTATTCTATAAGACATGTTATCAATATACATGGTAAATCATATTATAATGCAGACAAGCAAAGCGACAAGCAAAATAATAATAACCGTAATATTATGGTTCCACCCTAGAGAATAGAAAACTAAGATTACAAGAGAATATTCGAGACATTTATCGATTCTTCATCCTTGAATCCTCAAGCTGTATCCTTCTTCATGTAATATCCATCTTCAAGTCTTCGACCCTGTATGAATCGAATACTTCATATTTCCGGTCATATCCAAATTTAATGTTTCTCAGAATCGTCCCAAAAATAAAATTAAAACTGCACCAAAAAAATTCACTTTTTCTGGACACTTGGTAGCTCTCGGTCAACAGGCCGATCTAGGTGATTGGCCTGCCGATCATGAAGGTTCGGCCTACCGGCAGAGCACCAAAATTTTTGCCCCACTGTCGGCCTGCCGGACCACACGTCCGGCCTGCCGATCTGTGACCTTCGGCCTGCCGAACTGTGAGGTCCGGCATGCCGACCGAGCAGTAATCACTTGTTTCAGCAAATACAACTTTAATGCAATTTATCAATTTTATTTTCAACAATTCAAAAACATAAAATTAAAGACTCAAGAAATACCTTGAGGCGCCATCATCAATCTTCTAGATCCATCTTCTTCGAATAATTATTTAATTACAAAATTCTTACAAATTAAAAATTTAAAAACAATTCCTAGACGGAGATGAAAATCCGCCATCTAATTACATGAAAAACCTAGATACACATTCTAACCTTTAAGGAACCATAACCGGTATTAATTAATTAATAAATAATTAAACAATGATTTAATCAACCATAATTAATTAATAAACATTCACCACATAATCCATGACAACATATATATTATATAGAAACCTAGAGTGCCATCTCTCTATAAAATTCAATTCAAGCATAGGAGAGATTAAGATCACAAAATTTATGCATATAACATGATCACAAACTTGTAAATTTATGTAAAAACCTCGTCTCTGATACCAATTGTTGGAAACAAAGTGCGCAACAAAATTTTAAAAATTTTTCATCAGAGTAATTTCTAAAACACAAGTTTGACATGTTATATGTATAAATTAGACAGATCTTACTAACCTCAGTGTGTCGAAGAACCTCCGCAACCTGTGTAGAGAAGTAATGTTCCAAAAGAGCCTCAACCAACTGGTCTTCTTTGCTATTCTCTATCCACAACCGGAGTGAGTGTGGGCTCACATATACAGCTCTTCCACCGGTGAATCTTCTTCCAACCAATAGAGAGAACCCAAAGCTAGTGTTTGTGATTTGTGAACAAAAGCTCTCAGGGAGTTTTCAGATGCTCACTAGAAGAGTATCACTCTTAATCTCTCAAATTGATCTGAGCAAATAAGGAGACTCACTCCCTTTTTATAGCTATTGGTCCTGGGGTCAATCCATATCAGATTAGGTCTCAAAAACTCGAAATAGAATCAAGTTTGGATCAATATCTGATGAGATCCGCATGAAAATGCGTAATCTTATCTCTCACTGACCGACAGGCCGAACAGTCGGATCGGTAGGCCAAACAGGCCCCATCGGTAGGCCAAACACGTCATCCGATAGGCCAAACTCCCGAGAAAAAATATCCGTGAATCTTTTATTTTCCACCCGAGATTCTAAAAGATAAAGTCTCAGTTTTGATTCAAATAACCCAATAGAGAAGTTATCTTATCAAAACAAACTTTATCAAGATAATCCCTAAGAAAATAAATCAATTCACAATAATTCTACAAGTTTATCTTGTTCTAATTTGTCCAAAATTAAAACAACCGATAAACAGACAAGAATTATTTGATCGCAATAATTCACAAGTTTATCTTGAACTAAATTCTTACAAAATTAATTCAACCGATAAACAGACATGAATTATTTGATTCTTACAAATTTTAAACCAATCTAATAAATCCGACATAAGTCACCAATTATTGAAAAAGCACGCCGTGTCGTTACAGGATTTTGTGAGCTAGCAAAGGGGACCAAAATGGACCTATAAAGTTCAAGCTCATGATAATTATGAAACCCAATATCCCAGATATACATTTCACAATTATCAACTCCAACGCTACTCCACTAAAAGCTTGGAGCTGCACTCTCGAACTTTATAGAATTACGAAGCTCGTGTAGCTAAGTCTCCATGACATATCATAGTGTATCGCATCCCCATATGATCATCCATAATCGGCTTAAGGACAAGTTCTGTCTTGCCTTCCCGATTATTTTTATCTTACGTTCCATAGTCTCACCATTAGAAAACTTGCCATCCAAAGATAGTACATCATTCGGTTACACCTATGTATCCAAATGGTTGAGTGCTCTAGTTTTCCAATTACAGGACAACGCATATAAGAGGATATCATTACTCCTAAAGAGGAGCTATGGATTCCATATCTATGAATAACAAGTCTACGCTATCAAGAGTCATGCCTCCAACGTACCGGTATGCATACCACTATTGAGATGTGGGTGTCACCCTTTGGCACATCAAAAGACACAAGTCAAGACAATGGGCCCATTATTCATCTCAGGATTAAGATACAATACAAATGACTGTCTAAAGTGAATCGATTTACCGAGACAGAATTATTAATCCAAATCAATTCACTTTATGTCCCGATCCAACACATCGTCACCTATGACAACGTGCCAATGTTTCTATTCACGGTGTCCAACTCCGATGGTCAAGACAAACCATCTCCCATAAGGGATATAGACAACATAACAATCTTTACATGAATAAAGCACCCAACTTTATTCCCTCGATTACGGATCATATGTTTTAGACCGTCACCTTAAGAATCTTATCTTCTGCATAATCAGTCCAACATATGCCCAATTCTTAAGATTTAGACTGACAGTCTCAGACTACTGTTTGCTTATCATACATTCAACAAATATGAACATAAAGAGGACAAGATTTGGTATATATAAATGAATAAATTCTTTATTGATAAAAATATCTCCAAAAACGTATTACATTTTTACTCCTTAGGGTATACATGTCTAACATCATCGTCCTTAGCCTTTTGTTAGTCTGGGTGCGAGTTTGCATCCTTCTGTGGCCGTCCATTGTCAATTTCCTAAAAGATTTAGGAGATTATGAATAATCCTCTAATTTATGAGATAGGTTTTCACTACTAGAGCATTAATCATTAAACATCTAAACCTCATTCTTATCTTTATACTTGCATCATAACATCTAACTTTAAAACATACTTACTTGGAGGACTTGGACTGACATGTGGCGATTTGAATTGTAAACGGAAAATTTTTCTTCAATACCAAATCCTATAAGCCCCCCTTATAGACATCACAGATGTCGTTACATACATTCCTTATATACTTTTAATTTACGATAAACCATTTGTACAAAAAAAAAACCTAATTGAAACTTTATTTGGGAAAACATACCCAGGATCCATGCATACATTTTTTTTACAACATCCAAAATCTTAATCCATCCTTAAAATAATAATAATTTACTTATTCATAAACATCCTTTAAATAGTTTACCAAAACCATCAAAAATTGAAATAATCCTTTCAAACGACCATGGAAAACTTACTTACAATTCGGCAGGCCGAAGTTGTCTAGCATACCGAAGATCAAACTTCGGCAGGCCATCCAAAGCTCTGACAAAATAAGATTTTCAGAGTTGATGAGATCGGCAGGCCAATATAAAGCAATCGGCAGGTCGATCCATCCATCGGCAGTCCGAACAATAATGTTCGGCAAGCTGACTGATTATAAAACTAACTTTTCAAATCAAAACTCCGTAATTTAAACACGGAAGATGAAATACTTAAAAAGGAATAAGATAAAATAATAAAAGATAGTTCATGGCTTCTTAAAAAAAACTTATCAAATAAACGTGTCCAAATAATAAAACATAATTTTAAATTATAAAATAAAAACTTCCTTCTTGGCGTTCTTCTGATTACAATTCATCTTGCTTAGCTCACATGCCTTTCCACGCACTTCGCCTAGTCCATGACCTTCTTACCCTTATCTGCAACATGATATAAACTTGAATAAGCTAAAGCTTAGTAAGTACATTATTATCTCACAACTTAAAACATTTTATGAACATCATCATCAACATAATAGTGCACCAAGCACAATTTCTTAAGGAACATATCTTTCATAACTTTATCCATGTTAAAACTTAATTTATTTTATCTTAACGGCCCAAGTGTTGCACTATAATCATCATTGTAGGCGCGCCGTCATGAGTGGAGAAGGGTAGCTAATCCTAAACCAAACATGACATCATATCATATCATATCATAACATTGGTGTGCAACACTTATTTAGGTGATACATATATATACAATTTTCATGCTTTGAAATTTGTCATCATCATACATGCATAACTTTTGAACATGAAAATCTTTCATAAGAATGTACTTACTTTTGGCTAACTTACTTAACTTAATATTGTTGGTGACGACGCTGCAGTCTCGATGTGCTCTTCTATATAATGTGTTCATGTCATACATTCATTAAAAGATACATAAAAATTAATATTTATTTTCATAGAATTAAATCATCCATTTCATAAGTCATCACTCATACATTCATCTCTTAGCAAGCATAATTTATAACACATTTTCATTATCCATAAATCATAAGAACAAACTACCAACTTAAACATTTTCTGACCTCCATGAATTCTAAATTCAACAACTCAACATTCTCATATAATTTAAGTACCACACTTGGCAGGAACCAAAATAATACATAAATATATTATTGTGATTTTTCATTTGTCATAAAAATTTCATTTGGTAATTTAAACCATGACACATAACTCACACTTCCAAAACTGTCAGCAATAATAATTCAGTCAACAACTCTAAACTCAAGTCCATATATTACATTTCCATACAATATAAAAATCTACAAAAATTTACACATATAATAGACATATAAAACTTTAGCATATCCAAAAATCACCTTTAAATAAATTCCTTACATTCCAAAACGTGTGTTTGAACTCAACAACAAAATAATCATAATCAATTCATGCAGCGAGTTATAAGCAATCATCATATTCCATAATTAAAATAAAAATATAATGACTGTAAAATTCATAATACAACTTATTAACATAAAGTTACAGAACCACTAAAATATTTTATCTTCAAATAAAATCATTTAGTCACACAAATCATCACAAAACCAGGAGTTTAATAATTTACCGATAAAATAGTCTATAAACCTAGCTTCAATAAAAATTTCATATTACATAAAATATATTTCATATTATCATGAGACTTTTCAATTCATACACTAACCTATAGATAAACATATTTTCCCAATTTCATGCAAAATAACATTCATTTGCGTTATGAACAAAACTCATATTTTCGTGCAACATATTTAATCAGCATTAATTTACTGTGAGTGGCAGAGAGAAGAAAATTCATAACTTATCATAGAAATACCGAAATAACGTGAAACTTGGAGGAACTTTATATAACATATATATGAACATCATATTAAAATTTCAGAACAAAATAAAATACCTAGACAAAGTTATGGCAGTCGGATTGAGGAGGAGAAATACTTTTCAGAAATACCAAAAAATGAGTTCTTACCTTAAAAAATAAATAAATTCTTCTCCACTTTCTTCAAATTCGACCAAAGAAAACTCAATATTTCTCAAATATTTGCAAGAGAATTGAGGAAGATAATGAGAAAGAAAACGTGAAAGAGAGAGAGGAGAGAGACATAAAATGTTTAAGAGAAAAAAAAGAGAGAGAAATATAACGTAAATGAGCATAACGTAAAAGGAGTCAAAACTCTCTATTAAGTCAAAAATTTTCTGACTAAAATTGAGGCTATTCATGTGTAAATGGAGAGGAAATTGGGGAAAGTCAAATCATTTAGAAAAACTTACCATACTTCACCAATTTTAAAATGGGAAACCATATCAATTAACTCAAATCAATGCAAAGTCAATGGTTTCTTTACCAAATTTAAAGCAATCAATCAAAAAATAAACCAATCAATTACAAATCATCATCCAATCATAACCAATCATCATAATTATCTCAATCACAAAATTTGGAGAGATTGTTGCTGATTGTTCGTCAGCCTTCTTCGGCCTGCCGATTCATCACTTCGGCCTGTCGATTCCATAAAGTTCGGCCTGCCGATGCTTGAGGGACAATTTGGCCTGCCAAACTGTCCTTACATACTACACTACATCATAACATTTAAATCATTAATGAATCATAAATAAATATACAATGTAAATAACATGAACACTTAAGCACATCAATTCTATGTGATCGTCACCTGTCATAACCCTCAGAGTAATTGGTTAGTGACAATAATATCATGAATCATTTAGGAATAAAATGCTTAACATCATCACTAATATTACATTATCCGTTACATAAAATAGGCGGGTGTTACACGGAGTGAGTGTGGGCTCACACATCCAGCTCTTCCACTAGGTGACTCTCCTTCCAACCAATTGAGAGAACCTAAAGCAAGTGTTCGTGATTTGTGGACAAAAGCTCTTAGGGAGTTTTAAGATTCTCACTAGTAGAGTATCACTCTTAATCTCTCAACTGATCTAAATAACTCTTAAGACTTATTCCCTATTTAGAGAGGTTGGGTCTAAGGTCAGTCCTTATCAGATTAGGTTTCAAAAACTCGAAACAGAATCAAGTTCAGATCAATATCTGATAAGATCTATGTAAAAACATGTAATCTTATCCTTCACTCATCGGCAGGACAAACAGCATACTCGGCAGGCCGAACACGTCCATCGGCACACCGAACTCAAACATCGGTAGGCTGAACTGTCGAAAAAATATCTCTACGAATCTTTTATTTTCCACCCGAGATTCTATAGGATAAAGTCTCAGTTTTAATTCAAATAACCCAACAAAGAAGTTATTTGATCAAACAACTTTATCCAGATAATCTTTAGGAAAATAAATGAATTTCTAATAATTCTACAAGTTTATCTTGATCTAATTTATCTAAAATTAAATCAATCGATAAACAGACAAGAATTATCCAATCCCAATAATTCAACAAGTTTATCTTGAATTAATTTTATCACAGAATTAATTCAACCGATAAACAGACATGAATTATTTGATTCTTTCAAATTTTAACCAATCTAATAAATCTGACATAAGTCACCAATTATTAGAAAAGCACGCCGTATCGTTACAGGATGTTGTGAGCTAGCAAAGGGGACCAAATGGACCTATATAGTTCAAGCTTTCTATAATTATTAAACCCAATATGCCATATATACATTTCATAATTATCAACTCCAACATTACTCCACTAAAAGCTTGGAGCTGCAGTCTCGAACTGCATAGAATTACGAAGCCCGAATAGCTAAGTCTCCATGACATATCATAGTGTATTGTATCCCTATAGGATTATCCATAATCGGCTTAAGGACAAGTTCTATCTTACCTTCCCGATTACTTTTATCTTACGTTCCATTATCTCACCATCGAAAAACTTACCATCCAAGGATGGTATACCATTCGGTTACACCTATGTATCCAAATAGTTTAGCGCTCCAGTTTTCCAATTATAGGATAACGCATATAAGAGGATATCACTACTCCTAAAGAGGAGCTACGGATTCCATATCTATAAATAACAAGTCTACGTTATCAAGAGCCATGCCTCTAACGTACCAGCATGCATACCACTATTAAGATATGGGTGTCACCCTTTGGCACATCAAAAGACACAAGTCAAGACAACGGACCTACTATTCATTCAAGATTAAGTTACAACATAAATGATTGTCTAAAATGAATCGATTTGTCGAGATAGAATTATTAATCAAAATCAATTCACTTTATGTCCCGATCCAACATATCGTCACCTATGACAACGTACTAATGTTTCTATTCATGGAGTCCACCTCGATGGTCAAGACAAACTATCTCCCAATAGGGATATAGACAACATAACAATCTTTACATGCATAAAGCGCCCAACTTTATTTCCTCGATTGCGGATCTTATGATTTAGAACATCACCTTAAGAATCGTGTCTTCCGCATAATCTATCCATCATATGCCCAATTCTTAAAGGTTTAGATTGAGAGTCTCAAACTATTATTTGCTTAATATATATTCAACAAATATGAACGTAAAAAGGACAAGATTTGGTATATGAATAATGAACAAATTCTTTATTGATAAAAATGTCTCCAAAAACTTATTACATTTTTACTCCTTGGGGTATACATGTCCAACAATCTCCCACTTGCACTAAGTAAGTAAATATGACAAATCTCGCATCCCCATAGCTTCCACATGCCTCTCGAAGACTCTCCCAGTAAGTGTCTTCATGAATAGATTAGCTAAATTGTCCTCTAACACGATCTTGCACACCATGACATGCCCGCCCTCAACGAAGTCCTTTATGACATGATACTTCTGATCAATATGCTTACTCTTCTTGTGAAATCTTGGTTCCTTAGCATTGGCTATAGCCGCACTGTTATCACAGTACAGTGATACCACCTTATCCATACTAGGAACTACCTCAAGATCCCCAAGAAACTTGCAGAGCCACACTGCTTCTTTCAAAGCATCACTAGGTACCAAATACTCGGCCTCCATCGTTGAATCCGAAGTGCAATCTTGCTTCACACTTCTCCAACTTATGGCACCGCCGCTTACAGTAAACACAAAACCCAAAGTCCATTTCCTAGAATCCAAACAGGATTGAAGATCCGAGTCAATATATCCTAGAGGAGTCAAGTCCTCACCTGAATATACAAGCATATACCCTCGAGTCCTTCTCAGTTACTTGAAAATATGCTTAACCACAACCCAGTGGTTTGGACCTAGATCTGCCTAAAATTGACTTATAATCCCGACCGTATAACTAATATCCAGTCGTGTGCAAAGCATGACATACATGAGACTACCCACTGCCGCAGGATAAGGCACCTTCTTCATGTATTCTCTTTCTTCATAAGACTTTGGAGAGTCTTTCCCAGAAAGAATAATACCAGACCTAGATGGTTGCCAACCTTTCTTGAAATCCTCCATTGTAAACCTTCTGAGAATTTTATCAATGTAGCCAGCCTAGAATAAAGCTATCATTTTGTTCTTCCTATTCCGAAAGATCTAGATATCGAGAACAAAATTAGCCTCACCCAAGTCCTTCATGTCAAACTGCTTGGTCAACCATAATTTGATCGATGATAATGCCCCAATGTCATTGCCAATGAGTAGAATGTCATCTACATAGAGCAGTAGAAAAACCACCTTTCCATCCTCAATGTGTTTATAAACACATGGCTCATCCACATTTTGTGAAAACCCATAAGTCTTGATCACCTAATCAAATCTTATGTTCCAAGAACGAGAAACTTGCTTAAGTCCATAAATTGACTTTAGCAGCTTACAAACCTTACCCTCTTGACTCGTGACCTTGAACCTATCTGGTTGTTCCATATAAATGGACTCATCAAGATAGCCATTCAGAAAAGCCGTCTTGACATCCATCTGCCAACTCTCATAGTCAAGAGTGGCAGCTATGGACAAGAGAATTCGGATGGACTGAAGCACGGCTATAGGCGAAAAGGTTTCCTCATAATCAATTCCTTCCTTTTATGTATAACCCTTAGCTACCAGTCTAGCCTTAAAGGTTTCGACCTTTCCATCCACTCCTCTTTTCCTCTTGTAGATCCACTTACACCCTACGAGTTTTGCCTCTTCGGTAAGATCCACAAGCTCCCAGACCTGATTAGTCTCCATAGACTTCATCTCTATGTTCAAGGCCTCTATCCAGAGTTTTGAATCAACATCCTCCATAGCATCTACGTAAATATAAGGATCTCCGTCATGTTCATCCAGTTCAGCCAAGAAGACCTCTCCATTAAGCATATACCTCTCAGGTTGACGCTCGATCCTCCCACTACGCAATAGCCCCTCAGGTTGTTGTTTAGGTTTATTTGGTTTTTCTACACTAATTAGAACGATTTCATTCAGAACCTTCGAAGTGATCGGCTCACTCCTTAACTCCTCAAGCACCACTTTGCTTCGAGGTTTAAAGTCGTCCATGTAAATCTCCTCAAGGAAAGTTGCATTAGTTGAAACCACGACTTTATTTTCCTTTGGGTTATAGAAATAACCCCCTTTAGTCCCTTTTGGATATCCTACAAACACACAAACTTTCAAACGTGCTTCCAACTTATTTGGATCCTTAAACAGGACATGAGCCAGACATCCCCATACACGAATATGGTTTAAGGATGTCTTCCTGCCCATCCACAACTCGTGAGGAGTTTTAGGGACCGATTTTGAAGGCACATTGTTCAAAAGATAACATGCGGTTTGTAGTGCATATCTCCAAAAGGATAAAGGCAATGATGAATAACTCATCATAGACCTAATCATGTCCAATAAAGTCCTATTTCTTCTCTCTGCTACACCATTCTGCTGCGGAGTGCCTGGCGCAGTCAATGGGATAAAATCTCATTCTCTAATAAGTGTCCCAAGAACTCATCAAAAAGGTATTCTCCACCTCAATCGGATCGAAAAGCCTTTATGGGTCTACCCAATTGCTTTTCCACCTCAGCCCGAAACTCCCTAAACTTGTCAAAAGTTTCGCTTTTGTGGTGCATCAGGTACACATACCCATACCTTGAGTAATCGTCAATAAAAGTGACAAAGTACTCAAACCCTTCTCGTGCCTGGATGTTCATTGGTCCGTAAACATCACTATGCACAAGTTCTAGAAACCCTTCGGCTCTATTGCCCTTAGACCCGAATGGTCTTTTGGTCATTTTACCCTCTAAACAAGATTCACATTGAGGTATAGATTCCACCTTTAAGTAACTTAAAGGTTCATCCCTTACCAACCTTTGAATCCTATTTAGGTTAATATGACCAAGGCACAAATGCCAAAGATAAGTCTTATTAGAGTGAGAAGTTTTAAGTTTTTTAGAGTTATTATCATTCATCTCAGCATTAAGCAATAAGTCCATCTTAGGTTTGATAAAATATAGATTATTTTGCATCCATCCAGAACAGATAAAAGATTTGTTTTTACGAATCACCACTTTATCATTAAAAGAAACCAAATAGGAGTCTTTAAATAAACAAGCTACAGAAATTAAATTCCTTTTAAATTTAGGAACATAAAAACAATCTTGCAAAAATAAATTCCTATAATTATCAAAATAAAGATGGACGTCTCTCACTGCTTTCGCTGAGACCAAGGATCCATCGCCCATCCGAAGCGTGAAGTCTTCATGCAGCAGACTTCTCGTTTCTTTGAACCCCTATAGAGAAACACAAACATGATTAGTTGTACCAGAATCTATGACCCAAATGTCATTGGATTCCTCAACCAAACAAGTTTCTAAATACAGAAGATCACACCTACCTTCTTTAGAAAGGAAGTCCTTGCAATGCTTCTTTATGTGCCTGACCTTCCCACAGAAGAAGCACTTAAGTTTCTTTGGGTTCTTCTTCTTCTTCTTCTTGCTCTTGGTGCTAGCAGGAATAGAAGACTTCCTGTTCTTGGCCCGTTGCTTCTTTCCATTCCCAGAGTTAGGATTGGAACTAGAAGCAGCTACCATGTTGGCCTCTCCACCCGCAGGAGACTCCCTGATCTACAGTTTGAACTCCTGTAACTGTTTCATTAATTTCATCAAGGTCATATCCCGTCTATTGCTTAAATTAAAAGTAGCTATAAATGAAATAAATTGCTTAGACAGAGTCTCAAGGACCATAGTCATCTGAGTTTCAGCATCGATGTTGGCTCCATTGGTTTGTGCCTCAGCGAGGTAACCCATGACCAACATCATGTGCTCCTTTACAGATGTCCCAGCCCTTGCTTACAGTTAAGAAGTTTTCAAAGCGCCCCTTGTCGCTTTATTATGGCCTAGCCTCCAAACATTTCCTCAAGATTATCCAAGATCTGCTTCGTAGTCTCATAATCCTGATGTTGAGCCTGCAGCACGTTATTCATGCTAGTCATAACATAGCAGCGGGCCTGATCATTAGCATCTTTCCAGCGATCATACGCTTGGAATTGCTTATTAGTTAAGTCTCCCATAGGCTTGGGAGGACAAAGGGTTGTTAGCACATATTTTAGTTTCTCAAAGGAGAGGACGATATCCAAGTTTCATTTCCAATCATTATAATTCTTTCCAGTTAATAGGTTTTTATCAAGTATAGAAGATAAAATGTTTTTAAACATTTCTAATCTACAATAAAGAATCATATACCAAACATAAGCAAACATATAATAACAATTTAGTAAGATAAGACAATCATATAAAAACATACAAATGTGTTTATGTGTCAAAACCTTGAAAATATCACAACCTTACAACGATAATTCCCAACTCAGAATTCAACAAGCTCCTAGGGGAGTTATTCCAAATTCAATCAGGAACACGGATCCCCTCCTGAATAATATATGACATCTAGGACCCATATGATCCAGCATATATTAATAATCGTTTCTTTGGCCATTAATTGTTAATAAAATTAATGTGAGTGTATAACCATCGTTTCAATATTTTATCCATAATTTACAATCACCACCTAGAGGTATACAACCATAAATCATGCTAAAATACCTTATTCTCTCAGAGATTCAATCTTGTATATGATAGAAATCCCTTCCTAGGGGTTGGGACCACCATGTTATGCCTATGGACCAACGACGGAGGCCTTAGGTTCTCTTCTTCGAAAACCTTCTCCCACTCAATCTTTTGAAATCAAGGTTTTATTTTAAGAGACATACATGAACAATTTTAATATGAGCGGCACCCCCTATTCTATATGACATGTTATCAATATACATGGCAAATCATATTATAATGCAGATAAGCAAAGCTACAACCAAAATAATAATAACTGTAATATTATGGCTCTATCCTAATGAATAGAAACTAAGATTATAAGAGAATAATCAAGATATATTATCGATTCTTCATCCTTAAATCCTCAAGTTGTATCCTTCTTCATGTAATGCCATCTTCAAGTCTTCAATCCCGTATGAATTGAATACTTCATATTTTCAGTCATATTCAAATTTAATGTTTCTTAGAATTGTCCCAAAAACAAAATTAAAATTGCATTAGAAACTACACCTTTTATGGAAAAATTTTCAGCTCTCAGTCGGCAGGCCGATCTGGGTGATCGGCTTGCCGATCATGCTCCATCGGCCTGCTGATCAGGAAGATCGGCTTGTCGACTCATAAAAGTTTGGCCTGTCACCAGAGCCACCTGATTTCTGCCGTGCTATCGACCTTCCAAACCTCACATTTGGCCTGCCGATCTGCGACCATCGACCTGCCGAACTGGTGGGTTTGGCATGCCGACCGAGCAAAAATCCCCATTCTAGAAAATACAATTTTAAAGCTATTTATCAATTTTATCTTCAACAATTCAAAAACATAAAATTGGAGACTCAGGAAATACCTTAGACCGCCATCATCAATCTTCTAGGTCCGTCTTCTCCGAATAATTATTTAATTACAAAATTCTTACAAATTTAAAATTAAATAACAATTCCTAGACGGAGATGATTGTCTGCCATCTAATTACATGAAAAACCTAGATACACCTTCTAACCTCTAAGGAACCATAACCGGCATAAATTAATTAATTAATAAATAATTAAATGACAATTTAATCAACCATAATTAATTATAAACATTCACCATATAATCCATGACAACATATAAAATATATAGAAACCTAGAGTGCCAACTCTCTATAAAATTAAATTCAAGCATAGGAGAGATTAAGATCACAAAATCCATACATATAACATGATCACAAACTCGTAAATTTATGTAAAAACCATGGCTCTGATACTAATTGTTGGAAAATAATATGCAGCAAAATTTTAAAAATTTTTCATCAAAGTATTTTTCAAAACACAAGTTTGACATGATACATGCATAAATTAAATAAATCTTACTAACCTTTGAATGCCGAAGAACTCCCACAACACATGAAGAGAAGTAATATTCCAGAAGAGCCTCAATCAACTGGTCTTCTTTGCTATTCTCTATCCACGATTGGAGTGAGTGTGGGCTCACACGTATAGCTCTTCCACTAGGTGACTCTCCTTCCAACCAATTGAGAGAACCCAAAGCAAGTGTTCATGATTTGTGAACAAAAGCTCTCAGGGAGTTTTAAGATTCTTACTAGTAGAGTATCACTCTTAATCTCTCAGCTGATCTGAATAATTCTTAAGACTTATTCCCTATTTATAAAGGTTGGGTCTAGGGTCAGTCCTTATCAGATTAGGTCTCAAAAACTCGAAACAGAATCAAGTTTGGATCAATATCTCATAAGATCCGTGTAAAAACACGTAATCTTATCCTTCGCTTATCGGTAGGCCAAACTGCATACTCGATAGGCCGAACTACCGAAAGAATATCTCCACAAATATTTTATTTTCCATCGAAGATTCTATAAGATAAAGTCTCAGTATTAATTCAAATAACCCAATAGAGAAGTTATCTGATCAAAACAACTTTATCTAGATAATCTCTAGGAAAATAAATGAATTCCTAATAATTCTACAAGTTTATCTTGATCTAATTTATCCAAAATTAAATCAACTGATTAACAAATAAGAATTATCCGATCACAATAATTCAACAAGTTTATCTTGAATTAATTTTATCACAAACTTAATTCAACCGATAAACAGATATGAATTATCTGATTCTTTTAAATTTTAACCAATCTGATAAATCTGACATAAGTCACCAATTATTAGAAAAGCACACCGATCGTTATAGGATGTTGTGAGCTAGCAAAGGGGACCAAATGGACCTATATAGTTCAAGCTCTCGATAATTATGAAACCCAATAACCCATATATACATTTCATAATTATCAACTCCAACGCTACTTCACTAAAAGCTTGGAGCTGCACTCTCGAACTACATAGAATTACGAAGCCCAAATAGCTAAGTCTCCATGACATATCATAGTGTATTGTATCCCTATAGGATTATCCATAATCGGCTTAAGGACAAGTTCTGTCTTACCTTCCCGATTATTTTATCTTACGTTCCATTATCTCACCATCAGAAAACTTACCATCCAAGGACAGTATACCATTCGGTTACACCTATGTATCCAAATGGTTGAGCGCTCCAGTTTTTCAATTATAGGATAACGCATATAAGAGGATATCACTACTCCTAAAGAGGAACTATGAATTCCATATCTATGAATAACAAGTCTACGCTATCAAGAGTCATGCCTCCAACGTACCGGCATGCATACCACTATTGAGATGTGGGTGTCACCCTTTGGTATATCAAAAGACACAAGTCAAGACAACGGGCCCACTATTCATCTCAGGATTAAAATACAACATAAATGATTGTCTAAAGTGAATTGATTTGCCGAGACAGAATTATTAATCCAAATCAATTCATTTTATGTCCCGATCCAACACATCGTCACCTATAACAACGTACCAATATTTCTATTCACGGAGTCCACCTTGATGGTCAAGACAAACCATCTTCCAATAGAGATATAGACAACAGAACAATCTTTACATGAATAAAGTGCCCAACTTTATTTCCTCGATTGCAGATCTTATGATTTAGACCATCACCTTAAGAATCATATCTTCCGCATAATTTTTCCATCATATGCCCAATTCTTAAAGGTTTAGATTGAGAGTCTCAGACTATTGTTTGCTTAACATACATTCAACAAATATGAACGTAAAGAGGACAAGATTTGGTATATAAATAATGAATAAATTCTTTATTGATAAAAATGTCTCCAAAACCTTATTACATTTTTACTCCCTAGGGCATACATGTCCAACATAATGGAGATTGAATTTCTAGAAAAAGAGTATATGTTTAAGGCATGTATAAAACACTTTCCATTAAGTTTTTATCTGCTTTCACTTCTCAAAGTTTGCTAACGAGTTTTTATGGCAAATCACCCTCAAGATATAACAAACACTCGAACATAATATTTAACAATAATATTGTGTTCCAAAACAAGAAATGAAACCTATAAATTTTTTAGAAAGATAATAAATGACAGGGGTATTATTTCATCAACTGAAACAATTATTACAACCGTGCACGTGTAGAAGTACCTTTACATTGTAAAGGTAACTCTTTGCATAATGTCATATCTATCACAATAGATATGTTTGTTGCTAATAGATATTTAGATTTGTATGAAAATATACAACCAATGAATACTTTAGTTCGAAACATCTTAAGTCATACAATCTTTAAATCATCATTTTTTTGGGCTAGCGTTGCAATGCCGTGATATTTCAACACAGAAAAATGTTGTTTCTTGGATAGGCGCTATGATGTTAGCACTGAAATTCCTCAGTGCTGAGGACCTGAGTCCTGTGTCTCAAGAGTGCTCTTTGCACTTTTCCAGTACCGCGAAGCTCCAGCCTGATTTCAAACACATTAAAAAGGTGCATTTTTATACAAACTTGTGTGATCTTTGATCTCAAACATTTAAGACATACATATTACAATATTTCTAACATAATCATATCAAGTATCAAGTATGACCATATGCATAATGTTTGAAAATATGAAATTGAAAAGTTTGTAAGTAAAACTTCACATGTGCACAACTCAGGCTACAAAATCCTAAACAAGGCAGTTTCAAGTGCTACACATCATTTTTAACATATTCTAAGAGGCATTAGGAACGGTTTTGGTACAGCCAGCATATATAAAAAAAGTAGGGGTTTAGGTTTTGTCTTACCAATTTACTATAAATTATAGTTTCATCGACCATTATGAAAATATTCATAAAATACTCTACACACCTCCGAATATTACAAAATTAGTGCCTGAATGAAGTTAAGACCTAGAGCTTTCCAAGATTATCATATGCTTAATTTTCAGTTTACTAAGATCACAAAAAATGGATTTGAATTTGGCTATCTAATCAAGTATTTCTGCAGAATTTCTAAAATTTTTATCTAATTTTAAGATCATATAACATAGGATATTGGTGTCCATTAATGTGATTTTTATGGCTACGTGAAGTTTAGAACGTATATTTTATGGTTCTAAAAAGATCCAATACTAAAACCTCACAAGGAAATGAAGTTTTTGGTTTCTACATAGGTAGCTCCTATGTTTGAATATAGACATTAGAATTTAACTACTTAACATAGGAAAACAATTTTAACAACTATATCTCTTCCAAAACAAGTTCTAAACATTCTTATAAGATGGGTTAAGAGAATACAAGTCTTGAATCATAAAATACATGCTAACTCTATGAATAGGATGAGAAGACCTAACAACTTTACTATAGACCTCAAGGAGACATTTGACAAATCACATATTAAAAATGACCATCATATGACCAAAGGTTTAGAAAGTAAAACTGTCACCATTTATCAATTCACAAGGTTCACATAAGACAATGATATAATCATATCAATAATGTAGATTGAAATGGCTAACATAAGTCATAAGTCAAACATACATAAATAGTTTACTCCAGAACTAAATGACTACATCAAAATCACCATTGAAAACCAAGTAATTATGCCCAACATTCAAAAATATAAAACTAGAACTACAAGGTTCCCTTTCCAATAAATTAAAAGCCTATATCAACATTCATAATGAGTGTTCCCTGATAAAACCAATAGTTAAGGAATGCTGGTTCAACCAGATTCTTACACCTTAAGTTATTTAAAAAACTACTAGGATTCATAGTTAGACTTTTCAATGAACATCAATAATGCATAGTTTTTTTCTCTAATTTCTGGTGTTTATAACCCAATATCTTTCATTTAAAAATCTTAAGTTCCATCATATACCCAAGAAAGATAGTCTAAGCAAATTAATAATAATAAACATCAAACTAAAACTTTCGATCTCTTTTAAACTCATACTTGCTACTAACCTATGATTTTCAACAACCTAATTTTCTATTAGTAAAAAAAATGGAACTAAACATCATCAAACTAAGAAAATATAATTTTAACTACAAATATAGTTGAATATCACAATAAGCTCTACAAGTGGGCATCCAAAGTAATCAAAACCAACAATGTCCTCAAGTTTTAAAAACTCACTTCAAGTTTCTAGTCCATAGTTCCATAATGAAGATTATATATATATATATATATATATATATATATATATATAAATACAAACGAAGTCCATAAGTACATTCTTCTTAAAATTTCATAATAATAAACAAATTAATAATCACCAAAACTAAATCAATTCTTAGAGTCAACATACATATAACCTTACATATCAAAAAATGAGGTTTTTAAATAGAAACCATAAACGTTATAACGCTTGACATTGAAATTAAGATTAAAAGACATTGTGATAAAGAACTCCAAATTTAAAGAAAGAAAAGTAAACTCTACCTCAAACTTTGAAATCCGCAAGTCAAATCTTTAACGCAATAGCTAACGACGAGGAAAAACATCAAAATAAGAAGATAGAACTTAGATTTTAATACATACATAAAATTTTACAAACTTTGAGAAAACCTTATTTTAGGAATTAAAGGTCATGAACAACTATTTTTTAAAAAATCAATGGAGTGCTTACATGATAGGAGATGTTTATAGCATTTTGAGCAATGGCGGCTCACGACGGCGATGGCAACGGAGCTCTAGTGAGTCATAGTTGATGATAAATTTATCAGCAAATGGGTCTTTTTTTGTTCTCTTCTTCATTTTGAGTGTTTTGCAAAAAAGAATCATCTCATTTGGACTTAGAATGAGCAAGTTATAGTGTTTTTAAAGTTTCAAAAAACTATAGGAGAAAGAGGGAGAGAAAGAATCAGTAGAAGGAGACAAATAAGAAGTTTGTTGGTTGAAATGGGAGAAAGAAGTGAAAAAGAGAGAAAGAAAAAGAAAAGAAAAGAAAAGAAAAAAGGAAAGGAAAAGGAAAATAATTGGGTTGGGCCACTTATATAAAATATGAGACCACTAAGCTAGGCCCAACATAAGTGATGTAGTTTATGTTAGTTTTAAATTTAGAAAAAGATATCTATTATACAAACACTTAATACTGAATAAAGAACTAACATGCTAGTTTTAAACAAATTATTTTTCTACGAGAAAAATTCACACTGAAGAAATATTGTAACTAAAAGTTAATTGCAAAAGTTCATTTAATTAACAATAACAACTAGATTAAATTAATTTATCTTAATTGATTTAAATGGTGTTATAGAAGTAAATTTGTAAGTAGCAGTGAGAATAGTGATTAGTCTTCGTAGGAACAATGCTTTACTCATCATTCTATCACTTGTATGAGACATATACTTATGTGCAAAAAATTAACAACACTCGTCATCATAAATCTTTGGACATCGTTGGAGTCCATAGTCGTCTGTTTCCTCAAATTATTACCAGGGTTTTTTCCTCAAATTATTACCAGGGTTTTGTAGGTCACTAGATTCTGATCAGGGTGGAGTGGGGCGATGTTCGAAAACACCAGTGGAAGAGACAAAAAATTTAAGATCCATTGTAGAAAAATAAAAAATATATAAGGGTAAATTTGGAAAATAATAAATAAATAATTTAATAATTTTTAAATTATGCTATTTGTTTCTACTATTTTAAATTACGCTATTTATTTTTATTAGGTTTGGAAAATATAATATTTCATATAATTTCTCAATTTGGTTTGCAAGTTTGAACAAAAATTCAAATTTTTGCAAGAAAAAATAGTATAGCAAAAGATTTACATTGTGATTTGAATAGTGAAATAAACAAGCCACTAGCATTGGATCATCGGTTCAAATAGCTAGTTTAAACTCAAAAAATACTATAGCAATTGTAGACTTCGGATCTACAATTAAATTAAATTAAATTTAAAACATGTCTTGTAAATTAATTAAAAACTATTGGGCCCTTAAACAACAGTTATTAGGTCCTAACAAACTCCACAAACAGGATTAGATTATTGTTTATGGCAAAATCAAGTAAAAAAAAGTAAATTGGAATATGGGTTCTATGAAAATAAGGATACCACATGCAAGATTTAGAGTGTTCTACTTTTTTAATAGAGCTACGTCTACTATTTTTCTCTATTATATAGTAAATTCAATACAAATATAGGAATTTTGAGTGATTGTAAATAACACAATGTGAATAAGAAGGAATTTTTTTAAAGAATATTTGCAGCAGTATTTCGAGTTTATAAAAGTGAGACTAGATGTCCCCAAATAGTGCCTTCATCCTCTATTTATAAAGGCCTTCTCTGGGATCATGGACTTCAACTGGTATAGGAGTGGGTTTTAGTAATGCTTCTAGTAGTGGGACACATGTCAACTCCTCATTAGGCGTGAGTTTCGAGCCATACTCCCATGCTTTGCTGCGTGAGTTGGTGGATCTTCCCCCATAACTATCGAGCCGAGACCTATTTCATCGACCCGATCAAGTAAGAAGTTAAATATTTCTCTTAATTGCTAACCATTTCTTACTGTTCTCGCGTCAAACTGAACAAACAAAATATGACCATCAAACCTGATTACTTCAAATAACCTATATCTAGTATAACGAACCTTTCTAACCTACACCCTTATAACTCCCATCTAATGCTTTTGATAAATTGGACTTGTGTGTGACACATAGCAAGCTTACCCTATTGGGCTTTTTTTATCTGATTTAGGCCTGACCAAATCATAGCCTAACAAGTAACCCCCCACTTCTAAGTCGATAAGATTGATAATAGAAGTATAATCAAACTCATCGATTAAATAGTCCTTTAACTTCGTCAATTATTACTTCTTTTGCATGAAGTTCACCTTTTAGACAACCATCATGACACTACCTTGAGAATGCGTAAGTGTTAGTTATGCTTTTACACGTGTCACTATTTTATTGGATCATTAGACAGTATTCCTGTGGATATGACATCATCTATAGATTGATGAGATGAGGCCTCGATTTGAGCAGGGATTCAAAAGAAGCCTAACCTAGATCATTAGATCATTTCCCAAACTTTGAATCCTAGCTGTTTAAACAAAATTTTAGACAATATAAAATCCTCTTCCTCCTCTTTCCTTTCATTTTCCCTTGGATTTCAAAGTTCTTTAAGTTTCCTCTCAAGTTCTACCGAGTTCTCTACTATTTTCCAAGCAAGATTCCTCCCCGTTCTTCCTTTTTCTTGTGATTTCAATTCCATAGTTCCATTCCAAGCATTTTGATACCATTTTGCCCCATTTTTTAGAGAAAATTCATAGTTTCAAGAGTGTTTGGTGGTTTGAAGTTAGGAACTTACATGAAGTCATTCAGAGTTCTTTAAATCTTTGACCTCTTAAACCTTTTAATCTTTCTAACCCTAGATCACCTTTAAAATTCATGTTTGTTACAAATATGTCGAAGAAACCCATAGATGTCAGTTTGTCAACTTCGACATTGAGCGAAGGTGGAGGTGGGTGGAATAGCAATGATGATTAGGAGATCGAAAAAGCGATACACCACCAATACAAGCTTGAATGGAACTATCGAATCGGTGGTACAGGTAGTAATAGGGAAGACGAGAACACAACAAACAAAGCAAATACAGCTAAAAAGGAGAGAAATAGGCCTACGAGTTCATCAAGTTAAGTTGAACACATTGAACCAACTTTTACATGCAGGTCAACGACTAAAGAGGTCCCTAACTTCAAGAAAAACCTCAAATCAATCCTTATGAATAATAAATTATCAATGATCCGAGTGGTGTATGGAATCCTAGCATTAGTGAAAATCTGACTTCGCTACCCAAATGAATGAGCAGATACACAAAACGATTGGTGGATCTGTATGTACATGAAGTTCTTCAAACTCGGTCTTAGGCTTTCATTTCCTGAATTTGTGCTTGATATACTTGCCTACTTTTAGAATTCTGTGACTCAGTCATGTCAAACAGGACACGACTACTCCTAGCACTTATCATCCTCATGGAAGAAGCGAATACTGAGTTTTCAATCATCGATTTATTAACCGGCTTCTTTATAAAGCAAAACGATAAGGACATGGGCTGATTTTACTTTGTTTATCAGAATACAAAGCAAATCGTTGCCTACTTTATCAACACGGACAAACAATAGGAGGAGAAATACTTCTTCATGTCAATAAATAAAGACTCCATCGAATTGTTTGATTAAATCAATTTTTCATTTAAGTTTAGGCACATTAGTGAGTCGAACACTTACTTTTTGTTTGACATAGTTGTCTCAACTACTCCTTACATATCTTGTGTTTTTTGCTAATTATGACTTGAATCATCCACCACCAGCTAATGAAAGATTCAAAGAGAGATTTGATAAGATCACATCGATCAAAGACAAAATGTGGGCTGCGATTTCTTGACCAAATAGATTGAGGGCTTTATCAATTTGGAGATGCATTAGAGAAATCCCATTAGGCATACCTAACCAAGTCCCTAAATATGTTAATTGGACCTTAATTATCCGCAGTGCATTTTAGCGATTACACGGTCCAGCAAAATATATTACTCTGTTGTCTTATGAGGATGATTTATTTATAGAGCTCATGCCTAGCAATATGAAGATTCTTAACCTACCTTTTGCGAATGAGTTTACTGCTTAGAAATTGGCAAAGAAGAAGGCCATAAAGGAAAAAAAGAAGAAAGCAAGCAAAACAAACAAGGAGCAAATCGACTATCCATCAAAGGAAAAAGAGATTGACATCTACAAGCCTTTTTAACTAGAGCCTAAAATTGGGATACAACCCCCTCCTCTAAAGAAATTGAAGAGAACTAAGGAGCCAGCACTTATCACAATGGAAGAAGAACAGGAAGCGATCCTTTTGATCACCCTCGATGCTAATGTCAAGGAAAGTGTAATGATGGACTTCATGACTGCTACAAGGATCAGAATGAGCTTCAATTTTCCTATGGATGCATCGAAGTTGGCACGCCAAAGTATCTCCTTTCTTCACAGTGAAGCCGTTGTCTTGTTTGCTCAGGTATATTCAGATCTTTCCCCTGGATGCCTTTATGTAAAATCTTAAAAATTGACAAGCTTTCTAATTGTAGGGTATGCAAGTATTGAACTTCCTTGGAGTTAGGGCAGAGTCGAAGATCGAGTGAAAGAAGGAAGCTTCTGGCTACGTAACACATGAAATTGACCAAGGCCATTAAGAAGAAGAAAACCGATGTGGAGTTTAGAGGAAAGTTGAAAAGGATGTTAGTTAGCTTTTTGCCTCCTTAAATAGGGAGAATCAAAAAATCCTTGAATTAGGCAGTACCATTTGCACCCTGTAGCTCAATCTAGACAAAGCAACTAAGGTAAATAAGGTCAAAGATGGAGAAATCGAGGAGCTATTCAAGCAAGTCGTCGAAGTGCATAGGACCATAGTTATTAAGGCTCAACTTGAATTGTACGAGAGGTTTAAAGAGAACTAATTTGAGGGATGTGACATTGATGTAAAGATTATATATCTCAAGAAAGCACTCGCCTCGGACAACAATGATGATGAGAGTGAAGAGGAAGCTGATGCCAAAGTGGCTACTAATAAGGAGATGGCTTCGAAGGAGGTTGAAAAAGATACTTCTATGTTTGGCCAGCCCCTAGTTGACGCAAGCCCCACCCCCCCCCCACCCACCCCCCTTAGAGCCAAAAAAATGATTTTCTTTTTTCGTTGCTTAATGACTCTTCTAATCAAAATAACTTCTTTTGTATTTTAAAAAATCTTTTTACTTTTGCAGTTCTCATCTTTTATCCAATTTCAATTTACCAATGCAGTGTATGATATCTTCCTCTCCACCCCCACCCTTCCCCCCTCCCAAAAAAAAAGTTTGTTGTGCTTCTCAATTAAAAGCAATAGAACTTTATGCTATAATAACTTTTCCAAATAGATTGAAAACAATCGAACCCAACAAACCATGACAATGGTAGTCAAATAAAACACTTGGAGAATCAATCAAGCTTAATGCTTATAAAACATTTTTAGGGTCATGGAGATGGCATTATCAAGTCTAACATTGGCTTTGTAGATTAAACTGAATGTCGATAAAATAAAGATGGTTATTGACCAAACATTGGGCGAGTGAATCAAACCTAATTTGGTGAGAAAATGAGCTGTAAAAACAGATAATCGGACTGAACATTTGGTGAGTGAATCAAATCCAATATTGGTGAAATAATGAGCTATAAAGACGGCTTAGTTGAAACAAACATTAAGTGAGTGAATGGAATCTAATATTGGTGAGATAATGAGCCATGAACCGAACATTGGATGAGTAAATCAAACCCAATGTTGCTAAGATATTAGGCCGTAAAAACAACTTCATGAAATCAAATATTGAGTGAATGAATCAAACCAATGTTTGTCAGATATTTAGTAGTGTTGGAGGCATAGAGCTTTGAGCAAAATGATTGTTTACTTTATAAAGCAGCTTTACTCGTTTATAAGACACGAGCTACCTATATACCTACAGGTAGATACCAAGCCATGTATAGTTTATCTTTGCAAGCCTAAGGGTGTTACAACCATTGCTAATAATCTTGTTTGATTGCTTACTTAGGGATTACATTTACAAAAATCCTACCATAAAGCAAATCGAATAGAGTGATGAGAATCTTGAAAAGAAAACAAGTAAATTTTTAGTCTTTATAAAAATGAAAACTACAAATTGTACTTCCATAGGTGGTGCATATTCCAACTCTTGGTAATTGTTGTCCTATCAAGTTTTCGAGTTTATAAACTCCACCTTGAACAACTTTCTTGATCATATACGGTTCTTCCCAATTTGGTGTGAGCTTCCCAACATTTGATTTTGGAACACTTTTGGTGGAACGAGCTCCCCTTCTATAAATCTTCATATCTTGACCTTGGTGTTGTAGTATCTCGTAGCTGCTTACTAATACCGACCAAGATGGTAAATTGAGCATATCCTTAAGCATTTCGTCGTTCTAGGCTCATTCAGAAGGGAATAATCAATGCGAAGATCATATGCAACCAGTTCAGTTGGTATGACTACGTCCTGTCCATAAATGAGAGAGAAAAGAGATAACCAATTGCTCTTCTAGGGTCATTTGATATGCCCACAAGTCCATTAGTAGCTCTTTGACCTAGCGACCTTTCCTTATCTCCAACTTCTTTTTTAGGTTTCTACCTATGGTTTTGTTGGTAGCCCTGGCTTGTCCATTCTCTTGTGGATATTAAGGAGTCGAAAAGCTTAGAATGATCTCCTAGTCTTGACATAATTTCTTGAACGAACAAGAGATGAATTGGGAACCTTATCGATGACGATCTCTCTAAACACTCCAAACTAACAGATGATGTTCTTTTAAATGAAACGCTCGGCATCCTTCTCCTTTACATCTGCAAAGGCCTCTTTAAGAAGTAATTAGTCAGAAGGAGCAAATTTTTTACCTGGTCGGAAGTTGGTAGGAGTGGTCTGATCATGTCCATGGAGTACTTCATGAACAATAAGGTGAGCTAATCAAAGAGAGCTCCTCTACTAGTTTATGGATGATCGGTGCATGCCTTTGTCAACTATCACACTTTTTAGTGAATGAATGTTGCATAATGAATATTCCCCCATGTTATTGTCACTTTGCATCGTGGACCAATAGTAGCCTTGCCACTTGATCTTGTTGCATAATGAATGTTCCCCCATGTTATTGTCACAAGAGCCTTCATGAATTTCTCAAATCACTCGCTTTGCTTCGTCTCGTTCCAAGCATCGCATGTATGGTCTCACGATTGACCAATTGTAGAGTTTTTCATCAATGAGATAGTACTTGGCTACCTAGACTTTGATCCTTCTAGCCATACTTATCATCCGGCAACCATCCGTCACTAATGATTATCTCAATCGGGGTTCTCTAATCAGCTCTTGGGTCGACATATTGCACTTTTTCTATCTCTGCGATGCTCGAATGCTCGATGTATCCAAGAAGGTTGATGTTTTTCTCCTTTACTTTGATTGACAAGCCAAGGTTGGTGAGTACATTAGCTCTTGTGCTTGATTCATGGGGTACATGCTTCACTTTGAATTTTTTGAACTAAGACTTAAGGTTTTGACAATTTCTAAGTAAAAGCTCATCTTACCATCTTGCGCCTCATGGTCACCTATAATCTATTTAACAACTAAGGTTGAATCGCTCTCGACGATGAGCTCGATAGGCCCTAGTGCCTTTGCCAACTTTAGCCTAGTGATCATGGCTTCATATTTAGCCTCATTGTTTGTCGCCTTTGAAAGACTACTCAATCTCCTCGCTTGTCATGAATGTAACAAGACTCCAACATGTAAACTTTTTTTCATTGCTCGTTCCATTTATCTACACGATCCATAATCTTGGCTCCTTATCTTTGGGCTCGTACGTTAGCTTAGCTACTAAGTCTGGTAAAACTTGAGCCTTTAATGTTGTTCAAGTTTATACTCAATATCGAACTTAGTGAGCTCAATTGCCTACTTCATCAATCTTCTTGAGACATCAGGCTTATCCAGAATGGCTCGCATCGAATACGATAAAAGCATAATGATAGTATGGCCTTGAAAGTATGGTCGTAGCTTTCGAGCAGATATAATAAGTGCAAGGGCAAGCTTCTCGATCACTGCATACCCTGTCTAAGCATCAAGCAAAGTATGGCTCATGAAAAACACCAGCTTTTAAATTGAGTCCTCTTCTCTGATGAGCACAAAGCTTACTATAGTTTCCAAAATGACCAAATACATGTACCAAGGTTCTCCTTCTTTCAGTTTTGACAAAATGGGTAGAGTCGTAAGACACCTCTTCAAGTTTTGAAAAGCCTATGCACAGTAATTACTCCATTCAAAATTGGTGTTCTTCTTCAGTAACTAAAAGAATGGGAGGTATTTGTTTGAGGAACAGGCAATGAATTTGTTAAGTATGGCAACTCGTACAGTAAGCTTCTGTATGTCTTGCTTCCTCTATGGTGATGGCATTACCTAGATGTCTTTGAGTTGATCAAGGTTTACTTTGATCCCTCTCTTTGTCACCAAATACCTAAGGAACATTCCGCTAGCGACTCCAAAATCGCATTTCTCCAAGTTCAACTTCATGTTGTACTTTTTTAGGACATCAAAATGTTCTTGCATGCATTGAACATGATGCTGAGCTTGCAAAGACTTCACCAACATGTCAAAGATGTATACCTCCATGTTTTTCCCAATTTGTTCTTCAAACATCATGTTGATGAGCCTTTGGTAGGTAGCACCTATGTTTTTTAGTCCAAAAGGCATAAATTTAAAGTATAAGATACCTTGTTTGATGATGAATGCGGTCTTTTCATGATCTTTAAGATATAGGAGGATTTGATTATATCTAAAGAAGGCATCCATAAAGCTCAAGACTTTATGCCATGTGGTTGCTTCAACGAGGCGAATGATCTAGGGAGTGGATAGCTGCTTTTCAAACATGCTTTGTTCAAGTTACTAAAATCAATACACATCATCCACTTGTAATTCTTCTTCTGCACGATCACGACTTTAGCAAGCTTAATCAGGCTATTGCATCGGTCAAATGAAACCTACCTTGAGCAAACATCTGACCACCACCTTAATAATCTGATTGTGCTCGACTCTCAGCCTCTTCCACTTTTGTCTGACTGGTCGATGGTGGGGATCAATGTTTAGTTGATGAGTGATGACGCTTGGATCAATTCCTAGCATATCAGCATGGGACCATGCAAAGCAACTTTTGTTAGCTTCAAGAAAATTGACTATGTATGATTTTACCTCTACATCAAGCTATAAGCCGAAGTTAACAATTCTCCTTTATTATTAAAGTAGATCTGCACCTTATCTAGCTATTCGAGAGCTGGCTCTCTTTATTCTTGTTTACTCTACCCATTCAATAAGCTCATACGTAGTTGCTATAATGTTGTCTTATTCTATTGTTTCAAAGCTATAATATAGTAGTTCTTTATAGCTTCCTAACTTCCTTTTATCTCTTTGATCCCTCGCAAAAGTGGATTCTCTGAAGGTATGTTGATGGGACTGCCTTTATCGAGTAAAGCCATGGTCTCCCGAGGATCGACTTATAACCAAATCGGTAGTCCATGATGAGGAAATTTGTCATTTTGTTCTCTCCTAAGGAAAAAATGGGTAGCTTGATTCGTCCAATAGTAGTGGTTGCTTTGCCATTGAAATTGACGAGATTAATTTTTGTCTTCTAATTTCCTTTTCACTGATCTCTATTTCCTTTAGCGTCAAAAGGAAAAATATGTCTACCAAGCTTTCATTATCAATTAATATACGGCTGATCTCATAATTATCAATATTGTGATCACGAGTGTGTCATCATGTGATCTGTCAAGTCCTAATGCTTCGTTGTTGTGAAAGTTAATAGAATGGCCTCCAAAATCCCCATTGTACACTAAGCCTCCACAAATGGCTCTAATCATCTTTTTGATAGGTCATAATGATGGTGTCATCTCTTAGGCTCTATTATTCCTATGACTACCCTACTTGCGATCATGTCTGTACATTTGTCACCCCTTTTTTGATCGATAATGCTACTGGTTTCCCTTCTTAAGTCGCTCTACTATCTTTGTTTATAAGGCTTTGCAATCGATCATTAGATAGCCCATATATCTTGGTGGAATTCACAATACTTGGATTTGTCCTGTGACTGGTGTAGGCCCATCTTTCTTGGTCATTGACATATTCTTTGCCTTAAAGTTGAGCAACCAGCTTAGTTGGAGAGATGTTTAGAGCATACCTGAGCGGTGAAAGGGGTTGTTTGCTTCCTTCCTGAGGCCTCCTATCATCTTTTCTTCTTCATTCTTTCCCTAGTAGATTCCTAGTCTTGTTCTCTTCATTCCTGCCTTACTCTTAGTGGTCTTTCTGATCTTTTGCTTACGACTCTATTTCTTGGGTGTTGTTGATCGTACTGGTCATTTATATCTTCCAAATCAATATACCCTTTTGTCGAATTGAACGCCTTCTAGATCATCTTGAAGCAGTCTATGGAAATGTTGTCTTTGAAGTAAGACTTGTGTAATAGCCCCTTTTTTAGTGCTTTTCTTACTATTCATCTTCAATGTCTGAAATCCCTGAACCAAGCTTGTTGATCCTCTTAATGTAGGCTTGTGGAGATTTGCCTCATTTACAAACAATGTCCTAAAGATCCTTAGTTGTCTTTCCTGTCTTGATGTGAACTGAATAAGTCTTGACGAAAAAATCAACCAACTCCTCAAAGTTATCGATTGATTCAGGCGTGATATTGCTGAATCATCGCAAAGCCAGTCCCTGGAAACTCTATGCAAACAACTTGTACATCATCTCATCAAGGATAATATCGGGGATATTGGAAACATTTACTATGTTTTGTGCTAGAAGATGTGATCTTTTGGGTTCGAAGTTTCATCAGATCGAGCAAACATGGGGCTGTCACACTTCAGAAGGACAACCATAGTGATCTGCCTAGTGAACGATGTCTCATGGACATTTTTGGAAATGTCATTGAGTATGAAAGTCTTTCTTGTTGCCTTTGTTACCTTCTGGTCAATCTTCACTTCAACCAACTTCGTGTTCTACTCGAGCATGTCGTGCATCATTTGCTGGATTTCTTCTGCTATTGTTGGGGCTGGAATTGGGACAATGTCTAGTCCTTGTGTTGCTTGCTTGAGTCCTATGTCAAGTAATGTGATGGTTCTAGTTGCTTGTCTTTCTATGCATGCTAGAGCCATCATCATTGTCAGTAGAGTCAATGTGGTCACTAGGGTTGTTGTGGTCATCATGGTCGTTGCTACTGCATGCGATAGTGTTTATAATGGTTGCACTTTGCTCATAAGGCTGAACGCCGGCTGCTATCTTGTTTGTTGTGGCATCTGGTACTACCATGGTGCTATCAATAGAGTCGAGTATCTAGAGTATGGATGATCATAATTGGAGTACACCACGAGCTGGGAGCTCTAAGAACTAACTTGGCTTCTAAGCAACCTATTCTCATGGCCTAGCTCTTTGAATGGTCTGTCATGCTCGTAGGAATGAGTGGCTTGCTCCTACAGTAGTGCCTAACTCGACTTTTGAAGTAAAGGCCTCCAACTACTCATCTTCACCAGTCACCGTTGCTGGTGTGCCTTTGTTTTGCTTGTTGCAGACATCATGGTTACTCATGTCATCTACCATCACTTGTTGTCGATGTTGCTAGGAATCCTCGAGTTGACAGTCAGAGGTTCCCATAGTGGGTACCAAATTGTATACTATTAAATAAAATTAGATTGAAAATGTGACTTGTGAATTAATTGAGAACTATTGGACCTTTAAGCCACCGTTATTAGGTCCCAACAAACTCCACAAATAGGGTTTGATCATTGTTATAGCAAAATCAAACCAAAAAAGTAAATTGGAAAATAAGTGTTATGAAAATAAAGATCCCACACACAAGATTTAGAGTGGTTATTCTTTTGATAATGTTACGTCCACTGTTTTTCTCTACTATATGGTAAATCCAGTATAAATACAAGAATTTTGAATGATTGTAAATATGACAATGAGAATAAAAGGGAATTTCTTTAGAGAGTATTTGTAGCAATATATCAGGCTTGTAAATGAGAGTCTAGATGCCCCCAAGTGGTACCTTTATCTTTTATTTATATAGGTCTTCTTTGGAACTTTGGACTTCAACTGCTAGAGAAGTGGGCTTTAGTAATGCTTCCAGTATTAGGACACATGTCAACCCTTCATTGGACATGAGTTTTAGGTCATGCCTCCATGTTTTGCTACATGAATTAGTGGTCTTCCCTTCTAACTATCGCGTCAAGACCCATTTCATTGACCCAGTCAAGTAAAAGGTTGTATATTTCTCTTAATTGTTGTCCATTTCTGGCCATTCTTATGTCGAAATGGAAGGGCAAAATATAACCATCAAAATGTTAAGATTAAGACCGCTCTCTTAATCTTTATATAGCTTGTATCGAGTACAACGAAATTTTCTAATGAACGCACTGATGACTCTCATCAAACACTCTCGATGGGCTCGACTTGTTTATGACTCATAGTGGGCTTCTCCTATTGGACCTTTTTATTTGATTTGGGCATGACCAAATCATACCCCAAACAGTAATTGAAATTCTATAAGAAAAAATATCGTAACAAAACTGGTTAAAGTTGAAACTTTTTTGTTTGAACTAGTGTTTTCAAACAGGCTCTAAATATAGTTGATGAAGAATATGATTACAACATTTTGAATTTGAATTGTTTTAATGTATTAGGGTGTGGTTTAATCTAAAGTTGTCTTGTAGGATTTATTTAAGATTTTGTTTATTTTTAAGGTTTGTTTAAAATGTTTCAAATATTGAGTTACGTTTATGTCTTTTCTTTATTGTTAAGTGCAGCGGTAACCAAACGTCATATGATAAGGCAGATTGCAACATTAAATAAGTTGAGTTCGATCCAAAGGGTACATTCAACGCAAACTTTTTTGTTTCATACATGCATTTGTACAATGAGTAGCAAATTCTTTCATTCTAGCGTTAGAATTAGAAATATAGTTAAGTGCACTTCAGACATTGTCTATGTTTACTTCTGCAATCTTGAAACATGAATTTTTACAATTAATTGATCTTTTAAAAAATCCAAAATAATTAAATTGATCATTTGCTAAGCACATTATTGGTGAAGAAACATATTCTCAAATCTAATATATGCTCTAAAAAGTTCTGCAGTTTTTGAGTTTGCAGTGGCATGATCCAAAGCAAGGACGTTTATGATATGGTTTCTAATATTGTAGTCATCTAGCACAACTAAGATTTTTGTAAGTTTTTTTTATCATCTATATACTCCATCAATCTAAAGTCAATAATTTTTTTTTGGGTTTTTGAAAAACGTTTTTAACAAAATAGCAAAAACATGATTATGGTACTGTAAAACGCATATAATACAAATTTTCTTCAAACTTTTGTAAAACACACTGTAGATTATATTCATTTAACGCTTAAATAAATAGGTAAACCTTTGTTTTTCCAAATGAAGAGATATGGACAGACAGTAAACTCGTGAAGAAAATACGTTCTCTATTAATAACACCACCATCTTCCTCGCTAGTCCTCAACACTAGAATGAATGAATGTATGGGCGTTGGAGGAATTATGGTTTTTAAAGGATAATTCTACTCGCTTTAGTCACCTATTAAGCAAAACAGGTATTGGGATGAAGAACTCTTCTTCTCTCTCTTTATCTCTCTTACACACCTATGAGGAAAAGATTTTGGCAAAATACTTTCAGTCTCTCCAAAACTTATAAGAGTGTATTGAAATCAATAGAGGAGGACTCTATTTATAAAGAATGAGACCCAATGAATTCTGAAAAGTTCCTTTGTTTTAACTTAATATCACATATTTTAATTAAAATACAATACACAAATTTATCTTTCACACTACTTGAACAGGCGCCATACACAAAGAGATTCTTTGTGCATGTAGTGTCAACCTCTAAACAGTACGGATGGAATATTACTTGTTATCCAATCTCATTTACTTCCATATTCAACTTTCCAAATTTCAATTAAATCGTATTTATTCAAAAATTGAAATTTTAAATATAGGAACTTGGTAAACAAGATTTGCATGCACAAGGGACTTTCTCCTTATACCATAGGTGTAACACATAGTGGGACCCTCCTATTGTGTGTCTTCCAAAATTAATTATTTATTATTAAATAGTCCCATTATTTAATAAGTTTATTTAATAAGTATAAACTATTTATTAAATAATCTTATTGTTTAATAAAGATAAATTAATTCTTAATTAATTTATTTTGAGTGCTATTTAATTTAAAATTCCATAATTCTAAATAAATTATTTAAATCAATAATTCCACTTGTCCAAACAGTATTAACAAGGATGGCAGGATGACTAATGACCCATAATTTCAAGCTTTAATAAAACCAATATATTAATTATACTTTTTAACTAATATATATTTAATTAATTCTAATGTAACTCTACTAAATACTTAGAATTGCACCTTTGAAATTATAAATATATAATTACTCATTTCTTAGAGTTGTCCATTTGACATGGCCATTACATATAAGTCGATCCTTCATATATAATTCATAATTAGTGCTAGGTAAAATCCATTAACCTCTCTAATTACTTCTTTGTCCTTGAGTGTCGTTGATTCTCTAATGAATAATAAATTCATGAACTTAACCATAAATTGAGCGCTTTTGTTATTCAAGCTCAAAATCAATACTCAAGAGAATTTTTTATCTGCTTCTCGTTAGATAAAGAATGGATTCCATCGTGTAATATTAACATTCTCGACTACATACTTCATTATGCCTCCAAAACACAAGGACTAAGATTGGATCTTTGAATTCATACTGAGTAAATTAAAAGACATAAATCGATAAAAAGGAGTTCGCTAATAACTCAAAATTAAGATCATCTTATATATGACAGTGGTCGATATAACTAAAACTTTCTATGTTTAACGGAAATTATTAGATGTTCATATCATATTATATTCCAGTCTTGCATAATCTCATTATGTACAGTGCACATATGTAATTGCTCACTACATTAATGGTTCGAATAAGACCGTTCTATACTTAATGGAAATGAGCTACACTAGTAATGCTCGATTAAGGATTCCATACTTTAATTGAGTAATTAATTATATGTTACTGACCATTTTTATTATTATGCTTAAATGTTATTCTCTTATATATAACACTTATATAATATTTAAGCTCACATAGATATTTATGGAATTTTAATTATATTCATAAAGTATTCAATATATATGCACTCGAATAAAATGCAAAATTCAGCTTCTTTATTTATAAATATGTCTTTTACAAAACATCATATATTTTAAGGGCATTTATCCTAATACAATTTGCATCCAAAAAGTAAGCAATATCAGCAATAGAAATACCAACTATAATCTCAACTTGTATATCAACTTATGAGCTTTATGTTTTTATAATAGAAATTTAAAATATTATCGCATCAATATATTGTATCTACCCATGAACTAATGAAAAATAAGGAGTTTGGTATAAAATTTAGAATTAGAATCGGCTTCTCTAGCATTATTCAATCAACAATATGAACCTGCTTTGATTGTCCAGGCCCTAAGATCAAACGTTAAAGCAATAGAGAAATTGTTTACTGGATTGTGTCCACAGTGGACTTTATTTCTTGAAAACTCTTTAAAATATCACTACGTTTAGTGTTTCTAGTTATCCCATTATGTTGAGGGAAATATGCTTTCTAGCGAAACTCTTCAAAGAATTCATCATCACCAAAACTAACAAGGAGATCATTAATAGCTAAAATTTAGCCAATAGTTCACAGGCCCCCTAGTTGGATCATTGCTTCAAGTACTAACCCCACTTCCATTGGGGTTAACAAAGAGAGTTGGGATTGCTTAGTATCATCAGTGCCATGTGGTGTTAGACACTTAGTTATATGTCATGCTAAATGGCCCATTCTGCTGGACGATTCAACGGGAAGATCTACCATGGCAACATTCACATATTGCTCATTTGACTATGTTACCTTGTTTTGTTATTTTTTGCTTGTGCTCTTCGAAGGAGGAATGTTGCCACTGAAATGATCTTTTACTTTCATACTTTTTGGGAGCTTCACTTGCCATAGTGAACTAGCAACTTGATGCTGGTCTTTGACATTTGAATTATTATCTGCAGCCTCGGCAAGTTTGACCTCATCGTCATTCGTCTTATCAAGATCATGTTGTTAGTTCTCATCATGACCGCCTAGTCCTCGATGGGCCATTCCCTGTTGATTAAATAAAATGTAATTATTTACATTTACTCATGATATCTGTATGGTAAAATAATATGATACACCGAAAACTAGTATAAAATTCAATTTTAACAAGATTTTAAATAACATTATAAAAATAAAACTGGTATAAAACTTACTAGCGTTCAACTTTAACAAAACTTTAGATAACAAGATAAAACTAGAATGGAATTATTTACAATTACACACAAAATTTATATGGTCTATGACCATGACCACATAATCCACGACAAGCTAATTTTACTTGGTTAAACAAAATGGAATTATTCACAATAATATTTGTCTGGCGAAATACAGATATTATTGACAAGGTTGACAAGGTTGCTGGACGATGACTGACAAGGTTACAATTCTCTATTGATTTGGAGGATTGTTTGATTTGGTTTCTTTCTAGGTCAAAGGGTTGTTCTGGTAAGGAGGTGTATGAAGTATCTCGTGCTAGAATTACTCCCAACTATTTGGGGTAGAAAAATTTGGACACATATAACCCTCCTCGTTTTCCTTCTCTTTTTTGGAGGTTGCTTTACAAAAAGCCCCGATGGGTATCACTATCAAGATGCTTGGTATACAGCTTGTTTCATCTTGTACGTTTTGTGGAAAGGATGAAGAGTCTATTATTCATTTCTTTTTAGAGTGTACTTATTCTTTTGATCTTTGGAATTGGATTATGTTGCTTTTCAGTCATAAAGTTTTGTCTCCTAGAGGCATTGGTTGACTTTGGCTTTCTATTTTGCTGGCTAATTTTATTGCCCTAATCCAGTAACTCGGGGTCCTTACGTTTATGGTTGGTTGTTGGTTCATTTTGGGTCTTAGGAATAAGATGTGTCTTCAAAATGCTAATTCGAGTCCAGTTGTTGCTCGCACTTGTATACTCAGCCATATTAGGTTGTCCAAGATTTTCAAGTCGGGTTATTTGTATAATTTTTCTTTTGAAATTCACATTCTTTTTAAGGTACGTGTTTGTAACATTCTGCCTCGATGTCCTAGAACTTTTTCGGTTTTCTGAATCCCTCCTCCATCTAGATGAGTGAAGATAAAAACAGATGGTTCGGCAAAGAGAGCTCCTATTTTGGCTGCTTGTGGGGGAATTTTTAAAAAATACTAGGGAGTTTGTTTACCGTTGTTTCAGAGTTTTCCCCAAGGAAGGTTTTACTTTTGAAGCTGAAGTACGAGCTGTGATAAATGCCAATTCTATTACATATGAGAATGGTTGACATAAGTTGTGCCTTGAGAGGGGTTCTCTATTGAATATTTCGCTTTTGAGTTCTAAGTCTTTGTAGGTTTCTTGGAGGTTGTGCAATGTCGAGTTGGACTCTTTCTTTGTCCACAAGGATGGACTTTGGTTTTCCTCATGTGTTTTGTGAAGCTAATGGTTAACTAGATAAGCTAGCCAATCTTGAGATCATTAGTTGTAATGGGATGTGGTGATCTCATTGCCTCCATTCTTGGGAGTTTTATATCCTTAGGGATAATATTGGTTTACTTTTTTTTTTTATAGGTTCACTTGATATTTTTAAATGGTTCAAGTTTTATATTCTTCAATAATATGAGCCTCCAGTGAGATGTTATTCAACTTTGACAAATTTTTATACAATATGATAAAACTAAAATTGACGTGAATCTAAAACTAACGGAAGACTAACAACATAAACTAAAAAAAAAAAAAGGAACTAGCAACAGAAATCCATATAAATTCAAAACATAAACAAAATCCAAATAGTACACGTATATGATTAGAAACCTGAATAACTTGCACATAGTTGATAAAGAGAATAGAGAAAATATAAATAATACACTAAAGGGTACGTTTGGTTTGATAAAATGACCATTAGAATGGAATAACAATTTTTAAAATCCAGTCAATCTTATGTTTAGTTGGACAAATAAACTTAATAATAACAATTCCTATTCAACCATTTTGGTTGAGTAGTTATTCCTAATGCGCACCAATGAAATGATCATTCTATTCTAAAATTGAATCAATTAAAATTCTCTCTTCCTAAATTACCCCTCTTAATGTCGTATTGTTTACTTTATTGAATGCACATTTTACTATCTTAATAAAAATATATATATTTGATTATATTAACTTATTGTAACTCAATATAATTATTAGTGCTTATATAACATTTCATATAACTTTTTCACATATAAATTGTGATTATTTTTATTAACAAAGTTAATTGTTTAGGGACTAGTTAGAAACAAGATAAAATAATCTCTTTAGAACATATAAAGAAAAAAAATCACTTTCCCATTAAAAAAAATCACTTTAGAGCATATATTAATTCCGTTTTAAATATTATCAAAGATTGAACAAATAGATATTTTTGTCAAATTTTATTATTATTCCATTCGATTCTAATTAATAACCAAACATAATAATCATGATTCTAATACTAATCTTAATGTTCAACCAAACATTTGAATTAGGATACATCATTCAATCATTTTCTATCTATATTCTATTATATTTTTATTTCTATTCCTATTTTTATTCCATTCTATCGTTTCAAATGTCATCTAACAGTTGTGAGTTGAGGGAAGTAAAAAAGAATGTGATTAATGATTGTGTGGGAAAGAAATACAGAGTAATATTTTTAATCACTCTCCATGTTCTCTTTTGCTACATATCATCCAACCTCTCAAAAAAATAAAGCCTAAATACAAACCATTCTTTTAATAGTTATTACAATAGTTTACATTTTTTTCTTTTCTTTTTTCCCCTTCTATTCGTGTGATTTTTTTTCTTTTTGATATATCCAAATCTATATATATGTGCCTTAAAAATTTATATATGTACGTTAAGAAAACCGAATATTGTCACTTAAAACTTATTAAAACCTTTGCGTATATCTATTTATGGATACATATATATATATATATATATATGTATATATAACATTTTAAAAAACTGTAGAATACAGTTTTATTTATTTATTTATCTATTAAGAACTAGGTACCTACATAAACCTACTGTTAAAACACACAAACATATTTATAAACATATAATACATAAATCAAATAAAAAGAAATAAATTTGTACATTCTTTTTATAATATAAAGAGTGGCAAAGTTATAATAAAATATAACATAATGGTTTATCATTATGCTTAAATTTTAGGAGAAAGAGGGAAATAAAACTTTTAGGTGATCAATAAAAATTAATAGCAGGTTTATTTTGAGAAATATAGTATATAACATAATTTAATAAAATCAAATTTATTACACACTTAAATTACCTAAAATACCCTAAAGTAAAATAATCCTATAACCCTAAAATTGGAAAACCCTAAAGCCTCTAAATTAAAAAACCTATATTTCTCCTCCCTCCTTCTCTCTCCGTCATGATGACAGCATGACAAAGCGACAATTCGGTGGTGAGATGGCAATAAAAATTAATAGCAGGTTTATTTTGAGAAATATAGTAAATAACATAATTTAATAAAATCAAATTTATTACACACTTAAATTACCTAAAATACCCTAAAGTAAAATAATCCTATAACCCTAAAATTGGAAAACCCTAAAGCCTCTAAATTAAAAAACCTATCTTTCTCCTCCCTCCTTCTCTCTCCGTCATGATGACAGCATGACAAGGCGACAATTCGGTGGTGAGATGGCAATGATGGTTTCATGGCGAGACGATGACAGTGGCAAGACAATAGCTTCATCTTGAGGAGTCACAAGGCCAAGCAACTTCTCTTCCCCCTCTCTCTCTTTCTTCCTTCTCTTTGCATGTCGCAAGGCTCATATGGCGTCAAAGATCCCCGCCATGATGTCATGAAGTCTGAATCATGAAGACTAGCTCACAAAAAGGGACAACACTCCATCTTTGTAGTAAACCCGTGGGCATCGTCGAAGCCTGTTGTCATCGACTTCCATCAAAGTATCAGTGTAGTTTTAGATCTTCAGTTTATAAGCAAAGTAGAGTGGGTGGTGTCAAACGATACCCAACGATGAACGACAATAGTAGGCGGCACATGACATCGGTGGGAGGAGAGAGGAAGGTTTTGAGATAAATAAAGTCTAATAAGTAATGAGAGAAAAGAATAAAAAAATAAAGTTAAAATAGAAAAAGTTAAAATTTAAACTTAAGTAATTTATAGGATATGCTATTTCATGCCATTTCTCTAAATTATATTAAAAAATAGGATTTCATGTGGCAAAAAGAAAATATAAAGAGTGACAAAAATAGTGACAATTGAATCACCTAGCATTTCTCTTTTGTGGAACAGAGGATTTCTCTTATGTATAAAAAAGGATTTCTCTTATGCATTGAAGAAATCACCCGATGACAAATACACTCCTTATAAATCACATAAAATGATTTTTCCTTTTTTCAGACTTCTATATAAATGAGACAGTTAGGTATTGGTCAATTGTGCCTTGTGTAAAACTTTAATTTCTGTAATTCTCAAAAATCTTAGAACTTAATAATTTTCATAAAAGAAGTTTTAGAGCATACCCTGATTCATGTCTATAATTTGCAAAGAACACTTTAAATAGAAAGTTTGTTAGAGAAGAAGAACCTAGTTTCTCTCTAAACCCATAGCTATTTCTTTTAACATATCTTTCTGATGGAGAGAAGGAATACAATTGATTGGGTGGAGAGAGGACTAGACTCTTATTTATAGACCCTCAATAAGTGCCTTTCCATCAAAGCACACATCTCTTCAGATATAGACACATCTTTTAATAAGAGTTATAACCCCTCATAGCCAATAGGATTTTAGCATTTAAATAATATTAAACTAAATAAATAAATAATAAATCTGATAAATTTTATAGCCTTTAATTAATTATGTGGGCATAATTTTAACATTTTCCCACTTGGCCCATATAATATTCATTTATTAGTTTAATAAGGCTATAATGTGCACAACAATATTATGCTAAATCTTCTTAAAATTGGTTAGTACTCTACATCATAATTAAACAAAAAATTTAAAGTAAGTCATGGCAGTTGTACATCACAATTTAGTGTAGTCCCTTCTATGTACTACAACATTAGACATCTATTTAGCATGATTCATAATTAAGAGGTATAGTAATAGCCCACTTTGATGTCTTCGATGAGACAATCTTGTCAAACATTAATCTATAATAATCATGTATACAAAATAAAAAACAAGATATATCGAGAACATAATAAGTGTGCTCAAAGTGTCATATATTTAAAATGAAATAAAACATAATGCATAATCATTAGTGACGTCTAATAACACCCATACGTTCAACAGGTTCAATAAATGTTTTGGGTGGTAATCCTTTTATTAAAGGATCTGCAATCATAAGATTGGTGTTAATTTGTTCAATTGACACTTTACGTTCCTGAACTTCTTGTTTAACGACTAAGTACTTAATATACATATGTTTCACACCATCGGAATAATTGTCGTCTTGGCAAAGAAGATTGCTATGGTATTATCACAATAAATTTTCAACGACCTGGCTATATTGTCGATAACTCTAAGTCCCGAAATAAAATTCCGCAACCATAAACCATGACTTGTGGCCTCAAATTATGCCACAAACTCGGCCCCCATAGTGGATGCAACAATGACGAGCTACTTCGTACTCTTCCATGAAATTGCTCCTCTGGCCAAAAGGAACATATAACTGAATGTAGATTTTTTACTTTTACACATCCGGCAAAGTCTGAATCTGAGTAATCGATCACTTCAAGATTATCACATCTTCTATAAGTGAGCATATGGTCCTTTATTCCTTGCAAATACTTAAAAACCTTCGTTGTAGCTTTCTAATGATCAATTCCTAGATTACTTTGATATCTTCCCAACATCCTAACAGCTAAATTAATGTTAAGTCTGGTGCAAGTTTGAGCATACAACAAGCTACCAACGACAAATGCATAAGGAATGTTTTTCATTTGTGCTCGTTCTAATTCATTCTTTGGACATTGTATATGACTAAATTTGTCCCCCTTCTAAATTGGAACTATACATGCTGAGCATTTGTCCATCTTAAATTTCTTTAAAACTTTGTTAATATAGCCTTTCTGAGACAACCCCAACAATTCTTGTGATCTATCACGGAATATTTCAATTCCTATCACATAAGTGGCCTCACCCATGTCTTTCATTTCAAAGTTCTTAGTTTTATGTAATAAACCAAGATTATTAGTACCAAGCAAAATATTATCAACATATAGGACTAACAAAATAAACTTACTTCCACTGACCTTCATATATATACACCAATCAACGGTGTTCTCTTTAAATTCAAACAAAGTAATGATATCATTAAGCTTAAGATACCCTTGTCAAGAAGCTTGTTTAAGTCCATATATTGATTTCTTTAATTTTCACACCATGTTTTCCTTTCCTTTACTTGAAAAGGCTGCAGGTTGGTCCATATAAACTTCTTCCTCTAAATTTCCATTGAGAAAGGTAGTTTTCATATCCATCTGGTGTAACTCTAAATCAAAATGAGCCACCAATGCTATAATAGTTCTAAGTGAATGTTTCTCAGAGACCAGTGAAAAAGTCTCTTTGTAGTCAATGCCTTCTTTCTAAGTAAAATCTTTGGCAACAAGTCTAGCCTTATACCGTTCAATATTGCCTTTAGAGTCATGCTTGGGCTTAAAGACCCATTTACACCCAACTTTTTGGCAACCTCTAGGCAATTCAACAAGGTCCCAAACTTGGCTTTGATCCATAGATTTTAACTCATCTTTCATAGCATTAAGCCAATTATCAGAATCAATACCTTCCATGGCTTGTGAAAATGAATTTGGATCTGAAATCGGATCATTATCGATTTCCAAGTCAATTTATGACTCGTGTAGATAAACCATATAATCATCAAGAATAGCAGATCGTCTTTCTTTTGAGATCTTCTTAATACTATTTCTTGTGGTTCAACTACTATAGGTTCTTCGAGTACAACTTCATTATGAAGTGGTTGGTCATTCACTTGTTGTTCTTGAATATTGTTAGGCTGTACAACAATGTTAGAAATAATCTTGGAAGTTAGAGGTAGAGGAACTTCTACCCTAACGTCTTCAATGACCACATTATGTGGTTCTCCACTCCCACTAATTTCACCATTCTCAATGAACCTAGCATTTTTAGATTCTACTATTCTCGTACTATGGGTAGGACAACACAATTTATACCCTTTGGATTTTTCTAAATAACTAATGAAATAACCACTAGTCATCTTAAAATCCATTTCCTATTCATGTGGATTGTAAATTTTCAGTTCCTCGGGGCAACTCCAAACATGCAGGTGCCTTAAACTACGCTTCCTTCCTGTCCACATCTCAAAAGGAGTTTTCGAGACTGCTTTACTAGGAACCCTATTTAGTATATACATGGTGGTCTTTAATGCATGCATCCACAAAGATAAGGGTAAAGATGAATAACTTAACATGCTCCTAACCATATCATTAATGTACGATTACACCTTTCTGCTATATCGTTTTGTTACGGTTTACCTAGCATAGTGTATTACGCACATATACCTCGCTTTTCTAGGAATTTAGTAAATGGACCTAGACGTTGCCCTAACTCATCATACGTTCCATAGTATTCATCACCTCTATCTGACCTTACAATTTTCCACCTTTTACCTAATTACCTCTCAACCTCATTAATAAATACCTCAAGGGCTTCAATAGATTGAGATTTTCATGCAATAGATAAAGATAACCATAACATGAAAAATCATCAATAAAAGTGATAAAATAATTTTCTTCACCAAAGGATAGAGTATCAAAAGGTCCACATATGTCGGTATGTATGAGTTCAAGAAGTTGTGTCCTTCTTGTAGCCCCTTTCTTAGTGTGTTTGGTTTGCTTTGCTTTAATACAATCCATATGCACATTGAGATCAGTAAAATCTAAATTTGAAAGAATTCCATTCTTTACTAATCTCTCTATTCTTTCCTTGGATATGTGACCCAAGCGTTTATACCACAAGTAAGAAGAACTTTCATCAACTAAACTCCGTTTAGTTCCAATAATTCGATGCATGATTAACAAAGTTTTAGCAAAAAGATTATCAAACTTTAACTTATATAAACATCATAAAGGATTCCAGAGCCAATAAAACTATTATTTTTATATAAACTAAAAGATCCAAAACCAAACTTACAATAAAATCCCGCTACATCAAGTTTTGATAAAGAAACTAAATTGCGATAAAAAGTAGGTACATAAAGAGTTTGGTATAAATCAAGATAATGTCCAGTATCTAATATTAAGCGATAAGTGCCAATTCCTTCACTGGAGTTTTATCTCGATTCCCCATGTAAATAAAACTTTCATTTGCTCTTATGGTTTAGATAGTAAGGAATCCCTACATCGTATTAGAAATGTTAGTTGAACCTGAATCAATCCACCAAGTATTACAAGAAACTTTAGTTAAATTTGATTCGAAACAAACTAAAAGCACAAGGCTTACCTTTCTTTTTGAACCAAGCCTTACGTTTCTGACAGTCTTTCTTTAAATGCCCAAATTTGTTACAAAAATAACACTTAACATTGTGTTCCTTCTTGTGGATTTGAGTTGACTCATTCAGGTTATGCAACTCCTTTTTGAACCCTTTCTTCTTATTCTTTCTAGACTTCTTGTTAGTGCTCTTTTTAGCCTTTTGATTCACAAGATGAGCATAATAAGGTTTCCAATTCTTCAATCTTGTCTCCTTTTGAACAAGTATACTAGTCAATTCATTAATATTCCATTTATCCTTAATCGTGTTATAGCTCATCTAGAATGGACCATATTGTTCAGGAGGAAGCGAGCTAAGAATGAACTGTACTAGAAATAACTCATCCATAGACATCCCAAAGACTTTAATTTTGCAGCTATATTTGTAATCTCAAGGACATGTTCATGCATAGTACAAGAACCATCCAATTTCATGTTGGTTAATTTAGCCATTAATGTACTAGCAAGAGACTTATCAGCAATTTGAAAGCGCTCTTTCATAAGTTTCACAAATTCCTTAACATTTTCAGTCTTGGGAAGAGTATTTTTAATGTTGTTTGCTACCGTCATCCATATGAACATTAAGCTTAATCCACTACAACAAATTCAAGATTATACGACCATTATTTAACAACCGTTTCTGAAAAACAGTAGTAATAAGGAAAAAAAATGCGGTGAGTTACGCCTGCAAAAATGAAAACCGTCGTGGTATTAAGGGGAGCTACCACGATGGTTTTTTAAAAAACCGTCGTGTAAGATTAAACCTTTCATGATGGATTTTATAAAAATTATCGTGGAATGTTTTAAAATCTTTAGAAAATTTAATCTTTCACGACGGTTTTTATAAAAACCGTCGTGGAAGGTTTGGATGTTTGAAATTTTTAGTATCTTGCCTAATTTAACCTTTCATAATGGTTTTTACAAAAACCATCATGGAAGGTTCTGTATGTTTGAAATTTTTATAGCCCGCCAAAATTTAATCTTTCACGAAGGTTAAATTTTGGCGGGAAACTAAAAATTTCAAACATATAAACCTTCCACAACTGTTTTTATAAAAATGGTCGTGAAAGGTTAAATTTGACGACATACTAAAAATTTCAAACATGAGAACCTTAGGCTTCCATGACAGTTTTTAAAAAAACTATCATGAAAGGCCTTCCACGATGGTTTTTTAAAAAACCGTTATGGAAGCCTCGGGGCCTTATACGACGATTTTTATAAAAACCATCATGGAAGCCCTTTTACGACAGTTTTTATAAAAACCGTCGTGGAAGGTTCTCATGTTTGAAATTTTTAGTATGTCGTCAAATTTAACATTTCACGACAGTTTTTATAAAACCGTCGTGGAAGGTTTGTTTGTTTGAAATTTTTAGTTTCTTGCCCAAATTTAACCTTCGTGAAAGATTAAATTTTGGCAAGCTACTAAAAATTTTAAACATGAGAACTTTCTATGACGGTTTTTATAAAATCCATCGTGAAAGGGCTTCCACGATGGTTTTTATTAAAATCATCATGAAAGGGCTTCCACGACGGTTTTTACAAAAACCATCATGGAAGCCTTGGGGCCTTTTACGACGGTTTTTATAAAAACCGTCGTGGAAGGCCGTGAAAGAAAATATACCTTTCACGACGATTTTTAGTAAAAACTGTCATGAAATGTTCCACATGTTCAAAATTTTTAGTATCCCATCGAAATTTAATCCCGCGCCAATGACATAGCCTTCCCTTTTTATTCAAAATTTCTCTAACTCAAACCCACTAACTCTCAAACCCCTTTCTCTCTCTAACTCCTCCCCCTATGACCTAGCTACCGATGAACCCAACCCCCACAGCATTCCACCGACTTTAATATTCCTCTGTCACTCTCTCCACGACCCACCTAACAAACCCGATGCCATTCACCACCGTTCATCCTCATCCCTTGACATTCTACCGACTCTACCATCGTTTGACTCATCCTTTGCTGTTCCACCGACTCCACTGCCTTTTAGTAAATTTCAAACCATTACTTTTAGTTTTAGCGTTATTGTTAGTTTTAAACTTAGTATTATTTGGTTATTTAGTGTTATGTAGCTTTAGTTTTAGTTTTAATATTAGTTATATGAATTTGTTATTTGCCATTTAGTATGTGTTACTTGTTTTGGTGTTTGAAAGAACTTTGAACAACATTTAGCATTTTGGTGTGAGAATAAGTTACTTTTTATGTGTTTGTAATGCCTAAGTATTATTGTAATGCCCATCACATGTTTGATGAAAAGCTTCTAGGACTATGTGTATTTGTGTTTGTGTTTTAGTTAATTAATTTTATTTTCATTATTTTTGTTAATTACATTTATTTTTGTTTTTCTTTCTTTACCTCACACATGATAGCATGAATGGCCTAAGACACCAAAAATCTATCAATTGTTGTGCAAGCATGAAAAGAGTATATGACTTTACAATGTAAATATATATACGATTTTGCAAAAATGTTATAGTTCAATATAATTATGTGATTATGAAATTAGGTCATTGTATTAATGGTGAAAACACAGGACCATTCATCCCATGGGAAACCATCAATTCTAGTATTTTTTTTAGCTTTAGACCAACTTTTTTACGTCGGTTTTTAGTAAAAACGGTCGCGAAACAAGAGCCTTACAAGACGGTTTTCATAAAAACCAGTTGGAGAAAATAATACGCAGCGGAATTTTAAAAATTTTACATCAGAGTATTTTCCAAAACACAAGTTTGACATGCTATATACATAAATTAACCAGATCTTACTAACCTTTGTATGCTGAAGAACCCTTGCAAAACGTGAAGAAAAGTAGCATTTCAGAAGAGCCTCAACCAACTGGTCTTTTTTGCTATTCTCTATCCACAATAGGAGTGAGTGTGGGCCCACACGTACAGCTCTTCCACAAAGTGACTCTCCTTCTAATCAATCGAGAGAACCCAAAGCAAGTGTTTGTGATTTGTAAACAAAAGCTCTCAGGGAGTTTTCAGATTCTTACTAGCAGAGTATCACTCTTAATCTCTTAATTGATCTTAATTAATCTTTGTATAACACATGTGACTCACCCCCTATATATAGAGGTTGGGTCTAGGGTCAGTCCTTATCAGATTAGGTCTCAAAAACTCAAAATAGAATCAAGTTTGGAACAATATCTGATAAGATCCGTGTGAAAACATGTAATCTTATCCTTCGCTCATCGGCAGGCCGATCAGCCTAATCGGTAGGCCGAATAGTCCCCATCGACAGGCCGAACACGTGGATCGGCAGGCCGAACTATCGATAAAAAATCTCTGCGAATCTTTTATTTTCCACCCGAGATTCTATAGGATAAAGTCTCAGTTTTAATTCAAATAACCCAATAGAAAAGTTATCTAATTAAAACAACTTTATCTAGATAATCTCTAAGAAAATAAATGAATTCCCAATAATTCTACAAGTTTATCTTGATCTAATTAATCTAAAATTAAATCAACCAATAAACAGACAAGAATTATCTGATCTCAATAATTCAACAATTTTATCTTATATCAATTTTATCACAAAATTAATTCAACCAATAAATAGACATGAATTATATGATTCTTCCAAACTTTAACCAATCTGATAAATCCGACATAAGTCATCAATTATTGGAAAAGCACATCGTGCCGTTATAGGATGTTGTGAGCTAGCAACGGGGACCAAATGGACCTATATAGTTCAAGCTCCTGATAATTATGAAACCCAATATCTCAGATATACATTTCATAATTATCAACTCCAACGCTACTCCACTAAAAGCTTGGAGCTACACTCTCGAACTACACAGAATTACGAAGCTCGTATAGCTAAGTCTCCATGACATATCATAGTAAATCGTATCCCCATATGATAATCTATAATCGGCTTAAGGACAAGTTTTGTCTTACCTTCCTGATTATTTTTTTATCTTACGTTCCATTATCTCACCATCAGAAAACTTATTATCTAAAGACAGTATACCATTCGGTTACACCTATGTATCCAAATGGTTGCACGCTTCAATTTTTCAATTACAGGATAACGCATATAAGAGGATATCATTACTCCTAAAGAGGAGCTATGGATTTCATATCTATGAATAACAGGTCTACGCTATCAAGAGTCATGCCTCCAACGTACCAGCATGCATACCACTATAAACATGTAGGTGTCACCCTTTGGTACATCAAAAGATACAAGCTAAGACAACGTGCCCACTATTCATCTCAAGATTAAGATACAATATAAATGATTGTCTAAAGTGAATTGATTTGCCGAGATAGAATTATTAATCCAAATCAATTCACTTTATGTCTCGATTTAATACATCGTTACCTATGACAACGTGCCAATGTTTCTATTCACGGAGTCCACCTTCGATGGTCAAGCTAAACCATCTCCCAAAAGGGATATAGACAACATAACAATCTTTGCATGAATAAAGCGCCCAACTTTATTCCCTTGATTGTAGATCTTATGATTTAGACCATCACCTTAAGAATCGTGTCTTTCGCATAATCCGTCCATTATATGCCCAATTCTTAGGGTTTAGACCGACAGTCTTAGACTTTTGTTTGCTTAACATACATTCAACAAATATGAACGTAAAGAGGACAAGATTTGGTATATAAATAATGAATAAATTCTTTATTGATAAAAATGTCTCCAAAAACTTATTACATTTTTACTCCTTAGGGCATACATGTCTAACAATCTCCCACTTGCACTAAGTGAGTAAATATGACAAATCTCACATCCCCATAGCTTCCACATGCCTCTCAAAGACTTTCCTAGTAAATGTCTTCGTAAATGGATCAGCTAAATTGTCCTCTGACGTGATCTTGCACACCGTGACATGCCCGCCTCAACGAAGTCCTTTATCACATGATACTTTCGATCAATATCTTCTTGTGAAATCTTGGTTCCTTAGCATTGGCTACTGCCGCATTGTTATCACAGTACAGTGATATTGCCTTATCCATACCAGGAACTACCTCAAGATCCCCAAGGAACTTGCGGAGCTACACTGCTTCTTTCAAAGCATCACTAGCTGCCACATACTCGGCCTCCATCGTTGAATTCGAAGTGCAATCTTGCTTAGCACTTCTCCAACTGATGGCACCGCTGCCCAGAGTAAACACAAAACCCAAAGTCGATTTCCTAGAATCCAAACAGGATTGAAAATTCGAGTCAGTGTATCCTAGAGGAGTCAAGTCCTCATCCGAATACACAAGCACATACCCTCGAGTCCTTCTCAGGTACTTGAAAATATGCTTTATTGTAACCCAATGGTTCGGTGCTGGATCTGCCTAAAATCGACTTACAATCCCGACCGCATAACTAATATCCGGTCATGTGCAAAGCATGACATACATGAGACTATCCACTGTCAAAGCATAAGGCACCTTCTTCATGTATTCTCTTTCTTCATAAGACTTTGGAGAGTCTTTCTTAGAAAGAGTAATTCCAGACCTAGATGGTTGCCCACCTTTCTTGGAATCCTGCATTGCAAACCTCCTGAGAATTTTATCTATGTAGCCGGCTTAGGACAAAGCTATCATTTTGTTCTTCCTATCCTGAAAGATCTAGATACCGAGAACAAAATTAGCCTCACCCAAATCCTTCATGCCAAACTACTTGGTCAACCATAATTTGGCCGATGACAACGCCCCAACGTCATTGCAAATTAGCAGTATGTCATCTACATAGAGCAGTAGAAAAACCACATTCTCATCCTTAATGTGTTTGTAAACACATGGTTCATCCACATTTTGTGAAAACCCATAAGTCTTGATCACTTGATCAAATCTTATGTTCCAAGAACGAGAAGCCTGCTTAAGTCCACAAATTGATTTTAGCAGCTTACAAACCTTACCCTCTTGACCCGTGACCTTAAACCCGTCTGGTTGTTCCATATAAATGGACTCATCAAGATAGCCATTTAGAAAAGCCGTCTTGACATCCATCTGCCAAATCTCGTAGTCGAGAGCGACAGCCATGGACAAGAGAATTTGGTTGGACTTAAGCATGGCTACAGCTGAAAAGGTTTCCTCATAATCGATTCCTTCCTTTTACGTATAACGCTTAGCTACCAGTCTAGCCTTAAAGGTTTTGACCTTTCCATCCACTCTTCTTTTCCTCATGTAGATCCACTTACACCCTATGGGTTTCACCCCTTTGGGAAGATCCACAAGCTCCCAGACCTGATTAGTCTCCATAGACTTCATCTCAATGTTCATGACCTCTGTCTAGAGTTTTGAATCAACATACTCCATAGCTTCTTCGTAAGTATAAGGATCCCTGTCATCATCCGGTTCAGCCAAGAAAACCTCCCCATTGAACATATACCTCTCAAGTTGACGCCCGGTCCTCCTACTACGCCGAAGCCCCTGAGGTTATTGTTCAAGTTTGTTTGGTTTTTCTACACTGATTGGAATGGTTTCATTTGGAACCACTGGAGTGATCGGATCACTCCTTAACTCCTCAAGCACCACTTTGCTTCGAGGTTTAAAGTCGTCCATGTAACTCTCCTCAAGGAGAGTTGCATTAGTTGAAACCACGACTTTATTTTCCTTTGGGTTATGAAAATAACCCCCTTTAGTCCCTTTTGGATATCCTACAAACACGCAAGCTTCCGAATGTGCTTCCAACTTATTTGAATCCTTAAACAGGACATGAGCCGGACATCCCTATATATGAATATGGTTTAAGGATGTCTTCCTACCCATCCACAACTCGTGAGGAGTTTTAGGGACCGATTTTGAAGGCACATTATTCAAAAGATAACATGTGATTTGTAGTGCATATCCCCAAAAGGATAAAGGCAATGATGAATAACTCATCATGGACCTAATGTGTCCAACAAAGTCCTATTTCTTTTCTCCACTACGTTATTTTGCTGCGAAGTGCCCAGCACAATCAAATGGGATAAAATCTTATTCTCTAATAAGTGCTCCAAGAACTCATCAGAAAGGTATTCCCCACCTCGATCAGATCGAAGTGCCTTTATGGGTCTACCCAATTGCTTTTCCACTTCAGCCTGAAACTCCCTGAACTTGTCAAAAGTTTCGCTTTTGTGGTGCATTAGGTACACATACCCATATCTTGAGTAATCGTCAATAAAAGTGACGAAGTACTCATACCTTCCTTGTGCCTGGATGTTCATCGGTCCACAAATATCACTATGCACAAGTTCTAGAACCCCTTTGGCCCTATTTCCCTTAGACTCGAATGGTCTTTTGGTCATTTTACTCTCTAAACAAGATTCACATTGAGGTATAGATTCCACCTTTAAGTGACTTAAAGGTCCATCCCTTACCAACCTTTGAATCCTATTTAGGTTAATATGACCAAGGTGCAACTGCCAAAGATAAGTCTTATTAGTGTGAGAAGTTTTAAGTCTTTTAGAGTTATTATCATTCATCTCAACATTAAGCAATAAGTCCATCTTAGGTTTGATAAAATATAGATTCTTTTGCATCCATCCAGAACAGATAAAAAGATTTGTTTTTACAAATCACCACTTTATCATTAAAAGAAACCAAATAGGAGTCTTTAAATAAACAAGATACAGAAATTAAATTCCTTTTAAATTTAGGAACATAAAAACAATCTTGTAAAAATAAATTCCTATAATTATCAAAATAAAGATGGATGTCTCCCACTGCTTCTACTGAGACCAAGGATCCATCGCCCATCCGAAGCGTGAAGTCTTCATGCAGCAGACTTCTCGTTTCTTTGAACCCCTATAGAGAAATACAAACGTGATTAGTTGCACTGGTTCTATGACCCATATGTCACTTAATTCCTCAACCAAGCAAGTTTCTAAATATAGAAGATCACACCTACCTCCTTTGGAAAGGAAGTCCTTGCAATGCTTCTTGATATACCCAACCTTTCTACAGAAGAAGCATTTAAGCTTCTTTGGGCTCTTCTTCTTCTTCTTCTTGCTCTTGGTGGTAGCAGGAATAGAAGACTTCCCATTCTTGGCCTGTTGCTTCTTTCCATTCCTAGAGTTGAGATTGGAACCAGAAGCAGCTACCATGTTGGCCTCACCACCCGCAGGAGACTCCCTGATCAGCAGTTCAAACTCTTGTAACTGTTTCATCAATTCTGTCAAGGTCATAGCCCGTCTATTACTTAAATTAAATGTATCTCTAAATGGAATAAATTCCTTCGATAAAGTCTCAAAGACCATAGTCATCTGAGTTTCAGCATCGATGTCAACTCCATTGGTTTGAGCCTCAGTGTGGTAACCCATGACCAATATCATATGCTCCTTTACAGATGTCCCTGGCCTCTGTCTATAGTTTAGAAGTTCTCGAACCGCCCCTTGCCGCTTTGTTATGGCCTGGCCTCCAAACATATCCTCAAGATTATCCAAGATCTGCTTCGCAGTCTCATAATCCTGATGTTGAGCCTGCAACACATTATTCATGCTATCCATAACATAGTAGCGAGCCTGATCATTAGCATCTTTCCAGCAATCATACTGTAATGCCCCCTTATGGACGTCACAGATGTCGTTACATACTTTCATTTAATACTTTACTTAAAGTCAAACCAGATAGTTTGAAAATGTAATCCAGGATCCATGCATACTTACATATAAAAAAAAAATTTATATCATAATCCAACTTTGAAACAATAAATTACTTAATCACAAACATTCTTTAAATATCTTATCAAACCATTCGGAGAAGAAACAATCTTTTAAAGATATCTTGGAGAAAACATTCTTAACAGATCAGCAGGCCGAACTTGAGGGTTCGGCAGGCCGAATATGTCCGGCAGGCCATCCGAGGCTCTGCAAAAACTGGATTTAAAAATCAATAAGATCAATAGGCCGGTATTGAATGATCGGCAGGCCGATGCATCATCGGCAGACCGAACAATATTGATCGACAGGCCGACCGATGGTAAAAAAAATCAGTTTTCAAAATCAAAACTCCATTGTTTAATGCAGAAGACCAAATTCTTAAAATGATAAAAGAAAATATTAAAACATAGTTCTTGTATTCTTAAAACTTAACAAATAAATATGTCCAAAATGTAAAACTTGATTTAAATCATTTAAACTTCCTTCTTGGCGTTCTTCTGGTTACAATGCATCGTCCTTTGCTCACACGCCTTTCCATATCCTCCACCTAGTCCAAGACCTTCTTACCCTTATCTGCAACATGATGTAAACTTGAATAAGCTAAAGCTTAGTAAGTACATATATTTCTCATAATTTAAAAAAAAAACATTTCATAAACATCATCATCATCATCATTTTCGTAATAATGCATTAAGCACATTTTCATAAGAACATATCTTTCATTACTTTGACCATATTAAAACTTATTCCATTTTATCTTAAGCGCCCAAGTGTTGCACCATAAACATCATCATAGGCGCGCCGTCATAAGAGGAGAAAGGTAGCTAATCCTAAACCAAACATGACATCAGAACTTATCATAACGTAACATTGGTGTGCAACACTTACTTATGTATAAACTTTCATACTTTTGATATACGTTATCATCATACATGCATAACTTCTGAACATCAAATCTTTCATGAGAAATCTTTAAATGAAACCATCACAAAATCCATCATGGAATAAATATCATTATGCACATAATTTCAAACCTTACAAAACATATCATGTTGCAAGGTGAGAATGTACTTACTTGTATAGCTTACTTAACCTTAACTTAGTGGACTTAGTAGGTGACAACGCCGCGGTCTCGATGTGTTCGCTTCATTATGTGTTCATGTCATACATTTATAAAAATAACAATTAACATTTACTGTCATAAAACTATAAAATCATCATCACATAATAACTTCTATTTGCATATTCCATCACATAACCTTTCCTTTCATGAAATTATAAATTTCATAACCATTTCATCAATATTAAAGCATTAGCATCACCCAACATCATAAAACACTTCACTGACCTACATGGATTCAAGACTTCAAAACTCAACATCCAAATATACTTTGGGCACCACACTTGACAGGGGTAAAGTTAATACATAAACATATTACCATGATTTTTCTTTAGTCATAAAAATTACATTAAGTTTCTGAAAAAAGAACAAGTCATACATAACAAACATGAATTCTGCCATTAACTTACACAGTGCATCACATAAATTCATCATTTTCAAACAATTACAATACACATATTTTAACTTTAAAATTCATACTAAGAACTTTCTAACATATATTACAATATCATAAAATTATTTCATCATTAGTAAAATCATTTAAACATACAAAACATCACATAATACAAAAGTCCAATAATAACACTGTTAAAGTAGTTTCTTGACCTAGTCTCAATAAAAATTTCATAACACATAAAATACTCATCAAATAATCACCAAACTTTCCAGTTCATAACTTAACATATACATGAACATTCTAGCCAAATTTTGTAGCAAAAAAAGCACATTTACCTCCTTGAACACAAATCACATTTTCATGCATCATAACCATACAACAATATTTTATTGTAAGTGGTAGAGGATAGAAAATTCATAACTTAATTTAGAAAAATCGAAATGACTTGAAACTTGGAGGAACATTGCATAACACATACATGGATAACATATTAAAATTCAGAGTAAAATAAAATTTGTAGAGAAAGATATGGCAGTCGCATGTCAAGAAGGATTTCATTTCAAGATTAAACCGAAAACGAACCCTTACCTCAAAACGATTCTTCTCAAATTCCTTCGAATTCGTCCAAAGAAAACTCAATATTTCTCAAATATTTGCAAGAGAATTGAGGAAGAGACAAAGAAGAAAATCATGAAGAAGAGAGAGTGAGAGAGAAAACGAGAGAGAGAGATATTGAAAAAAAAGAACGTTTAAAAAAAAATAATGTAATGAGCATAACGTAAAAGGGGAGTCAAAACATAAAACTCTCCATTAAGTTAGAAATTTTTTCACTAAAATTGAGGCTAGCTTCACATGGAAAGTGGAGAGGATTGAGGGAGAGTCAAATCAATTAGTCTCACTTACCATATTTTGCTTTCTAAAAATAGGAAATCCTTTAAAACAATAACAATCAATCAAAAGTCAATGATTGTATTTCCTTAAATGAGGAAATTAATCCATAAATATGCCAATCAATCATCAATCATTATCCAATCATCATCGTCACATTTTTAGGAGACTTCGGCTGACTACTCGTCAGTTGTCATCGGCCTGCCGATTGCACAATTTGCCATGCTGATTTCATGAAGTCCAACCTATCGAACTGTCCTTAAAATGTAGTACAACATAACATTCAAGTCATGATTGCATCATAAATAAACAGACATTGTAACTAACATGAACACTTGAGCACATCAATTCCATACGATCGTCACCTGTCATAAAACTTAAAATAAATGGTTAGTGACAATAATCTCATAAATAAAAATGGATAACACTTAACGTCGTTACTATCATTACATAATTCCGTTACATGAAATAGGCGGGTGTTACACATATGCTTGGAATTGCTCATTAGTTGAGTCTCCCGTAGGCTCGGGAGGACAAGGGGTTGTCAATACATATTTTAGTTTCTCAAAGGACAGGACGATATCCATGTTCCGTTTCCAATCATTATAGTTCTCACTGGATAATAGGTTTTTGTCAAGTATCGATGATAAAGCATTTTTAGACATTTTTAATCCACAATAAAGAATCATATACCAAACATAAACAAACATATAATAATAATTTAGTAAGATAACGCAATTATTAAAAAAAATACAAATGTGTTTATGTGTCAAAATCTTGAAAATATCACAACCTTACAACGATAATTCCCAACTCAGAATTTAACAAGCTCCTAGGGGAGTCATGCAAAATTCAATCAGGAACACGGATTCCCTCTTGATTAATATATGCCATCTAGAACCCGTATAATCCAGTATATATTAATAATCGTTTCTTTGGCCATTAATTTTATTAACAGATCTCCTAGGGGAGGTTAATAATAAAATTAACGTAAGTGTACAACCATCGTTTTAATATTTTATCCATGATTTATAATCACCACCTAGGGGTGTGCAACCATAAATCATGTTAAAATACCTTATCCTCTCAAAGATCCAATCTGGTACATGATAGAAATCCCTTCCTAGGGGTCGGGACCACCATGTTCTGTCTATGGACCAATGATGGAGGCCTTAGGTTCTCTTTTCGAAAACTTTTTCCCACTCAATCTTTTGAAATCAAGGTTTTATTTTAAAAATATGCATGAACAATTTTAATATGAGTGGCACTTTCTATTCTATATGACATGTTATCAATATACATGGCAAATCATACTATAATGCAGACAAGCAAAGTAATCAAGCAAAACTACAAGCAAAATAATAAATAACCGTAATATTATGGCTTCACCCTAGTGAATAGAAAACTAAGATTACAAGAGAATAATCGAGACATATTATCGATTCTTCATCCTTGAATCCTCAAGCTATATCCTTTTTCATGTAATTCCCATCTTTAAGTCTTCAATCCCGTATGAATCGAATACTTCATATTTCTTGTCATATCCAAATTTAATGTTTATCAAAATTATCCAAAAAATAAAATTAAAACTGTATCGAAAAAACTGCATCTTTTCTGAAAATTTTTCAACTATCGATCGATAGGCTGATCTAGGTGATCAGCCTGCCGGTCATGTAGGTTCGGCCTGCCGCTAAAGCCGCTTGATTTCTGCCCCACTAACGGCCTACCGAACCACATGTCTGGTCTATTGATCTATGACCATCGGCCTGCTGAACTGGTGAATTCGGCATGCCGACCGAGCATAAATCTCCCATTCCAGAAAATACAATTTTTAATGCAATTTATCAATTTTATTTTCAATAATTTGAAAACAAAAATTAGAGACTCAGGAAATACCTAGGTGCGCCATCATCATTCTTCTAGATCCGTCTTCTCTGAATAATTATTTAATTACAAAATTCTTATAAATTTAAAAGTAAATAATAATTCCTAGACGGAGATGATAGTCCGTATCTAATTACATGAAAAACCTAGATACACATTCAACCTCTAAGGAACCATAACTAGTATAAATTAATTAATTAATAAATAATTAAATAAGAATTTAATCAACCATAATTAATTAATAAACATTTACTATATAATCCATGACAACATATATAATATATAGAAACCTAGAGTGCCAACTCTCTATAAAATTAAATTCAAGCATATGAGAGATTAAGATCACAAAATTTATACATATAACATGATCACAAACTCGTAAATTTATGTAAAAACTTGGCTCTGATACCAATTGTTGAAAAAAATAGTATGCAATGGAATTTTAAAAATTTTACATTAGAGTATTTTCCAAAGCACAAGTTTGACATTTTATATGCATAAATTAACCAGATCTTACTAACATTTGTATGCCGAAAAACCCTCGCAAAACATGAAGAGAAGTAACGTTCTAGAAGAGCCTCAACTAACTAGTCTTCTTTGCTATTCTCTATCCACGACTGGAGTGAGTCTGGGCTCACACATACAGCTCTTCCACAAAGTGACTCTCCTTCCAACCAATCGAGAGAACCCAAAGCAAGTGTTCATGATTTGTGAACAAAAGCTCTCAGAGAGTTTTCAAATTCTAACTAGCAGAGTATCACTCTTAATCTCTTAATTGATCTTAACTAATCTTTGTATAACACATGTGACTCACCCCTATATATAGAGGTTGGGTCTAGGGTTAGTCCTTATTAGATTAGGTCTCAAAAACTCGAAACAGAATCAAGTTTGAATTAATATCTAATAATATCCATATGGAAACGCGTAATCTTATCTTTCGCTCATCGACAGGCCGAATAGTCCCCATCGGCAGGCCAAACACGTGGATCGGTAGGCCAAATTGCAAATAAAAAATCTCCGCGAATCTTTTATTTTCCACCCGAGATTCTATAGGATAAAGTCTCAGTTTTAATTCAAATAACCCAATAGAAAAATTATCTAATTAAAACCACTTTATCTAGATAATCTCTAAGAAAATAAATGAATTCCCAATAATTCTACAAGTTTATCTTGATCTTATTTATCTAAAATTAAATCAACGGATAAACAGACAGGAATTATCTAATCCCAATAATTCAACAAGTTTATCTTGAATCAATTGTATCACAAAATTAATTCAATTGATAAACAGACATGAATTATATGATTCTTTGAAATTTTAACCAATCTGATAAATCCGACATAAGTCTTCAATTATTGGAAAAGCACACTGTATTGTTACAGGATATTATAAGCTAGCAAAGGGGACTAAATGGACGTATATAGTTCAAGCTCCCGATAATTATGAAACCCAATATCCCAGATATACATTTCATAATTATCAACTCTAACGCTACTCCACTAAAAGCTAGGAGCTGTACTCTTGAACTACACAGAATTATGAAGCTAGTATAGCTAAGTCTCCATGACATATCATAGTGAATCGTATCCCAATATGATAATCTATAGTTGGCTTAAGGACAAGTTCTGTCTTACCTTCCCAATTATTTTTTTATCTTACGTTCCATTATCTCACCATCAGAAAACTTACCATCCAAAGACCGTATACCATTCGGTTACACCTATGTATCCAAATGGTTGAGCACTCTAGTTTTTCAATTATAGGATAACGCATATAAGAGGATATCATTACTCCTAAAGAGGAGCTATGAATTCTATATCTATGAATAACAGGTCTACGCTATCAGGAGTTATGCCTCCAATGTACCGGCATGCATACCGCTATAAAGATGTAGGTGTCACCTTTTGGTACGTCAAAAGATACAAGCCAAGACAACGGGCCCACTATTCATCTCAGGATTAAGATACAATACAAATGATTGTCTAAAGTGAATTGATTTGCCAAGACAGAATTATGAATCCAAATCAATTTACTTTATGTCCTGATCCAACACATTGTCACCTATGACAACGTGCTAATGTTTCTATTCACGGAGTCCACCTCCGATAGTCAAGACAAACCATCTCCCAAAAGGGATATAGACAACATAACAATCTTTGTATAAATAAAGCACCCAATTTTATTCCCTTGATTGTGGATCTTATGATTTAGACCATCACCTTAAGAATCGTGTCTTTCGCATAATCCATTTATCATATGCCCAATTCTTAAGGTTTAGACCGACAGTCTTAGACTTTTGTTTGCTTAACATACATTCAACAAATATGAACGTAAAGAGGACAAGATTTGGTATATAAATAATGAATAAATTCTTTATTGATAAAAATGTCTCCAAAAACTTATTACATTTTTACTTCTTAGGGCATACATGTCTAACAAAACTGTCGTATAAGGCATAGCTTACACGACGGTTTTCCTAAAAACCATCATTTAAAACATAGCTTATACAACGGTTTTCCTAAAAACTGTCGTGTAAGCTTAGCGTTTCACGATGGTTTTTAGTGAAAACCGTCGTAGTAGCCTTATCCTAAGATCCTATAACCCCGTCAAAATAAGAAATCCACAACGGTAAAAAACCATCGTAAAAAGTCTTGTTTGTACTACGACAGATGATTACACAACGGTTTTTAAACCGTTGTGAAAACATACCACGACTATTTTAAACCGTCGTGTAATCTACAATTTATGAAAAGTTTCTTCATCTTTACTATTATCATCATTAGTAGTAATGGGTTCCTTATCTTGAAGTGCTACATCAAGATCCAAGACACCTAAGTGAAATTGGACTTGTTCGCACCAATCAGAGAAATTCAATCCATTACATAAAGGAACAGATGAAGCATGTGAATGTAGAGAAATAGGAATAGATACTGTAAATATGCAAGAAACATTCATACATTAATGCTTTGAGATGATCATATAATTAGATTCAAACTAAGACAATAATTGTATATCCTAGTTCTGGTTTGGGTGATATAAAGACATACAAACCATAAATGATGGTAATTAAAAATAAAAATTTAATTTGGTAATCATAAATATGTCTAATAAAAATGATTGCTATCTTTAGATAAACAAACAAAATAATAGGACATATTAATTACCAACAATTATATTCATCAATTAAAGACAGCTAATCAACCTTTGGGCAATTCTTAAATTCTTATAATAGATGAAATTCAATAACCCATGATCAATAAATATCATTTCAATTATAAACATCAAAATTCATGGGTTGTTGAATTTTTGTTTCTCAATTTAAAAATTACTAAGCTTTAAAGTTTGGCCACTTTGGTGACTAACAAACTACAATAATATAATTTCAACATCGGAAACAATAGTTTTACTTGTTTCAAGTAATTAATTATGATCAAGTATATACATGTATCAACATCATATATGCAACCTTTACTGAGAAGTTCCCATAAACGTAATATTACACATACATGTTTTATTAAAACAAAACAAACAAACAATACATATCACATCAATTGCATAACATCAATATATATGAGATATAAGAATGCATACAAAATTGTTTATATGCAAACAACTTTTATTGATCGAAGAGAAAAGCTTTTTTTTCTTACGTTAATTTAATGCTTTTCAATCAGTAGATTTCTAAAATATATATACGTTTTTTTTTTTGTTACCACATGTAAAACTTTAATTTCTGTAATGTCCAGCAATCTTAAAACTCAATAATTTCCATAGAAGAAGTTTTAGAGTGTACCTTGATTCATACCTTTAATTTGCAGAGAACCCTTTGAATAGAAAGTTTGTTAGAGAAAAAGAACTCATTTTCTCTCTCTAAACCCACAGTTATTTCTTTTAATGTATCTTTCTAATGGAGAGAAGGAATACAATTGATTAGATAGATAGAGGACTAGACTTTTATTTATAGACCCTCAATAGACGCATTTCTATTAAAGCACACGTCTTTTCAGATATAGACACATCCTTTAATAAGAGTTGTAACCCCTCATAGCCAATAAGATTTTAGCATTTAAATAATTATTAAACTAAATAAATAAATGATAAATCTGATAGGCCTTTAATTAATTATATGGGTCATAATTCTAACACCTTGATTATCAATTTGTCGTCAAGTGGCCACTTCTTAGCTTCCCCTGGCTAGTTTTTAAACATAATATGGCGTTTGCCTACAAAGAGTATATGATGTTTGGCAAAATTAATTCAAACCAAAACTTTTAGTTGTTATAGTGTGAAGTTCTACACTATAATATAAAGTAAAAGTAAGGTATAATCTAAAGCTTTCATTGTTAGTATAATCTAAAGCTTTCATTGTTACAACAGTTTGAACCATTTGTGTTCAATTTAATTGGTTTAAACTAATGTTCCCAAATACCTTATAAATTCAACAACTCAGATAAAAGATCAATTATTAACACTTTAAGTGCTTTTGGTATGCAATAATCTTGAGGGTAGGAACGAGAGTCTGCAAGATTCTTACATTTGGTACAAGAACTATAAGTTTTGTATTCCCTAGAAACTCAATCCTATGAGAATAGCTTTACCCTATTTTAAATAATCTAAATTCCTTCCAACAAAATAATATATAAATTTTTAGAGATCTCAAGACAATAAAAATTGACACTTCCCATCCTGATAACATTGGGAAAATTTGAAAAAAGGGCGAAAAGAAAAATTGAATTGGGGAAATGGCCCTTTTTTTTTTTTTTTTGCACCTAAAAACTAGCTTTCTAGATACGAAAACTGCTCCAATTTTTTTCAGAAAGACAAGAAAAAAAACTATAGCAAGGAAAGAGATCTCAACAGGATAAAAAAAAACTGGAGCAGTTTTTCTGCCCAAAAGGCCTCTTTTTTTGCACCAAAAAACAAGCTTTTTGTACATGAAAACTGCTCCAGTTTTTTTCAAAAAGATAAGGGAAAAAACTATAGCAAGGATATGAACCTCAATATGATGAAAAAAAAAAACTGAAGCAATTTTCCTACCCAAAATGCTTTTTTTTTGGCTGAAAAAAAAAGAGGTCATTTGTCCAAAAGAGTTTTTTCTTAAAGCTATTTTTAAAAATCTCCCACATAACATTATATAAAAATATTTAATAACATATTAATATTATTAATGTTATGCCCTAAAAAAATATTATTAATATCAAATACTAGTAAATATTAATAATATTATTATAACTTTGTGTTATTATATAATGTTAATATTAATATTAGACAATACTATAAAATAATATTATATCATCAATAATAATATTTTTATTAATATATTAATATTAAATGAAAAAATATGAATATTACTGATAATAATAAAAATATATTAATATTAATATTAATTGATCTCCTTTTTTCAAAAAAGAAAAAAAAACAAAAACAAAAAATGAAAAATCGCCCTTGTTTCTTTTCTTGTTTTGAACGTCTACTTTTTCTTTTGTTTTTGTTTTTTGGTTGTTTTTCCTAGTAACACATCATATGATAGAAAAAAAATATACATATATATAAGGGCATTCGAAATTGACACCAAGAGCATGGCAATGAACGGAAATGGAAGCACTCTATCTGCTGTGCTCAATCCTCTCCACTTTCCTCACTTCCCTTGTTCTCTCTCTCCTCCTCCCCTTCCGCATCCTCTGCCGACGGTTTTCTCCGACCTCAGCCGCCGCAGATTCGGTTTCGCTCTACGAAGGGACTGTCTGGCACGAGCGCCGGCGACCCGTACACCACGCCTTCCGCTACTCCGTTAGGTACGCGCTCATCGACCTTGATGGCGCGTGTAGTCCACTTACCAACCACCTCTCCGCTGAGGAAGCTCGCCTTATCGCCGGCACTACCGGCCCCGTGTAATCAGCATTTCCGTCTCTCTCCTTTTTCATTTTCTGTTTTCCATCCAATTTTGAGCATATCTGAATTTATAATTTTTTCTCTTGTTGTGGTTGTTTTTGTTATGATAAATGTTTTTTGGATTTCATTTTGGGTGTGATTTTCACCTTAATTGTGATTGATTTTAAACAGTTTGCTTTTGACAATACCTGAAAGCGTTGGGTACGAGCAAAATCCATTGAGTTTGTATTATTGCTATGATGTGGAAGACTCTTCTAAGCCTTTGAACAAGTGTATTGCCGAGGTATATCTTGTTCTGATTATTTTGCTCCTACAATTTATTGGAAAATTTCAATATCTTTTTTTTTTTTTTAAAGATCTTTTAAAGATTTTTCCGGCATTTCTTTTTACTCTGAAATAAGGGATGACTTAATTTGTAATGAATAAGAATCCCAACTAGTCGATTATGTAAAGGTTGCAAAGCAAGGCTTGCTTGTAATACAAAGTTGTGCAAGATTTTTGATAAAACACCAATATTTTTGCTTAGAATTACAATTGAGAGAACCCCATTTTGTGAATTGTGAGCATTGTCTTTTGTTTAAATCATTATATGGTTAGCTTTTAATCGTAGAAAGTAGGAAAGCTATACGCAATAAGGCGTGCTGATAAAAGGGTATTTCATGTTCAGCAGCTAGGAGTAGCGTTTGTCTAAACTAAAACTTTGACTCCTGATGTTGACTGCACTGTTATCGTATCTGTTCTCTTTTCAAAACGTCTTTAGACCTCAAATGAATAATCGTTCAATGATCACTATTTTATGGTTTGTCATAAGATGATGTAGGCTCAATTGTCATGCAGAGGTCTTTTAAATGACAAGTGCTCTCTCTCACTTGTAAATGTGTGGGAAAAACTTTTGTGCATCTCCAGAAGTGTAGAGCAGGAGAGAGCACCTTGTCACATTCCAGATTCAGTCACTAACAAATGCATAGATTGATAACGGATATACTCTTGCATAATGCTAGAAATTACGTTTGTTGGTTTGATTCTTCATTAATCGTTTATATGGAGTTGCTAAAAGTTGTGAGGATATTTGTTGATGGTCCTGATGATCTTGGTTTCAGGTAACCAATACTCCATGGGGTGAAAGAGTGTTGTTTGTTTTCGATCCCAAGTCTGATTTAGTAGCAAAACCCTTGCATGTCAGTCCTTTTATGGTATGTTTTAGTAGTTACTTTTCTCTTATGATCTGCATATCTGTTAATCTTCTAAACTGTATAATTCTTGTTCAAATTACAGTTTGGTTCCATTTCGAAAATGGTTTTTGAAAATTTTGTAATTATGTTTGAGCTTTGTTATGGTAATAAAATGTAAGCCTTGTAATACTTTTTCTGCTTCATGCAATTTATGCACCACATGAAATAGCTATATATCTTGTCAGTTGTTCTGCATGGCATTTGTGCTCTAACAATGGTGGTCCCAAAAAGGACCCTTATTATGATTTTCGTAGAGCTGTGTGAAACTTAACTACTTGAGTAGACATGCAAAATAGAGGTCCCTTTTTGAGCAAACATTTATTAAAATTCTGGCAGGATATGCATGGTAATTGGAGTATCAAAGCAAACGCTCCAGGTGAGAATCTATTTGTGGCAATTTCAGTTCAGCATCCAACACTTGGCAACTATTTCACAGCTACATTGAGAGCCAAGAAAGTTTCGCTGTCATCGGCATCCAATCATTCACTATTCTTCTGGTTGATGCCGCATAAAGTTGCAGTGTGGATATACTGGCATGTAAGTAGTTCTAGGAGTTGGAATTTGATGTTTTCATCTTGACTGCAAAAAAGATTGATTATTTTTCCAACAGAAACTTAAGTTGACTAACTTTTGGTAATGAGAAAAGGATGAACACTTAATTGAGAAGGACCATGAACAGTATTTTCTCTTTCCAACTCATCCTTACTGAATTGCATTACATATGTTTTAGATAAGTTCATATGCCTGAGCAGTGAATCAGCTATTCATTTGCTTTTCTTTCTGTTTCTAGGCCCTTAAGCTATGGTGGAAAAACATATTATTTATCCAACATCCAAGGTACACCCATCCTGACTACAGGGAGGAAGCCATGATACGCGATCAAAACCTTCGATGTTGTCCAATTGCTGGGGTAGACAAGGATGAGAATATGAAAGTTCAAGCATTTCAAGAAGGCATGGGTAACACAAATGGTGAGGCTCGTTGGTTCAAATGGAGGGATGCTAAGTGGCCTTGGTCTTAAATGACAAACTTAAGATCCTGTCATTTATGTAAGTTGTGTAGTATCCTTGGCTTATTCCTTCTGCTTCTGTATCTTCTAGACTTTGCGATTATGTGCTGGTCTTAAAATAAGCAAAGCGAATTGAAGGGGAAAAAATGCTTTCAAGGTTTGCTGACATAAATCTGTAACCTCAACCTGCATTTTCCTTTATTAAAAATATTTGCCTCTCCCCACCAGCCCCTTCTCTACATTTTGCCATAACGGCAACTGAATTCTGAGAAGTTTCAAACCCTCATTTGCACTTACAACCATCAACGGGCTTAAACCTGCATTTTGCTTTTGGCTAAACCATTCGTGTTGTTGATAATGAAGTGGATTGGTTGAATAAAAGGCAATACTGATGATTTACATGTGTTACATGACTAAGTCTTCACTTTGAAACCTAAAGTAGACAGATAGCTAGAGATCAAAATTGTGAGTGGTTTTCTAAAATATTTCTTTCTGCAGCTGTTCAATTTAGACTTAGCATTGAATAGTATAATGTGCTGAGCCATGAATTCGACTACCATTCAAACTTTGGCTCGTCAATAATAAAATCGAAATGTATCTGCTTGTAACTTTTATATTTATTTTCCATTTATCTTTAAATAGCTATATTAGAAGTGGACAGCATTACAGCACAGGGGAAAAAAAAGAAAAAAAAGAAAACCCTTGGTGACTATGATTTTGCATAGCATATTATTTTTTAATTCTAAAAGGCATTTGTGAGCGGAGGTTCAAAACACTGTAACGTGTGAGAGCTTTACATTGTAGCTCGCTTTTACTTTATATTATAGTATGTGAAAATTTTGTAATGTTAGGTTTAAACAAATTAGTTTAAACTAATGCTCCAAACACCCTACTAAATGATGATATGATTAAATAGGTCATAACTAATTGACCATGAGTGGTGACTTTATCATCATCAATGAATTAAATGTTCACTAAGCAACGATCTTCTAATTGCCTTATTATTTGCACCGGTGGAATCCTATGGTAGCATAATTGCGTCCCAAAGCCTGCACGGCTTACTTTTCTTTTTTCTCTTTTCTTTTTTTTTTCTTTTTTTTTTTGAATAAAAGAGAGCGCAGCTAGCATCAAGGAGTTTTAGTACATAGCAACTAACAATCATGCAATTGTTGTCTTGGCTATAAAGCTTCCTCTTCAAAATTAATAAGTTATTTTAACACTCAGACTCCTGAGTAGGGTTTTCTTTTTTTCTTTTAAGGGTTTACCAAACTTTTAACTTGATAATTGCACGCTTTTCAACTTCTTAAACTTTCGGAATATGGCCAAACGGAAAAGGGTTTGTATGATTAGTTGGCGTGTGGATATGTTGCCTAATGGTCAAATTCGACAATAAGCTTTTGATTTTCTAAGTTCCTTCACTTCTGTGATTTACCTACAAAACTAAATAAGAAAACAAGAAAGAATAAATTGAAAACATTTAACGTGATTCGATAATGTATGTAGATTTATGGACTAAGTAAAAGAAAAAAAAAAGGCTAATAAATAGCACCATCATTAAATACACATTACAAGCAGGCAATCAAGTAAATTTTTTAAGAGTATCAAATCAATATATCAATTTAGAAAAATAAATTCAAACTAGGTACTAATAAAGATAACAATGTATAAAGTATTAACTTTCCCTTTGGTATCACTTTTTGGTTTTTCTCAAAATGTTTTTCCTATCTTATGAACAAAGATGATTCTTAAATTCTTTCTTTTATTTAAAGCGACTCTAAAAGTAGAACCTAAGTGAAGTCCAGATTAATTATATCATTTTTATGAGTTTCGTTACTAAAGAAGAAAGTTATTAGGTAACCTAACTGCTCCTTTGATTTCGATATAGCATCTTTAATTCTGACGAAATTTATGTTTTTTTTTTTTTCCCTTTCATTCAATATATAAAACACAATAAGATAAAAGCAGGTACTAATTAGACGGTAGACAACTTTCCAAGTCTAATTATTTATTTGACCACTTTAATGTTAAAATTAGGTTTTTCATTTTGAGAAAATTTTAAAGGATTTTATTCAAAATACTATAAATATAACACATGTTATAAGTAACTAACAAAAAGGGACCCCTCAATTTTTTAAAAGAGTTAAAAAAAATGCCATTTGACCAATCAAATTGTTTAAAATGGTCATACCCTCACTAACAAATATTTAAGTATTTTTAAATGAATTTGTTCATTATTTGAACATTAACTATTTAAAAAGACATATTAGAAATAGATTTAAACCAAAAATTTTGTCAAACTATTTAAAAATTAAATGAATTACAATTAAATCTTAAAAAAATTATAAATCTGGGACGTAGGCAACAAGATTCGATTCCTAATTAGATTGGCCATAGGTGGGCATAGGTTCGGCCAAGTAGATTGACAAATTGAGGGGGTATATAATACTTAAAACTGTTTAATATATTTTTGTTTATTTTTTTAAAATTATTAATGTTTAAATAATACTTAATTGCTAATTATTTAGGGTTCTTGGATTTTTCAAAATTTGATCAATCAAATGGATGCTTGTTAACTCTTTTAAGAAATTGAGGGGATATATTTTTATCAGTTAAACCATGAGGTATATTTGTAGTATTATGAATAAATTACTCATGGGATATGTATAGAATTTTTTATTTTTTTTTATTTAATAGAAAGTAGTAAGTTTAAAGTTAAATTTTATGAAAGTGATGTTCCTATAATCACCCCTAAAGGTCCTTTTTTTTTTTTTTTTTTTTATTAAGGAACAACAAGAACTCCCCCTATCTGAAATTTTCTTTCTGAAAGCAACTGGTGGTAGTCTATTATCATGTATTGTTACAATTTAAAACAAAAAAGAAGAAGAGGAGGAAAAGGAAACAAGTTGTCTTATTTGAATGATAATAACTTTCTGTCCTGTTTTTTAAATATGGAGGCTCAAAAATCATGCATTTCATTAAAAAAAAAAAAAACATTTATGAGGGATAAAAATGCTAGGATGCCACAATAATTTCAAGTTTATGGAACTTACATAATTTTGATACCTATGTACTCATAAAGTCTAAAACCTTCTTGTAAAAAAGGTTTTCAATTTCAAGACTCAGGATATATAATTAGTCAGCTCCTTGAACATGATTAGCCATGAGCTCTGAATTACTTCGTTGTTTTATCATTTATGCAATAACCTTTGTAATGTTTATATTCGGCTCCTTTCTATATTAATCATTCGAAAAGTTTCTTTCTTTTTTTTTTAAATGATTCCCTCGAAAAGTCTTTGGAACAATCGATAATCTTTGAACTTGGAGCAGAAAAAAATGATTATCCTTCTGTTTTTGTTCAATAAAGGAATATCCTTTTTTTTTTTTTGCTCAACCAAAAAAAAAAAAAAACACATGTAGTACGACTACTTAAAAGATGTACATCCCATTTGGCATCTGCCTCATTCTGAGCATTTTCGCATTTTCTTATTTACATAATATTATACGGAGACAACATTCATCGAATTTTTAAATGTCATTAGCAAACAATAAAAAAAGAACTCTCATGATATCCATCCACTTTATCAGAGCTACATGGCATAATACCATCTAAATTAAGAAAAAACAATTTTATTCTTATGACTTATAATCTCGCTACTCATAAAATTATATGTCTCAATCTAATATATAATGTATTTTTTAGACTGAATCTTACTGATTTGTTAGTAGCGGGGTTGGGTTTATAATAGGATTAAATAGGATTGCTTTCAAATTAAAAGAGGAATTGCTTTCCACGTGGCACTGAAAGCACCCACATAAGAATAACACAACACTCACGTGAGTTGCACAAGAATAAGAAAACAGAAAACGCAGGACACCCAAGAAGAGTTGGCCGACGTACAACAATAAAAATATTGACACAAATGGTGAATTATACCAACCATTTGTGGTCCAAACCAAGCAAAATAGGCTTGTTTGGTTCACGTGAAAATCTGTGAATAGTTTTATTTTCCTAGACAATTTGCAAGTGACGATGTGATGAATACAATATAATAGAAGGCAGGCAAAATCGATCAAGGGCCATGTCGATTTGCTGGCTGGTAGTTTTCTGAATTTCAATTGGAAAAAATTACAATACATAACCAAATTTTTGTTATGAAATTGAAATTTAACACAGTATTCAAAATTTTTTAAAAAATAGTTCTTTTTTCCCCCACGTGTCTGTTTTCTTGTTTCTTGTTTCTTTTTTTTTTTTTTTTTGAATTCAAATTATTAATTTTGTTATTGCTAATGATTAATGTGTTATTGTTAAAAAAATTAGTCCGCAGATTTGGAATTTTTGGTTTAATAGTTGGAAGGTCTACAACTAGTCACCAAACTAAGATTTGGACATCGCCAACTAGTTCAAGGTTGTTTCTGAGTGTCTATATACCACGGGCATGGTTAAAACATGATTTTACATCGACAGTTAATTATTCTTTTCAATATACGAACTTGTCATATTTGTTGCTGTCTTTTCTTTTTAGGGGTCTTTTTTTATACATATCAAATCAAGTATATGATAATCAACAAAAGGCGATTTCAGCTGTAGGCTTGAATAAATAAACTTCCAATAAAAAACTTGCTGTTGATATAAGATCCTATCGTAATTTGGCGATCAACAACAAATAAAAATTCATTACATCAATTTTCTTGTTAAAAGAAATGACGATAAGGTACCAAACCTGGTCCCGGAGCTTTGCTTAAAAAGAAAAAGAAGCTTTAATTTGCTTTAAATAAAAGTAACAAACATGAGATTGGTGACCTAAATTCAAAAATTAAACAAAAAAGTATAGACAAACAAATTAATTTTAAGCGAATTGCACTCGAATTGTTTATGTTAACTTTGAATTAATAAGGATTTGAGCGAAATTCAAACGAATGATAATTCTAAAAAACGCAAATAAGACCAGTAATTAAACGAAAATGGTGCAAGTTTCTATATATGCGTTTAAGTAAAGAACAAAAATAAATATCCTAACGTGATTATGTACTAGTACACGAATTGATATGTTAACTCAAACACTTATTATACATACATATATATATATATATGTATGTATGTATATATTTTATAGTAGCGTATTGAAAAACAACATACTCATAGAAAATCTTTTTATGAATCACCACATTCGATCTGACTCTAGCTAACAAATGTGCATGCACCTTTCAATTGTTTAATTATTTAATCATTTTGACTTTGGGAACACAAAACTGAAAATTCTATACAATATCTTAACTTGGTAATTTTAATTAACAAGTAATTAACACTCTTGAATATATAACACAGAATTGGACAGGGAAATGATTTAAAGTACTGTCAAATTGACAAAATTTATGAAATCTGATATGTTTTTTATTTGATAAAATTGTACCTAATAATCGATGAAAAGAGCTGGCCTACCTTTTAACTATAATACTTAATATAACTCCCTTTTAAGAAGTTAAATCAAAAATTAAAAAAGGAAAAGAAAATTAGAGTTGAATGTTGATTTTTACCAAATTAGCAGGGTCTAGTACAAACAAATAAACAAATTATAAAGATTGGATAAGATCAAGTGTGTACATAGGAATGAATAAGCCACAAAACACGTGCTGTGTTTTTTGGGCTCCACCGTTTTGATCTATAAAATCAAATTATGGACAATGCAGAATGGACAGACCCGTCACCTTCACCTACCAATTTGATTGCAGACAACAGGCTGGATATGGATGATCAATATTTAAACTTTTAAATTTTTCTATATAACTCTAATATATAGACCTAATAATTGCAATATTATAAAATATACAGTCAATAGTTTTTGTTTTTCAATTCTCCACAAGAATTTCTAGATTATTGCGCGAAGTTTTCTTGTATTTTCAAATTTCTTTACTAGTTACTAATTCCGATTATTTAAAATGAGCACGTTAAGATTATGATACTAGCAAAGTTGTTCAAATGTACAGGGTATGAAAACAGGGAAGAAAATAAATTTGGTAAAAAAAGGATAAAATAAGAACGTCAAGAGTGGCATTTTCTTGTTGGACAATCAAACACTGCGCCGTGGGACTTGGGATAGTAACAGATCTTCTACCGGACAAGAAACGGAATTATGGAACCATCCCGCCACTCATGATCTTCCATGAATTTTTCTTTTCTTTTAAGAATAATGATAAGAAAGATATGATAGATGGTGAAATCTACGGCATATTTTGTTTTTTAGGTCAAAAGCTACCCCTTCGTCGTCATAAAGAGACTCACGTGTGAAAGTAAAGTGCAGGAAATAAATAAGAACACAGAAATTTAAAATGCTTCACCACGTGAGATGTAGAACACTATGCTTTAAAGATCAAAGCACATGGAATGCCAAGAAAGTGAAAACTTGTATCCGTGCAAGCTGTGTGCATGATGAATGATATCATGTCTTATTTATAAGGTAGGCTAGCTCTAAGTGATTCTCATGATCCAATAAGGCTTCGGTGTTTGAATTTTGAAAGTACTCCTCATATCTTGAATGTGGTTGCATACTCGGGATTGATTTGCAATCCTCCCCATAAAGATAATTTGAATTTGAATGAAGACGACCGATCTGGTTTTCGTCAGTTGGGACAATGTAAAAATTACTAATAATTTTTTTTATACAGACATGAATCTATGTTCTAATTATTAAGTGAGAATACAAATTATAATTTTTCTAAAAAAAATGTGCGAACAAAAATCTATTTTAATTTTTTAATAGGGACATAATTAAATTTTTTAAATAAAACAAGCGTACAACTAAAATATTTTAAAAATTTATAGACATAAAATCGACACTTTAAAAATTGAATGGGGTATGCGATCAATTATGTATAAGTGGCCATATGACTGCCCACGTTTGTGTATATGTGCTTAATGTAGAGATACATAATTTATAAAAACATGTTTGTCGTTGTGATAATTCATAATTATATACCAACAAAAATTCTGAATCTGCTTTTGCTTTATATTCTATTTTTCCTCTCTCTTTTTGACATGACTATTAGTTAGGTTGACACATTGGTCCAAATCATCACTGCAGCCGGTAAAGATCAATTTATTGCGCTATGATGGCTGGTTTCGTGTTTGGAGTGAGTTCTGTTCAGAAGAAAAATAAAAAAACGTGAATTACGGATTTATTATACAAGCGTCTTGTTTTGTCCCGTTTTGTTCAATGGTACTATATTTGCCCTTGATTTCTTGGACCCGATGTGGGAACGGCTATGATCACAAGTACGAATATTGCCTCAAATCATTTTCATGATTTGGACTTCATAGTCACATATTAGGGGAACTGCATATTCTATACCTAAGATATTAGAGGAACTATATTTCCAAGAGAATATTGTATACTTCATCTAATATTAGTCAAATTGCACAATTTGTAGGTGGATGGTTGGAGTCTCTTCTTGGTTCTAATTTAATGTTTTCTTTTTATTTTTTAACGTAAACAAATGATTTTAATTTTGAACCTTTTACCAAGTCCACAATCACATTTCTCACATTGGAATTAGGGACACCTCAAAAGCTCCCTCAATCATGTTATACCTTGTATTAGAGTTGTATATCTTAACTAGCCAACTTGAACAATGTGAGAGAGTTATATTCCCTACAAATTTTATTCCACATCCCCATATTAGACATGTATGCCTTAAGGAGTAAAAATGTAATAAGTTTTTGGAGACATTATTATCAATAAAGAATTTATTCATTGTTTATATACCAAATCTTGTCCTCTTTACGTTCATATTTGTTGAATATATGTTAAGCAAATAATAGTCTGAGACTGTCGGTCTAAACCTTAAGAATTGGGCATATGATGGACGGATTATACGGAAGACATGATTCTTAAGGTGATAGTCTAAATCATAAGATTTGCAATCCAGGGAATAAAGTTGGGCACTTTATTCATGCAAAGATTCTTATGTTGTCTATATCCCTTTTGGGAGATGTTTGTCTTGACCATCGGAGGTGGACTCCATAAATAGAAACATTGGCACGTTGTCATAGGTGACGATGTGTTGGATCGGGACATAAAGTGAATTGATTTGGATTAATAATTCTATCTCGGCAAATCGATTCACTTTAGACAATCATTTATGTTGTATCTTAATCTTGAGATGAATAGTGGGCCCGTTGTCTTGACTTGTGTCTTTTGATATACCAAAGGATGACACCCACATCTTAATAGTGGTATGCATGCCGGTACATTATAGGCATGACTCTTGATAGCGTAGACTTATTATTCATAGATATGGAATCCATAGCTCCTCTTCAGGAGTAATGATATCCTCTTATATGCATTATCCTGTAATTGAAAAATTGGAGCATTCAACTATTTGGATACATAGGTGTAACCGAATGATATACTGTCTTTGGATAGTAAGTTTTCTGATGGTGAGATAATGGAATGTAAGATAAACATAATCGGGAAGGTAAGACAGAACTTGTCCTTAAGCCGATTATGGATTTTCATATAGGGATACGATACACTATGATATGTCATGAAAACTTAGCTATACGGGCTTCGTAATTCTATGTAGTTCGAGAGTGTAGCTCCAAGCTTTTAGTGGAGTAGCGTTGGAGTTGATAATTATGAAATGTATATCTGGGATATTAGGTTTCGTAATTATCAGGAGCTTGAACTATATAGGTCCATTTGGTCCCTTTCGCTATCTCACAACATCCTGTAACAACACGGCGTACTTTTCCAATAATTGGTGACTTATGTCGGATTTATTAGATTGGTTGAAATTTGAAAGAATCAAATAATTCATATCTGTTTATCGGTTGAATTAATTTTGTGATAAAATTAATTTAAGATAAACTTGTTGAATTATTGGGATCGGATAATTCTTGTCTGTTTATCAGTTGATTTAATTTTGGATAAATTAGATCAAGAAAAACTTGTAGAATTATTGGGAATTGATTTATTTTTCTAGAGATTATCTAGATAAAGTTGATTTGATTAGATAACTTCTCTATTGGGTTATTTGAATTAAAACTGAGACTTTATCCTATAGAATCTCAGGTGAAAAATAAAAGATTCATGGAGATTTTTTATCGGTAGTTCGGCCTGTCAATAGAATTGTTTGGCCTGCCGATCAGCGAAGGATAAGATCATGCATTTTTACACGGATCTTATTCGATATTGATCCGAATTTGATTCTGTTTCAAATTTTGAGACCTAATCTGATAATGACTGACCATGGGACCAACCTCTATAAATAGGGAGTAAGTCTTAAGAGTTACTTAGATCAATTGAGAGATTAAGAGTGATACTCTGCTAGTGAGAATCTGAAACTCCCTAAGAGCTTTTGTTCACAAATCACGAACACTTGCTTTGGGTTCTCTCGATTGGTTGCAAGGAGAGTCACTTAGTAGAAGAGCTATACGTGTGAGCCCATGCTCACTCCCGTCGTGGATAGAGAATAGCAAAGAAGACCAGTTGGTTAAGGGTCTTCTGGAATGTTACTTCTCTTCACGTTTTGTGAGGGTTCTTCAGCATACAAAGGTTAGTAAGATCTGGTTAATTTATGCATATAGCATGTCAAACTTGTGTTTTGAAAAATACTATGATGTAAAATTTTTAAAATTCTACTGCGCATAGTTTTTCCAACACCCCATGCATCAGTTTATCCATTTAATCAATAAAATGTTTAAAGTAATAGTTAAATAAAAATGTAGCATCACTAAATAAAAAAAATAGCACATAAATCATACATGTTATTGTTGTTGAGAGTAAAAATCTACCAACCTCCTAGTAACCACACCTCTAGATTGTGATCGGATTCAAGAAGATCAAACAATTATAAACACATAAAAATGGGAATCAAATAGAGAGAAAGACGTAAAAATTTAGAGTGGTTTGACTTAAAATTGCTACATCTACCATGATTACTAAATCTTTCATATGGATTTCTCAGATGTCACACTTGAACTCTCTTTTACACGCTCTTTCCAAATATAATGGAAGCAAGAAAATGTTAAGTGTTGCAGAAGAGCAAGAGTCTACATCCCCTTCCAAGTCTCTTCCCCTCCTATTTATAAAGGGCTCTTGGTATCAATTATTCTTCGATATATTCTAGACCACAACCCTCTTTTCTTGTCCTCTTCTCGTTTCCTTCTCTTTCCTAGGGTAGCGAACATCGTGCCTTAATTTTGAAGGTTAAGTAGTTGTGGCAATAGACAATATTCATGCTTTTCTCGGAGAACATATGTCCATAGTTTGAGTCAAACTTTTTCATCGTTTGATCCTTGTAAAACTAAGTACATGTTGAAATTGTAACACACTTGTCTCAACATTTTGCAAAAGTGACAAGCCCTGACTTCCTATCTCGAGAAATCCTAGGAATCATTTTCTATTCCAATGGGAGGTGGCTTGCCAACAAAAACTACATTATGCTCGAGAAATATGGCTCGCTATAAAGCAAGTCATTTTTTCAAAAAGGGTGACTTGCTAAAGCAACTCAAGGAGACATTGAAGTATTGTTCTATTGGGATGTGTACCCTAAGAGCATATAAATGTTTTGTAAGGGACATATTAATAAATAAATAAAGTCAATTTTTTATTATATTTGCGTGTATGCATTATACTTTATAAATATCATTAAAATTTCATAATTATATATGTGACCTTAAATATTATATACAAGAGGATAATATTCAAGAATGGTAATTAAATGATCAGTAACATATAATTAATTATTCAATTTAAGTATAGAATCTTTAATTGAGCATTATTATTTCAGGTCATTTCCATTCAAAATGGAACGGTTTTATCCGAATCGTTAATGTAGTGAGTCATTAAATCAATACACTGTATATAATGAGGTTATGTGGGACTGGGATATGATATGATATGAATAGCTAATAATTTCCATCAAATATAGTAAGTTCTAATTACATCAACCGATGATCATATATAAGAAGACATTAATCCTAAGTTATTAGCAGACTCCTGCTTATGGATTTATATCTTTTGATTTACTCGATACAGATTCAAGAATCTAATCCTATAACTTGTATTTTGGAGGCATAATCAAGTAAGTTACAGAGAATATTAATATTACAAAATGGAATCCATTCCTTCTCTAACAAAACGTAGATATATAATTCTCTTAAGTATTTATTTGGGGCTTAAATAATATAAGCGCTTAATTTGTGATTAAGTTCATGAATTTATTATTCTTTAGAGAATCAATGGCATTCAAGGATAAATAAGTAATTAGAGAGGTTAACGGATTTTATCTAGCTCTAATTATGAATTATTTATGAAGGATTAACTTATATGTAATGACTATATTAAATGAATGACTCTAAGAAATGAGTAATTATATACATCTATAATTTTAAGGGTATAATTTCAAGTATTTAGTAGAGTTACATTTGAATTAATAAAAAAGTAATATATTAATTAAAGAGTTTAGTTAATATGTTGGTTTTATTAGAGCTTGGAATTATAGGTCCATTAGTCTCCCTCTATCTTTATAAACACTATTTGGACAAGTGAAATTATTGGTTTAAATAATTAATTTAAAATTTTGGAATTTTAAATTAGACATTACTCAAAATAAATTAATTATGAAATAATTTATAATTATTAAATAATAAGATTATTTAATAATAAATTAATTTTGGAAGACACATAGTGGGCAAGTTCCATTTTGTGTGGTGCCTTCAACAACAGGAAAAAGTTCCCTGTGTAGTCCAAAGATTGATTACCAAGTTTCCATATTTAGAATTTCTGTTTTTGAATAAATATGATTTGATTCAAATATAAAAAATTAAATTTAGAAACAAATGAGATTGGATAACAAGCAGTATTCTTTCCTACACAGCTTGATGATAGGCCCCACATGCACAAAAATCTTTCTGCGTGTGGCTCCAATAGTAGTATAAGGAAAGTAAATATTGTGCTTTTTATTTTAATTGAATTTTTTATATTTAAATTAAAATAGAGGAAACTTTTCGAATTAATTCTTTCCTATTCTCTATAAATAGAGACATCCTCTGTTCATTTCATACTTACTTATGTGTCTTAGAGAGACTAAAAAAACCTACTAAAACTCCCTCATATATGCATATGCAGAGAGAGAAAAAGAAAGAAGCAAAGTTTTTCATCTGTAGACCTATTTTGCTCATACGTTGAAATTAACAAGTGACTAAAAGTTAATTGTATCATTCTTAGAAACCTTTTATTCCTCCAACACTCACACATTTGTCCATTCTGCTATCGAGGAATACGCGAGAAAGAAGGTGGTTTCGCTTAGAAAGCATGCTTTCCTGTCTAAAAAATTCTTATCTCTATTGATCATTTAGGTAAGCAAAGATTTAAATATATTTATTTAGCATAAAATCAATATAATGTATCACATGTTTACAAAAGTTTTGAGAAAATTTTTGTTGTATATGTTTTGCACAAAATTTTTGTTATATATGTTTCGCACCATAACCACGTTTTCACTATTTCTTTGAAAAACTTTTTTCTAAAACCAACAATTGACATTAGAACCGGCTGTAGAATATATCAATTCAAGCTTTGATTTTGAGATTATATATGCTTAAATAAATATATATGTTCTTTATATGGTATGTATGTATGTATGTGATAGTAGGTACTTTGCATTTATATGTATATTTTTTTAATTCACGTGATGAATGATGAATGTATGGATAATGGATATGGCCGTTAATTATATGGTTTTGAGGATTTATTTGATTATCATAATTTTTATTTTTATAAGAATTGGTGTTTGCCTGTAATTAAGGGTTAGGATTTTTTGTAATTTATTTTTCTACAATTTGAAATATTATTGTAATATCGAAGACAAAAGATTATTAAAGATTTGAAGCCCCATAAAGACTTGAGGAATCAGACCTGTTAGCCATGAGATGGTCAACAGATCAATTGTTTATGAAAACATCAAAAAGAGGAGAAAATCGGCGCAAAAGCTCCGACAACGCCAGAAGCAACACATGGCCACACGTGCTGCTAGAGGCCCTGGCACTCAAGCACTCAAGCACCAAAAATTGATGCCTCAGTGCCAATTCATAACCCTGAAACTCTAGCGTAAGGTTTCAAACACGCCTACCTTCAGTTTTCTCCATTTTTAAGATTTTATCCAAGAAGTCGAACGACAAACATTCAAAGAAGATTACAAGACAGCCCATGAAGATATTGAAGACTAAAATAAATTAGAAATTTATTTTATTTTTGTTTTTTCAATTGGGTTGCAATTTAAGTATCCGAGGAACCCGATCAAATCCATCTCAATTACCAAATTGAATGCTTTAGTTTGTATTGATAATTTATTATATGTCCATGTATTATAACATGTCACATTAATTTTAGCATGCCAGCTCATGTATTTTATAAAATGATATGCATACACACACATTTATTTATGATATTAAAATTGTTTTGATTATAAATATGGTATATACACTGTAAATTAATTTAATGTACTTAAATTAATTGAAGATTATAAATTTGATTTGCAAAATAGTATTATCATATGAAATTGATTTTAAGAGTTTAATTTTAGAATTTCATATATATACAAATATAAAATGTTTTTGTTTCTAGAAATTGTAAGCCATGAGAGGATTTATAAATAAAATACATATTTGCAAAATATTTAGTAGCAGAAAGTTGTATTACAATACAACCTACTAGTCTCCACCATTAGAATAACACCGTAAGGATCAAATGATGCCTCGAAATGGCATTGATTTCGTCCTCCTTTTGGAGGGTGTTCATTTGGGTTAATACAATGTTGTTCTTCCTAACCATAGGAATTCGGGATGTTATGGCAGCAATTTAGATTTAAGTCTTTAGAATTTAAAATTGTAGGTTACACTCATAAAGATGTAATTAAATGTTAATTGCACTTTTGGCCAAAAATAATGGTAATTAATAAATGTTGAAAATATCAGCTATGTTGATTATTGATTAATTGAGAATGTCTTAGTTTGATTTATAAATTATTAGACTTACCCTACGGCTACACATTATTTGTGGTAAATCAAAGTATCATTGGCTAATATTTGTAAAAAATGTTTTATATATTTTTCATGTGCATCCATATATCATATTTACTATGCCTAAAACTTGTTTTTTTTTCTTATAATATTCATACACTCAAATTAAATGTTAATTTATTTATTATCCTAACAATGAATCTAATCCAATAGTCAACCTATTTGCACTTGAACAATTAACTAACAAAAGTTATACCAAGTGAAAAAGTAATAAGAACTTGCTCATCAACAACAGAAAACGAGTTCGTCCTCGTAAAGGAGTATCCTTAGATCCTCAGAGCTAAAGTGAGAGGAGCCTCCTAAAGGCATATTTTTGTTGGTAAAAGGTCAACCAAAAAGCCATGTGCTACTTGCTAGCTAGGACATCTAAAGTGCTTCATAAGAAACATGAGAATATGAACTCTACTTATGAGATAATACACTCACTTGAGGGATGTTTGGGCAACCAAACGAAAATACACATCTTGATGTCGTGAAGATATTCATAAATTACATGATAAAGACAGGCACACTTGTTTGCACTCACAGGCTCACAATATTGATCATCTTGATAAGGCTAAGCACAATGGGACAGCAATAGATGAAGGTACATAGGTGGATCCTTCCAACAGTTTAAGACCAACTACATCATGAATAATATGCAAATGGGGCTCACTCAATTGTTGAATGAACTCCAAAAATATGAATTAGTTCATTGTACAAAGAGTGTTGAAGCAAATGTTACTACATCTACTAGTTCTTCCAATCCAAACAAGAGGAAGGGAAGAACAAAAATGTTGAAAAGCCTAAAACTAAGAAAAAGAAGAACCAAGCTAAATATAATTTACTAGTTCTAAAAACATGTGTTATAGAGAATGAGTTTTCAACTTAAGTAGTTGACTTAGGAACAATTAGCCATGTTGTTCTTTTTTTGGAGAGTCTTAGTTCTTTGCGTGTGCTTGCTGATAAGGAGTACACGATGGTTATGGAAATGGAGTAAGAGAGTCGGCTAAAGCAGTGGGAGAAGTTAGAGTTGAATTTAGGAAAAATTATGTAGTTTTGAATATATTCCTAGTTCTAGAAAAAAAATTGATTTTTTTTTCTAGGTTAAATGAGCAATTATTTAAAGTTTCTTTTAATAATGAAAATGTTTCTATATCAAAGAATGGTTTAAATATATGTTCTGAAAAACAAAATGATAGTCTATATTTTCTTAAACCTAGTCCTAAACAATATTTTAACATTGAAATGTTCAAAGTTGTCAAACCCAAGAATAAAAGACAAAAGATTTCTCACGATAATGATATATATCTATGGCATCTTAGATTGAGATACTAGTAAAGGATGGTCCTTTGAGAGAACTAAAAGTTAGTAAACTCCCAGTCTGTAAATCCTATATAGAAGGTAAAATGACCAAGATGCCTTTTTAAGCTAATGGTACAAGAGCCAAAGAATCTTTTAAGTTCATACATACTAATGTATATGGACCTTTAAACATCCAAATGATAGGTGGGCTTAAATATTTCATCACATTAATTGACAATTATTCTAGATATGATTATGCCTACCTAACATAAAGGAAATCTGAAACTTCCAAAAATTTAAGCAATTCTAAGCAAAAGCTAAAAAGCAATTAAAAAGCAAATTATAGTGCTTTGATCAGATCGAGGTTGTGAATATTTGGACATAGAGTTTACAGACCATTTGATAGAAAATAGAACATTTTCACAACTCACCGCACTTAGAACACCATAATAAATTAGTATTGTTGAAAGGAGAAATCGAACGTTGCTCGACATGATGAGATTAATGTTGAGTTATTCTTCTTTGCCTATATCTTATGGGAATATGCCTTATGAACTGTAATTTGTATTTTAAACTTGGTTAAATCTAAGTCTATACCTTAGACGCCTCTAGAGTTATGGAATGACTAAAACCTAGTTTGAGGCACATCTGCATGTTGGGGTGTCTGGCATATGTGTTGAAGGCTAAGATTGGGAATTTGGAACTTCATTTTGAAGTCTACACCTTTGTAGGCTATTCTCAAGGTACAAGAGGAGGGTTATTATATAGTTCCCAAGACAAAAAGGTGTTTGTATAAACTAACGCCACTTTTCTTAAGCATGACTATATGAAGGACTCCAAACCAAGGAGTAAACTGATTCTAGAAGAGTTACTAGCCAATTAGACTGGCCCATACTGAAAAGACTTGTCAACAAGGCAACAAGTGTTATTGAATGGCGAACCGAAGAGGCCACAAGTTATAACCAAATGCCTTTAGTGCTTCATCATAGTGGGAGGGAAATTAGATCACCCACTGTCACTGTGATTGATGTTTTGGAAGATCTATTAACTTAAAAGCCGGTCATGGAAGATTCTGACAAAGAGAAGTGACTGAAACCCATAAAACTTGAGACATAATCTTATTCTAACTAGGTTTGGGAGCTTGTTGATCCTCCTAAAAGTGTAAAACTCATTGGGTGCAAGTGTATCTACAAGAGAAAGAGAGGAGTAGATAGGAACATGGAGACTTTGAAAGCTAGGTTGATAGCCAAAGGTTATATCCAAAAGGAAGAAGTCGACTATGAAAAGACTTTCTCCCTTGTTGCCATGTTGAAGTCCATCCAGATACTCTTATCTATTACTGCAGAATTTCGATTACAAGATTTGATAGGTGGATGTAAAGATGGCGATCTTGAATGACTATATTGAATAAAGCATTTACATGGTGCAACTAGAGGATTTCATAATTGAAGGCTAAGATAAAAAAGTCTACAAGCTACAAAAGTCTATTTATCAACTTAAGCAGACTTCTAGATCATGGAACATTAGGTTTGATAAGGCTGTTAAGTCTTATGGTTTTGAATAAAACCAAAATAAACTACGTGTTTACAATCACAAGAGAAAAGAAGGAGATCATTTTAATATCTTACGTTGATGACATCATGCTCATTAAGAAGGTTAAGGAATCAATTTCATGAGTAAAGGAGTGATTAGCCAGTCAATTCCGAATGAAAGATTTAAGAGAGGTAAGCTATGTTCTTTGGATCTAGCTCATCTAAGATCATAAGAAAAGACTATTGGTATTATCTCAGGCTACGTACATAAACAAGGTGCTTGCCAGGTATAGAATAAACAACTCTAATAGGGGGACTTTGCCTTCTAGGCATGGTGTTTATCTCTCTAAAGAAAAGTATCCAAAGACTCCTCAAAAGGAAGAGGACATGAGACATTTCCCTTATGCATTAGCAATTAGAAGCCTGATATATGCTATGTAGTGTACTAGGCCTGACATCTACAATACAATAGGAATAGTCAGTAGGTTTCAGTCAAATCTAGGATTTGATCACTAGACGGCTATGAAGTACATTCTCAAGTATCTTTGAAAAATGAGAAATAATATAATTTTGCATTTTGGTGGAGATTTGTCCCTAAACTAATATACTGATTCCAAGTTTCAATTGGATCAGGATGATCGAAAGTCGATCTTAGGTTTCATATTCACTCTTGGTGGTAGAGCCATTGTCTGAGGGACTATGAAACAAAACTGTATTTCTAACTCAACAATGGAGGCTGAACATGTGGTTGCTTGGGAAGCGTCATTGGAAGGAATTTCTCTGTAAGATCTTGACAGATCTAGAAGTTGTTTCAGACATGGATAAACCAATTAAACTATACAGTGGCAACAGTGGTACAATTACTAATATCAAAGAATCAAGAAACCACAAGAGCACAAAGCATATAGAAAGGAGGTACCATCTAATTCGGGATATAACCACCAGAGGTAACATAAACATATTAAAGATTACATCGGAAAACAACCTAGCAGATTTGTTCACAAAGACCTCCCTAATTAAAATTTTCGAGAAGCATCTAGAGGGTTTTGGATTAAGAAACATGTCTCATTTGTTTTAAGGTAAGTGGGAGATTGTCAGGATATTTGTCCATAAAACATGTGATGTTTTGTAAAATGCACATTAATAAATAAATAAAGTGAAATTTTTAATATATTTACGTATATGTATTATGAATACTTTATAAATATCATTAAAATTCCATAATTATCTATGCAAACTTAAATATTATATACAAGAGGATAATATTTAAGAATAATAATTAAAATAGTCAATAATATATAATTAATTATTATAATTAATTGAGCGTCACTAGTGCAGATCATTTCCATTGAGAATAAAATGGTCTTATTTGAACCGTTAATGTAGTGAGTCATTAAATAAGTGTATTGTATATAATAAGATTATATAAGACTAGGACATGATGTGATATGAACAGTTGATAATTTCTATTAAATGCAGCAATTTCTAGTCACATCAACCAATGGTCTTATATAAGATAATCTTAATCCTGAGTTATTTGTAGAATCCTATTTTTGGATTTATATCTTTTGATTTACTCGGTATAGATTCAAGAATCTAGTCCTATCATTTGTATTTTAGAAGCATACTAATGTAAGTAGCCAAGAATGTTAATATTACAAGATAAAATCTATTCTTTCTTTAATAAGAAATAGATAAATAATTCTCTTTAGTATTGATTTGGGGAAGTGCTCAATCCATGATTGAGTTCAAGAATTTATTATATATTAGAGAATCAATGGCACTGAAAGATAAAGAAGTAATTAAAAAGACTAACAAGCTTTAATTATGAATTATTTATAAAAGATCAACATATATGTAATAACTATATCAAATGAATGGCTCTAAGAAATGAGTAACATAAAATTAATTATTATAATTAACATAAAATTAATTATTATAATTAATTAATAGTCAGTAACATAAATTAATTATTATAATTAATTTTGCAATTAAAGTATGGAATATTTAAATGAGTGTTATTAGTGTAGATCATTTCCATTGAGAATAAAATGGTCTTATTTGAACTGTTAATGTAGTGAGTTATTAAATGAGTGCATTATATATAATGAGATTATGTAGGACTAGGACATGATGTGATATGAACAGTTGATAATTTTGGTTAAATATAGCAAGTTCTAATTTCATCGACCGATGGTCTTATATGAGATAATCTTAATCCCAAGTTATTTGCAGAATCCTATTTTTGGATTTATGTCTTTTGATTTACTCAACATGGATTCGAGAATCTAGTCTTATCACTTATATTGTAGAAGCATAATAAAGTAAGTAGTCAAGAATGTTAATATTACAAGATAAAATCTATTCTTTCTCTAACAAGAAGTAGATAAATAATTCTCTTGAGTATTGATTCGGGGAAGTGCTCAATCCATGATTGAGTTCATTAATTTATTACATATTATAGAATTAGTGGCACTGAAAGATAAAGAAGTAGTTAGAAAGGTTAACAAATTTTACCTAGCTCTAATTATGATTTATTTATGAAGGATCAACATATATGTAATAACTATATCAAATGAATGACTCTAAGAAATGAGTAATTATATATTTATAATTACAAACTACCCTTGGTTAAGGAGCCTACCTTTTCTAAACCTTGAGAGGGCGCTTCTTTATGATCAAGGTGTTAACCCACTGTTTTTAGCTTTTCACCTTCTTGGCCTCTTTTGAAACCATATTTGTCATAGACATAAAATAAGTTAGTCACTCATAGTTAAAATTTTTCATTGTTTTTGCAAAATAAACAGGATAATGAACTAATACCTTTGTCTTCTTCTTCTTTGCTGTTGAGATTGACCACTAAGTGTTTGCTATGGTGAAGACTGGTCACTAGCCTTTTCATCAAATCCCGAGATAGTTGAAATTGGTACTACTAAATTGGTGAAGCCGGCAAGGAACAAGTTATCCTGATGGCAAAAGCCATACAGGACCTAAACTTCTTAAGAAAATGGAATGTCTCTTGAATATGAGCTAACTCTTTGGTGTTGAGCTTAGATTGGGAGGATAAGTAACTACAATAAAAAGATATTATCTATACAAGTTCAACAAAAGTAGTAGAGAAAGAATAAGTTAGTCACTAACCATGTGAAGTGAACCGACATCACATAAAGAAAAGGGCCTTACTCTCAATGAACTGCTTGTAGAAGTCACCCTTCAAAAGATGAATGAATCCTTCCAACCATGTGTAGAACTGGGTAGGCCTAATATTAGGTCCTCCACCTTTGAGAATGTACCAAAGTAGTAAAACCTAGGTTGCTTGCATACCGATTTGATCGTGTACGTATAGAAAGACTCTCTTTCTGTTAGGCCAACCTTGATATGGGCTCTATAGAATAGGTAGGTATCCGACATGATTCTTCAACCATTAGGATGAAGCTGAGGAGGAGTAATCCCAAAGATATTGAATATCTTCTTATGGAAAGAAGGATATAAAAGAAAACCACTACATGACAACGTGTTGGTATATAGATCAATAGAGCCCATAGGTGGTTGGTACCTCTATCCTCAGGGCCTAGCATAACATATCCAAGATCAAAGGTGAAAGTGAATCTCTGGAACTTCTTCAAGATTACTTCATACTAGGCATTCGATTTAAGGCCAGCTACAACCAACTCCACCTCCTCAATCAAGTCATCACCTGAGATAATAGGATGTGAACCTTCAACCTAAAGGCTACTCAAGGAACAATCATTTCATCTCGTTATCATTCACGATACTCTCTAAAAGGTCATCCACTGTGTCAATATCACTATCTACAAGGTTTAGTTCATCAATATACTCGTCAATCTATTTCATCACATCCTCAGGCTCTAACAAAGCAGCCTTCCACAAATGCCAGTTATGTTGTGCCCTAAGCAAGACCTCCTCGGCTATTGTTTATTCAAGATCTGCAACTAAAGCTCAACTCAATGTGCTCGGCAAGTAAGCAGGCTAGATTCTTGAACCCTATATTTGCCTTTTGTTATTGTTATCTATACAACAAAAAAGTAAAGGGGAAATTTTTTAAGTCCTAATAATTAAGAAGCTGTTAAACACAAAATTAAAAGGCCTACATCAACAATCAACTCCTAAATGAACTCAATGACCGACTCTATCCTAAGTTCGAGACATAAAGGCAAGCCCAGAACCTGAATTCACCTAAACTTAGCGAAACCAATGAGAAAAGATCAAAAGTGATCGACAAGACCTTTAATTGACTTCTTAACCTAAAAATGCATGAAAACACACGCATACACACAAAGGAGGAATGCATATTCCAAGATGAAGGAGAGAAGACTCATGGGTTCACACGACTCTAATTGTTGTAATCTTTAGGGAGAAGCTCAAGATGGCTTCATAGAGCAATATGAATTCACTCTTAATCATGACCAAGTCCAAAAAAAACACCAAAAGATTGAAAGTTTGAAGGTTAGGAATCTCTGGGTGAATTTTGGCAAGAGTTTCAGCTAAAAGGGTCCCAAAAGGGTAAAAACTAGAAGTTTAAAAAGGGTATTTATAAATTAGACACCCCTCGAACATCAATCATACGATCTACAAGAGGCTTGATCTAACGATTACAATGAAGACTCTAATCTGACAACTGACATTTAGGCAAGAATTTAAAACCTCTAAGCAATGGCCATGATGCATTTCCTTGACACGATGTCATAGTTGGCATCTACAATTTGACAGCCTTGGCATTTGAAGCAATTCTCGAGCTCCATACTCATCATGACCTGTTAAAACTACTTGTTGTTAGACATGTATGCCCTAAGGAGTAAAAATGTAATAAGTTTTTGGAGACATTTTTATCAATAAAGAATTCATTTATTGTTTATACACCAAATCTTGTCCTCTTTACATTCATATTTGTTGAATGTATGTTAAGCAAACAATAGTCTGAGACTGTCAGTCTAAGCCTTTAGAATTAGGCATATGATGGACAGATTATGCAGAAGACACGATTCTTAAGGTGATGGTCTAAATCATAAGATCCGTAATCGAGGGAATAAAGTTGGGTGCTTTATTCAGATAAAGATTGTTATGTTGTCTATGTGTCTTTTGGGAGATGGTTTGTCTTGCCTAGCGGAGCTAGACTCCATGAATAGAAACATTGGCACGTTGTCATAGGTGACGATATGTTGGATCAGGACATAAAGTGAATTGATTTGGATTAATAATTCTGTCTCGGTAAATCGATTTACTTTAGACAATCATTTGTATTGTATCTTAATCTTGAGATGAATAGTGGGCCTGTTGTATTGACTTGTGTCTTTTGATGTACCAAAGGGTAACACCCACATCTTAATAGTGGTATGCATATCGGTACATTGGAGGCATGACTCTTGATAGCGTAGACTTGTTATTTATAGATATGGAATCCATAGCTCCTCTTTAGGATTTTTGATATCCTCTTATATGCGTTATCCTGTAATTGAAAAATTATAGCGCTCAACCATTTGGATACATAGGTGTAACCAAATGGTATACTGTCTTTGGATGGTAAGTTTTTCGATGGTGAGATAATGGAATGTAAGATAAAAATGATCAGAAAGGTAAGACAGAACTTATCCTTAAGCCGATTATGGATAATCCTATGGGGATACGATACACTATGATATGTCATGGAGACTTAGCTATACAGGCTTCGTAATTCTATGTAGTTCGAGAGTGCAGCTCCAAGCTTTTAGTGGAGTAGCATTGGAGTTGATAATTATGAAATGTATATCTGGGATATTGAGTTTCGTAATTATTGAGAGCTTGAACTATATAAGTCCATTTGGTCCCCTTTGCTAGCTCACAACATCCTGTAACGATATGGCGTGCTCTTTCAATAATTGGTGACTTATGTCAGATTTATTAGATTGGTTGAAATTCAAAAGAATCAAATAATTCATGTCTGTTTATCGGTTGGATTAATTTTGTGATAAAATTAATTCAAGATAAACTTGTTGAATTATTGGGATCAGATAATTTTTATCTTATTATTGGTTGATTTAATTTTTGAATAAATTAAATCAAGATAAACTTGTAGAATTATTAGGAATTCATTTATTGTTTTAGAGATTATCTAGATAAAGTTGTTTTGATTAGATAACTTCTCTATTGGATTATTTGAATTAAAACTGAGACTTTATCCTATAGAATCTCGGGTGGAAAATAAAAGATTCGCTGAGATCTTTTCTCTGCAGTTTGGCATGCCGATCCTCTAGTTAAGCCTGCCGATGGGCAAGTTTGGCCTACCGATAAGGCAGTTCGGCCTGCCGATGTGCGAAGGATAAGATTACACGTTTTACGCGGATTTTATCATATATTGATCCAAATTTAATTCTGATTCGAATTTTTTCAGACCTAAACTGATAAGGACTGACCCTAGACCCAACCTCTATAAATAGGGAGTAAGTCTTAAGAGCTATTTAGATCAATTGAGAGATTAAGAGTGATACTGTAACGTCCCGAAATTTATTTAATATTAATGTAATGTAAATGATGAATTAGTGTGCCATAATTAAAGTTTTAACTTTAATTAGATTATTTGGTTGGATTTTTAGTTTTTGGTTGTTTTGTTAAATTTATGTGTTCAAAAGATTTCTTATTGATTTAAAATGATGTTTTGAGTTTTAAAACACAACAATTTGTAAAATGTTAAAAATACTCTGTTTTACAAAACCGTGGGCGGCACATGGTTTTCGCACAGTAAAACCGCCCACCGATTTTCTCTATTTATTTCCCTCTTCTCTCTCTCTCTCCTCATTCACGTTTCACTCTCTCTCTCTCTTCTCTCTCTCGATAGCTCCCTCTCTCTCTCAATCTCTTTCAAAAATTTTGATTTCCATTCGAATCCAAGCTTCGAAACAGCAAGGAGGAAGCTCAGGGACGTGATTCGGCGACCGAGAACGCGGATTGAAGCTTCGATTCGAGGTTAGATTCGAAATTTCTAAACTTTTAACAAAATTTTCGATTTTGTGTGTTTTTGAAATCTAAGTTTGTTTTAGCTTAGAAAACCGTGGATTTGTGTTAAATGAACTTAAAACAACTAGAATCTAAACCTAGATTGAAGAAAAACGGATTGGATTCAAGATTTTCATTTTTCTCCTCTTTTTCTCATTTTTGGATTTTTGAGGATTTTGAGTTTAAATGTTGTTTAAATGATTCCAAACATGTTCTAGAATGTTTTTCTATCAATTATAGTTGTTTTTCATGCCTGGGATTTGAGAAAAACAGGTTAGAAACAAGATTTGGATTTTGGGGATCGAGAAACCCGTGGCTGGGATTTCTGGATCTTCCCAGTTCGGCAGGCCGAAGTTCATGTTCGGCAGGCCGGAGTGATGATCGGCAGGCCGGTGTTCTTCCGACCGGCAGGCCGAATCTGGGGAAATGTTCGGCAGGCCGAACTTTGCTTCCGGCAGGCCGAAGCAGGGCGTTCGGCAGGCCGACCGAGGCATGGAAAATTTTGTGATTTTTACCCGATTTCATTGTTTTGAACCCTGATTTAAATCCCAACCTTATAGGATGATTTTAATGATACAAATGGCACACTAGGACATCATGAAATGATTTAGTAACAAAGAATGTCTCGAACTAGATATTGATCGACTTAGTTTGTATCTAGGATTATTCGTGGTTCCGTGGAGCTAACGTATAGCGGATCGGGATTACGGTGTGGTGTACCGACACGAGTACTGAGGTAGGACTTCTATCCTATTTCTTTGGTAGCCTGGTTTTGAAATGATTTGGCTTTGAAAAGGATTTCTATCAAAATGTTTTCAACGGTTGTTTGAAAATGGTTTTATCGGTTATATTTTTATATACCGTGACATGAAATGAATTTCATAATGAATGTAATTGACAACACTCGGTAATTGGGTTTTGAATGATAATGATAATAAACACATGGGCATGATGCCATATTAGAGATCGGGTCGTGATCGACCTTGGGGGCAGGTCCCGAAACCCAGCTGGGCCACTACGGTGGTGATTTCATGGTTTGCCTAGGTAAAAGTAAACTGGTGTTTTGATTTGACGAGTAGACTGTTCTGTGTCAGAACGGTTCTACTCAATTTATTTATTTATTTATTCAAGTTCCTTTTCTGTATAACTCCTGATAATGTTATGTTTCTTTGCATTAAATTATTTTATAAAACTTAGTCCTACTGAGCCTTTCGCTCACGTTTTATCTGTTTTAAATTCCCCCCCCCTTCTAGGTGGTTTCCCATTTAGGTTTGGAGAAGATTCTTCGGACCGAACTCAGGAGCAATAGGAGAATTTATTTACATTCTGTATTTTATTAATCAAGGCATGTAAGACTTAACTTTATTTGTACTTGGACTGTAATTGTATTTATGATATTGTCAGAACCATGTGTGTGCACAAGTTGTGGGTTGTGGAACCCATATTCGCGGTTTTTATTCAATTATTGTTATTTGCTTAATATTTATAAATTCGTTTATCAAATGTGGTGGAAAATCTTCTTAATTTTTCTTTAATTTGATTCTCAAACTCTCGGTTTTCAATTAAATTCTCCTTTAATTAATCTAAATATTCCGCCACGTCACCTCCCGTACTCCGGGGCGTGACAGAATGGTATCAGAGCTCAAGGTTATGAACCTTGGGAATTGTGCACACATAGGTTTGACAATGAAATACCTCTGACAGTCCAAATTTTGTTTTCAGAAGTGAGAGAATGGCACCTAGACGTCGTTCGACAGCTGACGCCGAGTTCGGAAATGATGAGGGCCTGATGAGGTCTATGATTGCGGCTTTCTGGCAGATGGCAGCCAGGACTAGACCGGAAGACTCCAGTGTTGGTAGTCGGCATGCTTTCTTTAAGGAATTTCGACGGGCGTCTATTCCGACTTTTGATGGCAATGGGGATCCGCAGTTAGCAGAGTATTGGTTGGATTCGATCTTGAAGCATCTTGATACTCTTGGTGTGCCTGAGGAGTATCGTGTGGAGTTTGCGGCATATAAGCTCGAGGGTGGTGCTAACACCTGGTGGAAACAAACTAAGCGTCTGGAGCGCGATGGCGATATCGGTTGGGACAAGTTCGAGGATTTGTTCTATGATCGGTATTTTTCGCAGGGATATAGAGATCAGAAGGCAGCTGAGTTTTATAGATTGCAGCAGGGTGATATGTCAGTTCGGGAGTATGAGGCAAAGTTTAGCGAGTTGGCTAGGTTTGCTCCATCAGCTGTGGCATCGGAGCGCGAGAAATGCATCAAGTTTCAGGAAGGACTCAAGGCTCCTATTCGGCGGCAGTTGGTTGCTCTACGGCTTAGGGGTTTCGGAGAGCTTGTGTCGTCGGCGATCTCCGTGGAGAATGATTACGTGCAGTATTGTGAGGACCGAGCCAAGGCTTCAGGAGGACCGCAGAGGAGTGGCAGGAAGAGCACCAGTAGTCGTCCAGCTCCGGGGAAAGGCAAGCAAGGCGGTGCGACCAGTGGCAATAGCAGTTCGTCTGGCAGCGGGCGCAGCAACCCCTACAGCTTTCATTGTCATTTCTGTCAGCAGCCCGGACACATCAAGAGGAATTGCCCGATCAGGAGTGCTCGTCTTGGATCACAGACCGGGGAGGATGCCAGTCGTTCGTCTCAGCCTCAGCCTCAGACCCTACCTCCGCCTCCGCAGTACCCGCAGTTGCAGTATCCGCAGTTTTCTCCTCAGCAATTCTCATATCCGGCACGGGGACAGCAGCTGCAGTATTTTCAGCGCAGTGTTCCTCAGTATAGAGCTCCGAGTACAGGTAGTGTGCAGTCATCTCCATCTCAGCAGTATCGGCCGAGTAATGCAGGACCCAGCAATGTCGGTAGAGGAAAAGGGAAGGCGCCAGTGCAGGTTGATGCAATGGCATCTGGAGGGTCAGATTCTCAGATTGGTAACACGGTTGTCGATGGTATGGTTTTGGTTTCTAGATCTCTAGCTCGCGTTTTATTTGATACCGGTGCCTCTCATTCTCTCATTTCGAGTTCTTTTGTACATGCCTTGGGATTAGAGATAGAAGAGTTTAATGAACCCCTAGTTATAACTTCTCCCTTGGGGCGGGTGTGTGTGAATTGTATGTGTAAATCTTGTAAAATAAAGATTGGGGATGAGATTTTGAAAAGTGATTTGATTATACTCCCCATGAGTTCCTATGATGTGATTTTAGGGATGGACTGGTTGTCCAGGTATAGTGCAGTTGTGGACTGCCAACTTAGAAAAGTAACCCTAGTGTCTGATAGGGGGACGGTAATCACTTACCAGGGTGGTGGTGATTGGCTAATGAGTGAGCGTCTCATGAAGTCATGTCTAGGAGGGCGAAGGAATCTAGATTGTTTTGCTTTTCTTGCCAATCTAGATTGCGAGCCCTATGTTTCGAGTAGTAGTGTAGCGATTCCGGTGGTTGGTGAGTTCGAGGATGTCTTCCCCGATGAGTTATCAGGGTTACCACCGCATCGGGAGATTGAGTTTGGTATCGAGTTGTTTCCAGGGACATCACCGATTTCTATGGCACCTTATCGGATGGCGCCGGCAGAAATGAAGGAATTGAGGAAGCAACTTCAGGAGCTTGCTGATAAAGGATATATTCAGAATAGCACATCTCCGTGGGGAGCACCAGTTTTGTTCGCTAAGAAGCACGATGGGACTCTCAGGTTATGTGTGGATTATCGGCAGCTGAATCGTGTTACGGTGAAGAACAAGTATCCTTTGCCTAGGATTGATGAGCTATTTGATCAGTTGGGAGGTTCCCGATACTTCTCAAAGATTGATTTGCGGTCAGGTTATCATCAGCTCAGAATCAAGGAAGAGGACATTCCCAAGACAGCTTTTAGGACTCGGTATGGGCACTTCGAGTTTCTGGTTATGTCTTTTGGGTTGACGAATGCTCTAGCAGCTTTTATGGATTTGATGAACAGGATATTTAGGCCGTATCTGGATCAGTTTGTGATCGTGTTCATCGATGATATTCTTGTGTATTCTAAGACATGGGAGGAGCATGAGCAGCATCTTCGGATCGTGCTTCAGACTCTGCGGGAGCACCAGTTGTATGCTAAGAGGGAAAAGTGTGAGTTCTGGTTGACTGAGGTCAAATTTCTGGGTCATGTCATTTCGGAGCATGGTATTTCAGTGGATCCGTCCAAGATTGAAGCTATATTGGAGTGGGAACGACCAAGGAATGTAGCGGAGATTCGCAGCTTCTTAGGTCTTGCTAGATATTACAGGAAATTTGTAAAGGACTTTTCGAAGATTGCAGCTCCGTTGACGAGGTTGATCAGGAAAAACGTCAGGTTTGAGTGGGATGAAGACTGTGAGTCTGCTTTTCAGGAATTGAAGAACCGGTTGACTTCAGCTCTAGTATTAGTTATTCCTAGTAGTGACGAGCCGTATGAGGTTTATGCTGATGCTTCAGGGCGTGGACTTGGATGCGTGTTGATGCAGCATGGACGTGTGGTTGCGTACGGATCGAGACAGCTACGACCTCACGAGCGAAATTATCCTACTCACGATTTAGAGCTTGCAGCGGTGATCTACGCGCTGAAGATTTGGAGATGTTACTTGTATGGAGCATCGTTTCAGGTCTTCTCCGATCACAAGAGTTTGAGGCATTTGTTCACTCAGAGGGATCTCAACTTGAGGCAGCGCAGATGGGTAGAGTACATGGAGGATTATGATTTCGCGTTGCAGTATCATCCCGGAAAAGCTAATGTGGTAGCGGACGCGCTTAGCAGGAAGTCTTCAGGGATTCTCGCTTATTTGTTTTTGAGGACTGGAGCAGGGATGCGACAGTGAGTGAGTATCGGCTACAATATCATGAAGACGGTGATCGAGTTTCGTTATATCATGTGGAAGTGACTCCAGCTCTTGTTCGGATGGTGAAGCAAGGTCAGTGGCAGGATCGACCTTTGCAGGGGATTTGGTCGCGGATTCAGAACGGGGAGCAGTTCGAGGAATGGAGCGTGCATGCAGATGGATCGTTGTACTTTCGGGAGCGTCTTGCAGTTCCAGTTATCACCGAGGTGACGAAAGCCGTTCTAGATGAAGCTCATAGGTCTCAGTTTGCTATTCATCCGGAGAGCACCATGATGTATCGTGATTTGAAGAGGCACTATTGGTGGAGAGGCATGAAGAAAGATGTTCGCGAGTACGTGGCCAAGTGTTCGACGTGTCTTCAGGTGAAAGCCGAGCATCAGAAGCCTGCAGGTCAGCTTCAGCCGCTTCCTATTCCAGGGTGGAAATGGGAGCATGTGACGATGGATTTTCTCACAGGTTTGCCGAGGACGGAGCAGCGGCATGATGCAGTTTGGGTTGTAGTCGACAGGTTGACGAAATCGGCGCATTTCATTCCGTTTAGGTCGACATGTTCCAGGAAGATTCTCGGGGAGTTGTATATGCAGAACATTGTGAGGTTGCATGGAGTTCCTTTGTCCATCACCTCTGATCGAGACACCAGGTTTAATGCTAAGTACTGGAGGAGTTTTCAGGAAGCTTTGGGTACAGTTTGAACTTCAGTACGGCGTTTCATCCTCAGACTGATGGGCAGTCTGAGCGGGTTATTCAGGTTCTCGAGGATATGTTGCGTGCTTGTGCGTTGGACTTCGGCGGGAATTGGAAGCAATATTTGCATTTGGCGGAGTTCGCGTACAACAATAGTTATCAGGCGAGTATCGGTATGGCACCATTTGAGGCGTTGTATGGGTGACCATGTCGGTCACCTGTGTGTTGGGCTGAGCCAGAAGATAGAGTTATTCTTGGGCCGGATGAGATTCGTGACAGCAAGGAGAAAGTCGCGGTGATTCGGGATCGGTTGAGAGCAGCTCAGAGTCGGCAGAAGAGCTACGCGGATAGGAGACGTAGACCTTTAGAGTTCGCGGTTGGAGATTTTGTTCTCTTGAGGGTGTCACCTCGTAAGGGAACTATGCGGTTCGGAGTGAGTGGGAAGCTCGCGCCGAGGTATATTGGGCCGTTCGAGATCACTCAGCGTGTTGGTGTGGTCGCTTATCGGCTTGATCTTCCGCCCGAACTTTCTCATGTGCACGATGTGTTTCATGTGTCGATGCTTAGGAAGTGTCCACCTGAGCAGGGCAAGATAGTATCGTTTCGCGATGTGCAGGTTCAGGAGGATACGACGTACGAAGAAGTGCCGATTCAGATCATCGACCGGAAAGTGATTAGCTTGCGTCGTCATGAGATACCGTTGGTAAGGGTCGTGTGGCAGCATCACGGGGTTGATGAAGCCACTTGGGAATTAGAGTCGAGTATGCGGGAATTGTATCCGCATTTGTTTTGTTTTTGAGATGAGTTGTAAATTTCGAGGACGAAATTTCTTTTAGGGGTGGAGAGTTGTAACGTCCCGAAATTTATTTAATATTAATGTAATGTAAATGATGAATTAGTGTGCCATAATTAAAGTTTTAACTTTAATTAGATTATTTGGTTGGATTTTTAGTTTTTGGTTGTTTTGTTAAATTTATGTGTTCAAAAGATTTCTTATTGATTTAAAATGATGTTTTGAGTTTTAAAACACAACAATTTGTAAAATGTTAAAAATACTCTGTTTTACAAAACCGTGGGCGGCACATGGTTTTCGCACAGTAAAACCGCCCACCGATTTTCTCTATTTATTTCCCTCTTCTCTCTCTCTCTCCTCATTCACGTTTCACTCTCTCTCTCTCTTCTCTCTCTCGACAGCTCCCTCTCTCTCTCAATCTCTTTCAAAAATTTTGATTTCCATTCGAATCCAAGCTTCGGAACAGCAAGGAGGAAGCTCAGGGACGTGATTCGACGACCGAGAACGCGGATTGAAGCTTCGATTCGAGGTTAGATTCGAAATTTCTAAACTTTTAACAAAATTTTCGATTTTGTGTGTTTTTGAAATCTAAGTTTGTTTTAGCTTAGAAAACCGTGGATTTGTGTTAAATGAACTTAAAACAACTAGAATCTAAACCTAGATTGAAGAAAAACGGATTGGATTCAAGATTTTCATTTTTCTCCTCTTTTTCTCATTTTCGGATTTTTGAGGATTTTGAGTTTAAATGTTGTTTAAATGATTCCAAACATGTTCTAGAATGTTTTTCTATCAATTATAGTTGTTTTTCATGCCTGGGATTTGAGAAAAACAGGTTAGAAACAAGATTTGGATTTTGGGGATCGAGAAACCCGTGGCTGGGATTTCTGGATCTTTCCAGTTCGGCAGGCCGAAGTTCATGTTCGGCAGGCCAGAGTGATGATCGGCAGGCCGGTGTTCTTCCGACCGGCAGGCCGAATCTGGGGAAATGTTCGGCAGGCCGAACTTTGCTTCCGGCAGGCCGAACTATGCAGTTCGGTAGGCCGAAGCAGGGCGTCCGGCAGGCCGACCGAGGCATGGAAAATTTTGTGATTTTTACCCGATTTCATTGTTTTGAACCCTGATTTAAATCCCAACCTTATAGGATGATTTTAATGATACAAATGGCACACTAGGACATCATGAAATGATTTAGTAACATAGAATGTCTCGAACTAGATATTGATCGACTTAGTTTGTATCTAGGATTATTCGTGGTTCCGTGGAGCTAACGTATAGCGGATCGGGATTACGGTGTGGTGTACCGGCACGAGTACTGAGGTAGGACTTCTATCCTATTTCTTTGGTAGCCTGGTTTTGAAATGATTTGGCTTTGAAAAGGATTTCTATCAAAATGTTTTCAACGGTTGTTTGAAAATGGTTTTATCGGTTATATTTTTATATACCGTGACATGAAATGAATTTCATAATGAATGTAATTGACAACACTCGGTAATTGGGTTTTGAATGATAATGATAATAAACACATGGGCATGATGCCATATCAGAGATCGGGTCGTGATCGACCTTGGGGGCAGGTCCCGAAACCCAGCTGGGCCACTACGGTGGTGATTTCATGGTTTGCCTAGGTAAAAGTAAACTGGTGTTTTGATTTGACGAGTAGACTGTTCTGTGTCAGAACGGTTCTACTCAATTTATTTATTTATTTATTCAAGTTCCTTTTCTGTATAACTCCTGATAATGTTATGTTTCTTTGCATTAAATTATTTTATAAAACTTAGTCCTACTGAGCCTTTCGCTCACGTTTTATCTGTTTTAAATCCCCCCCCCTTCTAGGTGGTTTCCCATTTAGGTTTGGAGAAGATTCTTCGGACCGAACTCAGGAGCAATAGGAAAATTTATTTACATTCTGTATTTTATTAATCAAGGCATGTAAGACTTAACTTTATTTGTACTTGGACTGTAATTATACTTATGATATTGTTAGAACCATGTGTGTGCACAAGTTGTGGGTTGTGGAACCCATATTCGCGGTTTTTATTCAATTATTGTTATTTGCTTAATATTTATAAATTCGTTTATCAAATGTGGTGGAAAATCTTCTTAATTTTTCTTTAATTTGATTCTCAAACTCTCGGTTTTCAATTAAATTCTCCTTTAATTAATCTGAATATTCCGCCACGTCACCTCCCGTACTCCGGGGCGTGACAGATACTCTGCTAGTGTGAATCTAAAACTCCCTGAGAGCTCTTGTTCACAAATCATGAACACTAGCTTTGGGTTCTCTCAATTGGTTGGAAGGAGAGTCACCTAGAGGAAGAGTTGTATGTATGAGCATACACTCACTCCGATCGTGGATAGAGAATAGCAAAGAAGACTAATTGGTTGAGGCTCTTCTAGAACGTTACTTCTCTTCACAGATTACGAAAGTTCTTCGGCATTCAAAGGTTAGTAAGATCTGGTTAATTTATGCATATAGTATGTCAAACTTGTGTTTTGAAAAATACTCTGATATAAAATTTTTAAAATTCTACTGCGTACTATCTTTCCAACACCTGTTGCTTCTCCACAAGGTTTTGGCACCAATGACGAGCTCGAGGCACTTCAGCTACAAGCAAGGAAGCACCCCGAGCTGGGGGAAAATATTATCAAGTGACCCAAATTAGTTATTGGGCCCAAGAGAGACCCAAGATTGACCTCAACCTATTCCACCTCAATGGTTCCCTTAAAGTGTATTTGACGGATAATACTCGAGAAAAGGTAAATAAGGAAATCATATTCATTATTTGAAGTGAAGATCTCTAATATGGTGATAAGCTCTCAATCCTATTAGAATCTAGAAAGTTCTAAATTAGCAAAAGAGATAAACTTAATAGAAGATCTCACTTGAGCCAGTAAGCCAATTAGATAGGAGATTCTATTATATTTAATATTAAAAATGTAACTAAAGGATCGGAATATGACTGACCTAGTAAACTATAATAGTGACTATACAAACCCTAGCTTTAGCTTTGTATTCAGTTTTCTCATAGTAAAATACCTCTTTCCTTTAGAAAACTTCAGTGGACATAGCCATCAATCGAGGTGAACTACTATAAAAAAATCTCTTGTGTTCTTAATATTTTCCTTGCTGTTTACTTATTTTCTTTATGAGAGATCAATTTGGTGAGGAATTTTGAGAGATATTTCTTTGACAAGTTTTTTTTATCAATATATATATGTGTGTATACATATACACTATATACATAAACTTAGTTTGAATGGCTATGTTTCTAATGGTTTTATTTTTAATAAGGTTATATTTTAACAAAAATTAATAATATGGCCTAACAATGCTTGGGTCTTGTTATAAAAGGTGTAAGAAACGATGTTTGATGTTTGGTGAAAGGCCGTAACTTAGACCTAGGTTTTTTTTCCTAATGATAAATTCTCTTAATTAACTGGTAAATTTTCTTATTCTTTTTATTTTACTTTAGATATTTTATCTATTTAGCATTTTTTTAATCTATTTAGCATTACTTTTTTAATCTTCGGACTAGAAAAATTTAATTATAGACCTCAAATTATGGTGGGTGTGAATTTTTCAATTGGACTAAGTTTGCAACCTTACTTGCATGTTTTATAGATGTGGCGGAAGGCACTTATTAAATTATGATGGTTCACCTATATTTATAATTATTAAATCAAATTTATCTCTTTACTCTTCTGTATTAAGTGTATTAGCTTTATAACAACTGATCTTCAATAGGCTCATTTATATATAATTCTTTTTCCAATGTTCTAATAGCACAATTACTTCATTTCTTTGCTTACAAAAAAATCTAAAACCTTTAGTTTATTCTATTGTGGGATAATTGGGATTTTACGCCCTCTATTCTAAGTTTATCAGAAAAGAAACCCTCTACATTAAATGTTCTCATAACTATACATCTAAATTTCAATTTCGTATTAAATTTGTTCCTTTTCTGGGCCAATATTTTATTTTGAATAATGAATTGGGGGGATTTCCCTTTGAAACTTTTAGATAAACTTGCAATGAAACACAAAATGATAATTTATACTTTGCAATTTAGCTTGAAAAATACTATTTTTGCAACTTTTCATTGTTTTTTTTAAAAATTACATATGATTTATTCTTCGTTACAAGAGCATTTACAAGCTGCAAAAGTTAAATTTATCAATTCTAAGATCAAAACCAACTATTAAATTTGAAAAAAAATATAAAATTGACAACAATTTTGACTTTGTGGGTGCATTTATGTTTATGTTTGATTTAAGTTTGCATGACCATGCCTATTAGATATTAGTGTTTCTTTTGAATAGATTATTATGTATTAAAATAGTAGAATATCGCATTAATTGATATACATTTTGTTTGTAAACAATTCAATTTCATTTACTTAAAAGAAAGATCAATTTTATTACAAAAAGATCAATTTCAATTTTTCTTTCAAAGTTCTAAAGCTACTTTTCTCTTGATAACTTTGTAGTAGATTACACATTAAAGAAGAAGTATATATATCGCAGTTAGAAGTGAAACAAAATTATTAACTGAAAAATGTGCATCTACTGTGTATTTTATTCTAAGATAAAACTATTACTTTAGTAAGGCTTTCCTTTTTAATATCATGAAACTGATATTTTTTAAAAAGGAATATGGAATATATCTTTCATTAAATAATATACATTTAAGCATAAACGTATTTGTTGGACCCGGGGATTTTAAAATTATGTGCATTTACATATACATGCAAACAAGAATTATTTTGAAAAACGTTGGAGTTTGCCAAAAACTAGAGAGGAAGCTTTAGAGAAGAAGAAAGGAGTAGAGAGATTATAATTCAATGTAAGAAGTCGTACAATTATTTTTAAAAAAAAAAATCTTGAAGAAAAGTTAAAAAGAGATTGAAAAAAGAAATCAGAGGGTGAACTCAATACAAACATAGGGAATATATATTTTTACCGTTTTCTCATTATTTAAAAGTCTAAAAGCAAAATGATTCTTTTTCTTCATGGAATTCTTTACTATTTTGAAATCAATAAAAAATCTACCAAAAAAAAAATTACAACAGTTTCTAAACAAAAAATCCTTATTAAAAGTGTTTTTTAGATTAAAAAAAGGCCTAACTAAGTTAATGAGTGCTATTAAATTAAGTATTTTAAATATGATATATATAATATACAAGTATATAAGAATTCGTTTGAGAAATCAGCTACAACTTGAAGTTAAAACTTAAATATTGTAACATATAAAAGTTTTATACTGTAGTATATGATAACTTTATACTATAACAAACTGAACTTACTTTTAAATGGGCTTCCCAAACAAAGTGTAAATCAAAAGAGGCCTTTGGTTAAGGTGAGGCCTATGGCTGTTGCCTTAGATGGCTCACCTGTGAGCCGGCATTGCCTGGACTCCAACATTAAAGGTAAATTATACACTTTAAATTTTCGTGGTTAAGTTCTCGGAATTTTGTCCACAAGTAAATAAATAAAGATAACTCTCATCACGTTTGATAGTTGTAGTTCGGACCATTTTTTTAATTATAAATAGTATAAAACTCTCACATGTTACTGTAAAAATGAAAAAAATCACTACAGTACAAAATGCAAAGCTCTTACATACTACAACAAAAACAATTTTAATCAATAGTTTAAACCATCCTACTAAACACCTTGTCTATTTTAATGTGCCATGAACTTCTTATGCATCACCACCCATGATACAAAATAAAATTTGGGACCCAATGAAGGAAGATTTTGATGAAAGGGCAAAAAAAAATTTCAAATTGGGTAAAAGTCCTCTTTTTTTTTGAACAAAAAAAACACGTTTTTCTATGCAGGTAAACTGTCTCAGTTTTTTTCAACAAAATAAAAAAAATGACTGTAGCAGAATAAAGAACCTCAACATGATGAAAAAAAAAACTGAAACTGTTTTGATGTCCAAAAAACTTTTTTTTAGTGCCAAAAATTGTCTAAAAAAAAGTAACCTATTTACCAATTTTTTTTTGGCCGGAGGCCATTTGTCAAAATCCCCCCATCATGGCTTATTACAGTAGGAATTGCAATAGTAATTTAATTCTGAGGAACTCATTTGCAGTAGGAATTACCTACTGCCGCTTGTACTTCTCTCAAAACCAAGAAAAGTTGTGTCCAGATTATCACACTGTTACTTTTGTGTGCAAAGAGTTACGCTGTTGTTTACCCACTCCAAGCTGTACTCTCACTGCTTCCACTTTGCCCCTAAAAGGACCATACAATTATATTTTCCACCGGTCACTGCTTCAAGACAACAGCTATAGTGACTTTATTGGTGCAATAATTGTCTGCCTAAAGGACAATCTGCAAGTTAAACACAAAAAGAGCATGCTTTAGTTTTGACTAATTGTGCCACCTGGTGGCCGTGTAAAACACCTGGGTGTATCCTAATGAAATCCTATATATATATATATATATATATATATATATATATATTTCTCTGTAATAGTTACCCCTGTTTGGCATTGTGGTGGGAACCGTGCTCAGTTATAAACAGTGTAAAGCTCTTATATGTTACAGTAACAATTTAAGAAATTGCTACAGTGTAAAGCTTTCACATGCTACAGTAAAAGTGGTTCCTATCACCTTCCAAACACCCCCTTAATGTTAGCTCATCGTAGATGTGCACAATAACGGCTCCGCATATTGTGCTGTCTGCTGGTTCAACGTATATAGCACTGACGGCGGCACATAGAAAAAGTACCAAATATTAAGCATGTTGCCAATTCTAGCCACTTTATATCCGATATTGTAATTTGCTTCCTAACTCTTTTTCGGTTTCATGTTATAAAAACAAAAGAAAGTCAATTTGTTAAGGCAAGAAAGCGATTAGTACTAGTTGGCAGGGTGCCGACTTATGTGAATGTGTTTTTTTTTTTTTTTCTTTTTGTTTTGTTTTTTAAACAAAAGCAATTGCAATCGCAAAGTGGACAAAAAGATTATTAAAAAAAAAAAATCATAGCAGAAGAAGAATATAAGTCGGCGATTTGTTTGGCCGTAGGCTTAGTGGTATTATTTTGGGTAAAAAAATTGATTAAAATCGTTTTGCACGTGACTAATTAAAAACGCCACTTGTAAACAGAGTCTGTTTGTTGTATTGTGCGTGTTGGGAAAGCAGTTTCTAATTGCCATAAGAGACTTTTGTGGGACCCATTACGGCACGCTAAAACACAACTTGTGTTCCCCTCTCTCTTTTTCTCTCTCTATTTGTATAAATGCATAAAAGCAATTGTATTAGGCTAACAAGCTCTTCATCCTGGCTTGTCTTAACTTTCTTACCAAACATTCAAAATTTCTCTCTCAAGGAGAAGAATAAGCAGAAGAAGCAGCTTAAAATAAAAAACTCAAACAAATATGAGAAGGAACTGCAACTTGGAACTTCGTCTTTTTCCGGCTTCTACGGATTTTCTTTCGTCTTCCGGCGCCGATTCTGATCACCAAGAGAGGACGGAAAAGCTAATTAGCCATCATGAAGTTAGTCCAAAAACACCTAATAATCAGCCTCTCACCATTTTCTACAATGGAAAGATTTGTGTCTGTGACGTCTCAGAGTTTCAGGTGCATATACTAATTCTCTTCATGATCTCTTACTTCTTCTTTTTTAAATCATAGTAATTTCTAGATTGAGAGCAAAATTGGCAATGAATTAAACTGAAAATGTTTTCGTTCTTCTTTATTGCAGGCTAGAGCCATACTTTTGCTTGCAAGTAGAGAAATGGAGGAAAGAGTGAGGACGCCAACAGTAGCAGGGTCGGGGTCGGGGTCGGAGCCATATTCACCGAGCCTGCAGTCACCGGTGTATAGCCCGATTGCGGCTCAATCCATGAAGAGGTCGCTTCAAAGGTTTCTCCAGAAACGCAAGCATCGTGCACTGACGATGTCACCTTACCATCGTTGATTAGTTAGTACTTTAGAAAACAGTTTTTTTTTAATTAGTTAATTGTTGAGGAAAGAAATTGGTCCTGTAAACATTGTTTAGCTAGGAGATCTTGATCATATATATATATATATATATATACACAACTCTGAAGCGGCTTGTAAATTATATACATGAAGCATATTTTCAAGGTTATTTTAGATTTCTCCATCGAATTTGTTTTTAGTATTTTTTGATTAATTACAAATTTTTGTTCACGCTTCTATTATTGTTATTGATTTATAATAGATTATTGATTTTGGAGCTCAACTTTTTTTTTTTTTCCTTTTCTGAAAAAAAAAAAAAGTGGGAAGATAAGTGTTTTATGCTGTAGTCGTGTATACAGTTCTATTATTTGTAGAGTATGTAATGAGATTTTGATATAAGATGACAATTATTGACAATTCTTTTTGTTATCATAAAAAGTTTATATTTTGACCCGGATCAAGTAACATGTTTCTATGATGATTTGAAAATTTAAAGAGAAAGGATGACATAATATTAATGCCATCGGACCATAGTTAATTCACAACTAATCTTCTACGTTTCTCCAATTTCCAAAATCTTAATTAAATTATGTTTCGTTAAAACAAAGGCTTCATCTTTTTTTTTTTTTAAGGGAAAAAAGGTTTCATCTTATATACAAGAATGAACTCAAACTTTAGTAATTAATGATCTTATGACTAATACCGTAAAACTCTACAGTTACTGCACATGCAATTTCATTTTCATGGAATTGGCTGGTCTTGAAATTTGAACATGTCATGTCTCATTAGCGTAGAAGTTGGAATGCTTATCGCAAGATCTAGATTGTTGACAATCTTGCCAAATGAAAGCGATCAAACCCAATTTACATTTTCTCTGTCATGATTGTCTTTGAATATTGGAAACTAGGGGTACACCTTGAGGAAATCTTGACCGTTAGAAATTAGATAAATTAGATTAGTTAGATATTATTGAAGCTACTTCTCATAGGTATGTGACCAGGGCTTGTTTGGCATTATTTTTAGAAATTACTTTTAAATATTATAAATTTTACAGTCGGTCAGGTCTCTCGATAAATTATATTACCTAGTAGATTTTAAAAATTGTTGCTTAAAAGCAAAGTTTAAAATGCAAGTTAGGAATTTCAGTGTTGTTTGAATTCACTAAAATATTGTTATTAATAAACTTTTTCAAATGTATACTTAAGAAATTAAAAATGATAATTTCTTGTTTGTTTAAATTCACCGAAATATCGCTGGTAATAAATTTTTTTATGTATACTTAAAAATGACAATATTTTTCATTTAGGAAAAAAATCCGAATATTCACTCAACTATTTTTGAAATAACAGTGATAAACCATGAATATGAGATATAACATAAAAAAAAGATAAATGTTGATCTATAGGGGAAAAAATCTATAAGTAAGTGTATAAATATAATTTTATTAAAATAAAAATAAAAACATGTCTAATTTAGTCAATAACGTATATATGCACAATGATTTAATTCATAGTTTATTGAGTACTTTAAATTTTGCTTCCAGTATTAGCAATAGTTGTTAAATTAAAGAAAATATCAAACACCTATCTATTCCTACCTACAACAAATTCTGACTACAAGCAACACACAACTGACAACAACTATTTCAACAACCTATCAATGCTAAATTGGCCCACCTTTCCCCTCAAAAAAAAAAAAAAAAGAAAAGGCCCCAACTTAAAAATTAAGTAAAATAAAACTTGTATATTTAATACGACTGGCTAACACCTTTTTTTTTCCTAGATTTCCTAAAAGTGGCGGGTGTATTTTTTTTTTTTTCTAAGAATACCAAATCTGGATTTTTAATATTTTGAAAGCGTCAATTTTTTTTTATTAACTTAAGAAAAAAAGAAATTGTCCATTCATCATGTAATTTAATCTTCAAACTGCCTAATTTAGCAATACTAGTTGCCCAGTTCATCATTTCCATTGAAGGCGTACATGATCTTTACATCTTCAATTCTGAAGACAATAATATGTCCCACATGTTTTCTTCTTCTTTTTCTTTTCTTTTCCTTTCTTTTTTTTTTTTCCTTTTTTGTCTTATAAACTTGTATGTATTACGTACGGCGAACGAAAATATGAAATCGCGAAGGAAAATTAAAGGAAAGCGACAAAAAGGGCCACATTAATTGGTAATGAATGGTATATATCAACTTGGGAATGTGGTAAAACTACACTCATGCGTGGCAAAACTTGCAAGGAAGGTTCCCAGAAAAAAAAAAAAAAGAAAAAAAAAAGAAGAGAAAAACCTCACAAGGTAGGAAATTAATCAAACCTCTGTGGTTATTTTCGTAAATTTGCTCATTTTCTTTTGTTTTTGTTCGGTGCAAGAAAGTAAACCAAATAATGATAATAGATATTTTAGGTATCGAGAATAGTTCTAGTACAGAAAAATAATGGGAAACTCATGCAAATCAGACCCAAGAGGTCTATGGCATATAATTAATTATATATGTATATTCATGTTTGTGACATTGCAAACCACTATGCCAACCTCATTTATATGACGTCACTCCAAACCTTTAAAGTCAAACAAAAAAAACACGTGCAAATATTTTTTAAAGTTTCTTAAATATGTTTGCAACGTTATATGTTGGTATATTGCCTTATTTCTCCATAATAGTACTGGAAATTTCCCCGAGAAAATTAGCTGAATTTACGCCGATGAACAACTGAATCCTACTGGCATAGTTTGCGTTGTTTGTGAATTGTAATTGCGACTAAAACTCATGAACACATTTCATAAATCTTTTAAATTTAAGGGTCTTTCGTTAATTGTGATTACCTGAATACTACGCCAAAGAACAGTTGATATGTACAGCTTCTATATTTTAATGTGCACGATTACGCACACAATAGGTTTGAATATATTTGTCAAAAGCAAGTAATTATTAGTACGACAAGGAATATTAAATAATAATCGTAGATATGAAACTTGTGCCTCAACACAAATTGATACAGATTGAAAAAAAAAAAGAAAAAGACAATGCTGTGAAACGCAAGTAGTGTTAGAACACCATTTATTAATTGAAGGTGAGTCTCACGTATGGTTTGAGAATGATATAAAATAAGTTGTTTTTGACTTAGTCATTTAATAAGTTGCCTTTAGGTGTGTTTAAATTGACTAGCTTATTAAATCTTTGGATTTTATAAGCATTTTTGAAATAAATCACCTCTTTTCTTTGCTTATGACAATATTTATGAAAAGTTTTTTATTTATCTTGTTAATCTTTTATTTATCAATAACAAATTATAAGTTTTATCCACATCTTTGTATTACATTACTTTTTATAACAATAAAAGCTTTCTACTTATTTAATTAAATATATTCAAAAGCTTTTCCAAAATTAGAAATCTTTTTTTCATACATCATCCATACACTAATTAACAAGCTCTAAATTATTTTTTTCTTAAAAGTAAAAGCACAAACTATTTCAAACGAGCCCCTTAGTATAGGTACAAGAATTAAACCTACTTTTTATTACTTGTGATGTTAGACACCACTAATGCTCCAAGCATTTTTTTATGAAAGTTTTACTCTAGGGAAAACTTCTAATCATTTTTCTTCAAAAAAAAAAAAGAAAACAATTTATTTAGAACAGGATATTGTTAATAAAAAGTTCTAGGTTACATTCTATCACACTTTAGAATATGCAGAAACATAAATTACGCGTTAATCAAGCATGTCAATCCCTATTTTGATGAAAAAAAAAAAACGTTTTAGTAACTCTTGATGCACGCACTTTGTACAAAATTAATAGACGCCCACGTGACTTTGAAAGAAGTGCAGAATACTGGTTCTATATCTGGTTTGAACGTTATTTCACTTACATGGTTCTTTTTCTGCAAGCTCACAGCATGGATGCATCTTAGAAATTTTAATTTAGATAGATCACGGCTTTAACCCAATTGAGCATTATGAATATCAGAATCTCACATATTTTTAGAAAGAGGAGAATCAAGTAAAACAAAGTTTGGTTGTTACAAGTGGTGGACAACAACTCATTCTTGTAGGCCTTTACTTTTTAGAGATATTATATTGGCCTTCCTAACAATAGAACCATGTAGAGTCCTGACATAAGGCTGTTTCTTTCCTTAACCAACTAGCTTTCGTTGGAGTACAATTGGTCCTTTTCTCTTTGGACACGGTCACTATTTTCCTCTTTGTCTGCCTTTTGGGCCGACTTCTTTATTTTCTCTTGACTTTGATAAGAGTAGATGCATGATAAATGCGTTGACAAGTGTCAACCCAATTGAGATATTCCAGATTATTTTAATACCGTTTATCCTCTACAGTCATTAATCTCTCATTTTTTTAATTATATTATATTTGATTTGGTTTCCAAATGTTCATGTGTATATCGATTCGATAATTGAAAACTTGCGCAACTAATATATTATATTGTTTCATCAAACTGATATTCTTAAAAAAAAAAAAAAAAAAACTCAGTCTGAACTTGTTCAGAACTTTTAATGCAATTAACAAATATAAAGAGTACTAAATTGTTGTTTTCGGAAAGAGAGCGTAGAGGAAAAACAAATAGTTATTTTATGAAACAAAGAAGTACACGCAGAAAAGATCATAATAATTTTATATCTAAAATTTGATGGACTCTAGGGGTACCAGAAAATCCCAACAGTACAAAACGATTTGCGGTTAACAAGAAGACACACCTTTGCATAAACTTTTCGTAATTAGATCAATGGGGAAAAAAACAAAAGAAAATAAAGCAGTAGCCATTACTTTATACCATCAACGTTCAAATTATGAATTTTTAATATCCTTATGCTCGGGGAGAGCCTTTGGCTCGGGCGATGGACCCCTCTTACGTATTATAGGCGATGGGTCATTGCTCAGAAGAGAGATCCAGTTTAAATTTTACCTTTAATGAAAAAGCATATCTTTAAAAGTTAAACTCGTATATTTTTAAATAAGAGAGTTTTAAGATACTCCATCTTCAAGGATAATTGTTTTGGATTTATATTTTCTCTATACACTGTATTGTTATAGAAATGATGAAAAATATGCACAAATCTCAAAGTTGATTAAAGCTAACTGTACCTACAATTCATTTAGGTAATGACTGTGGAGGAAATTTCCTAAGAAACTTCCCGGGAGTTCAATCTTGTATAGCAGCCAGCTAAATTACAAGAGCGTGAATATGCTTTAAATTATTGACTTTTCAGCAAGAAAAACCAAAACGAATCATCCAAGAAAAAGCAAAAAACAAATGTCGGCACAAATATCTTGAGTTTGAAATTAAACATGGCTAGATATGTTTTCGAGGTTAAAGTTTTTGACTTTAAGAGTTCAGATAACATAATATTGTTTAGAAAGTTGTTATGATAGGATATGTATTTTAGTTTTTGTAACGCCCTTATATGGGGGTTAACAGTTTTTAATGAGATAAAATAAAAATAAATAATAAAAGTAAAACCTTAAAAATAAAATTTGGCCGGGACTTAAATGAAAACTCTCAACTCAAAAATAAAAATATAAACGATAAATAAACCACAGTTTTAATGTAGCACCTTAAATTTAATAATATAAACTGTTGTCATCATCATTTTAACCCTCAACACATTGTAATACAGTCACAGAAAGTAACAATTGATGCTTACATTATCATGAAGAACATTCTCAACGATTGAAGCAGTCCCAATGTAATATAGTTACATCACTTGCTCAACTATATTTCTCGTAGCCACCTCACACTTAGTGAGTCCTGAAAAGATATAAACATAAGGGAATGAGCAACACTATGCTCAGTAGAGAAAGCCATTACTCACCTTTAGGTTTTTATCATTACCACATTAAAACCTGCATGGTTAGTAGGTTACATCATATTCCAGATTATGAGGTTTATTATGATCACATCTTATGGATACCGTAGTTAATCATTACCAAGTGTCATAATTACACATTTATACAAATATTACCAATCATCATTGTTCCTAGGTATCCATGTTAAATTGAGTATCACTCAACTCATCGAAACCCAAATGGGCGCACTTGATCACCCTATAAACATTCCAAGGGTGTTCCCGTGAGGGGACATCAAGCCCCGAGTCCTCACCAAATCAATTCCTGTACAGTGTGTTCTGGGACTTTCAACCCAAGGAAGCGTCATCACCTTCCCCCTATTTTACCTTTTTGGGTATTCATGCCCAAGGACGTAACCGCCGCCCTCTTCATGTCTCACAATTTCTCTATATTAAATCATTATTAATAGAGTCAGTTTTCCTAACCATGCTTCTCAATTTATAACATGTGTCAATTCATTATGTTCCTCGCCGTACAATACAAGACGAGTCCATGTCATAGTTTCATATGTGATACTCATATAATATCAGTTCAACATAGATATATATATATTGCGGCAAAACAATCAATTTTAATTCTATAAAAACCTCACAAAAATGAGTAATAGAATCCCTACCTTTCAAGCTTATCAACAGTCTCTTAATCCTGGAATCAATTAACGTTAGCTCCATACTCCCTTGATTTTGAACTCCAAGCAAAACAGATCCAGTTGTATCTCGCTGTATCTACGAAGCATCCTCTATAGTGCTCCTCGAGCGACTATGAATGGCTAGGAATGCTTCCTAGAGATCATACATTCTTGAAAACGTCATTCTGGACTCCGATACTGCTGTTTGAATCGCCTCGATTCGCGTGCAGTCGGTACCGGATGATTTTCATCGGAGTGGAATTTGCTCGAACGGAGGTCACCATTGCATCCAGAGCATCGAAACGAGTCAGGAGGCGGTCTCGGATCTTCGATCGGAGGTCCGGATCACAAAATCCCATTTTGGCCTTTGACCGGCCGTTGACCGGCGTTGACCGGCCGTTGACCGGCGTTGACCGGCCGTTGACCGGCGGCGGTTGGCTCCGTTGAGGGCTGAGCTCGAGCCTACCCCCCCTAATTCGACCCTTCTGAGTCCAATGGCGGGGTCAATTTCACCCAATTCGACCTCTAACATAGCAAATCGAAGACGGAATTCACGGCCACAACCGGCGGCTCCGATCTCCTATCTCCGGCGGAGATACCGTGAAATTGAGGTGGGGGAATTGTTCCCCGACCTCCTCTGAGTATTTCCCCTATGGTGGGGCAGCTCAACATTGCGTGGAACGGCGGCTCCACCTAGCTCCACGACGGTGCACGATGGAGATGCCGTTCTCCGTCCTCTGGCCATCATTTCGTGCAATTGAGGTATCGAATTTCTTCCTCTCGGTCCTCTGAAGGTGTTTGTGCCTTCAATTTGGCACAAAACGGCCTAAAATGGCCAACCCAACCTCACCCACGGCGACGGTGGCGGGCGTCTTCGTTCTCCGACGAGGGGCGGCGGAATGGAGCAATTGACCGAGGGGTCTTGCTCGCCGTCGCCCTCTGATCATTTTGGCACCGGCGGTGTGCCACACCGCTGCCATATGCGGCGGCTCCGACGACGGCTCCACGGCGGCGACGGGGCAGCTCCGGCGAAGCTGTTCCAGCCAAAATTGAGCTGGGAAATTGGTACCATCTTGTTCCTCTCCTCACACTGAGTCCATAGACACCAAAATCACGTCAATTGGTGGTCGGACGGCAGAGAAACGACTTCGGGAAAATATGGGTTTCACCGCCACTTTGGGCGGCGCGTGAGCCCTCTTCCGGCGGTGTTTTGGGTGGCACGACACCTCGTTGGACTCAGCTCAACGAGAGCTTCCCACTGATATGGGAGGTGTCGAAAAATAACGCCGGAATCTCAAACGAGATTTGAGGAGAAAGAGAGAAAATTCTAGAGAGAGAAAGAGGAGAGAGAAAGTGTCGAGTTTCTCTCAATTTTTTGATTTTTTTTTTTATATATATATATACTAAAAATTAATCTAATTACCTTAATACCCTTAGGGGAGTAACGGGTGTCACAGTTTTATTTATAGGCCTTTTTGTTTTAACTATTGTATTGATTTTTTAATAGTTTGATTGATAATTGTATACGTTAAAAATTTATAACACATGATGTAAAGCTGTTTGTAATCATAAATCAAACCCTAAAAAAGTCAATTTAATAGTGAAAATAATAAGATCTCCAAAAAAAGCTAAATTACATGCCCACTTTTGCCTATTGTTAATTCATGTAGGTACAATATGACATTTTGGTTCAATAACTAAAAATTAGTCGAGCGATAGACGGTCAAGATAATTTGTTTGTTGAGATTTATATTTGATTGGTACTCAAAGAAGTAGCGTTTAATTTAAGTAATAACCATCTCAAATAGAAAAAGTAACGATAGTTTTGAGTGATGAATACGACGTATTTCACAATTTATGGATAATATATTTTCATGTCTCTCCTAGATATTGACATTGTTATTGATCTTTTTTTAATATCAATTCTTATCAACATTTTTGTTCAATATTTTGGCTAACGACTGAGCGGGAGTCTTCATTTGCTAGTGCTGTCATTAGTCAGTCCTTGCATCTTTCGCTTTGGTTGGTTACTTTTTATCCTTTTGCAAGTATTAAAACACACTAAAATTGAAAGCAAAACAAATGAAAAATGTATACAAATGATTTCTTTCAAGTACTAGATCTAGGCCTTTTGTTTTCCTTTCAATTTTCAAAAACAATTTGGAAAAATGTGACATCTCTTGTTTTTGGATTCAAAATTGGCCTATCTTTTTTTAACTTTTTTTTTTTTTTTTTCATATGTTACCATTTTCTAGGGATATAATTGGGTCGATTTGGATGTTTACGAATATCTGCAAAACAAATCTTGAACAATTTGGTTTTTGAGATAATTAGGTTAAATAACGCTTTTGAGAGGAGGTCATAATTTTTTACCTTTTTTTTTTTGTTCATCATACTTTCATGAGTTACAAAGACCACAATACTACTTCACAAATTCAAGGGGAGTGGAAAATAATGAAAAAAAAGACATAATCCTTACCAAATTATAATACAAGAACCTCAGACTACATCATAGCATAAGCTACCCATTCCATATATTCAGTCCAGTTGAGATGACAAACCTAAATCCTAATTTCCTCTAACCTCATAATCACCTGAAGAGATTTTTAAGCAAAATTCGCATAATTAAAAAAGTGAGGATTAAGCTGCCAAAAAAAATTTCATGGAGCTGGAAGATAAAATAGGCTTTTTTACACATCTAACAGTGGAGAATGATTGAGTTGCACAATATCTTATTCAAAGGTAAAGAAATAAGTGGATTTGAAAATTGAACTCTCTACTCTTTTATCTGTGCCTCATCCATTGTTACACCATTTGACAATTTTTGAACGAGGGTAATTACAAGATCAACCCTATGTGTAAAAATGATGGTCTAAATCATAAGATCCACAATCGAGGGAATAAAGTTTAGACACTTTATTCATCTAAAGATTGTTATCTTATTTACATTCCTAACAAGAGATGGCTTTTCTTAGTCATTAGACTGGAACTCCGCAAATAGAAACATTGATGCATTGTCCTAGGTGACGATATATTAGATCAGGACAAAAAGTTGAATTGATTTAGTTAATAATTCTATTTGTTCAAATCAATTCACTTTAGACAATCATGTGTGTTGTGTCTTAATCTTAAAATGACTAATGACCCGTCATCTTGACTTATGTCTTTTGATCTACTAAAGGGTGACATATATCCTGACTTAATGATGGTACACAAACCAGTACGTTGAAGCCATAACTCTTAATTGACGTAGACTCGTTATTCATAGATATGGAATCCATAACCCTTTTTGTAGAGTTAATGATATTCTCTTATATGCATTATCTTATAATTTGAAGATTGAAGCGCTCAACCATTTGGATACATAGGTGTAACCAAATGATATACTATCTATAGATATTAAGTATTCCAATGGTATGATAATATAACGTAAGATAAAAATAATCAATAAGGTAAAACAGAAGTTATCTTTAAGCCAATTATGAATATCCTATGGAGATATGACACAATATGATATGTCATGGATGAATAGTTTATTGGAGTTTTGTAATTTTATATTGTTCGAGAGTGCAGCTCTAAGCTCTTAGTGGAGTAGCGTTAGAATTGATAATTATGAAATATACATCTGGGATATTGTATTTTATAATTATAAGAGCTTAAACTATATATATCTATCGAGTCCTATTTACTAGCTCATAATAAATCTCGTAACGATACGGCATGTTTTTCCTATATATTGGTGACTTATGTTAAATTATTAGATTGGCTAAAATTTAAGTTGATTGGATTTCAAAATTTATATTAGTTTATCGATTGAATTAATTTTGTGAATTAATTCAAGATAAACGTGTTGAATTATTTGGATAATATTTTATTTGCATAGGTTTATTTGTATATGACTATTTTAATCTAATAATTTTTCTATTGGATTATTTGAAGTAAAATTGAGGCTCTATAAAGGATACTAAGTCTAAACTTATTCAGAACATTCAATGCAATTAAGGAATATAAAGAGTAGTAAACTGTTGTTTTCGGAAATATAGTGTGCAGAAAAGAGTAACTGTAATTTCATAAAAGAAAGAAGTTGATGCAGAAAAGAGTATAATAATTTCATATCTAAAATTTGATGGACTCTAGTAGTACAAAAACATCCCAATAGTACAAAACGATTTGCGGTTGACAAGATGACACAACTTTTGCATACACTTTTCGTAATTAGATCAATGGGGAAAAAAATAAAAATAAATAAATAAAGCGGTAGCCATTATTTTCTACCATCAACGTTCAAATTATGCATATATATAGAATTTTTAATATCCAATGATTTTAGCCGTAAACTAAGTGATAAAAAACATATCACATCATTATCCAAGTTGTCGCATAACTATAGCAATTATTTCCCTTGTTAACTCCACTAGGTGGGTAAAATAAACGAACTTGAGCATTGATTTTGACAAGGATCGTGTATAACGTTTTGATGTTTAAAAACATTAATGCATTTCATGTGCAAAAGACCACCTTGTATTGTTATAGAAAATGATGAAAAATATGCACAAATTTCAAAGTTGATCGAAGCTAACTGTACCTACAATTCATTTAGGTAATGACTGAGGAGGAAATTTCCTAAGAAACTTCCCGGGAGTTCAATTTTGTATGGCAGCCAGCTAAATTACGAGAGCGTGAATATGTTCGAAATTATTGGCTTTTCAGCAAGTAAAATCAAAACGAATCATCCAAGGAAAAGCAAAAAACAAATGTCGGCACAAATATCTTGAGTTTGAAATTAAACATAGTCGGCACAAATATCTTGAGTTTGAAATTAAACAAAGCTAGATATGTTTTCGAGGTTAAGATTTTTGACTTAAGAGTTCAGATAACATAATATTGTTTAGAAAGTTCTTAAGGTCGGATATGTATTCTAGTTCTATTCATAAGTTCTGTTGTTTTAACCATTGTATTGATTTTTCAATAGTCTGATTTACGACTTTATACGTTAAAAATTTATAACACATAATGTAGAACTTTTTGTAATCATAGATCAAACCCTTAAAAAATTAATTCAATAGTTAAAATGACAGGATCTCTAAATAAAGCTAAAATACTTGTGTACTTTTGCCTATTGTTAATTCATGTAGGTACAATATGACATTTTGGTTCAATAACTAAAAATTAATCAAGAGATAGATGGTCAACATAATTTGTTTATTGAGCTTTATATTTGATTGGTACTCAAAGAAGTAGCGTTTAATTTAAGTAATAACCATCTTAAATAGAGAAAGTAACGGTAGTTCTGAGGGATGAATGAGACGCATCTTGCAATTTATAGATAATGAGTTTTTCTCACCTAGATATTGACCTAATTTTTCATCTTTTTTTTTTTTAATTTCAATTCTTATCAACATTTTTATCCAATATTTTGGCTTACGACTGAGCACGTGTCTTCATTTGCTGGTGCTGTCCTTAGTTGGTCCTCGCATCTTTCACTTTGGTTGGCTACTTTTTAACCTTTTGCAAGTATTAAAACACAATAAAAATGAAAGCAAAACAAATGAAAAATGTATGAAAATGGTCTTTTTCAAGTCCAAGATCTAGGGTTTTTTTTTTTTCCTTTCAATTTTCAAAAAACAATTTGAAAAAAAGTGACTTTCTCTCTCGTTTATGGATTGAGAAATGGCCTATCCTTTTTTAACTTTTTTTTTTTTCATATGTTACCATTTTCTGTGAATATAATTGGGTCGATTTAGATGGTTATGAATCTCTGCCAAACAAATCCCAAACAATTTGGTTTTTGAGATAATTAGATTTGGTAACACTTTTGAGAGGTCATAAGTTACTTTTTCTTTTTTTTTTTTATTCTTCTACTTTCATGAGTTGCAAAGACCACAATACTGCTTCACAAGTTCAAGGGCAGTGGAAAATAACGAAAAAAGAGACAAAGTCCTAACCAAATCATAACACAAGAACGTCAGTCTAGCCATAGCACAAGCTACCCATTCCATATATTCAGTCCCGTAGAGATGATATATCTAAATCCTAATTTCATCAACCCTCTTAATCATCTAAAGAGATTTTTAAGCGAAATTCACAAAATTAATAAAGTGAGAATTAAGCTGCCAAAATTTTTTTTATCAAGCTGGCAGATAAAATGGGTTGTTTTGCACATCTAACAGTGGAAAATGATTGAGTTGGGTACTATAATATTCAACGGTAAAGAAATCAGTGGATTTGAAAATTGAACTCTCTACTCTTTCATCTATACCTCATTCGTTGTTACACAATCTGACAATTTTCGAATGAGGGTAATTACAAGATCAACCCTATGTGCAGGTGTATGTGCACCTGGATTCATTTGGTTAGTTGTCGTTTACTTACTTCAACCTTCAAATTTTAGAATTTGGAAATCTAAATGACCCAATGATTGAAGGGTAGTATAAACTAATATGGTAGTATGGGTTGGATTCAACTGTCGATTTTAGTTTTGAATTGGGCTAGGCCTTATCAAGTTGTCCTCAACTCATTTAGGTGAAAAACAATTACATGAAGCTCTTCGCATAAACAGTGTGTTATCAAAATTACCATTCTATTTACACATTATCAGAATTATCTGTTTCTACTTTTAATGCTCAAGCTCAATTAATCTTTTTGTCCATGTTCATTTTTGTTGTCCTATTGGAAAATAAAATATAATGACATAGTAGAATTTTAAAAATTTTTATTAATTACCTCAAATCTAATTCATGCTACTATAAACTATAAATAGATCATACATGTTGATGATCAGAACTAGCACTTCCGACTAAGCAAAAATTTTAATAGATCTCAATATTTAGATCTTCAATGGTATGTCTCTTTCTTCAGGTTTTGTGTGTGTGGCCACTACTCAATAGAACTCCACCACCGCTTCTCTCCCTACCATAATGGTGTAAAGGAGTTAGGATTATTAAAGGAGAATAATCTAAACTTTACTCTCTCTAGTTTGCACTATGCCAGTATGTTTTTAAATGAGGATCTAAGGCCTTTATTTAGAAGAATTGGTTGGAGGAGTCAGAAGTCTATTAAAACTAGGAGATGTTTTTGTCTCTCCTACCTTGAAATTCATGCCAACCACATGGATTTTTATCCCTATGGTACAAGCCCACCACCAGTAGGGGAAGACTCAAAATTACCAACCACAATGTAGGATTATGTGATCTCCTGCATCATCCACAACAACTTTGATTCAAACATTTTAGCTTAAGTTCAAATTCTATTATTTTAAGTGATACTCTAATGGTAAATAATTATCCTTTATTCAAATACAAATATGATTTAAATTAATTATTTAAATACAAATTTAAATAATTAATTATTCCAAATCTTAATAATTAATTTGAACAAATATTTTTTTGAAATTAATTAAACCATAAATTATCCAGAAACTCCCACTGCTTAGCACATATAGTCAATGTGGACTAGGCTTGACAGCAAACTGTGACATGTACACTATTAGGCCAAGTGGTCTACATCGTGTAAACTTTTGTATTACCTATGGTAAATTACATCTACCTTGCTTGTCAAGAAATTAATGAGCTAGCATTAGAACCTTATTGACATATATTATCAAGGCCCAAAAATGACAGACTAATTAATCCCTGATTAGTTATCCATGTAATTATTAACTTTGATGTCGCTCCACAATGAACTCAAAGTTGTATACTTGATAATATCTTGGAAAACAGTATGCAATAGAATTTTAAAAATTTTAAATCAGAGTATTTTCTTAAAACATAAGTTTGGCATACTAAATACATAAATTAATAATAGATCTTATATATCTCTTTTATATACCGAAAGTAGCAGGAGTTCATGAAGAAAAGAACATTCTAGAAGAGCTTCAACCAACTGGTCTTCTTTGCTTTTCTCTATCCATGATTAGAGTGTAGGTGGTCGCACGTTGTACATCTTTTCCTTCCGTAAATCTCCTTCTAACTACTTGAGAAAAGTAAGAGTAAAGATTCTTCATGTTGAACAAAAGCTCACAGGGAGTTTCAGAGTTTCTCTCACTAGAGTACTTACTTTATGCTCTCAAATGATCTAAATAACAAAGAAAATCCACTCCTATTTATAGTGGTCAGATATGAGGTTAAACCTTATCATATTAAGCCACAAAATTTGAGTTTGGATCAACTTCAGAGTAAAAATGCGTGAAATGCATATCTGGCCTAACTGCCGCAGACAATAGTGCCATCGCGATCCCGAGTTCGATTTAAATTCAAACTCCTCAAGTTGATCTGATTAGTCCAATCTCAACCAATAAAATAAATCCTTTTTTTTTTTTTGCCATAGTATCCTTTATAAAGCCTCAATTTTAGTTCAAATAACCCAATAAAAAATTATCTGATTAAAATAACCAGATACAGATAAACCCATACAAATAAAATATTATCCAAATAATTCAACATATTTATATTGAATTAATTCACAAAATTGATTCAACCAATAAATTAATATGAATTGTTAAATCCAATTAACTCAAATTTTAGCCAATCTAATAATTTAACATAAGTCACCAATATGTAGGAAAAACACGTCGTATCTTTATAGGATTTACTATGAGCTAGCAAAGGGGACCCGATAGACATATATAAATCAAGCTCCTATAATTATAAAATACAATATCCTAGTTATCAACCCTAATACTACTCCACTAAAAGCTTAGAGCTGCACTCTAAAATTATATAAAATTACAAAGCTCCAAAAAGCTAACCGTCCATTACATATCATAATGTGTCATATTCCCACAGGATATTCATAATCGGCTTAAGAATAAATTCTGTTTTACCTTTTCGATTATTTTTTGTTTTTTGTTCCATTATTACACCATTGAAATACTTACTATTCATAAATAGTATACCATTCAGTTACACTTATATATTCAAATGGTTGAGCGCTCCAATCTTCCAAGTATAAGATAATCTATATAAGAGAATATCATTAACTCTACAAAAGAGCTATGGATTCCATATCTATGAATAACGAGTCTACATGAATCAAGAGTCATGTCTCCAACGTATCAGTATACACACCATCATTAAATCAGGATGTCACCTTTTGGTTTATCAAAAGACGTAAGTTAAAAATACGGATCTATTAGTCATTTTTGGATTAAGACACAATACATATGATTATTAAAGTGAATTGATTTGACCAAATAGAATTATTAACCAACTAAGTTCTACTTTTGTCCCGATCTAACATATTGTCACCTATGACAAGTACGAATGTTTCTACCCGTGAAGTCCTACTTGATGATCAAGACAAGCTATCTTTCATTAGGATTGTAGGTTACATAACAATCTTAGCATGAATAAAGTACCCAACTTTATTCCCTCGATTGCAGATTTTATAATTTAGACTATTGCCTTTAAGATTCATGCTTTGTGCATAATCTATCCATCATATGCACAATTCTTAAAGGTTTAGACTAACAGTCTTAGATTTTTATTTGCTTATCATATATTCAATAGAAATGAACATGAAGAGGACAACCTTTGGTATATGCATAATAAATAAACTCTTTATTGATAAAATATCTACAAAAACTTATTACAACATTTTCCTCCTTAGGGCACTATGTCTAACAATCTCCTATTTACACTTAGTGAGTAAATGTGACATGTTACACTCAGATGCAATCAAACACATTTCCACATTTTCATGATGTCCTTTATCAGATGATACTCTAGATGAATATGCTTACACTTCTTGTGAAATCTTAGCTCCTTAGCTTTAGCTATCATTGTAGTGTTATCACAATACAGTGATACCACCTTATCTATACCTGGAACTACCTCAAGATCCCTATGGAACTTATGGAGCCATACTTCTTCTTTCAAAGCATCACTAGCTACCATATACTCGGCCTCCATCGTTGAATCTAAAGTGCAATCTTACTTGATACTTCTCTAACAATAGCGCCTCTGCCTAAGTAAACACAGAATTAGAAGTCAATCTCCTCGAATCCATACAAGATTGGAAATTTGAATCAGTGTACCCTAGAAGTGTTAGATCCTCACCTAAATACACTAGTATATAACCTCTAGTCCTTCTCAGGTACTTGAAATATGCCTGACCATAACCCAATGGTTCGGTCCTAGATCCGATTGAAATCGACTTACTATCTCGGCCGTATAACAAATGTACGGTTGTGTGCAAAGCATCGCATACATGAGACTACTCATTGCCAAAGCATAAGGCACTTTCTTCATGTATTCTCTTTCTTCATCAGACTTTGGAGAGTCTTTCCTAGAAAGAGTAATTCCAAACCTAGATTGTTGCCCACCTTTCTTGGAATTCTACATTGCATACTTCTCGAGAATTTTATCTATGTATGCCGCTTATGATAAAACTATCATTTTGTTCTTCCTATCTCAAAAGATTTAGATACCTAGAACATAATTAGCTTCACCCAAGTCCTTCATGTCAAATTTCTTAGTCAACCATAATTTGACCAATGATAATGCCCGAACGTGATTGCCAATTAGTAGAATGTCATCTAATAGAGCAATGGAAAAACCACTTTCCCATCCTTAATGTGTTTGTGGACACATGGTTCGTCCACATTTTGTTCGAACCTATAAGTCTTGATCACTTGATCAAATCTTAATGTCCCAAGAACAGGAAGCCTGTTTAAGTCTATAAATTGACTTTAGCAGCTTACAGACTTTGCTTTCTTGACCCTTAGCCTTGAACCCATATGGCTATACCATATATATGGATTCATCAAGACAACCATTCAAAAAAGCTATCTTGAGATCCGTTTGCCAAATCTTGTAGTTGAGAGCGGCAGCTATAGACAAGAGAATGTGGATGGACTTAAGCATGTCCATAGGTAAAAATATTTCCTCGTAATTTATTCCTTCCTTTTGCTTGTATCCCTTCGCTACCAGTCTAGCCTTATAGGTTTTGACTTTTCCATCTGCTCCACTCTTTCTCTTGTAGATCCACTTACACTCTATGGGTTTTTACCCCTTCAGGAAGATCCATAAGTTCCCAAACTTGATTAATCTCCATAGACTTCATGTCAGTATTCATAGTTTTTGTCTAGAGCTTTGAATCAACATCTTATATAGCCTCCATGTAAGTGTAAGGATCCCTGTCATATTCAACCAGTTTAGCCAAGTAGGCTTCACGATTGAACATATACCTCTCTGGTTGATGCCTGATCCTCCAATTACGTTGAAGCTCCCCAGGTTGTTGTTCGGTCAGTTTTTCTGTATTGATTGGATTGGTTTCAACCAGAAACCCTGGAGTAATCGAATTACTCACCAACTCCTCGAGTACCACTTTACGTTGAGGCTTAAAGTCGTTCATGTAACTTTTCTCAAGGAATGTTGCATTAGTTGAAACTATGACTTTATTTTCATTTGGGTTATAAAAATAACCCCTTTATGTCCCTTTTGGATATCCTACAAACACGCAAACTTCTAAATATGCTTCTAACTTATTTACTTCCTTGTACTGGACATGAGCTGGACATTCCCATATTTACTTCCTTATTTACTTCCTTGTGCATTAGTTGAAACCACGATTTTATTTTTATGTGGGTTATAGAAATAACACCTTTATGTCCCTTTTGGATATCCTACAAACACGCAAACTCTAAATATGCTTCTAACTTATTTACTTCCTTGTACAGGACATGAGCCGGACATTCCCATATGTGAATATGGTTTAAAGATATCTTCCTATTTGTCTACAACTCGTGAGACATTTTAGGAACCGATTTTGAAGGCACATTATTCAAAAGATAACATGCGGTTTGTAGTGCATATCCCCAAAAGGATAAAGGCAATGTTGAATAACTCATCATGGACCTAATCTTGTCTAAAAAAGTTCTATTCCTTCCCTTAGCTATGCCATTTTACTACGGAGTGCCCGGCTAGTCAAATGGGATAAAATCTCATTCTCTAATAAATGTCTCAAGAACTCATCGGAGAGATATTCTCCACCTCGAGCGAATCAAAGGGCCTTTATGGGTTTACCTAATTGCTTCTCTACTTCAGCTTGAAACTCTTGAACTTGTCAAAAGTTTTGCATTTATGATGTATTAGGTATACATACCCATATCTTGAGTAATCATTAATAAAATTGATGAAGTACTTACACCCTCCACGTGCCCTGATGTTTCCCTTTGGCCCTATTGCTTTTAGATTCAATTGGTTTTTTGGGTCATTTTGCCTTCCAAACAAGATTCACATTGTGGTATAGATTCCACCTAAGTGACTTAAAGGTCCATCTCTTATCGCCCTTTGAATCACATTCAAGCTAATATGACCTAATCGCAAATGCTAAAGATAAGTCTTATTAAAGTGAGAAGTTTTAAGTCTTTTAGAGTTATGTAACCTTAGTGTTTAGTAGTTAGTTTATCTTAGGTTTGATAAAATATAGATTGTTTTGCATCCATCCATCATAGATAAAAGATTTGTTTTTACGAATCACAACTTTATTATTAAAAGATACTGAATAAGAGTCTTTAAATAAACAAGTGGTAGATATTAAATTCCTTTTGAGTTTAGAAACATAAAAACAATCTTTTAAAACTAAAATCCTCATATTATCAAAAGAAAGATGGACGTCTTCTACTACTTCAGCTAACACCAAGGATTTCTTACCCATCCGTAACGTAAAATGCTTATACAGTAAATTTCTCGTTTCCTTAAATCCTTTAGAGAAACACAAACATGATTAGTTGTTCTAGAATTTATGACCCATGTTTACTTGATTCTTCGACTAAACAAGTCTTAATAACTAGAAATTCGCTCCTACTTCCTTTAGATAGGAAGCCCCTGCAATTCTTCTTTATGTGTCCAATCTTCTTGCAGAATTCATCGAATCCTCTTTTTTTTTTTCCTTCTTATTCTTGCCATTTGCTGGAATAGAAGTTTTCCCGTTCTTAGCTCTCTGCTTCTTTCCATTCCTAAAGTTAGGATTGGAACTAGATGTAGCTACCAAGTTTGCCTAGCCACCAAGCGAAGCTTCCCTGATCAGATTTTTGAAATCCTATAACTGCTTCATCAGCTTAGTCAAGGTCACATCCTATCTATTGCTCAAGTTATAGGAAGCTCTAAATGGGATGAACTCCTTAGATCAAGTCTCAAAGACCATATCATTTGTGACTCAACATCAATATCAGCTCCATGGGTTTGAGCCTCAACGAGGTAACCCATGACCAACATCATATGCTCCTTTATAGGAGTCCCCTGTCTTTGTTTGCAATATAAGAGTTTCTAAAGAGCCCCTTGTCATTTCATTAAGGCTTGGCCTCCAAACATTTCTTCTAGGTTATCCAAGATCTGTTTAGGAGTCTCATAATCCTTATTTTGAGCTTGCAGCACATTATTCATGCTGACCATAACGTAACAGCGGGCCTGATCATTAACATCCTTCCAACAATCATACGCTTGGATTTGCTCATTTGTGGAATCTCCGATAGGTTTGGGAGGAGACGGTGTTGTCAGTAGAAATTTTAGTTTCTCAAAGGAAAAGACGATATTCAGGTTCCTTTTTCAATCATTATAGTCCTCACCAGTTAACATTTTCTTTTCAAATATCGATAATAAAGCATTTTTAGACATTTTAATCTACAATAAAGATTCATATACCAAACATAAGCAAACATTTCATAATAGTTTAGTAAGATAACACAAACAAGTAAACATACAATTGTGTTTATGTGTCAAAACCTTGAAAATATTACAAACTTACAATGATAATTCTAAACTCAGAATTCAACAAGTGCCTAGGGGAGATTTGTCAAATTCAACTAGGAACACGGATTCCTTCCAATTAGTATATGCTATCCAAGATCCATCTAATCCAACACATACTAATAATTGTTTTCAGGCCAATAATTTCGTTAACAGAGCTTCTAGGGGTGGTTAATACCAAAATTAGTCTTGAATGTATAACCATCATTTCAACTATTTTATCCATGATTTATAATCGCTACCTAGGAGTGTACAACGCTAAATCATGCTAAAACAAATTATCTCTTTAGAGATCCAATTTGGTACATAATGAAATCCATTCCTAGGGGTCGGAACCACCATATGCTACCTATGGACCAACAATGGAGGCTTTAGGTTCTCTCTTCGAAAACCTTTTCCCACTCAATATTTTGGAAGTCAAGGTTTTATGGCATAAACAATTTTTAATAAGTGACACTCCCTATTCTACAGGACATGTTATCAACATACATGGTAAACATATTGTAATGCAGACAAGTAAAACAACAAGCAAAGTTACAAGCAAAATAATAAATAGCTATAATATCATGGTTCCATCATAGAGCAAAGAAAATAAAGATTACAAAAGATCAATCGAAACATATTATCGATTCTTCATATTGTATCTTCTTGTTGTATCCTTCTTCAAATGGCATCCGTCGTCTATTCTTCAATATCTTATAGATCAAAAAGGTTTATTTTTCTAGTCATCATAAAATTTCATCTTTCTCAGAATTGTCTCAAAAACAAAATAAATAACTACACCAAAAAACATACCTTTTAGAATACTATTCTGCCCGCTGCTGGCCTACCAAACTTTTGGATTGGTAGGCCAATCCAAAAGGTTCAACATGCCAGCTGGTGCTAAACCAGCATTTTTCCATAAATGATGTAGAAAGCATTTTTTAATTTTATTTTCAACAATTTAAAAACACAAAAATTTATAAACATAGAAAAACAATAGAACTGCAATCATCTCTATTTTCTAGATCCGTCTTTATTTTGAATAATTATTTTAATACAAATTTTACAAATTAAAATTAAAATTATAAATTCTAGACGACGATGATAGACCGCCATCTAATTACATGAAAAACTTAAATACACATTCTAACCTCTAAGGAATCATAACTGGCAAAATTAACTAATATAATCATTAATTAAAAATTTAAACAATCATAATTAATTAATAAACATTCACTACATAATCTCATGACAACATTTAATTATATAGAAAACCTAGAGTGCCAACTCTTTAAAAAACTAAATTCAAGCATAGAAGAGAATAAGATCACATAATCCATGTACAAAGCATTGTCACAAACCTATAAAATTAACGTAAAAACTAGGTTCTGATACCAATTGTTGAAAAACCATACGTAAGAAAATTTTAAAAATTTTAAGTCAAAGTATTTTCCAAAAATACAAGTTTGACATGCTAAATACATAAATTAATAATAGATCTTATATACCTCTTTTGTATACCGAAAGTAGCAGGAATCGTGAAGAGAAGAATATTCCAAAAGAACCTTAACTAACTGATCTTCTTTGTTATTTTATGTACACGATTGGAGTGGGGGTGATAGCATGTCATTCAGCTTTTTCTCTAGTGACTCTCCTTCCAACCACTTGAGAAAGCCTAAAGTTAAGGTTCTTGATATTGAACAATAGTTCTCATAGAGTTTTAGAGTTTCTCTCATTTAAGAACTCACTCTATGCTTCTCAAATGATCTAAATAACATAGAAAACTCACCCGGATTTGGGTTAAACCTTATCAAATTAGATCTCAATATGAGTTTAGATCAACTTGAGAGTAAAAACGCATGAAACGCATATCTGACCAACTACCACGATCAATCGCGATACAAAGGCATAGTTGACCGTGCCCTCATGATCCCAAGTTTGAACCAAATTCGAACTCCTCAAGTTGATTTAATTGATCCAATCTTAACCAATTGGATAAATCCTATCTTATTTGACCCATGTATCCTTTATAGAGCCTCAATTTTAATTTAAATAACCCAATAGAAAAGTTATTTGATTAAAATAGTCATATATAGATAAACCTATACAAATAAAATATTATCCAAGTAATTCAACATGTTTATCTTGAATTAATTTACAAAATTAATTCAATTGATAAACTAACATGAATTATTAAATCCAATTAACTTGAATTTTAACCAATCCAATAATATATAAGAAAAACACTCTATATCATTAAACTATTTATTATGAGCTAGCAAAGGGGACCCAATGGACTTATATAGATCAAGTTCCTATAATTATTAAATACAATATCTTATATAAATATTTTATAATTATCAACTCTAAAGCTACTCCACTAAAATCTTAGAGCTGCACTCACAAACTATTTAAAATTACAAAACTCCAAAAAGTTAACCATCCATGACATATCATAATGTATCACATCTCCATAGGATATTCATAATCGGCTTATGGATAAATTTCGTTTTACCTTCCCAATTTTTTTAATTTATGTTCCATTATCAAACTATTGAAATACTTACTATTCATAGATAGTATACCATTTGGTTACACCTATATATCCAAATAGTTGAGCGCTTCAGTTTTTTAATTACAAGATAATGCATATAAGAGAATATCATTAACTCTACAAAAGAGCTATAGATTCCATACACTACAAGAAATTATTGATTACACGACTTTTATTTTACGACCGTTTCCTAAAAACCATTGTGGTAAAGTGAACAAAACACGGTGAGTTACGCCCACGAAAACAAAGACCGTTGTGGGATGGGGCGCGAGCTACCACGACGGTTTTTTGAAAAACCGTCGTGGAAGAAGTAAGCTACCATGACGGTTTTTTGAAAAACTGTTGTGGTAGCTCATATATTCCATGATGGTTTTTCAAAAAACTATCATGGAATATATGAGGTACCACGACGGTTTTTCAAAAAACCATCGTGGTATCTATTTAGCATATTTCACGATGGTTTTTTAATAAAACCGTCATGGTAGCGTACTTAAAACCCCTTTTTCCACCTTGACATTTAGACACAATTCAAAAACACACATCACAAATACAAACACAAACCCATCCGAATCAACTGCCGCCGTTTCTCTCCGTCTCCACACTCCTTAATCTCAGCCCAAATTGTAAGTTTTTGTTAGAAATTGATAAATTGTTGTTGATTGTGTTGTATAATTAATCCAAAATTAATAAATAGTTGTTGATTTTGTTGTTTATTCCATGAAATTTGTATTGTGGATCATGGGTATGATTTCTTCGTTTTATAATGAGTATGTGTAACTTGTTTTATGATGGGTGATGTTTTTTTTTTAATTATGAGATATTAACATATATAGGTGTGTATATATATAAATTATGAAATTAATTTTAATTGAATATTTGCTATTTATTATTTCAATTTAGGACTTGCAAAATGGATAAGAAATGGATGTGGAATTTTGGATTGTCTAGAGAGTATGTGAATGGTGTGGAAGAGTTCTTGGATTTTGCCAAAAGTCATGCCAATTGTGATAAAATTCGGTGTCCTTGTGTTCAATGTAGAAACCATAGATTGCATCTAATTCCAATTGTTAGAGGACATTTATTTCGAAATGGAATTATAAGTAGTTATCAAACGTGGCATTTTCATGGCGAGTCTAATTTCAATCAAACTTTACTAAGTAAAGAAAAGCAAGCTATTGTGGAGGATAATATGGAGGATCAAGACAATTGGTTAACATGGTCAATGATTTAGAAGAACACTTTGTGCACTATCTGGATTTATTTGAGACAATGATGAATGATGCAGAGACACCCGTGTATGAGGGGTATACCAATTTCACTAAATTGTCTGCTTTAGTTGGATTATGGAATTTGAAAGCGTCCGGTGGGTGGTCAAATTATAGTTTCACAAAGCTATTGGAATTTTTAAGAAGGCTTCTACCAGAGGGTAATAAATTACCAACTAGTATGTATGAGGCTAAGAAGACTTTGAGCACTTTGGGAATGGATTATGAGAAAATTCATGCTTGTGAAAATGATTGTGTTCTCTATAGGCATGAGTATGAGGACGAGAATTATTATCCAATTTGTCAACAAGCAAGGTGGAAGAAAGGAAAGGAGCCAAAAGACGGCAAGAATGGAGTGCCAAAGAAAGTGTTATGGTACATTCCACCAGTATCACGTTTGAAGTGTTTATTCAAAAACCCAGAACATGCCAACAATTTGACATGGCATCATGACAAACGGGTGGATGATGGTATGCTTAGACATCCAGCGGATTCACCACAATGGAAGACTTTTGAAGCCGATCATCCCAACTTTAGTGCAGATCCAAGAAACATACATTATGCTTTCTCAACGGATGGAATGAACCCACATGGTAACATGAGTAGTAGGCATAACACTTGGCTTGTAATATTTGTTAACTATAATCTCCCTCTGAAGATGTGCATGAAGTGGAAGTTTTTAATGTTGTCTTATTGATTTCGGCTCCTCACCAACCAAGCAATGACATTGATGTATACTTGACACCGTTAATCGATGACCTAAAAAAGTTGTGGGAAAATGGAGTTGAAGTTAGAGATGCTTACCGAAAAGAGACGTGCACACTCCGTGTGATGTTGATATGGAGAATTAATAACTTCCCCGCATATGGCAATTTATCTGGTTATTCGGTGAAGAGTTCTATTGGTTGTCCTATTTGCATGACGGAAACGTCTCATAAATGATTGAAGAATGGAAAGAAAACCATTTTTCTTGGTCATAGAAGATGGTTGCCAAGAGATCATTGCTACCGCAAACAAAAGAAAGCCTTTGATGGCAACAACAAAGAAAGAGACCATCCTCGCCCTTTGTTAGGTGAACAAATATTTGAAATAGTAAAAGATATAAAAGTCATATTTGGTAAGAGAAGGTGAGGTAAGGACGAGCCACCAAATGATGGACCATAGAAAAAAAGATCAATCTTCTTTGATCTTCCCTACTGGAAGACACTTTTTGTTCATCATTGCTTGGATGTTATGCATATTGAGAAAAACATTTGTGAATCCATAGTCAGTACGTTGCTTGACATTCCGGGCAAGACTAACGATGGTGAAAAAGCTCGGTTGGATCTCGTGGAAATGGAGATTAGGCCTAATTTGTTTCCCGAGAAAAGAGGAAATCGTACTTACTTACCTCCAGCAAAGCACATGTTATCCAGAGCGAAAAAGAGAAAGCTCTGTGAATGGCTTGCTTCATTAAAGTGCCAGACGGGTATTCTTCAAACTTCAAAAAGTTGGTGTCAATGAAGGATTTGAAACTTATTGACATGAAAACAGACGATTTTCATATGTTGATGCAGCAATTACTACCACTTGCTTTGCGGGGAATTCTAACAAAGGATGTGAGATTTGCAATTTCCAAGTTGTGCTCGTTCTTCAATTCAATATGCTCGAAGGTCATTGCTCCACTTGTGCTAGATTCACTACAATTAGAGTTGGTGCAAACCTTATGCATGCTTGAAAAGTATTTTCCACCAGCATTTTTTGACATCATGATTCATTTAATGGTGCACTTAGTACGTGAAGTTAAGTTATGCGGACCGGTATATTTGAGATAGATGTACCTATTTGAAAGATATATGAAGGTTTTGAAGGGCTATGTGAAGAATCGAAATAGGCCGGAGGGATGTATTGTTGAAAGTTACATAGCTGAGGAATCGGTTAAATTTTTCTCCTAGTACCTATCTAATGTGGACACAATTGGGGTTCCAAAGACTATAAACATTGAGGTTAGAGGACTATCTACGGGCAATCCTTCATCAGTAAATTGAGAGGAGTGGGAGCAAGCTTGTCTTTATGTCTTGCACAATGCTAATGAAGTGGAGCCTTTCATTGAGGTGCACATGAACGAATTAAAAAAAGCATACCCAAAAAGAGCAAGAAATGAGAAGTGGTTGCAAGATGAACACAACCGGACCTTTCGGTTGTAGATTAGAGCACACATCTATGGCAAGTGCTCCACATCACAAGATGGAGGCATGTCACAGGAGTTGAAGAACCTAGCTAGAGGACTGTCGTCGGTAGTTACAAGGTACACGTCATATTCCATAAATGGTTACACTTCTACACTCGTGAAACGGATGAGAAGCATCCGGTGCAAAATAGTTGTGTGACTCTCCGTGCTGAGGCTATGTATATTGCCTCCACCAAGGACAAGAATTTGGTATATGGGACCATGAACTACTTTGGTTTCATAGAAGATATTTGGGAACTTGATTATGGGGGATTACACATAGCACTTTTTAAGTGCAAGTGGGCTGACAGTAACTATGTTAAGAACGACGATGACAGCATCACGGTGGTTGACTTTAGAAGATTGGGACACAGGAATGATCCCTTCATTATGGCATCACAAGCAATCCAAGTTTTTTATACTATAGATCCTTAAGACATGGAGTTGTCTCTAGTCGTCCCGACAAAGCCAAGAATAGTTATCGAGGGTGAAGAAGTTGATGAAGATTGCGCAGACATCCCTTCATTCACAAAGGGATTGCCACTAGTTGAAGAGATAAATAATTTTGAAGATGATGTTTCGCACTCGCTTCGTGAAGATGTGGAATGGATATGTATTGAGGAACCAATGAAAAAAAAAAGATAAAAAGATGAGCATCAATATTTTGTATATATGTTAATTTACTTGTAACATTTTTCTTTAATTTATTGCATTTTTAAATATTTTCTTAATTTTTTTATATCTATCTATAGTTAAATTTCTGGTAAAAACGGAGATAAAGTATACATTTTAGGCCATTGGATGCTTAACACATGGGCTGGCCACCTTGAGCAGCAAAGAATATTATGTGTGTAAGAAAAATTTAAGACAATTTTTTACGACGGTTTCTAGGAAAATTGTCGTGGATAGTATTTTCCACACCAGTTTTTGCAAAAACCATCGTGGAAAGCTTTTAACAGCATTAAAAATGCTATGGAAAGAAGTATTTTTCTGTGACGATTTTTGCAAAAAACTGTTGTGGAAGAGCATCTTCTACGACGATTTTGCCAAACTCTCTTCCAGCACGATGGTTTTTGGTAAAACCGTCATGGAAGATGCTAAATTTTCCCCCTTCAATTTTTTAAATTCGTGCCACCCACACCCATAATTATTTGTGCGCACTCTCTCTCAAATCCCTCTTTCTCTCTCTCTAAAATCCCTCTTTCTCTCTCTCTCTAAAATTCGACCTCTCTCCGCCGCCATCATCTCCACGATGTCGCCATATCCTACACGCTGTCGATAAGCTTCCCCTCCCTCTCTCTCTCCTTTTCCCCCTCGCCCCACCCCCAGCCCCTCCATCCGCCCCTACCCCCCAAGGCCCCCACCTGCCCCCACCCTTTACCCCCCTCAGCCCCCCCACCACAACACCCCCACCCCCCTCGCCCCCTCCCCATTTGCCCTCACCTCCCAAGGCCCCCCACCCGCCCCCACCCACCCCCCCAGTGCCCTCGCCACTTGCCCTCACCCCCTAAGGCCCCCCACCCTCCGCCACCCCCCTCAGCCCCCCCACTGTGACCACCACCCCCCCCCCCCCCCCCCCCTCGCCCTCACCCCCCCAGGCCCCCCACCTGCCCCCACCCCCCTAGCCCTCCCACCGCGACCCCCTCACCCCCCTCGCCCCCACCCCCCAAGGCCCCCCACCAACTCCTCGCCCTCACCCACGGCCCCCCCTTGGCCCTAATCTATGAATATGTGTAATATGTGTAATTTGTAAAATTGTGTAATTGAAGTTGTAAATTTGTGAATATGTGTAATATGTTAGGATATGTAAATATGTTTAATATATGATATTATGTGAATATGTGTAGTTTGTGAAATTATATATGTAATTGAAATTGTAAATTTGTGAATATGGGTAATAAGTGAAATTATATGAATATGTGAAATTATGTGCTTGAAATATAGCAAATTGTGAATATGTCAAGATTTGATTACGTGAAATTATGTCAATATATGAAATTGTGAATATGTGAAGATGAAAAGTATTTGTGCAATTTGTGGTGAATATGTCAATATGTGTAATATGTGAAATTATGTAATTGAAATTGTAAATTTATGAATATTTGTAATATGTAAGGTTATGTAAATATGTGTAACATGTAAAATTATGTGAATATGTGCAATTTGTGAAATTATATATGTAATTGAAAATTTAAATTTGTGAAATTATATGAATATGTGAAATTGTGTAAAAATGTATGAAGTGGAATATTTGAATTCCTAAATGTCAAAGATGCAGATGGAGATTGCAGAATTGCGGGGTCTTGTAACTAAGCTCATTTCCCAAGGATGTGCCAAGTCGATGGATGATAGCATCTCATAACGCAACAGCTTCAAAGCTAGTTGTAACCCTCCCAATAATATAGCAGAAGCTCCAGAACTCCAACTGTCACCTCTTCGTCAGGAGCCCAAACAGTGTAAGCTCTTTGTTGAGGATAGAGTTAATGGTGGGTGTACACTTGTTGCGCTTGGGAAGGTGTGGATGGAGAGTCTTCCAATTGATACAGTTCATGGACGACTATTAGGGGAAGAGAACGTGCGCGTTAGCATCACAACCATCAGAGTTAGAATAGCTGAATTGCCTATTCCAACACTTGAAGCAACAACTATAGGTGAAGCAGCAGGAAGCTTTGTCACATGGCCGAAGAGGTTAGTTGAAGTCATCGCCTTGACGAAGACGAGTCGAGTGACTAGCCATGTTCCACAAGATCTAAGCGAAAAGAAATGCCAAAAAAAGAAAAGCTCTACAAAAGCAAGAGAATCACAACCTAAGGTAGAACAAGAACAAGAACAAACCGTTGCTAATGAGCAACTGCCCGCATTTAACTTCGCTTCAGTACCTCCAGAATTTATGTAGTTGGCTCTATACGAACATTCTTTCATGCACGATGGGTTGAGGATTTAGTGCCCGATACTAGTAAATGTCATTAGCAATGAATTGCCTATCTATGTGGGGTATGAAGACGTTTATTACTTCATCAACTTTGATAAAATCAGGGCAAACTGGATCTTGGTATACCTCAGGTAATAACTCCAACCTTATTTTATAATTTTAAAATATAGGTAGAGTTGTAAGGTGCTTTAAAATAATTGACTGCATTGTTTGAAATTGTAGTTTTTTGGCAGAATATTGTGAACTTCAAGGCATGGCGCAAAATTTTGGCTTCATATCTTCGGCCATTGTTTCAAGTGCTACAAGAGACCTACAGAGTGATTGTAGAGAGCGCGCCACATCACTCCTCCACCTATTAGCTTAAGCACCGAGGGGGAAATTATTCTTCCTGCCATACAATGTTGGAGAACATTGGATGATGGGACTTATTTCGCCATGGGAGGACCAAATATGTTGGTTTGACCCCCTCAGACACCCACCACGTGAGGATTTCGTATCAGTCACGAGTTGTAAGTATTAATGTTCTCTTATAAAATTAATTGTTCTTAGTCCCACATAATTGTATCGTCTATTAATTTATTATTTAAACATGACACATTCTTAGGGCGCTTAATGATTGGAAGCTTCAAGCGGGAAGCGGTGTCACAAAACCGACCGAACGAAATGCTATATTCTAAACGTAAGTGTCCAAGACAACAAGAAAATACAGAATGTGGTTTTTTTATTCTACGTTTCATGCGGGATATAATTGTTGGAAACAAAGTACGCAGCGGAATTTTTTAAAATTTTTCATCAGAGTATTTTCCAAAACACAAGTTTGACATGTTATACGTATAAATTAAACAGATCTTACTAACCTCAATATGCCGAAGAACCTCCGCGACCTGTGTAGAAAAGTAACGTTCCAGAAGAGCCTCAACCAACTGGTCTTCTTTGCTATTCTCTATCCACAACCGGAGTGAGTGTGGGCTCACACGTACAGCTCTTCCACCGGTGACTCTCCTTCCAATCAATAGAGAGAACCCAAAGCTAGTGTTCGTAATTTGTGAACAAAAGCTCTCAGGGAGTTTTCAGATGCTCACTAGAAGAGTATCACTCTTAATCTCTCAAATTGATCAGAGTAAATCATTAGACTCACTCCCTTTTTATACCTATTGGTCCTTGGGGTCAGTCCATATCAGATTAGGTCTCAAAAATCGAAACAGAATCAAGTTCGGATCAATATCTAATAAGATACGCGTGAAAAACGCGTAATCTTAACTGTCGCAGTCGGCATGCCGAACTGTGTGATAGGCAGGCCGAACTGACCAGTTCGGCAGGCCGAACTTTCTGATCGGCAGGCCGAACTGCCGAGAAAAAATCTCCGCGAATCTTTTATTTTCCACCCGAGATTCTAAAGGATAAAGTCTCAGTTTTGATTCAAATAGCCCAATAGAAAAGATATCTGATTAAAACAAACTTTATCAAGATAATCTCTAAGAAAATAAATCAATTCACAATAATTCTACAAGTTTATCTTGTTCTAATTGTCCAAAATTAAAACAACCGATAAACAGACAAGAATTATCCGAACGCCATAATTCAACAAGTTCATCTTGAACTAATTTCTTACATAACTAATTCAACCGATAAACAAACATGAATTATTTGATTCTTATAAATTTTAAACCAATCTGATAAATCCGACATAAGTCACCAATTATTGGAAAAACACGCCGTGTCGTTACAGGATTTTGTGAGCTAGCAAAGGGGACCAAAATGGACCTATAAAGTTCAAGCTCATGATAATTATGAAACCCAATATCCCAGATATACATTTCACAATTATCAACTCCAACGCTACTCCACTAAAAGCTTGGAGCTGCACTCTCGAACTTTATAGAATTACGAAGCTCGTGTAGCTAAGTCTCCATGACATATCATAGTGTATCGCATCCCCATATGATCATCCATAATCGGCTTAAGGACAAGTTCTGTCTTACCTTCCCGATTATTTTTATCTTACGTTCCATTGTCTCACCATTAGAAAACTTACCATCCAAAGATAGTATACCATTCGGTTACACCTATGTATCCAAATGGTTGAGCGCTCCAGTTTTCCAATTACAGGACAACGCATATAAGAGGATATCATTACTCCTAAAGAGGAGCTATGGATTCCATATCTATGAATAACAAGTCTACGCTACCAAGAGTCATGCCTCCAACGTACCGGCATGCATGCCACTATAGAGATGTGGGAGTCACCCATTGGTACATCAAAAGACACAAGTCGAGACAACGGGCCCATTATTCATCTCAGGATTAAGATACAATACAAATGATTGTCTAAAGTGAATCGATTTGCCAAGATAGAATTATTAATCCAAATCAATTCACTTTATGTCCCGATCCAACACATCGTCACCTATGAGAACGCGCCAATGTTTCTATTCACGGAGTCCAACTCCGATGGCCAAGACAAACCATCTCCCAAAAGGGATATAGACAACATAACAATCTTTACATGAATAAAGCGCCCAACTTTATTCCCTCGATTGCGGATCATATATATTTTAGACCATCACCTTAAGAGTCGTGTCTACCGCATAATCATCCCATCATATGCCCAACTCTTAAGGTTTAGACTGATAGTCTCAGACTACTGTTTGCTTATCATACATTCAACAAATATGAACGTAAAGAGGACAATATTTGGTATATATAAATGAATAAATTCTTTATTGATAAAAATGTCTCCAAAAACGTATTACATTTTTACTCCTTAGAGCATACATGTCTAACAATCTCCCACTTGCACTAAGTGAGTAAATACTGCAAATTTCGCATCCCCATAGCTTCCACATGCCTTTCGAAGACTCTCCCAGAAAGTGTCTTCGTAAATGGATCAGCTAAATTGTCCTCTGACGCGATCTTGCACACCGTGACATGCCCGCTCTCAACGAAGTCCTTTATCACATGATACTTCCGATCAATATGCTTACTCTTCTTGTGAAATCTTGGTTCCTTAGCATTAGCTACCGCCGCACTGTTATCACAGTACAGTGATACCGCTTTATCCACACCAGGAACTACCTCAAGATCCCCAAGGAACTTGCGGAGCCACACTGCTTCTTTCGAAGCATCACTAGCCGCCACATACTCGGCCTCCATCGTTGAATCCGAAGTGCAATCTTGCTTCGCACTTCTCCAACTGATGGCACCGCCACCCAGAGTAAACACAAACCCTGAAGTCGATTTCCTAGAATCCAGGCAGGATTGAAAATCCGAATCAGTGTATCCTAGAGGAGTTAAATCCTCACCCGAATACACAAGCATATACCCACGAGTCCTTCTCAGATACTTGAAAATATGCTTTACCGCAACCCAATGGTTCGGTCCTGGATCCGCCTGAAATCGACTCACAATCCCGACCGCATAACTAATATCTGGTCGAGTGCAAAGCATGGCATACATGAGACTACCCACTGCCGAAGCATAAGGTACCTTCTTCATGTATTCTCTTTCTTCATAAGACTTTGGAGAGTCTTTCTTAGAAAGAGTAATTCCAGACCTAGATGGTTGCCCACCTTTCTTAGAATCCTCAATCGTAAACCTCATGAGAATTTTATCTATGTAGCTGGCCTGGGACAAAGCTATCATTTTGTTCTTCCTATCCCGAAAGATCTGGATACCGAGAACAAAATTAGCCTCACCCAAGTCCTTCATGTCAAACTGCTTGGTCAACCATAATTTGACCGATGACAACGCCCCAACGTCATTGCCAATTAGCAGAATGTCATCTACATAGAGTAGTAGAAAAACCACCTTCCCATTCTTAATGTGTTTGTAAACACATGGTTCATCCACATTTTGTGAGAACCCATAAGTCTTGATCACTTGATCAAATCTTATGTTCCAAGAACGAGAAGCCTGCTTAAGTCCATAAATAGACTTTAGCAACTTACAAACCTTACCCTCTTGACCCGCGACCTTGAACCCGTCTGGTTGTTCCATATAAATGGACTCATCAAGATAGCCATTCAGAAAAGCCATCTTGACATCCATCTGCCAAATCTCGTAGTCGAGAGCGGCAGCTATGGACAAGAGAATCCGGATGGACTTAAGCATGGCTACAGGCGAAAAGGTTTCCTCATAATCGATTCCTTCCTTTTGCGTATAACCCTTAGCTACCAGTCTAGCCTTAAAGGTTTCGACCTTTCCATCCACTCCTCTTTTCCTCTTGTAGATCCACTTACACCCTATGGGTTTTACCCCTTCGGGAAGATCCACAAGCTCCCAGACCCGATTAGTCTCCATAGACTTCATCTCAATGTTCATGGCCTCTGTCCAGAGTCTTGAATCAACATCCTCCATAGCTTCTGCGTAAGTATAAGGATCCCTGTCATGTTCATCCGGTTCAGCCAAAAAGACCTCCCCATTGAACATATACCTCTCAGGTTGACGCCCGATCCTCCCACTACGCCGAAGCCCCTGAGGTTGTTGTTCAGGTTTGTTTGGTTTTTCTACACCGATCGGAATGGTTTCGTTCGGAACCTCCGGAGTAAACGAATTACCCCTCAACTCCTCAAGCACCACTTTGCTTTGAGGTTTAAAGTCGTTCATGTAACTCTCCTCAAGGAAAGTTGCATTAGTTGAAACCACGACTTTATTTTCCTTTGGGTTATAAAAATAACCCCCTTTAGTCCCTTTTGGATATCCTACAAACACGCAAACTTCTGAACGTGCTTCCAACTTATTCGGATCCTTAAACAGGACATGAGCTGGACATCCCCATATGCGAATATGGTTTAAGGATGTCTTCCGTCTTGTCCACAACTCGTGAGGAGTTTTAGGGACCGATTTTGAAGGCACATTGTTCAAAAGATAACATGCGGTTTGTAGTGCATATCCCCAAAAGGATAAAGGCAATGATGAATAACTCATCATGGACCGAATCATGTCCAACAAAGTCCTATTCCTTCTCTCTGCTACGCCATTCTGCTGCGGAGTGCCCGGCGCAGTCAAATGGGATAAAATCCCATTCTCTAACAAGTGTCCCAAGAACTCATCAGAAAGGTATTCCCCACCTCGATCAGATCGAAGTGCCTTTATGGGTCTACCCAATTGCTTTTCCACTTCAGCCCGAAACTCCCTGAACTTATCATAAGTTTCGCTTTTGTGGTGCATTATGTACACATACCCATATCTAGAGTAATCGTCAATAAAAGTAACGAAGTACTCATACCCTCCTCGTGCCCGGATGTTCATCGGTCCGCAAACATCACTATGCACAAGTTCTAGAACCCCTTCGGCCCTATTGCCCTTAGACCCGTATGGTCTTTTGGTCATTTTACCCTCCAAACAAGACTCACATTGAGGTATAGATTCCACCTTTAAGTGACTTAAAGGTCCATCCCTTACCAACCTTTGAATCCTATTTAGATTAATATGGCCAAGGCGCAAATGCCAAAGATAAGTCTTATTAGAGTGAGAAGTTTTAAGTCTTTTTGAGTTATTATCATTTATCTCAGCATTAAGCAATAGGTCCATCTTAGGTTTGATAAAATATAGATTATTTTGCATCCATCCAGAACAGATAAAAGATTTGTTTTTACGAATCACCACTTTTTCATTAAAAGATACCACGTAGGAGTCTTTAAATAAAGAAGATACAGAAATTAAATTCCTTTTAAATTTAGGAACATAAAAACAATCTCGCAAAATTAAACTCCTATAATTATCAAAATAAAGATGGACATCTCCCACTGCTTCCGCTGAGACCAAGGATCCATCGCCCATCCGAAGCGTTAAGTCTTCACGAAGTAGACTTCTCGTTTCTTTGAATCCCTGCAGAGAAACACAAACATGATTAGTTGCACCAGAATCTATGACCCAAATGTCACTGGATTCCTCAACCAAACAAGTTTCTAAATATAGAAGATCACACCTACCTCCCTTGGAAAGGAAGTCCTTGCAATGCTTCTTTATATGCCCGACCTTTCCACAAAAGAAGCACTTAAGTTTCTTTGGGTTATTCTTCTTCTTCTTCTTGCTCTTGGTAGCAATAGGAATAGAAGACTTCCCACTTTTGGCCCGTTGCTTCTTTCCATTCCCAGAGTTAGGATTGGAACCAGAAGCAGCTACCATATTGGCCTCTCCACCAGCAGGAGACTCCCTGATCAGCAGTTCAAACTCTTGTAACTGTTTCATCAGTTCTGTCAAGGTCATATCCCGTCTATTGCTTAGATTAAAAGTAGCTCTAAACGGAATAAATTCCTTAGACAGAGTCTCAAAGACCATAGTCATCTGAGTTTCAGCATCGATGTCGGCTCCATTGGTTTGAGCCTCAGCGAGGTAACCCATGACCAACATCATGTGCTCCTTTACAGATGTCCCCGGTCTCTGTCTACAGTTTAAGAGTTTCCGAAGCACCCCTTGCCGCTTTGTTATGGCCTGGCCTCCAAACATGTCCTCAAGATTATCCAAGATCTGCTTCGCAGTCTCATAATCCTGATGTTGAGCCTGCAGCACGTTATTGATGCTAGCCATAACATAGCAGCGGGTCTGATCATTAGCATCTTTCCAGCGGTCGTACGCTTGGAATTGCTCATTACTTGAGTCTCCCGTAGGCTCGGGAGGACAAGGAGTTGTCAGAACATATTTCAGTTTTTCAAAGGAAAGGACGATGTCCAGGTTCCGTTTCCAATCATTATAGTTCTCACCGGTCAATTGGTTTTTGTCAAGTATCGATGATAAAGCGTTTTTAGACATTTTCAATCTACAATAAAGAATCATATACCAAACATAAGCAAACATATATAATAATTTAGTAAGATAACACAATCATGTAAAATCATACAAATGTGTTTATGTGTCAAAACCTTGAAAATATCACAACCTTACAACGATAATTCCCAACTCAGAATTCAACAAGCTCCTAGGGGAGTCATGCCAAATTCAATCAGGAACACGGATCCCCTCCTGATTAATATATGCCATCCAGGACCCGTATGATCCAGCATATACTAATAATCGTTTCTTTGGCCATTAATTTTATTAACAGAGCTCCTAGGGGAGGTTAATAATAAAGTTAACGTGAGTGTATAACCACCGTTTTAATATTTTATCCATGATTTATAATCACCACCTAGGGGTGTGCAACCATAAATCATACTAAAATACCTTATCCTTTCAGAGATCCAATCTGGTACATGATAGAAATCCCTTCCTAGGGGTTGGGACCATCATGTTCTTCCTATGGACCAACGATGGAGGCCTTAGGTTCTCTCTTCGAAAACCTTCTCCCACTCAATCTTTTGAAGTCAAGGTTTTATTTTAAAATTATCCATGAACAATTTTAATATGAGCGGCACTCCCTATTCTATATGACATGTTATCAATATACATAGTAAATCATATTATAATGCAGACAAGCAAAGCTACAAGCATAATAATAATAACCGTAATATTATGGTTCCACCCTAGAGAATAGAAAAAACTAAGATTACAAGAGAATAATCGAGACATGTATCGATTCTTCATCCTTGAATCCTCAAGCTGTATCCTTCTTCATGTAATATCCATCTTCAAGTCCTCAATTCCGTATGAATCGAACACTTCATATTTCCGGTCATATCCAAATTTAATGTTTCTCAGAATCGTCCCAAAAATAAAATTAAAAATGCACTGAAAAATCGCACCTTTTCTGGACACCTGGCAGCTCTCGGTCGGCAGGCCGATCTGGGTGATCGGTCTGCCGATCATGGTGGTTCGGCCTGCCAAACATGAAGGTTCGGCCTGCCGGCAGAGCACCAAAATTTCTGCCCCACTGTCGGCCTGCCGGACCGTACGTCCGGCCTGCTGATCTGTGACCTTCGGCCTGCCGAACTGTGAGGTCCGGCATGCCGACCGAGCAGAAAACCCTCAATCCAGAAAATACAATTTTAATGCAATTCATCAATTTTATTTTCAACAATTCAAAAACATAAAATTAGAGACTCAGGAAATACTTGGAGGCGCCATTATCAATCTTTAAGTTCCGACTTCTCGTTTCGTCTTCTCCGAATAATTATTTAATTACAAAATTCTTACAAATTAAAAATTAAATAACAATTCCTAGACGGAGATGATAGTCCGCCATCTAATTACATGAAAAACCTAGATACACATTCTAACCTCTAAGGAACCATAACCGGTATTAATTAATTAATAAATAATTAAACAACAATTTAATCAACCATAATTAATTAATAAACATTCACCATATAATCCATGACAACATATATATTATATAGAAACCTAGAGTGCCATCTCTCTATAAAATTTAATTCAAGCATTGGAGAGATTAAGATCACAAAATTTATGCATATAACATGATCACAAACTTGCAAATTTATGTAAAAACCTCGGCTCTGATACCAATTGTTGGAAACAAAGTGCGCAGCGGAATTTTTTAAAATTTTTCATCAGAGTATTTTCCAAAACACAAGTTTGACATGTTATACGTATAAATTAAACAGATCTTACTAACCTCAATATGCCGAAGAACCTCCGCGACCTGTGTAGAAAAGTAACGTTCCAGAAGAGCCTCAACCAACTGGTCTTCTTTGCTATTCTCTATCCACAACCGGAGTGAGTGTGGGCTCACACGTACAGCTCTTCCACCGGTGACTCTCCTTCCAATCAATAGAGAGAACCCAAAGCTAGTGTTCGTAATTTGTGAACAAAAGCTCTCAGGGAGTTTTCAGATGCTCACTAGAAGAGTATCACTCTTAATCTCTCAAATTGATCTGAGTAAATCATTAGACTCACTCCCTTTTTATACCTATTGGTCCTTGGGGTTAGTCCATATCAGATTAGGTCTCAAAAATCGAAACAGAATCAAGTTCGGATCAATATCTGATAAGATACGCGTGAAAAACGCGTAATCTTAACTGTCGCGGTCGGCATGCCGAACTGTGTGATAGGCAGGCCGAACTGACCAGTTCGGCAGGCCGAACTTTCTGATCAACAGGCCGAACTGCCGAGAAAAAATCTCCGCGAATCTTTTATTTTCCACCCGAGATTCTAAAGGATAAAGTCTCAGTTTTGATTCAAATAGCCCAATAGAAAAGATATCTGATCAAAACAAACTTTATCAAGATAATCTCTAAGAAAATAAATCAATTCACAATAATTCTACAAGTTTATCTTGTTCTAATTGTCCAAAATTAAAACAACCGATAAACAGACAAGAATTATCCGAACGCCATAATTCAACAAGTTCATCTTGAACTAATTTCTTACATAACTAATTCAACCGATAAACAAACATGAATTATTTGATTCTTATAAATTTTAAACCAATCTGATAAATCCGACATAAGTCACCAATTATTGGAAAAACACGCCGTGTCGTTACAGGATTTTGTGAGCTAGCAAAGGGGACCAAAATGGACCTATAAAGTTCAAGCTCATGATAATTATGAAACCCAATATCCCAGATATACATTTCACAATTATCAACTCCAACGCTACTCCACTAAAAGCTTGGAGCTGCACTCTCGAACTTTATAGAATTACGAAGCTCGTGTAGCTAAGTCTCCATGACATATCATAGTGTATCGCATCCCCATATGATCATCCATAATCGGCTTAAGGACAAGTTCTGTCTTACCTTCCCGATTATTTTTATCTTACGTTCCATTGTCTCACCATTAGAAAACTTACCATCCAAAGATAGTATACCATTCGGTTACACCTATGTATCCAAATAGTTGAGCGCTCCAGTTTTCCAATTACAGGACAACGCATATAAGAGGATATCATTACTCCTAAAGAGGAGCTATGGATTCCATATCTATGAATAACAAGTCTACGCTACCAAGAGTCATGCCTCCAACGTACCGGCATGCATGCCACTATAGAGATGTGGGAGTCACCCATTGGTACATCAAAAGACACAAGTCGAGACAACGGGCCCATTATTCATCTCAGGATTAAGATACAATACAAATGATTGTCTAAAGTGAATCGATTTGCCAAGACAGAATTATTAATCCAAATCAATTCACTTTATGTCCCGATCCAACACATCGTCACCTATGACAACGCGCCAATGTTTCTATTCACGGAGTCCAACTCCGATGGCCAAGACAAACCATCTCCCAAAAGGGATATAGACAACATAACAATCTTTACATGAATAAAGCGCCCAACTTTATTCCCTCGATTGCGGATCATATATATTTTAGACCATCACCTTAAGAGTCGTGTCTACCGCATAATCATCCCATCATATGCCCAACTCTTAAGGTTTAGACTGATAGTCTCAGACTACTGTTTGCTTATCATACATTCAACAAATATGAACGTAAAGAGGACAATATTTGGTATATATAAATGAATAAATTCTTTATTGATAAAAATGTCTCCAAAAACGTATTACATTTTTACTCCTTAGAGCATACATGTCTAACAATAATTACAAGTGGTATGCAAGCCATAGGAAAAAAAGATTTTTATATACATACGGATATACATGACGTTAGATTTGAGTGGGTGCAATTTGTAAATAAGTATATGCTCTTTAGATAGGTACACATCATAGTAGATTAACAAATTGCTCAAAATAGCTAGATCTTGTAAATACCTTGTAATTTTTAATATACACCAATTATTGTATGCAATTAGGGCTTTGATGTAATGGATAAACACACGGGACTGGCCATCCCATGGAAAATAAAAATTTTTGGAGATGTTTTTTTTTGTGGAAAATACCAATTTTTCACGACTATTTTTGATAAAACCATCGTGGAAAATTACTCCATACATGCCCCCCCCCCAAACGCCAATTCTTCTATTACATGACGGTAAAAAACGATCGTTAAATCTTCATGTTATATCATGACAGTTTTTTAACCAATGTAGTGATATTTATAAATAACGAGTCTACAAAAAACCGTTGTGAAATTTTTCCATGACGGTTTATCCTCATTTTGTAGTAGTGATATTTATAAATAACGAGTCTACGTGAATCAAGAGTCATGTCTCCAACATATTGGTATGCATACCATCATTAAATGAGGATGTCACTCTTTGGCATATCAAAAGACATAAGTCAAGAATACGGGCCCATTAGTCATTTTAGGATTAAGACACAACTCATATGATTATCTAAAGTGAATTAATTTGAACAAATAGAATTATTAATTAAATCAATTTAACTTTGGTCCCGATCCAACATATCGTCACCTGGGACAATGTTCCAATGTTTCTACTTGTGAAGGCCAATTTCGGTGACCAAAACAAGCCATCTCCCATTAGGGATATAGACAATATAACAATCTTAGTATGAATAAAGCGTCCAACTTTATTTCCCCGATTGTGGATCTCATGATTTATACCATCACCTTTAAGATTCATGTCTTTTGCATATTTGTCCATCATATGCACAATTCTTAAAAATTTAGATTGACAGTCTCAAAATTTTTTTTGCTTATCATATATTCAAGAGAAATGAGCATAAAGACGACATTTGGTATATGAATAATCAATAAACTCTTTATTGATAAAATGTCTCCAAACACTTATGACAACATTTTACTCCTTATGGCACTATTTCTAACATAATAGACCATATTATGAGACTCTAAATATATTAGTCTTGTCCATTACCTCTTATTGTATGTGTACCCCATAGGTCACCCATGATCGAATGGATGGCTTAGTTTCATTTTACCTTCCGATTATTTCATTTTAAAGTTTTATTATTTCACTTATTTGGAAAATTTTATTCATAACAAATACAAATAAAATATCATCTGGTTACCATATGTATCCAGATGACCAAGGCATTGTTCTTTTTCAATTTCCTAAATAATTCGCTTGTGAGGATAACACTGACTCTTTGTTAAAGAGACATAAATTTCATATTTATGAATTTTGCTCTTATAGAATATAGGTTGTAACTCTAACATACCAACAATAGAGCTTTCATTTATTGGAACTACTATATTTGGCATATCAAAAAATACAAGTTATAAACATGGAATCATGAATCCACTTCAAAATTAAGATTACATATAGATGACTTTTAGAGTGAATTGGTTTAAGTGAAACAAAGTTATTATCAAATCAATTTATACATAAGGTCCACTATAATGTGTAGCCACCATTAGGTCTACCACACCAATATATACAAATTTGCTAGTAAGCCAAATTAGGATTCAAGGGAATTGACTTTATGGTCTTCTTTATTCTAAGAGGAGGAGCCATGGAATCTATAGCTTTCTAACATGGAATCCTTTTAAAGGCATTATTCTAGTATTAGAAATCTAATAAGGCATTAGTTATCTGGATATGTATGGTAACCAAATGATATTACATTTATATGTGTTACAAAATGGATGATTTTCCAGTGGCAAAATAATAGAACTTTGAAATAAAGTAATCATAAAGTAAAGCAGAACTAAGTCCTTTATCCGATTATAGATAACATATAAAGATACACATAATATAAGAGGTCATGGACAAGACATTTTAGAAGTCTCATAATATAGCATATGTCAAGAGTGCGACTTCAAATCTATAGTGGTGTAATGTTGAAGTTAATAAATAAATAAATAAATAATCGAGGATTTATCTATTTGTTATTATTGTTGTTTGATAATATATGTCCATTAGGTCTTAATGCTAGCTTACTAATTCCTTTATGACAGATCGAGCAAATATAGATCACCATGGATAAGACAAAAGTACTGTGAGTCGAGCTATCAGCCTTACTGAGGCGTGTAAGACACACTTTCAGTTGGACTGTCAATACTAGGTATGGTGCCACATATGCAGCTTTCTGGAAAATTTAGTTATTTAATTAATTCTAAAAAATAATTATTCAAATTGGTAATTGAGATTTTAGGTAATTAATTATTTAGATTCGGTATTTTAAAAATTAATTTAAATCCTAGTTGAATTTGAATTATGGATAATTATTTACAATTATTTAAATTAGATTGTTATTTTAAATAATTGAATTCTAAATTTAAATTAGAATTGTTTAAATTGGATTTATTCTTATAATGCAAATAATCACATAGCCTTAAACTATGATTGGCTAGGAAATTGTGAATTCTCCTACTCCAGATGGCTCCAACTTCAAATGAGGAACAAGAAAATTTTATCTCTTGATTCTGATGGACTTTTAGCTCTTCCTCCTACTTTTGTAAATAGAGAGCTGAGGTCTTCATTTATTAAAAGACTGCTTAAGTGCAAATTAAAAAGTAGAGCTTCGGTTTTTCAATTTTAGTAATCTTAGTTCTTTAGCACTTAAGTGATTAGAAGAAGTGCGGCTGTGGTAGAGATTTGCTGAGTTGTACCTATACACATAATGATCTGAAGGAGAAGAATAACATTGAAGATTTAAGATACGTTCTTGAAAAATTGTTCAATCAGACATGTTGTTTTATGTCTCCAACTAGTACATTAAATTAGATTTAATTATTGTTCATAGCATCATAAGTTAGTTTCTTAATAATTACATATGAATTTTTATAATTCCATTGTGTTATTTAACCAATTTTTCCAATAGGATCTGCACTAGATCATCTTCTAGATTCGTCGCTGGTCAAATCGCCATCGTGTGTTCGTGTTCGTCTTTGTTGCGTGCACGGAGGACCGAGATTGGGCCGATGCACATCAAATCCAACGCTGGAAAAGATGAAGGCGACGAAAGGAAGGTGTTCTGTTTGCTCCTGATCCACAATAGATCTGCCCTAGATCTAGAATTGAAAAAGATGACAACGACGAATGGCAATGTTATGTTTACACCAGTTATCTTGTGTCCTTTTATTTTTATGTTTTTTTGCTTGCATCAGTTGTTTTATATTAATTTTCTTATTTTAATTTTCTATGTTCGGCTTTCTTAAATTCGTTCAATGGATTTTTGTGTATTTGGTGATGTTGGATTATAGCAATGATGTTCATGGAAAAAAATTAAAATAATCTGGTATATCATGGAAAATAATATACCTGATTCCTCTCCAACATTTGGTAAATTATCAACTGGTCTGGCGATCTACGTCGGGCAACTGAAAAATAAAAATAAAAATAAAAACAAAAATAATATGGTAGATTATGGAAAATAATCTACAAGATGACTCAACAGATTCTGGTAGAATACTACTTGTAATTTGGTAATTTACAAACCGATTAGAGAGCCTACATCAACGGCGCGAAAAAAAATATTAAATTGGCGTATTATGAAAAGATGTATTCCCTAGTTTTCCAAGTTAACACTTTATAGAAAACACTTGTCATTAGTCGGGACACATAGTCACAAATTTTGAGGGATTGTGCCATTTTCTTTAAGGTTAGAAATGCATGTTTTTAAGTCATTAGATTTGGTCCAAAATACCTTTTTCTACTAATCTAATGGCTAAAAAAACATATACTTAACGGTAGGTTATTTTTCAGTATCTATAAGAAAAATCTCCTTTCCTTACCCTTGCGTTTTCAGTTTTTCTTTTTGCTGCAACTACTTTTGGTGGGCCTCATATTGCAATCTCCTCAGATTTGAGCTCATCTTCATGTGAGCTTGAGGTCATTCTAATGTGAGCTCAATTTCATGGGTCAATCTTCTCGACCGTATCCAAGTGGGTTTTTTGGCCGAGGGAGTGATTTAACTACACATAGATAAATAACGATGTACTCCTTTCATTCTACTTACAGAATAAAATAGTTAATGATGAACAAATCTTTTTGATATGTATAAAAAATATGTAAAAGAAAATAGTAATATTTCATACATATTACAAAAGGCAAATTGGTTGGTTGAAAAACCTAAAAGTCCATTACAAGAAGTTTAGAGTGGTTCAACTTAAATCAAGCTTACATCTACAATATTTTTGCGCTGTTAGACCTTTGGTTGTCGAGACCGGTCGTAGTATTAGTTTCTCTCTTTCCTTTCTGATAGAATTCAAGATTTTTGCAACTTAAAAGTGCAATGTTGGAACTAATAGTAATGAATTTCTTCCATAACATTTACTGTGCATTTACTGTTACTTGAGAGATACGTAAGCTAATAGGTGCATTTAATTTTGACGTTAGAGTTCTTTCCTTCTCAAAGAAGAAGCCATTTTCTTTGTTGCATACTTATCACAAGGAAAATTCTTGTATAGATTAGCAGCTTTTGGGGTTATAAATAAGAATAAAATGTCACGTACAGCTCCTCAATCTCTTATTTGGCTATTAGAGATTGTGTAGGTTTACCATGTTAAGGATTTTCTTGATTGGAGTCTTGCACTTGTTTGTTGACTTGTTCTTTATAGCATTTTTTTTAACTCCAATAAAATTTCTTTCCTTAAGGAGGAGCATTCAATTGGGGTAAAAAAAAAAAAAAAAAAAAAAAGAAGTTGACAAAAGTAAGATGTTAAAAATTATCCACTCAACAAGCCTATCTCAGCAGACAATAATGTGTGCTATAAAAAAAACTTAGGAAAGAATATACAGACACAAAAGAAAGCTAGCAGCAGCCAGAAGTAGCCATTTATAGAACATAATACAGAAGTATACTTTCTTCAATATGATTTTGAAGCAAGAATTAGAAACGTATGTATATCATTCTGCTGATCTCAAGCTCTTGGAAATACTAACGTCCTACAGTCTGGCACAAGCACGAGGACGGTCCCATTCGGTGACAACATGGTCGCGAGTAATCTCCTTGAGAGAGCGGCAACCACTAAGCGCCATGGTTAGCTCGAACTCCTCACGGAGCATCTGGAGTACTTTCCTCACTCCAGCCTCTCCTTCAGAAGCCAATGAGAACACAACTGGTCTTCCAATCTGACAGTAGGACACAAAGGTAGTTAATGAGCCATTCAATAATTATATGAACACGTCTATAACAAGTTTATCTCAAAAGAACGGCCAAACATTTTCTTTGATATGAGACCTTTTTGCATTCATAACTAGTGGTTCTAAGACTCATGATTTTGCTATTACAAATAAATTTGGTATAATGGTAATGTTCCAAAGTCTAATATTCCAGTGAAACAAAAAGAAGAGAAAACTAGAGTTGACAATGCTTTACTTACAAAGATGCCAGATGCTCCAAGAGCCAATGCTTTAAAGACATCTGTTCCTCGCCGAACGCCACCATCCACGAAAACAGGAACTCTGCCTTGTGCAGCTTTCACCACCTAAAAGGTAAACTCAACAGGAGAACATTAGATTCTAGGAATAATTTCTTGAAATGGTAAGAAGCAAGAAATTAGTATGCCAATTTAATCTGATGCTACCTCTTCCAAAGCCATAATAGTTGCTGGGACATAGTCAAGTTGGCGAGCTCCGTGGTTAGAGACGATAATTCCTGCAGCTCCAGCTTGTATGGCTAACCTTGCTACATTGTTACAGCAAAACATCTTTAAGAAATATGCTTGTCAGACTGTTGGAACTTTCAAACAAAACTGAACAAGAACATAGATGATGAAAAAAAAAAAAAAAAACAAAAACAAAAAAGAAAAAAGAAGAGGGTTGGTATGCATTTTCTTACTGTCTTCAGCCGTAATAACACCCTTCACAAGAATTGGCAGTCGGGTAATTGTCTGAAGCCACTTCACATCCTGTATACGTATCCGCATGGCATTGTTTAGTTTTTAGACACTAGAAGAAAAGAAGTAAACGTTGTGACTTTTTGGTTAGTGTTTGGATGAATAACATTTTCCTATGATCTTAATGAAATGAAAATAACATTTAAATCTTATTACAAGCAATTAAACATGTTATAATGAAGTTAAGCCTTAATTACTGTCTAGTACAAGTTTTAAAGTCTTACTGGATGACCTTTTTTAGGAAGCCACAAATGTGGCTCTGATTGAAAGCTTTTCTAAAGGACCAAAGCTATTATGAAAAGTTATCCAAATACTTTTAGAAGCAGACCCAAAAAACCAAAAGCAGCTTTTAGAAAGCAATGCCAAATAGGCCTTTAATACTATTGCTTTAGAGAGAATAAAAGTACTCCTTTCAAAAGAAAAAAGTACTGTATAAAGACAAATGTCTTACCTTCCAGCTGAGAGTCCTGTCAATTTGTCCGGCAACATATGATGCCAAACCAGAGTCATCAGCCTGCAACATTCATACAAAAAACGTATTTACCCTAGATTGAAAAGGCAAAGAATGTTATTGCTGTTGCAGTGGAAAGTTATATAGTTATTCACCTTCTCCATTTTTCCAAGATCCAAACCTTCGAAGTTTTTCAGTGTCAAAAATGGTGGCAAAGTGAATCTGCAACAGAACCACAAACGCTTTTTAGATTCTCATTAATTATGTCAAGAAACTTGCAATTCCTATGCAAATAGACTATCCAATACCTGTTCTTGATATCGGCTTCTCTGCGGCCGAGTCTTGGAGTGTCCACAGTTAGGGCAATTGCCTTGAAACCAGCCCTCTCAGCTCTTCTCACAAGTTGTGCAACCACATTCCTGTCCTTGTACACCTACCAACAGCAAGAAAAATGGTTACAAACCAAAATAAAAGTAAAAATCTCACATGGAATTTGTGTTTCACATATTAACAAACTTTTGGAACAGGCATTTAATTTCAAATATAGAATTTCAAACACAATTTTCGTGAGAATCACCAGGTGGCCACCTATTACATGTCAAAGACTAAAAAACACATAACACTTACATAAAGTTGAAAGAACCTTATCCCAGGTCCAGTGGAGGCGACCTCTTCGACGCTGGAAGTAGCCCATGAAGATAGAGTCTAAAACAACCAACAATTGCAGGACACGAATGAACCAAGACATTCAAATACTAATTTAATCATCATAAGAAACAAACACTAGTAAAAGAACCAAACCATAATTGTGCCAGCAGCTGAAGCTGCTCTTGCAGTTGCATACTCCCCTGCATATGAGCATCACATTATAACATTAGCAGTAACTCACCATGTTCTTTTCTTGCCTCAAAGAATTGGCATGGATAAAAAAAATCAAATGTGGATAATAGACAACTTGTTTCACCAAGTATCCTAAATGTTTACAGAGAAGTTTGAAAGATGCAGCATTTTCTGGTGTTTCCCTTTGCACAAACTCTTTTATGCTAACTTGTTGCAAAACAGAAATGAACAACTTGATAAACCAAAAGAGAAAAACAAAATCTTGGCCTATACCCTCAGGGTGGGCCATCTTCTGCATTGCGGTTGGAGCAATCATGATTGGCATTGAGATTTTGAAGCCCAGGACAGTTGTGCGCATGTCAATCTTGCTCACATCAATCAGAATACGAGGTCGAAACCTGTTCAAATTAAAACAAAAAAGTTAGAATTGGAGAAAAGAGAAGCATAAACACACTAGAGAGTGTAGAAAACAGAACATATCAGCAACCAAAAAACAAAAGCAAAGAAGGTAGTGGTTACAAAATTCTTGAAAATGCATTTCGGTTTTCTTGGAGAGTCCACTGGTCTTCTGCACCAGAGGCATAGTAGTCATAAACCATCTTGGGCAATTTCTGCTTTGCAATTGCCTCATACTCGCTGACATTAGTTATTTCCATCTTCACAACTTCTGTATGCTATTACCTAGATTTTCTGCATGGTACAGAAAAAGATTAATTTATGTTAGATTCTCTAAGAGAGGAAAAGGCTTAAACGTGCAAAATTTCTCACTATCTTGCAAGAAGTATAAAGCCACTTGCACATATCAAATAATTAGAGGAAAAAAAAAAGATTATCCTTAAATATTACAAAATTTTACACCAAAGACTCCAGAATTAAATAGCTTGATCAAGTCAACAATGATAAACCATAGTTGTGTTGGGTATATAGAGCCTAGTTACGCAAGGGCATTAGGTGTGTGATTCTCTAGTAATCTTTTTCTTTATCAGAGTGAAAATCTATATAGGCTAAAGCGAACGTCCCTCTCACATCTTACATAGGAGATGAATTCTGTGTGTATAATTGCTTGCCTTTTTTCAATATTATTGCTCTCCTTGTAAAAGGATAAGACATTAGTCAGAAGAAAGTTGTTTCGTCACTTGCTTTCTAGAGCAATTCAAGAACAAGAGAGAGAGAGTAGAAATAGTTTAAACGGGCCCTAAAGCATACACTTCCGCAAGACAAATGCATAAAATTCAAATCCGTATACCAAACGGGCAATAAGGCTTACACTTCCATTAGACAAATACATAAAATCTATAGAACGAAATAAGCAGAGCTAACAAGTCCCTAGGAATCTCTGGTCTAAAATCCTTATTTTCAACACTCTACAGCAAAATAATCATTTTTATTCTGAACGCAAAGAAACCATAAGAAGTCAAGAGTCTCCAAACTTATCATGCTTTTTCTACCTCCAAAAGCTTTAAGGCTTTGCAACAATCAGAAAATGAAACTCTATGAGTTATCACCATAAAATAAGCCTAAACAAACATTTTCAACATAGAAAAAGTTCAGTTAGTCAGTGAGTCATACATGTAATACTACTAAAACTCATGTCAGAATTAAGTCATGTAATTGAAGTAGACGTAAAAGAGTGAAAGCCCAATTACAAAATTGTTGAAGCTGAATTAATGGTGCAGCTAAAAGCAGACCTTGTGGCTCTCCCACTGAGGAGGAGAGAGAATGGAGAGCTGTAGAATGTGGTACTTCCTAGAGAAAGAAGAGAGAGAGAGAGAGAGAGAATGAAATCTCAACTTAACAAGGTAATAGATACCAACAAATAACAGTAGAAAGAGAAAAAATTGAGAGAGAATATTGACGAGAGATTGAAGTAAAAGACAAAAAGGGTTTTAAGGAGATAGAGGCTCTGAGTGGATTGGTTTTTCAAGGTGAGCATTTGAGACCATATCTGTTCCTTGGAGAATTTGAGGCTTTTATGTGGAGAGCATTTTCTTGATGTTCATTCCCTTATTTGGCTGTGGAAAAATTATGAAATTTTAAATAAAAGAAAGAAAATACTTGGAAAATTAGTATTATATACTTCCACAAATTGCTCCTGCTGTGGCATTTTCCTTCTTTTGTTGGCTGAATTACATATGGCATAGTTTATTGTGGTCTATGATTGATCATAGACGGCACATAAAAAATTTATAGATAAGCTTAAAGCTGCATTTTATAACAAATTTAAACAATCAGCTTTGCGGCAATAATGTAACCATTATATTGAGAACATAATATTGTTAGTTCCAACACTAAAGTTTTAGCTGCTATAATGTAAGACTTTTATATGCTACTGTGTCAAATACATGTACGTTACAGTGTAAAATTCTCACATGCTACAGTATAAGTTTCAACTTCAAGTTCTAATTTGGTTTTCAAACGCTCTATTCAAGATTGAGAGTCATATTGTAAACTAGACACACCATATGTTTAGCTTTGCAACTAGAGTCTGCACCATTGACATTGAAAATTTTCAGTTAATTCGGATTGCAATATGTATGCAACTTTACGTGTTCTTTTAACACGTTTATAAAAATTATATAACTTTTGCCAACTTGCAATATAAAGAGTGACTTGTAAATCAAAACTTTATGCAACCAGTAGAAAAATCATAAATTCACTAGAGCATAATAAACATTAAGTGAATAATGAACAACATATTGCGCCTGATACGAAACGAGATATTTGTGGTAAAACACTCCTGTAAGATTATGTGCTCATAAACGTCAAACCAATTTATTGGCTATTTTGATATTTATGTGTTTTGTTTTCTTGGGTTCAAAAAGGGTTTTGGGAGCATTTGGATGATCAATCAAAAGAGTTTCTAGTTAAAGGTCACAAAATTATAGCTTATCAAGAAAAATCTTTTGAGAAGACTATGAATAACAACTTCAAAAAAAAAAAAAAAAAACCAAAAATTATGAACTTTCATATAAGCATTTTTTGGCTTATTAGTAAATTTAGATAACACTTAACATTTTTCTTTCTTATTAAGCTCTTTGAAAAGCTAAAGAGTTTACATCTTTTCTTCAATTGACTGAAAGCGTTAACAGGAGTTAGAGGGAAAAAAAAAAAATCTTTGTACTCTTATTTACAAATACAGTCTTGTTTTTCTTTTGAAAATAACAATTTTACATGTGAGCATGCCAAAACATATCCTTTGCACTACTCATAAGCCTAATTCTATTTATTAAAAAAAAAAAGAAAGAAAAGATTTCACCAGAGTTGCTTGTTAGATAAGAAGTAAACCACAAATTTACCAAAAGAAACACATTGTAAATTATCGCGCCGACGGTTAGGTAACTCCGGTAAATTAGATAGTGAGGGATATGAGAGAGAGAGAGAGCTAACTAATAGTTTACTTAAGAATCGTATTCGAGTCCTATTTCCATATTATGAGGAAAAAAAACTGCATTACATGGCTAAATTATTGTAGTCCAATTTAAATTCAACATAACTTTCAAAATAATTCAAAAATAACCATAATGACATGATAATTATGGTAATGATATCACATTCTGAACTCTATTTAATGATATCATATTGAGTCATACATAGAATATTTACAAATGGAGTCATATTTTAATTTTACAAAAATAATGAGACCATTTCATGTAACAATTTAACTAGTTCAAAACTAAGATATGTGTAATGCCCCTTATCGGACGTCACAGTTACCGTCTCATAACATCTATTATTTATAGTAAAACATAATATTTATAGAATTTAAATAATCAAAGTAATACAAAATAACTAAATTTTTTATTAAAAACAAGACTTTTTAATCTAATTAAATAACTTCATCTAAAAATAAAAATATAGTTGCAACATTACCAAAAACATTAAACTTAACAAAATATCTTTAACTTGTAAAATCTTATGAAATAATTGAAAAACTAAAATCTACAAAATTATAAATAATTGAATAAGTTTAAATCATCATTAACTTAGGATGTGTTATTCCGATATACCGTTTCCACCACCACGCACATACTCGCATGGAGCTTCTCCATCCTCATACCTAACTCTTGTTCCTAGCTGCAATATGAGAAACATCTAGTAAGCATAATGCTTAATAAGTACACCCTAACTCTCACAAAACATTTTTATCAAATAACAATGTTTAATAAAATAAATTCATCATTAAACAAATATATATATATGTATTTTTTAAATAATATATATTGTAACACTTCAAAATATCATATAGTGAGGCCCTGGGGTTGTACTGTCATCGTCATAGCGCGCTAACTATGGAAAGAGTGAGATAGCAACCCCCAATCCAACCATGATAAAGATGAAGCGACCGCTCATTGGTCGGTTCGCTCACCGGACCCCATCATCACCATCAATCCGTTAAGTGTACAACGCCTTTTTAAAATATCAAAATAATAATATAGATAATACATATATATAAGTTTTCATAAAAAGGTTTCCATCAGATAGAATAATGAGGTAAAAATAACATCATCTTTTATCGTTTTCCATCAATTTTCTCATTATTAAAAAATCCTCATCTTAAAACGTCTTCATAACATATCATCAACATCAATCTTTTTAATTTTGAACAATCATATTGCAGGTGAGAGATATACTTACTTGACCTTTAGACTTACTCAACCTTCAATGGTAGGTTACAACGACTCGGGTCTTCGGTGTGCTCGCATCTTTGAAGAGTTCATGCCAAACATTTATATTGACCATAAGTCACTAATAATACTATTAACAACATTTATACATCTCATCCTATCATTGAACATTATCTCATCACATAATAACATTAAGAAGCACAAAATCACAATTCATGAACCTAGAGCATAATTCCCAAAAGTATGCAGAATGACCTTTGTTTACTTAAAAATTCATAATAATTTCATCTTAACTCCAAATCAGTTAAATCTAGTAGCATTAAAAACTGGACTCAAAAACAAAGAATTTGCTATATTATACGCATATTTTGACAATAATTTGCATGAAGAAAAAGTCCTCAAAAATTAGTCTAAATTTCATGTCCTTGTAAAAAACATAGCTTTCAGGGTCAAATTTAAAAAATCATAACTATTTAAAGAAAACTTCGATTCAAGCGATTCAAAAGACAAAAGGAAGCTTAACATGTCTAGTATTTGGGAAAAATATAAGAAAAATATAAATAGAGTAATACAGATTTGAAAATTATTGAAACACGATGGCTGTCAGGTGTTTGTATGAAAAGTAGGCATAAGGCATAAAAAAAATTCAATACCAATCCATAACCTAATAAAACTCAATTAAAATTGCAAACACATAATTAACATGATGCTAATTGATAATAAAATACATCCATAAAGATCTACATAACAAAACATGAAAATTTATGATATCTCCAATCTAGGGTTTAATGAGAGATTAGCCAAAACAACCACATCATTAATTCTTTTCAATCATTAATTGACATGAAATACATATAATAAGAGAATCCATATGATGATAATAATAATTCTAATACTAACATAATAAACCAAAACATTAAACAAACATATTAAATTATTGATACACTAACCAAGATGAATGTAATTAGGGAGATTGATAAAGCCAAAGAAAACTAAGAACGAAGCCAATCAATGAGGAAGGAATGGAGTACGAGTCTAGGGTTACTAAAGTGTGAGTCAAAGGTTACTAATAAGAGGTCTTTATATAGATTTTATGTGTGGGCTAAAACCCTAAGATTTTTTTTCTTTTCCCCCACGTGTAACACTTGTTTTCTTCTCCTTTTTTTTCTTCCCTATTTACGGCAAAACTTTGCAGCAAGCTATGGGCCCAAGGCCTTCCATTCATATATATATATATATATATATATATATTCATAAATACATTCGTGGAATTATATCTCTAATATATAACATATAAAATTTAACTTATATTAATAATTCACGTGTAAATATTTAATTTATAATACATATATTTGTAAATATATTTTAAATTATATATATTCTTATATATATTAAATAAAAAAACACAATTCAAATAATTAATTTTTTCTTATTATACTCTATTCAATTAAAACAAAAGAAATATATCATCACATCAATAATTCATAAATAACTATAATCCTTACATAATTGACATGAACCTTTCTTAGTACTTTTAAACCCTCGTCGCTATCACCTATAATATTACTAAATAGCATGTTAATAAAAATATCATTGTCGTCAATTTGAACGTTAGACTTTCTATTACCATTAAATAGAAAATTAAAGTGTTATAATATGTGCTAAAAGTCTTATTGTTATTATTATTTTTTACCTTACTAAAAGGTCTCTAACAGAAATTATGATCTGCAAAATTGATCATAACCAAAAATGCATAGGACAATGTGTCCTATCTAGTTAATTGCAACGCCCATCGCTTTCTATCCCGTATTCTTTTCAAATAAAAAACACGACATAATCTTCAAAACCTCTTTTGGATTTGGGAGAGTCCTGAACACCAAACTTAGCTGTGTTCATTCATTGGTTCCGCGTGTCACATGCTTTTGTGTCACTGGCTCCTAAACGGTTAACCGCTATGAGAATATAATTCCAACCTCACAAATTTTAGTAGCAATAATTATTGAAGCATTTGCCGTCATGTTTCATTTCAATAAATGTCACTGCTTTTTTTTCTTTTTTAAGAGATTTTTAGAAAAATGTCCGATGACCATTAAAAGGTTGACGTGTTAAATAGATTCAAACCAATCAATATTCAAACTGATTAATTAGTGACTAACTGGTAAATCATCAATTGACATTGATTAAATATGAATTGATATCCATCAATTAATGATTAACCACCAAGTTAATATTAAAAAAAAATCATTTCTCTAACTTAACGATACTCGTGACATTAATTAAAAAATCTTTTAAAAAATCCATTTCTCGCATATCCTAGGAGGCCAAAAAGTGAAAATTTTTAGCTGGAAATTATGTTCCCTGTTGTGGACAATAAATTTACACTATCAAAACTTAGAACCTTATGAAAAGAAAGAATACACTTAAGAAGTAGCCATTTACAGAATATGGTAAAACTCTCAATACAGAAGTTTATTAAGCTCTTCAATATGATTTTGAAGCAAGAATTAAGAGACATATTGTACATCTTCCTGATGATCTCAGGCTTTCAAAACCTTTTCTCTTTCCAACGGCATAAAAATGCAGAACAAGTATTTACATCTTACAATCTGGGAGCAGGGGTGATTCGAGGGCGGTCCCATTCAGTGACGATGTGGTTCCTAGTGATCTCCTTGAGAGAGCGGCAGCCACTAAGTGCCATGGTTAGCTCAAACTCATCGCGGAGCATTTGAAGTACTTTCCTTACCCCAGCCTCGCCTTCAGCAGCCAGCAAGAACACCACCGGTCTTCCAATCTGATATAAAGGGCACCAACAATAGTTGATCATTATTGAGCATGTCAAGATTTATGTTACAATCAACTTTTTTGTTTTGATTCAGATATCCCGGAGCCTCTCCCGTTGTGTAAATGTGTTCCAGAAGAAGTCATGCCAAGCTTTATAATCTTTGCAAAGCGTGAAACTTGTGTTTATTCATCAAATAAGTCCTTTGACGAATTGAACCTTAAAACCATATGAAAGCATACCATACATCCCTGACTATTAGACTAGCTTCTACAGATTCATATTTCACAAACTTATGGACTATGCCTCGGTTGATTTACACTCAAACTTTACTGATTAGAGGTTTGTAGGATCAAATCAACTGATTTTACTGGAACCTAGACTCATGTAAACTTTTTTCACTTAAACTAATTATGAAAGTTGTTGGCATTCTTTACTTACAAATATGCCAGATGCTCCAAGAGCCAGTGCTTTGAAGACATCTGTTCCCCGTCGGACACCACCATCCATAAAAACTGGAACGCGGCCCTGTGCAGCTTTGACCACCTAAAAAGTTACCCCAATAGGAAAACATTAGAATAAATGTCAATAAAAGGCTTACAAGAAAGTTTCTTATGAGAAAAGGAAAAATATTGGCAGAACTTGCATGAGGACTCTGTTATGCAACACTAGCTAATAATTCCTTTAAATGGCCAGATATGAGCAATTAGTATGCCAATTTAATCTGATGCTACCTCTTCCAAAGCCATAATAGTTGCGGAGACATAGTCAAGTTGGTGAGCCCCATGGTTGGAGACAATAATTCCTGCAGCACCAGGTTGTATGGCTAACCTTGCTGCATTGTTATAGCAAAAGTTTTTGAAGAAATACGTTGTGAGATTGTTGGGAAATTTCAAACAAATCAGAATGGAAAAAGATAGATGAGCGAAAGAAAGAGGTCTTGAATATAAATTTGCTTACTGTTTTCAGCAGTAATGACACCCTTCACAAGAATTGGAAGGCTGGTGATTGTTTGAAGCCACTTGACATCCTGTGCATATATCCAATCAAAGAGAATTAATATTACTACTTTGGATTCTGGTCTTAATACGGAAACAAATACCTTACCTTCCAGCTGAGAGTCCTGTCAGTTTGTCCAGCAACATATGATGCTAGTCCAGAGTCATCGGCCTGCAACATTCACCAGAAAATATAATGATCTTAGATTAAAAATAACAAAAAATATAGTTGCTTCTATGGTGAAGAAAGTTATATAGTTAATCACCTTATCCATTTTCCAAGATCCAAACCTTCAAAGTTTTTCAATGTCAAAAACGGTGGCAAAGTGAATCTGCAAAAGCACCAAAAATATTCAAGGATTCTCATTAATTATGTCAAGAAACTTGCAATTCCTATGTAAATAGACTATCCAATACCTGTTCTTGATATCAGCTTCTCTGCGGCCGAGCCTTGGAGTGTCCACAGTTAGGGCAATTGCCTTGAAACCAGCCCTCTCAGCTCTTCTCACAAGTTGTGCAACCACATTCCTGTCCTTGTACACCTGACCAACAAGAGGACAAAAGTGAATAACACAAAATTCTTTCAAATCTTCAAAAACATTTGAGAAGCCGTTTGATTTCAATATCAGAACTCAAGGCTGTTCCTGGAAAGATTTTAGCATGAATAGCCAAATGGATACACCATTGCATGTCTGGCAAAAACTTCTTCAAACTTACATAGAGTTGAAAAAAACGAATCCCGGGTCCAGTTGAAGCAACCTTTTCGATGCCCACCAATATTGCAAGAGGCAAATGAGCCAAACATGTAATGTAAATTCAATTAATACAAGAAATAAACCATGGTGAGAGACCAAACCATAATTGTGCCAGCTGCTGATGCTGCTCTTGCCGTTGCATACTCACCTGCACAAGCATTATATTAGACATACGTCCACTTGTTCTTTTCTTAGTTGGAAAATTACTTTTCATATTTTGGGAACCAAGGTTTAAACGTTGACCAAGTTCAATTATAAATTCTAAGATCGGACACACAAGAACCCTGGGGAAAAAAAAAAAAAAAGGTCCTATAGAAACATAGAAAAGAACATTCTGGCTTATACCTTCAGGATGAGCCATCCTCTGCATAGCTGTAGGAGCAATCATGACTGGCATAGAAATCTTGAATCCCAAAACAGTTGTAGTCATGTCTATCCTACTCACGTCAATCAGAATGCGAGGCCGAACCGAAAGCCAAACACACCCAAGAGTGTCCAACACATAATCAAATAATCTGCTCTAGTGAAAGTGAAACACCACATTGGGTAGAGAAAGGGCCTACAGAATCCTTGAAAAAAGCATTTGGGTTTTCTTGGAGAGTCCACTGGTCCTCTGCACCAGAGGCATAGTAGTCATAAACCACTTGGGCAGTTTCTGCTTTGCAATAGCCTCATACTCGCTGACGTTAGTTATTTCCATATTCACTACTACTTTATGCTATTCCAAGTAGTTCTGCTTTAAAAAAAAAAAAAGGATAAATTTAAGTTGGATTCTTTCAGCAAATCAGAATATGTAACATGCAAAATTGGTGACTCACTTGCAGATATTGGATCAAGCAATTATTTTCTTAATCCTAAAATATTACACAATAGAACATTGGAAAATAAGAAAATAACTACAATCAAATCAAAATCCAAACTTCATACAAACTTTTGATATAATAAAGAATGTTTGCCTCGTCACTTGCTTTCTGCAGCAATTTAAAGGTGAGAAAAAGTACATACAGATACTGAAATCTTGATTTATTACCAAAAAAAAAAAAAATACTGAAGTCTTGGTTCCTCAAAAAAAAAAAAAATATACCGGATTCATGAAAGCGACTAGAGTTTACAGTTTCACTAAAATATTTCAGCAACAAAAGCATAAAACTCGACAACAATTAGCAGAACGAAGAACCAGGGTCTCTAGTCCCCAGGAATTGCTGTTCCAAATCCAGTTTTTCAAAAACTCCACACCCAAAAAAATAAAAATAAAAAGCATTTTCATTTCAGACGCAAAGAACCATGAAAAATCAGTCTCCTAATGTTTCATGCAATTTCTCTAACTGCAGAGTATGTGAGCCAAACTAAACCAAAATTCAATAAGCTCTACGCGTTATAGACAATCAAACAAGAGAAGGACAAGCCCGTAAGAGAGAGAGAGATTTTAACTCAATAAACCAAGCACAAGAGAAACATAGAAGATACAGATATTATAGTCCATAAACATTGAAAGGAAGGACAAACAAAAACAAAAACAAAAACAAAAAAGAAAACATTTGCAGTATGGGGAAAACTGAGTCAGTCACTGTATCATACATATGTTTCTCATGAAAAAGACATGCCCATGTGAGAATTTAATCAAATAATGAAAGTAAACACGATATAGTGGAAACTTAAGTACAGAAATGAATCAAAGAGCAGACCTTTGTCGCACTCCCACTGGGAAGGAGAAAGAATGGGGAGCTACACAACAGAAAATGCTTCAACGAAAAAAGGAAAAGAAAGAGGAGGATGAACTCTCCAGTTGACAACGTGATAAATACAAACAAAAAACAGTCAAAAGGAGAAATTTTTTTAAAAAAAGATGGCTTATATCTGTTGAGTGATCCAAAAAGCAAAGGCTGTACAAACCAGTTCCTCTTCTTCTACTCCTATCCTTTACTTGTTTCATCATTTGAACCTATTGCAGATATTACTTCTGTTCCATCAACTGAACATATTTCCATAACTGAACCTCCTACAGATATTACCCCTTGTTCCCCGAGTTTCCTCTCATGTCATATCTGGTGTCAAACACCATATGGTTACTCTGTTTTAAAGAGGAATTTTAAGCCCAAACTTTACAGTTCTATGAAATATCCCGTGTCTATTGGTAAGTGTTAAGCAGGCTCTTGCTAGTCCTCACTGTAAACAGGCTATGGGAACTTGTTCCTTAGTCTCCCCACATGAACATTGTTGGCAATAAGTGGGTATTCAAGCTTAAATTGAATCCAGATGGGTCTATTCAGCGCTACAAAGCCCGACTTGTCGCAAAGGGCATTTATAAAACTCCAGGAGTTGACTTTTCTAAGACTTTTAGTCCTGTCATAAAGCCCACTATTGCGCGTGTTGTTCCGACTCTAGCTATGTATTTTGGTTGGAAAATTAAGCAATTAGACGTCAATAACGCATTTCTCAATGGAAGGCTTCATGAAACTGCGTTTATACATTAGCCTGAAGGCTTTGTTGATTCTTCTCACCTCCATCATGTGTGTGTTCTCTCAAGAAGGCCTTGTAGTATCTTAAACAGGCTCCTCGAGCCTTGTTCGACCATTTTAAATCTGCCTTGTTAAGTTGGGGTTTTGTTAATAGAAAATCTGACACTTCCTCGTTTATCTATCGACGTGGCATGGTACTCCTCCTTCTGCTCGTGGATGTGAACGACATTCTGTTAACAGAGAATGACTCTTCTCTCATTTCAAAGCTCACTAAAGATCTTGATTGTCAATTTGCTCTTAAAGAGCTTGGTTCCCACTACGTCATAATAGATCCGAACACTTGCTTCAAAACGACTTCTATAGCATAATTGCTCTAGTGAAGAGCTAAAGAAAATAGTTAGATGGTAGATAGAAGTAAAAGATTAAAAAAAAAAGTTTAAACATCTCTCTCATAGGTTCAATAATTACTTAAATATTGGCCATTGAAAAAAAGAATGCTTTGCATCCATAAAAGAAAAAGTCAATGTTTAAATATTAATTTTTCCCCTATAAAAAGAGAAATGAATGTAAACGAAGTCCTTGACAATTAATCCAGAATAACAAAAACGTAAGGAGAAAGAAATAAAAGTAATCTAAAATTTAAATTTGAGGAGGAACAAAATTGTAACGTCTTTAAGTGGGGGCTAGTAATTGTTAGACATTATGCCCTAAGGAGTAAAAATGTAATATGTTTTTGGAGACACTTTTATCAATAAAGAGTTTATTTATTATTCATAAACTAAATTGTTGTCCTCTTTACGTTCATATTTGTTGGATGTATCATAAGCAAACAAAAGTCTGAGACTGTAGGTCTAAACCTTTAAAATTAGGCATATGATGGACAGATTATACAAAAGATATGATTCTAAAGGTGACAGTCTAAATCATAAGATCCGCAATCAGGGGAATAAAATAGGGCACTTTATTCATGCAAAGATTGTTATGTTGTCTATATCCTTAACGGAAAATGGTTTATCTTAGCCATTGGAGGTGGACTCTACGAATAGAAACATCGGTGCTTTGTCATGGTGATGATATATTGGATCGGGACATAAAGTGTAATTGATTTGCATTAATAATTCTATCTCGACAAATCAATTCACTTTAGACAATTATATATGTTGTATCTTAATTCTGAGATGAATAGTGGGCTCGTTGCCTTGGCTTATGTCTTTTGATATACCAAAAGGTAATATCCATATTTTATGATGATATGTGCACCAGTACGGTAGATACATGACTTTTAATAGCATAGACTTGTTATTCATAGATGCGGAATCCATAGCTTCTCTTTACGAGTCGATGATCTCCTTTTATATGCATTATCCTGTAATTAAAAAACTGGAGCACTTAACCATTTTGGTACATAGATATAACCAAATGGTATACTATCTTTGGATGGTAAGTTTTTCAATGGTGAGATAATGAAACGTAAGAGAAAAATAATCCGGAAGGTAAGACAAAATTTATCCTTAAGCCGATTATGGATATCCTATGGGGATACGATACATTATGATATTTCATGGATACTTACCTATTCAGGCTTCATAATTTTATATGGTTTGAGAGTGCAGTTCTAAGCTTTTAGTGGAGTAGCATTAGACTTGATAATTATGAAATTTATATTTGGGATATTGGGTTTCATAGTTATCGAGAGCTTGAATTATATAGGTCCATTAGGTCCTCTTTGCTAGCTCATAATAGATCCTGTAACGGTATGACATGCTTTTCCAATAAATTGGTAACTTATGTTAAATTATTAGATTAGCTAAAATTCTATAGGATAAGATAATTCATGTCTGTTTATCGGTTGAATTAATTTTGTGAAAAATTAATTCAATATAAACTTGTTAAATTATCAGGAATATTTATTTTCCTAAAGAGTATCTAAATATTGTTGTTTTAATTAGATAACTTCTCTATTGGGTGATTTGAATTAAAACTGAGGCTTTGTTTAAAGCATCTCGGGTGACAAATAAAAGATTCACATGGATCATTTATCGTAAGTTCGACAGGCCAATCTTTAGGTTCGGCCTACCAATGGAGTAAGTTCAGCTGGCCGATTTGCTAGTTCGGCCTACCAACCAAAGGATAATCTGATCATGCATTTTTACACAATTTTATCAGATATTGTTCTAGATTCAAATTTTTGAGGCCTTATCTGATAATAACCAACCATCACTAGGGAGTGAGATTCAAAGGTTATTTAGATCAGTTGAGAAATCAAGAGTGAGTACTCTAGTCTGTGAGTCTGAAACTCCCCTGAGAGTTATTGTTCACAAATCACAAATGGTAATTTTGGGTATTTCTCAATTAGTTGGAAGGAGAATCACCGGGGAAGAGCTGTAGACGTGCACCCACACGCATTCCGATCGTGGATAGAGAATAGCAAAGAAGACCAATTGATTAAGGCTCTTCTAAAACGTTCTTCTCTTCATCAATTGCAGGAGCTCTTTAGCAAACAAGATTAGTAAGATCTGGTTAATTTATGCATATAGCATGTTAAACTTGGGTTTTGGAAAATACTCTAGTATAAAATTTTTTAAATTTCTACTGTGTACTATTTTTCTAACAATTGGTTTCGAAGCCATAGTTTTTACATAAATTTACGAGTTTGTGATTATATTATATGTATAAATTATATGATCTTGATCTCTCCTATATATTTATATATGTTGTCATGAATTATATAGTGAATGTTTATTAATTAATTGTGGTTGATTAAACTATTATGTAATTAATCAATTTGCGCCGATTATGGTTTCTTAGAGGTTAGAATATATATATAGGTTTTTCATGTAATTAGATGGTGGTCTATCATTACCATCTAAGAATTATTATTTAATTTTAAATTTGTAAGAATTTTATAATTAAATAATCATTCGAAGAAGATAGATCTAAAAGATGGATGAAAGCGTTCCATAGATATTTCCTGAGTCTCTAATTTTTATGCCTATGAGTTGTTGAAAATAAGATTCAAAAAATGCATAAAAGGTGTATTTTCTAGAAAACGTAAATTCAGCTCGATCGGCAAGCCTAACCCTCAAGTTTGGCAAGCTAAACCTTTGGGATCGGCAGGCCATCCGCGGGGTAGAATTCTGATGGCTTTTGCAGTAGGCCAAACTTTCAAGTTTGACAAGCCGATCTATCATGATTGGTAGGCCAAACTGTGAGGTTTAATAGGCTGAAGGATCATGACCGGCAAGCCGATTGCATAAATCGGCATGCTGGTAGAGAGCCGTGAATTTTTTAAAAAGGTGCATTTTTTGCTGCAGTTTTAATTTTATTTTTGAGACAATTTAACAAACATTAAATTTGGATATGACTGGAAAGATGGAGTATTCGATCTATGCGGGACTGAAGACGATGATGGACAATACATGAAGAAATATACAAATTGAAGATTCAAGAATAAAGAATCGATAATATGTTTTGATTGATCTTTTGTAATCTTTAATTTCTTTTGATTGATCTTTTGTAATCTTTAATTTCTTTTCTCTAGGATGGGAACATAATATTACAGCTATTTATTATTATTTTGCTTGTGGCATTGATTGATTGCTTTGCTTATTTGCATTATAACATGATTTGCCATGTATGTTGATAATATGTCATATAGAATAGGGAGTGTCATTCATTAAAAATTGTTCATGCATATTTTTAAAATAAAACCTTGATTTTAAAAGATTGAGTGGGAGAAGGTTTTTGAAGAGAGGACCTACGGCCTCCATTGTTGGTCCATAGGTAGCACATGGTGGTTCCCCTTAGAAGGGACTTCATCATATACCAGGTGGATAAATTATTTTAGCATGATTCATCGTTGCATACCCTTAGGTGGTGATTATAAATCATGGATAAAATATTAAAATGATGGTTATACACTCATGTTAATTTTATTATTAACCTCCCCTAGGAGCTATGTTAATAAAATTAGTGACTAAAGAAACGATTATTAATATATGCTGGATCATTCGGGTCCTAGATGGCATATATTAATTAGGAGGGGATCCATGTTCTTAATTGAATTTGTCAAGTCTCCCCAGGGCGGCTTGTTGAATTCTAAGTTGGGAATTATTGTTGTAAGGCTGTGATATTTTTAAGGTTGTGACACATAAACGCATTGTATGTTTTACATGATTGTGTTATCTTACAAATTATTATGGTATGTTTGCTTATGTTTGGTATATGATTCTTTATTGTAGATTTAAAATGTCTAAAAATGCTTTATCATCGATACTTGACAAAAACCAATTAACCACGGAGAATTTTAATGATTGGAAACAGAACCTAAATATTGTCCTATCTTTTGAGAAACTAAAATTTGTGCTAACAACACCATGTCCTCCCGAGCCTACGGGAGATTCCAATAATGAGCAAATCTAAGCATATGATCGTTGGAAAGATGCTAACAATCAGGCCCGCTGTTATGTTATGGCTACCATGAATAACGTGTTGTAGGCTCAACATGAAGATTATGAGACTGTGAAGCAGAACTTGGATAATCTTGAAGACATGTTTGGAGGCCAGGCCCTAACAAAACGGCAAAAGGCACTTCAAAAACTTCTAAATTACAAACAAAGGCTAGGGACATCTGCTAAGGAGCATATGATGTCGATCATGGGTTACCTAGCTAAGGCTCAAACCAATAGAGCTGACATTGATGCTAAAACACAGATAACTATGGTCTTTGAGACTCTATCTAAGGAATTTATCCCATCTAGAGCTTCATTTAATTTAAGCAATGTACGGATATGACCTTGACTGAGTTGATGAAGCAATTACAAGAGTTCAAAAATCTGATTAGGAAAACTCCTGCTAGTGGTGAGGCCAACTTAGCAGCTACCTCTGGTTCTAATCCAGCTATGGGAATAGAAAGAAGCAATGGGCTAAGAATGAAAATATTCTATTCCTGAAAATGGCAAGAACAAAAAGAAGACAAAGAAGAACCCGAAGAAGCTCAAGTGCTTTTTCTATAGGAAGGTCGGGCACGTAAAGAAGAATTGCAAGGAGTTCCTTTCCCGAGGAGGTAAGTGTGATCTTCTAGTTATTGAAACTTGTTTGGTTGAGGAATCCAATGACACTTAGATCATAGATCCTAAGAAAACTAATCATGTTTGTGTTTCTATACAGGGGTTCAAAGAAACAAGAAGTCTGCTATATGAAGACTTCACGCTTCGGATAGGCGATGGATCCTTAGTGTTGGTTAAAGCAGTGAGAGACGTCCATTTTTACTTTGATAATTATAGGAGTTTAATTTTGTGAGATTGTTTTTATATTCCTAAACTTAAAAAGAATTTAATTTCTGTAGCTTGTTTGTTTAAAGACCTTATGTAGTTTATTTTAATAATAATATGGTGATTTCTAACAACAAATCTTTTATTTATAATGGATGGATGCAAAATAATCTATATTTGATCAAACCTAAGATGAACTTACTGCTAAACACTAAGGTTAATGATAACGACTCTAAAAGACTTAAAACTTCTCACTCTAATAAGACTTGTTTTTGGCATTTGCGACTAGGTCATATAAACCTAAATAGGATTCAAAGATTAAAAAAGAATGGACCTTTAAGTCACTTAAAGGTAGAATCTATACCACAATGTGAATCTTATTTGGAGGGTAAAATGACCAAAAGACCATTTGGGTCCAACGGCAATAAGGCCGAAGGGGTTCTAGAACTTGTGCATAGCGATGTTTGTGGTCCTAGGAACATCCAAACAAGAGGAGGGTATGAGTATGTCGTCACTTTTATTGACGATTACTCAAGGTATGGGTATGTGTACCTAAAGCACCATAAAAGTGAAAACATATGACAAGTTTAGGGAGTTTCGGGCCAAAGTGAAAAAGCAATTGGATAGACCCATAAAGGCACTTCGATCCAATCAAGGTGATGAATAACTTTCTGATGAGTTCTTGGGACACTTATTAGAGAATGAGATTCTATCCGATTTGACTATGTCGGGCACCCTGTAGCAGAATGGTGTGGCTGAAAGAAGAAATAGGACTTTGTTAGACATAGTTAGGTCTGTGATGAGTTATTCATCATTGCCTTTATCCTTTTGGGGATATGCATTACAAACCGCATGCTATCTTTTGAACAATGTGCCTTCAAAGCCGGTTCCTAAAACTCCTCACGAGTTGTGGACGGGGAACAAGACATCCTTAAACCGTATTTGCATATAGGGATGTCTGGTTCATGTCATGTTTAAGGAAGTGAATAAGTTGGAACCATGTTCAGAAGTTTGTGTATTTATAGGATATCCAAAAGGGGACTGAAGGGTTATTTCTATAATCCAAAGGAAAATAAAGTCGTGGTTTCAACTAATGCAACATTCCTCAAGGAAAGTTACATGGACGACTTTAAGCCTCAAAGCAAAGTGGTGCTTGAGGAGTTGACAAGTGATTCAGTCACTCTGAGGGTTCGAAATGAAACCGTTCAAATCAGTGTAGAAAAACCAACCAAACAACAACCTAAGGGGCTTCAGAGTAGTGGGAGGATCGAACATCAACCTGAGAGGTATATGTTCAATGGTGAGGCCTTTTTGGTTGAACCGGTTAAACATAACAAGGATCCTTACACTTACAAAGAGGCTATTGAGCATGTTGATTCAAAACTTTGGACAGAAGCCATGAACACAGAGATGAAGTCTATGGAGACTAATCAGGTCTGAGAACTTATGGATCTTCTCTAAGGGGTAAAACCCATATAGTGTAAGTGGATCTATAAGAGAAAGAGAGGAGTAGATTGAAAAGTCAGAACCTATAAGGCTAAGCTTGTAGCTAAGGGATACACATAAAAGGAGGGAATCAGTTATGAGGAAACCTTTTCGCTTATGGCCATGCTTAAGTCCATTTGCATTCTCTTATCCATAGGTGCCGCTCTCGACTACAAGATTTGACAGATGGATATCAAGATGGCTTTTCTAAATGGCTATCTTGATGAATCCATTTGTATGGTGTAGCCAGACGGGTTCAAGGCTAAGGGTCAAGAGGGTAAGGTTTGTAAGCTGTTAAATTTAATTTATGGACTTAAGTACGCTTTTCGTTCTTGGAACATAAGATTTGATCAAGTGATTAAGACTTATGGATTCGCACAAAATGTGGACAAGCAATGTGTTTACAAACACATTAAGGATGGGAAGGTGGTTTTTCTACTGCTCTATGTAGATGACATTCTGCTAATTGGCAATGACATTGGGGTGCTGTCATCGGTCAAATTATGATTGACCAAGCAATTTGACATGAAAAACTTGGGTAAAGCTAATTACGTTCTCAGTATCCAGATCTTTCGAGATAGGAAGAACAAAATAATAGCTTTATCCCAAGCGAGCTACATAGATAATATTCTCAAAAGGTATGCAATGCAGGATTCCAAGAAAGATAGGCAACTATCTAGGTCTGAAATTACTCTTTCTAAGAAAAACTCACCAAAGTCTGAGGAAGAAATAGAATACATGAAGAAGGTGTCTTATGCTTAGACAATGGGTAGTCTCATGTATGCCATGCTTTGCACATGTTTGAATATTAGTTATGCGATAGGGATTGTAAGTCAATTTCAGTTAGATCCAGGACCGAACCACTGGGTTGCAGTCAAGCCTATTTTTAAGTACCTGAGAAGGACTCAAGGGTATATACTTGTGTATTCAGATGAGGATTTAGCACCTCTCGGATACACTAACTTAGATGTTCAATCTTGTCTAGATTCAAGAAGATCGACTTCAGGTTTTGTATTTACTTTGGGCTGTAGTTCCATTGTCTGCAGAAGTGTCAAGCAAGATTGCACTTCAAAGCCAATGATGGAGGCCGAGTATGTGGCTGCTAGTGATGTTTCAAAAGAAGAAGTGTGGCTTTGAAAGTTCTTTGGGGATCTTAAGGTAGTTCTTTGTATGGATAAAGCGATATCACTGTATTGTGATAACAGTGCAGCGATAGCTAATGCTAAGAAACCAAGATTTCACAAGAAAAGTAACCATATTGATCAGAAGTATCATGTAATAAAGGACTTTGTTGAGGGCAGGCATGTTGCTGTATGCAAAATCCCATCCGAGGACAATTTAACTGATCCATTAATGAAGACACTAACTGTGAGAGTTTTCGAGAGGCATATGGAAGCAATAGGATGTGGGATTTGTCATATTTACTCACTTAGTGTAAGTGGGAGATTGTAGACTTGTATGCCTAAAGGAGTAAAAATGTAATATATTTTTGGAGACATTTTTAGCAATAAAGAGTTTATTTATTATTCATATACCAAATTGTCATCCTCTTTATGTTCATATTTCTTGGATGTATGATAAGTAAACAAAAGTCTAAGACTGTCGGTCTAAACCTTTAGAATCAGGCATGTGATAGACAGATTATGCGGAAGACATGATTCTAAAGGTGATAGTCTAAATCATAAAATCCGCAATTTAAGGGATAAAGTTGGGCACTTTATTCATGCAAAGATTGTTATGTTGTCTACTTCCTTGACGGGAGACGGTTTGTCTTGGCCATTAGAGGTGGACTTCGTGAATAGAAACATTGGTGCATTGTCATAGGTGACAATGTATTGGATCAGGACATAAAGTGTAATGGATTTAGATTAATAATTCTGTCTCGACAATCATATGTGTTATATCTTAATCCTAAGATGAGTAGTGAGCCCATTGTCTTGACTTATGTCTTTTAATGTACCAAAGGGTGACATCCATATTTTATGATAGTATGCATACCAGTATATTAGAGACATGACTCTTGATAACGTAGACTTGTTATTCATAGATACAGATTCCATAACTCCTCTTTTGGAGTTGATGATATCCTCTTCTATGTATTATCCTGTAATTGAAAAAATGGAGCGCTCAACCATTTGAATACATATGTGTAACTGAATGGTATACTGTCCTTGGATGGTAAGTTTTCCAATGGTGAGATAATGGAATGTAAGAGAAAAATAATCGGGAAGGTAAGATAGAATTTATCCTTAAGCTGATTATGGATATCCTACTAGGATACGATATATTATGATATGCCATGGATATTTAGTTACTTGCGCTTCGTAATTTTATATAATCTGAGAGTGCAACTCTAAGCTTTTAGTAGAGTAGCGTTAGAGTTGATAATTATAAAATGTATATCTGGGATACTGGGTTTCATAGTTATCAAGAGCTTGAACTACATAGGTCCATCAGGCACCCTTTGCTAGCTCATAATAAATCTTGTAATGATAGGTATGCTTTTCTAATAAATTGGTGACTTATGTTAAATTATTAGATTGGCTGAAATTCAATAAGATCAGATAATTCATGTCTGTCTATCGGTTAAACTAATTTTGCAAAAAATTAATTCAAGATAAACTTGCTGAATTATTGGGAATATTTATTTTCCTAGTGATTATCTGGATATTGTTATTTTAATCAGATAACTTCTCTATTGGGTTATTTGAATTAAAACTGAGGCTTTATCTAAAGAATCTTAGGTGGAAAATTAAAGATTTGCAGGGATTATTTATCATAAGTTCGGCAGGCCAATCTTCAAGTTCAGCCTACCGATGGAGTAGGTTTGGCAGGCCGATTTGCCAGTTTGGCCTACCGACTGAACGATAATTTGATCACGCATTTTTGTGTGATTTTATATAATACTGTAGATTCAAATTTTTGAGGCCTTATTTGATAATAACCAACCATGGGGACCACCTCTATAAATAGGGAGTGAGACTCAAAGGTTATTTAGATTAGTTGAGAAATTAAGAGTGAGCACTCTAGTCTGTGAGTCTCTGAAACTCCCTTGAGAGCTATTGTTCAGTTTTAGGTATTTCTCAATTGGTTGGAAGGAAAGTCACCAGGGAAGAGTTATGCAATGTGTGCGCACATGCACTCCGATTGTGGATAGAGACTAGCAAAGTTGACCAGTTGGTTGAGGCTTTTTAGAAACATTCTTCTTTTCGTCGATCACAAGAGCTCTTCAGCAAACAAGGTTAGTAAATTTGGTTAATTTATGCTTATAGTGTGTCAAACTTGTGTTTTAGAAAATACCCTAGTATAAAATTTTTAAACACTACTACAGGCTGTGGATTCCACAAACCGTCATGTTCGTGAAAACGTTAGTCGTGGTACAAAATCGAGTTTTCACGATGGTTTTTTACCATCATGGAGCAGCAAAACTGGCACGAAGAAGGAGTGATGGGCTTAGTCTACCATGACGATTTCTAGGAAAATCGTAGTGGAAGCTATGGCTTCCACGACGGTTTTCAAGGAAACCGTCATGGAAGCCTTGAGCTTCCAAGACGGTTTTTCTGTAAACCGTCATCAAAAATTGGTCAAGCCAACCGGATGGCCAGTCCCGTGTGTTATTCATTACAATAAGGCCCTAATTGCATACAAAAATTGATGTATATTGAAATTACAAGGTATTTACAAGGTCATTTACATTTTAGCTATTTTGCACAATTGTGAATCTACTATCTCTATCTATCTATCTATCTAAAAATTACATATCAAATTACATATCAATTTACAAATTGTACCCACTCTAATCTAACTTCATGTATATCCATATGTATATAAAATTCTTTTCTTCCTAGGGCTTGTATACCACTTGTAATTATATCTTGCATGAAATGTAGAATAAAAAAACCACATTCTACGTTTTCTTGTTGTCTTGGACACTTACGTTTGGAATATAGCATTTCATTTGGTTGGTTTATGACACTACTTCCTGCTTGAAGCTTCCAATCGTTAAGCGCCATAACAATGTGTCATGTCTAAATGAATTACTAGATGATACAATTATGTGGGACTTAAAACAGTTAATTTTAAAAGAGAACATTAATACTTACAATCTCATGACTGATACGAAATCGTCACGTGGTAGGTGGTGGAGGGGATCAAACTAATATATTTGGTCCTCCCATGGCAAAATAAGTGCCAACATCCAATGTTCTCCAACATTGTATGGTAGGAAGAATAATTTCCCCCTCAATACTTAAGCTAAAAAGTGGAGGAGTGATGTGGTGCGCTCTCTGCGATCACATTGTAGGTCTATTACAACACTTGAAACAAGCATCGAAGATAGGAAGCCAAAATTTTGCGCCAAGCCATGAAGCTCACAATATTCTGTCAAAAAACTATAATAAAAAATAATACAGTCAATGATTTGAAAGCATCTTACAACTCTACCTATATTTTAAAATTTAGGAATTAAGATGGAGTTATTACGTAAGGTATACTAAGATACAGTTCACCCCGATTTTATCAAAGTTGATGAAGTAGTAAACGTCTTCATACCCCACATAGATAGGTAATTCATTGCAAGTGACATTTACCAATATCGGGCACTGAATTATCGACCCATCGTGCATGAATGAATGTACGTATAGAGCCAATTGCATAAATTCTTGAGGTACTAAAGCAAGGTTAAATGCAGGCAGTGGCTCATTCGCAACGAGTTGTTCTTGTTCTTGTATAGGTTGTGATTGTCTTGCTTTTGTAGAGCTTTTCTTTTTTTGGTGTTTCTTTCTACTTAAATCTTGTGGAACGTGGCTAGGCACTCGACTCATCTTCGTCAATGCGATGACTTCAACTAACTTCTTCGGCCATGTGATGAAGCTTCTAGTGGCTTCACCCATAATTGTTGCTTCAAGTGTTGGAACAGGCAATTTAGCTATTCTTACTCTGATGGTAGTGTTGCTAACACGCACGTTTTCTTCCCCTAAACATCTTCCATGAATTATATCAATTGGAAGACTCTCCATCCACGACCTTCCAAGTGCAACAAGTTCACACCCACCATTAATTCTATAATTAACATAGAGCCTGCATTCTTGACCTTGTTCGGGTTCTTGACGAGGAGGTGACAATTGGACTTTTGGAGCTTCTACTACATTATTGGGAGGGTTACAACTAGCCTTGAAGCTGTTGTGTTGTGAGATGCTATCATCTGTCGACTTGGCATGTCCTTGGGAAATGAGCTCAGTCACAAGACCTCGCAGTTCTGCAATCTCCATCTGCATCTTCGACATTTGGGAATTCAATTTCAAAGCACCTGATTGGAGGTCGAAGTATTGATACTGCTTCACATACTTCGATTGACTGTAAACACGTCTTGAATGTTTTGGTTTCCCTAGTGCCCTCGTCGAAATGTCATCGTTACCGACCGATTAGAAGCTCCCTTACTTTGTTGCATCATGTATTCATCCTTTAAAACAACAACAAAACCATGTTATTCTTAAGATCCTTCAATAGGTATTAAATTACAAATTAATGGTTCGTGTTCAATAAACTTACAATCAAGTTCCCAATTTCTGCTACTTTTGGATTTTTAAACTGTCCATTGGGACCTTGACGTGATTTTACCCACAACTGTTCCTGTGTTGGTAGCACGCCTGTCTTAGCGAACTGTGTTACGCTATGTTAGTAACATATTAATGATAGAATAATTGATATTTGTAATACGAGTAAGGAATTAATGTACCAATGATTGCTCGAGCTCTCTATATCCCACTCGGCCAACCATAGAGTAGTATTAATTTTCTGCTCTTATTTTTCTTGTGTTTGATGATAACAGTTGGAATTCGGTGGAATGTCGATACCTTACAAAAGCTTCCCAATCGTCATTGTTTATGGAGGGGTAGCAGTGTACTACCGTCAGAGGCCGTTTATATACATTTTCATCCTCCTTTGGAATGGAAAGCTGTACAAAGGTAACGTAGAGGTCTAATCTAAACCCCTTTGCGAATTTGCCACAAACCTTCAAAGCCCTTTTCCTATACCAATCCTCGACTGTGAAAGCTTTGTAAATCTCTCTCCAAATCACATCTTTTACTTTGTCTAAATCCTTAGACCTCCAATCTTTTATCAATATAGGAACGTGCTCTCGACTAAGGACTCTGATCCAACTGCTTAATTCATGGCTAGGTGCGCCTTCTGGTTGGCCTTTCGAATCAAATGTCACTTCAATTCTTAAACCTTTCTTCCTCATCTGATGAACTTTCTTCATCAATGTAGCCCTTCGCTTAAAGTCTACTTTTGGATCGAACTCGGTTTGCCTTCATGGCTTACTGAGTTGTTTTCCCTTTCGAATCAAATGTCACTTCAATTCTTAAACCTTTCTTCCTCATCCGATGAACTTTTTTCATCAATGTAGCCCTTCGCTTAAAGTCTACTTTTGGATCGAACTCGGTTTGCCTTCATGGCTTACTGCGTTGCTTTTCCTTTCTATATTGTGATGAAGATGGAGTGCACTCTTCGTACTCGTCCTTATACTAGTTACTATCGACCTCGGGAGACATTATACCTGTGCAAAGTAAGCAAAAACTAACACACATATAATAATATTAAAATACTATCTTACAGTCAAAAATTAACAAATTCTAAATTGATATATTAAACAATTACATATTAAAAGTCACATATTATAAGTTGACATATTACACATATTCACATATTTCACATATTCGTATCTTTACATATTCACAAGTTTACAATTTCAATTATACAATTTCACATATTCACAATATTCACATATTTCACATCTTCACATATTCAATTACACAATTTCATATATTTTACATCATATATTTTACATCTTCACATAGTCACAACTTTATAATGATATTACACAATTTCACATATTCACATATTCACAAGTTTACAATGACATTACACAATTTCACATTGATAGGGCGGGGTGTGGGGTGGATGGGGCGACGGACTTGGGGGGGGGGGGGGGGGAGAGGAGGTGCAGGCAAGGGGGCCAGGGTGGAGGGTGGGGGGTGGGGGGGGGGGAGGGGGAGGGGGGCGAGGGGGGCTGGGTAATGGGTGAGGGGGGGAAGGGGGACGAGGAGGGGCGTGTGGGGGTGGGTGGGGCGATTGGGGGGCTGGGGGCGAGGTGGGGGGTGTAGGGTGGGAAGGGGAATGAGGGGGGGCGAGGGGGGCTGGGTGGAGGGAAGGGTGGCAAGGGAGGGAAGGGGGAAGAGGAGAGAAAGAGGGAGGGGGGAAGGGGGGCAAGGGGGAAAAGAAGAGAGAGAATGAGGGGGAGCCTACAAGGGGCGAGGAGGTGACGGTTATGGCGGCGGAGGCGAGGGCGACAGATAGTGATCTTGAGAGAGAGAAAGAGGGATTTTAGAGAGAAAGGGAGCACTTTTAGAAAGAGAGAAGGAGGCATAAAAGGTAGGCCTTTCACAGCATTTTTAATCTTGTAAAAGGCCTTCCATGATGGTTTCTCACTAAACCATCGTGGGAGTTCACTGCATTATAAAATGCTGTAATGTCTTCCACGATGGTTTGCTGAGAAACCGTCGTGGAAGGAAGGTTCCCTTTCATAGCATTTAAAATGCTATAAAAGACCTTCCACGACGGTTTATCAATAAACCATCGTGGAAGGTCTATTACAGCTTTAAAAATGTTGTGAAATAGAGCGTGCCTTCCATGACGATTTCTTGATAAATCGTCGTGGAAGGTCTATTACAGCATTAAAAATGCTGTGAAACCTTCCACAACGGTTTGCTGAGAAACCGTAGTGGAAGGTCTTTTATAGCATTTTAAATGCTATGAAAGAGAACCTTCCTTCCACGACGGTTTCTTAGCAAACCATCATGGAAGACATTATAGCATTTTATAATGCAGTGAACTCCCACGATAGTTTAGTGAGAAACCATCATGGAAGGCCTTTTACAATATTAAATATGCTGTGAAAGGCCTGCCTTTTACAACGGTTTCTCAATAAACCATCATGGAAGACATTATAGCATTTTCTAATGCTGTCAACTCATATGACAGTTTACTGAGAAACCATCGTGGAAGGTCTTTTACGCCATTAAAATGTTGTTAAAGAGAGCCTGCCTTCCATGACGGTTTCTCAATAAACTATTGTGGAAGAACGCCTTCCGCGACGATTTCTTTGTAAACCGTCGTGGAAGATTAATTTCCATGATGGTTTATTTATAAACCATCGTAAAAAATTGGTGTAATTACTACTACCATATGTTTTTCTCTTCTGCCCAAGGTAGCCAACCCATGTGTTAAGCATCCAATGGCCCATAATGTATACTTTTTCTCTGCATTCATCACAAATATAACTATACATAGATATCCCAAACTCCTAAAAAAAGATGAAAAATGGAAGAAATTAAAGAAATATTTTAAAATAAATTGACATAAATTGGTTTATAGATGCTCATTTCTTTCTCTTCTTTTTGGGTTTGCTTTTTTTAATTTCTTTATGTGCACCTCAATGACAGGCTCCACTTCATTAGCATTGCGCAAGACATAAATACATGCTTGCTTGCACTCCTCTCGATTTACTGATGAAGGATTGCCAGTAGATAGTCCCTTAGTCTCAATGTTTATAGTCTTAAGCACCCCAATTGCGTCCGTATTAGATAGGTATTCAGAGAAAAATTTAACCGATTCTTTAGCTATGTAACTTTCTACAATACATCCCTCCGGCCTATTTTGATTCTTCATATAGCCCTTCAAAACCTTCATTATCTTGTAAATGGTTACATCGATCTCAAATACACCGGTCCTCATAACTTAACTTCATGTACTAAGTGCACCGTTAGATGAATCATGATGTCACAAAATGCCGATGGAAAATACTTCTCAAGCATGCATAAGGTTTGCACCAACTCTGATTATAGTGAATCTAGCATAAGTGGATCAATTACCTTGGAGCATATTGAATTGAAGAACAAGCACAACTTGGTAATTGTAAATCTCATATCCTTTCTTAGAATTCCCCGCAAAGCAAGTGGTAGTAGTTTCTGCATCAACACATGACAATCATGTGTTTTCATGCCAATAAGTTTCAAATCTTTCACCGACACCAACTTCTTAAAGTTTGAAGAATACCCGTCTGGCTCTTTCAATGAAGCAAGCCATTCACAAAGCTTTCTCTTCTCCGCTCTTGATAATGTGTACTTCGCTGGAGGTAAGTAAGTGTGGTTCCCTCTTTTCTCGAGAAACAAATTAGGCCTAATCTCCATTTCCATGAGATCCAACCGAGCTTTTTCACCATCCTTAGTCTTGCCTTGAATGTCAAGCAACATGCCAACTATGGATTCACAAACGTTTTTCTCAATATACATAACATCTAAGTAATGACAAACAAAAAGTGTCTTCCAGTATAGAAGATCAAAAAAGATTGATCTTTTTTTTCATGGTCCATCAATCAACGGCTCGTCCTTACCTTGCTTTCTCTTTCCGAACATGACTCTTATATCTTTTACCATTTCAAATATTTGTTCACTCGTCAAAGGAAGAGGAGGGTCTTTTTCTTCACTATTGCCATCAAAGGCTTTCTTTTGTTTGCGGTAACGATGATCTCTTGGCAACCATCTTCTATGACCAAGAAAAATGGTTTTCTTACCATTCTTCAACCGTTTGTAGGACGTTTCTGTCATGCAAATAGGACAACTAATAGAACTCTTCCCAAAGTAACCAAAAAGTTGCCATATGCGGGGAAGTCATTAATTATCCATATCAACATTGCACGAAGTGTGAACGTCTCTTCTCGATAAGCATCTCTAACTTCGACTCCATTTTCCCACAAGTTTTTTAGGTCATCGATTAACGATGCCAAGTATACATCAATGTCATTGCCTACTTGGTGAGGACCCAAAATCACTGAAGACAACATTAAAACTTTCACTTCATGCACATCTTAGGAGGGAGATTGCAGTTAACAAGTATTACGAGCCAACTGCTATGCCTACTACTCATGTTACCATGTGGGTTCGTCGACAAAGAGAAGTGTATATTTCTTGGATCTGCACTAAAGTTAGGATGATTGGCTTCAAAAGTCTTCCATTGTGGTGAATCCGTTGGGTATCTAAGCATACCATCGTCCATCCGTTTGTCATGATGCCATGTCAATATCTTGGCATGTTCTGGGTTTCTGAATAAAGGCCTCAAATGTGGTACTGGTGGGATGTACCATAATACTTTCTTTGGCACTCCATTCTTACCGTCTTTTGGCTCCTTTGCTTTCTTTCACCTTGCTTGTTGACAAACCAGACCATAATTCTTGTCCTCATACTCATTCCTATAAAGAACACAATCATTTTCACAGGCATGAATTTTATCATTATCCATTCCCAAAGTGCTTAAATTTTTCTTAGCCTCATACATACTAGTTGGTAATTTATTACCCTCTAGTAAAAGCCTTTCAAAAAATTCTAAAAGCTTTGTGAAACTAGAATTTGACCACCCACCCGACGCTTTCAAATTCCATAATCCAACTAAAGTAGACAATTTGGTGAAATTGGTACACCCCTTATACACAGGTGTCTCGACATCATTCACCATTGTCTCAAATACATCCGAATAGAGCACGAAGTGTTCTTCCAAATCATTGACCATGTTAACCATATTGTCATGATCATCCATATTATCCTCCAAAATAGATTCTTTCCCTTTACTTTCTAAAGTTGGATTACTGAAATTAGACTCGCCATGGAAATGTCACGTTTGATAAGTACTTATAATTCCATTTCGGAATAAATGTTCTCTAACAATTGGAATTGGATGCAATTTATGGTTTCCACATTGAACACAAGGACATCAAATTTTATCACCATTGGCATGACTTTTGGCAAAATCCAAGAACTTTTCCACATCATTACATATTCCTTAGACAATTGAAAATCCCACATCCATTTCCTATCCATTTTGCAAGTCTTAAATCAAAATAATAAATAGTAAATATTCAATTAAAATGAATTTCACAAATTATATACATATACCCACCATATATATTTGATTTAATCATAAAATTAAACAAAAACATCACCCATCATAAAACAAATTACACATACCCATTATAAAACAAATAAATCAAACCCATGATCCACAACACAATAATCATGAAATAAACAACAAAATCAACTATAATTTTTCAATTTTGGATTAATTAAACAACAAAATCAATGACAATTTAACAATTTCTAACAAAAAACTTACAATTTAGAATGAGATTAAGAAGTTTGGAGGCAGAGAGGGACGGCGGCAGCTGTTTCAGAGGGCTCTGTGTTCATTTTTGAGAGGTGAGTTTCTAATTTGTGTTTGATTGTCGAGATAGAAAGGGGATATAAGTGAGATACCATGATAGTTTCTTAAAAAACTATCGTGGTAAGTATAAGCTCCCATGACAGTTTTCTAAAAAACCATTGTGGTAGCTTCTGCACTTACCACGATGGTTTTCATGTTCGTGGGCATAACACACGCATTTTTTTCACCTTATCATGATAGTTTTTGAGAAACGGTCGTTAAATGAAGGTCGTATAATCTCAAATTTATTGTAGTGAAAATTTTCATTGCATACTATTTTTCCAACCATAATATTTAGTAAATATAAATAAAATTTACAAAGACATTTCAAAATATTAAAAAAATACCAATGGATCTTTAAAATAAAACGGAATGAGAATATATTTAAATTTTCAATCTATAGTTTAGTGTAGCACTAAATATTAAAAGTACAATCATCATCATTATTATACATTTTCCAGTCATTAGATAATTTTACACAGCCAACATTACAGTTTAAGAGTCTTACATAATCAAACAAAATATATATAAAGCTAAAAAAACTCTGACACATCACATGTAGCGTTGTTATCTACTTCTCGTCTGATATGTTACGCTGAACTCCACATGAGAGGTAAAAATAATAGGGAATGAGTATCGACATGCCCAATAGGAAAACCATTACTCACATTTAGGTTTTATTATTTATTGTATTAACACCTACATGCTTAGTTTATTTCCAACATAATATTATTTATGTTAAAACACTTCCATTATGTTCATAACTGGTGGATGAACTTTACCATTTTTTATATAATATTATTTATGCTTAAATAATAATTGTCAACATCTATAACAAAAGTTAAAATTTCGTTTCTCTACTCATCGTAATCCCTAAAGGGTGCGCTTGAGAACTCAAAACACCAAATCATGAGTTTGTGGTGAGGGAACATCAAATCCTAAATCCGTACCAAGATTTTACCTGTACAGTACATTCTGGGACTCTTAACCTAAGGGAGCACCGACGCCTCCCCCTATTTACCTTTTAGGGTATATGTGCCAAAGGATGTAACTGTCACCCTCTTCACGTCTCATCATCCTCTCATATTCTTACCAATATGTATAGAGTCTATACTATGTAATCCTGCTTCTCAAAACTGTATTAAAACATGTTAAATCACTTAACCTCATTGTACACTACAGGATGAGTCCACAGTATTATCTCTTAAGTGATATTCATATATTAATAGTAACAAATAATATATAATTTATTTTGCAAAATAGAAAACTAATTTTAATCAAACAAAACCTCAAAAAATTTAAGTAATAGAATTCCTACCTCCTTGGCAACTAATCTACTAATAACTTCTAGCTTATCACCATCACCACATATGCTCCAAATATCTTAACAACCTTATGTCGTATATAATTAGAAATTATCCTAACAATATCACCATGCAAATTATCATTATATCAATTTATTTATTAGTGTGTCTCATAAAAATTTGACTATATATATGCACATAAATTGGGACTACTACAGTAAAACGACATCTGCTATAGTGCAACAGTGAAATCTGCAATGAAACAATGTTATATTGTTGGCACTATTCAAGCTACAGTAATGACACAACTACAATACGCCCTTTTTTAGCTAATATTGTTGTTTTTGTTTGGGAAATTTTTCTAGAGCTCTAATTCGTGGTTTCTCATCTTTTTCTCCAGATTTTGGTTCATAAAAAGCACAAAAGTTCATAACAAACACACAAAATACTCTGCATAAAATTCCTCAAAAATATATTCATAACAATAATCATATTATTAATTAAAAGCATGCTTTCACAACATACTATTTTTCAAATAATGCATTGGAGGAAATACTTACAAAACTACTTAAGAGATTGGATAGAATTCTCTTTATTGCTTCTCTTTTCTATCTCTCTTTATCTCTTTCACTCTCACTCTCTTTTCTCCACCTCTCTTTTTGTTTGTTGGGTTCTCCACAGTAGGGAAAGAATGAGAAGTTCGGCTTATATAAACGAAATGAAGAAGAAACAATATTTGGCCCACATATTGTACTTTCATGTGGGTGGAAGCAAGGAAGAAGAGGAAGCAAGGAAGAAGAAGAAAAAAGACGAAAAGAAAGAAGAAAAATAATAAAAGGATTGGAAGAATTGAGAAGCACGAGAGGAAAATCCAAAAAAGTCAATAAGAAAATGGAGATGTCTCTAGGGGTGGTTCTTGAGGAGAAGAAAACAAAAGAAAAGAAAGAAAAAAAATTAGGTTTTATGACTCTAGCCTCTTAAAAAAATTTTGTCCCAAAAATTTACGTACAACTAGGGACACTAAAACAAATAAGGGTACCTCTCTCTTATTTCTGATTCAAGCTCCCAAGTGACTTCCACAACATCATGATGTTGCCACGTCACTTTCACTAGAGGAATTTCACGTCGACACAAAATCTTTACTTCATGATCTAATATCTAAACTAGAACTTCCTCGTAAGTTGTGTCTCCTTAGATTGGAATATCTGTCCACATGATGACATATGATAGATTTGGCTCATGTTTCCTCAACATCGACACATTAAATACATTGTGCACATGGGACAATTGAGGTGGTAGATCTAGATGATAAGCAAGTGGTCCAATTCGTTCTATGATCTCAAATGGTCCTGTATACCTTGGTGCTAGCTTTCCTTGAACATCAAAACAAGATACACCACACTTTGGCTTCACTTTCAAAAGTACATAATATGTAACCATGAACTCTAATGGTTGCCTTCTCTTATCCGCGTAACTCTTCTGTCGGCTCTAAGTAGTCTTAAGGCGATCATGAATAATTCAAACCTTATCTGTAGTTTCCCTTATGAACTATGGCCCGAGATTAATGTGCTCTTCCTTTTCAACCTAACATAAAGAATATACTACAATGCCTATTATATAAAACTTCATATGGAGCCATCCCTGTTGAAAAACGAGTATGCAGCGGAATTTTAAAAATTTTTGAATTAGAGTATTTTTCCAAAACATAAGTTTGACATGCTATATAACAAATTAATCACAAATCTTACTAACCTTTGTATGCCAAAGAGCACTAGCAATCAATGAAGAGATAGATGTTTCAAATAGCCTCAATCAACTGGTCTTCTTTGCTATTTTCTATCCACGGTCAAAGTATGAGTGGGCATACTTTGTATAGCTCTTCCACCGGTGACTCTCCTTTCAACCAATTGAGAAGACCTAAAGCTAAGGTTCTTGATTGTGAACAATAGCCCTCAAGGAGTTTTACAGTTTCTCATAGTAGATTACTCACTCTAAACTTCTCAACTAATATAAATAACTGAGAAAACACACCCCCTATTTATAGAAGTCAGACAGGAGATTAATCATTATCTGATAAGGCCTTAAAAATTCAAATCTAAATCAACTTCTGATGAAAATCATGTCTATAATGCGTAATCAAATAATTGTTAGATCGGCAGTCCAAACTTATCCCTCAACATTCCAAACTTGCCTCATCAGCAGGCCAAACTAGCAAATCGGCCTACTGAACTTGTGATAATATGATCCCTAAGAATCTTTTATTTTCCACCAAAAATTCTTTAGATAGAGCCTTAGTTTTAATTCAAATAAACCAATAGAGAAGTTATCTAATCAAACAGTCATATTTGGATAATCTCATGGAAGAATAAAATATTCCTGATAATTCAACATGTTTATCTTGAATTAATTCACAAAATTAATTCAACCGATAAATAGACATAAATTAGTTGATCCTATCGAATTTCAACCAATCTAATAATTTAACATTAGTCACCAATTTGTTGGAAAAGTATGTCGTATCATTATAAGATTTATTATGAGCTAACAAAGAGGGACCTGATGGACCTATAAAGTTCAAGCTCCGATAATTATAAAATACAATGTCCCAGATATATATTTTATAATTATCAACTCTAATGCTACTCCACTAAAAGCTTAGAGCTGCGCTCTTGAACAATATAAAATTACGAAGCACCAAAGAAGCTAAGTGTCCATGACATATCATAATGTGCCATATCTCCATAGGATATTCATAATCGGCTTTAGGATAAATTCCATCTTACCTTTCTGATTATTTTTATCTTACATTCTATTATTTTACCATTGGAAAACTTACTATCCAAAGATAATATACCATTCAGTTACACCTATGCATCCAAAAAGAGCTATGGATTCTTTATCTATGAATAACTGGTCTACGCTATCAAGAGTCATGTCTCCGATGCATGGGTATGTGTACCATCATAAAGTCAGGATGGCACCCTTTAGTACATCAAAAGACATAAGTCAAGATAACGGCCCATTAGTCATTTCAAGATTAAGACACAACGCATATGATTGTCTAAAGTGAATTGATTTGTACAAACAGAATTATTAATCCAAATCAATTCAATTTTATGTCCTGAAGCAATACATCGTTAGCTATGACAATGTACCAATGTTTCTACTCACGGAGTCTTACTTTGATGGCGAAGACAAGCTATCTCCCGCTAAAGATGTAGACAATATAACAATCTTAGCATGAATAAAGCACCTAACTTTATTCCTTCAATTGTGGATCTTATGATTTAGACCATCACCTTTAGAATCATGTCTTTTGCATAATCTGTCCATCATATGTATGATTCTTAAAGGTTTAGATTGTCAGTCTTAGACTTTTGTTTTGCTTATCATACATTCAACAGATATGAACGTCAAGAGGAAACATTTGGTACATGAAATAATAAATAAACGCTTTATTGATAAAATGTCTCCAAAAACATATTAAAATATTTTACTTCTAAAGGGCACCATGTTTAACAATCCCAATACTTGTTTGGTAGCTATTATTGTAAATGAACTCAACATATGGTAATTACGAGACCCAATTGGTTCCAAAATCCAACACATAAGCACAAAGCATATCTTTAAGAATCTGAATGACACATTCAGATTGTCCATCTATCTAAGGAGGAAAAGCAGTATTGAAATTCAATTGAGTTCCCAAGGCTCTCTATAATCCTTTCCAGAACTTCGATGTAACATGTATATCCCTATTAGAGACTATTGACATTGGTACACCATGCAATGTCACTATATTCTCCACGTACAACTGACATAGTTTGGAGACACTATAATTTGTTCTGATTAGAATAAAATAGGTTGTTTTGGTCAGACAATCCACAATTACCCAAACGGCATCATGTCCTAACTGAGTTTTTGGAAATCCTATGACAAAATCCATCTTTACATGGTCCCACTTTTATTCTAGAATAATTAAGTTTTTCAACTCACCTCAAGGCCTTTAATGTTTGACTTTGACCTATTGACATGTCATACACTTAAATACAAAAGTACCTATATCATGCTTCATTCCACGCCACCAATATTATCGCTTTAAGTCCATATACATCTTAGAGCTTCCAAGATGAATAGAAAATTTAGAGCAGTGCGCTTGATCCAACACTGCATGTCAGAGATAAGGATCTTCTGGCATAACTAATGTCCTTTTGCAACCATTCTATAATTGTTCCCATATCATACGTCCTTAATCATGCGATTGTCCTTGTTTCACTTGTTAGATCAATGTAGGGGTAGCTATTATGTTAAACGTGAAGGCCCTTTTATTATCTTCATAGTACTCTAAGTCAAAGTCACCAATGGAGTCTATTTGCCTCTAATCTCCTAATGCTAAGCTAGCCATAATCTCGTGATTCTTAAGGCTCAAAGCATCTGCTACTACATTTACTTTACCAGGGTGGTATTGAATACTAAAATCATAATCTACCATGTACTCAGCCCATCTTCGTTGCCTTAGATTGAGGTCCCTTTGAGTAAACAAATACTTCAAGCTTTGGTGGTTGGTGTAGATCTCATATCTTGCACCATAGAGGTAACATCTCTAAATCTTAAGTGCAAAAACCATGGCAGCTAACTCAAGATCATGTGTGAGATAATTCCTCTCGTAGGGTTTTAGATGTTGTGAAGCATAAGCAACTACTCAACCATGTTGCATCAGTATGCAACCCAATCATTTTTCGAGGAATTAGTGTACACAATATAAGGTTCCTCACTATTAAGAATAATAAGTATAGGTGTACTGATGAGTCTATGCTTCAGTGTCATAAATGCTTCCTTACATATGTCGTTCCATAAGAACTTGACATCCTTCCTGATAAGTCTTGTCAGTGAAGAGACAATCTTTGAAAAGTTTTCTACAAAACATCGATAATATCTAGCTAACCTGAGGAAACTTTGAATCTCTGACATGTTCTTTAGTTGCTCCTAATTTAACACTACTTTAACTTTAAAAAGGTCTATTGAAATGCCTTCTTTAGAAACAATATGTCCTAGGAACTTGACTTTCATCATCCAAAAGTCACACTTGTCATTCTTCGTATATAAGCGATATTCCCTCAATGTTTGTAGAGCAATCCTTAGATGTTCAGCGTGTTTGTTTTTCATCTTAGGATAGATCAAGATATCACTAATGAAAATAATGATAAATTGATCTAAGTACGGTCAAAAAACTTGATTCATTAAATCCATGAAGGCTGTTGGAGCATTGGTTAACCAAAAGACATGAAAGAAATTCATAATGACCATAGCGAGTTTGAAAAGCTATCTTTGGAACATCTTCTTCTCTTGTCTTCAATTGGTGATATCCAGATCACAAGTCAATCTCATTGGTGACATCTAGACCACAAGTCAATCTTTGAGAAGTATCAAGATTCCCCCAACTGATCAAATAATTCATCAATATGGGGTAAGGGATAAATGTTCTTAATGGTCAATCGGTTGAGTTGGTAATAATAGACACAAAGTCTTAACGACCCATCATACTTCTTCACAAAAAGTATGGAGTGCCCCAATGTGATGTGCTTGGGTGAATATATCCTTTTTCCATTAATTCATCCAATTACTTCCTTAATTTGGTTTTCTCAACAGGTGCCATTCGACATGGGGCGATGGAAACAGGTGCTATTCTCGAAACTAAGTCGATGACAAACTCAATTTCTTTGTCAGGTGAAAGTCTTAGCAATTCATCTAGAAAAACATCAAAAAATTTGTCCACCACTAGATTATAAGAAGATGAATTACTTTTAATTCTCCTTTTGAAGCAAAGGTCATCCCAAGACTTTTGAAATTCCTTCATCCTCCAATACATGCTTTTAGTATAGGGGTTGGCATCACTATGCTTGTCTTAGCTTAGAAGTCAATGATTTGTCCGTTCTTGGTGAATAAAGTGACATGTTTCTGATGGCAATCTACTATAGCATGATATTTAGCTAATCAATCCATGCCTAAGATTACGTCAAACTCTGTCATGATTATCACATATAAGTTAGTTTGAGAGTCTATGTTCTCCTATAACTATACACATTGATTTACAAATCATAGAAAACTCAACTATATCGCCCATCAGAGTACTAAAAGCTAAAGGAGACTTACAAGTTTCAATCTCTAATTATAATATTGAAGTAAAGAATATCAATATAAATGAATAAGTACCACCAGTATCAAATAACACATTAGCCCATGAAAGAGATGTGAATCATACCATCTACCAAAAAATTATCAACTTTTTTTGATTATCCGATAGTGACTGTAATAGCATAAGCTTGAGCCATTGCTTTTCCCTTTCTGTTGTTAACTTTTCTACTATTCCCTTGGCTACTGCTTATGTTATTATTTCTTTTAGAAAAGTAAGGCCTTTAATTTGCAGAAGCCTTTGGATTTGGTGGAAAATTCTGGCTTCATTGAAAACTTGAGCCCTACGGTCGCTGTTGATAATTGTATTGAGGTTGAAACCCATGAGGTTGGGTTATGGAAGCATGTGAAGCTAATGAGCTATGTTGTGATGCCACTCGATCTTGATTTCCTCCCTACATAGTGGTGCCGAAATGGCTATTTTGAGGCCTATTCGAAGCAAAAAATGATTGTGCTGGGCGATTAGGGTAGTTTTGTCTCAGATGTCCTATCTGTCGACAATTATAACAAGCATACGGTTGGAAACATCGACTACCCGAGGACCCACTGTCAACATTCAGACCTCTATTTTAGGAAACTTGTCCTTAAGACTTTTCTTTCTTATTCATCTTCCTCTGGCGCCCACCAGGTCCTTTATATTCCTTGTAAAAATTATTCAACTCTACCTCTGCGTGTTGAGCAGCGACTACTAGCTCAAAAAAGTCAGTCAAAGAGGTTGCAGCTATTATCTGTCTGATCTTTGGCCTTAGGTTATTTTGAAATTTTTCACATCTAACTAAGGAATCTATCATAACACCAAGGTTATATCGAGACAATACTATAAACCGTGCCTGATATTCAGCTACTATCATATCACCTTGTACCAAATTACCAAATTCTCAAAGCATTGCTTATCGATGGCTTTACGAAACATTTGTATCATGAAATATTGTCTTGAACTGATCCCAAGTAAGATTTGGTATGTCATAATCATCCTTTTGAAGGACCAACCACTCTTCAGCTTTTCCTTCAAATACATATGTAGCAAAGTGAACGCTATATTCTTGTAGGATCCTCAGAGTGTCCAATTTCTTCTTGACAGCTTTTAACCATTGTTCAACCATCCTTGGGTTAGGCTCCCCTCTAAATACAGTAAGTTTTTGCTTCATAAATTCTTTTAGTATAGTCAAGTGCCCTTGCTCAGGGTCTCGAGCCTCTATAAGTCTCTGTACGTTTTGGAGAGCTCAAAGGATTTGTTCCAAAATATTCATTTCCAGAGTAGCTGGTTAAGGCTGTTTTGTTGGTTAGGGTTTTTCAACTTATTGAGGTTGTCAACTTCTTGAGGATGTCAATTGATTGAGGTTATGTAGCAGCTTAAGATTGCTCAGTTGGTTGTGATTGTTCAAATGTCTGAGGTTGTCGTGTTGGCGGCATAATTCCTACTTGACTGCGAAAGTTAAACTAGGATTAGTACCGATGATGAAATTAAAATTTAACTTTAGAACCATTTTAAAAATGATTTTTAAAGTGGTCCTACACTTCCTAAGTTTACCGAACCTAGACTCTGATACTAAAATTTTTAACGCCCTTAAGTAGTGGGTTAGTAGTATTTAGTACATATAAATAAATTTTACAACATCATTTCAAAACATTAAAACAGTACCCATGGGTCTTTAAAATAAAAGAAAATGAGAATATATTTAAAATTTTAACCCACAGTTTTGTGTAGCACCAATTATTAAAAGTACAATCATCATCTTTATTATGTAGTTCCCAGCCATCAATAATTTAACAGCCAACACTATAGTTAAGGAGTCTTACATGATCAAACGAAATATATATAAAGCTAAAAGAAACTCTGACACGTCACAGGCAACATTATCGTCTACTCCTTATTAGATAGATTACACTGAATTCCACCAGAGAGGTAAAAATAATAAATAATAAGGATCAACATGTCTAGTAGGAAAATCATTACTCAACTTTAGGTTTTATTATTTATCGAGTTAACACCTACATGGTTAGTTTATTTCCAACATAATATTATTTACGTTAAAATAATTCTATTATGTTCATAACTGGTGAATGCTCTACAGATGAACTTTACCATTTTTTATATAATATTATTTATGCTTAAATAATAATTTTTGGCATCCACAATGAAACTTAGAATTTTGTCTCTCTACTCATTGTAATCCCCAACGAGCGTGCTTGACAGCTCAAAATGCCAAATCATGAGTTGTTTATGAGGGAACATCGAGTCTTGAATCCTCACCAAGACGTTTCCTGTACAGTACATTCTAGGGCTTTCGACCCAAGGAACGCCGATGCTTCCTCTTATTTACCTTTTAGGACATACTATTAGACATGTGTGCCCTAAGAGTAAAAATGTAACATATTTTTGGAGACATTTTTATTAATAAAGAATTTACTTATTATTAATATACCAAATCTTGTCCTCTTTACGTTCATATTTGTTGAATGTATGTTAAGCAAACAATAGTCTAAGACTGTCGGTCTAAACCTTTAAGAATTGGGCATATGATGGACAGATTATGTGAAAGACACGATTCTTAAGGTGACAGCTTAAATCATAAGATCTGCAATCAAGGGAATAAAGTTGGGCGCTTTATTTATGTAAAGATTGTTATGTTGTCTATATCCCTAAAGGGAGATGGTTTGTCTTAACCATCGGAGGTGGACTCCGTGAATAGAAACATTGGCATATTGTCATAGGTGACAATATGTTAGATCGGAACATAAAGTGAATTGATTTTGATTAATAATTCTATCTCGACAAATCAATTCACTTTAGACAATCATTTGCATTGCATCTTGATCCTGAAATAAATAGTGGGCCTGTTGTCTTGACTTGTGTCTTTTGATGTACCAAAGGATGACACCCACATTTTAATAGTGTATGCATGCCAGTACATTAGAGGCATGACTCTTGATAGTGTAGACCTATTATTCATGGATATGAAATCTATAACTCCTCTTTAAGAGTAGTGATATCATTTTATATGTGTTATCATGTAATTGAAAAACTGGATCACTCAATCATTTAGATACATAGGTGTAACCGAATGGTATAACATCTTTGGATGGTAAGTTTTCCAATGGTGAGATAATGGAACTTAAGATAAAAATAATCGAGAAGGTAAGACAGAACTTGTCCTTAAGCCGATTATGGATAATCCTATGGGGATACGATACACAATGATATGTCATGGAGACTTAGCTATACAGGCTTCGTAATTCTATATAGTTCGAGAGTGCAGCTCCAAGCTTTTAATGGAGTAGCGTTGGAGTTGATAATTATGAAATGTATATCTGAGATATTGGGTTTCATAATTATCGGGAGCTTGAACTATATAGGTCCATCATGTCCTCTTTGTTAGCTCATAAAATTCTGTAACGATACGACGTGCTTTTCTAATAATTGGTGACTTATGTCAGATTTATCAAATTGGCTAAAATTTGAAAGAATCAAATAATTCATGTTTGTTTATTGGTTAAATTAATTTAGTGACAAAATTAATTCAAGAAAAACTTGTTGAATTATCAGGATCAGATAATTCATGTCTGTTTATTAGTTGGATTAATTTTGAATTAATTCAAGATAAACTTATTGAATTATTAGGAATTCATTTATTTTCTTAGAGATTATCTAGATAAAGCTGTTTTAATTAGATAGATTTTCTATTGGATTATTTGAATTAAAACTGAGACTTTATCCTATAGAATCTCCGGTGAAAAATAAAAGATTCGCTGAGATCTTTATCGATAGTTTGACATGCCGATCCTCAAGTTCGTCCTGCCGATAGAGCAAGTTCGGCATGCTGGTTAGATAGATCGGCATACCGATCGCATGATAAAAAGATCACGCATTTTCACACGAATTTCATCAGATATTAATCCGAATTTGATTCTGATTTGAATTTTGAGGCATTATCTGATAAAGACTGACTCTTGGGTCCAACCTCTATAAAAAGGGAGTGAGTCTCATTATTATTTAGATCAGTTAGGAGATTAAGAGTGAAACTCTGATTGTGAGATTATGAAACTCCCTGAGAGCTCTTGTTCACAAATCACGAACACTAGCTTTGGGTTCTCTCAATTGGTTGGAAGGAGAGTCGCCTGTAGGAAGAATTGTACGTGTGAGCCCACACTCACTCCGATCGTGGATAGAGAATAGCAAAGAAGACTAGTTGGTTGAGGCCCTTCACGGATTACGGGAGTTTTTCGACATTCAAAGGTTAGTAAGATCTGGTTAATTAATGCATATACTATGTCAAACTTGTGTTTTGAAAAATACTCTGATATAAAAATTTTTAAAATTCTACTACGCACTATTTTTCCAACACATACGTGCCCAAGTGTCACGCCCCGGAGTACAGGAGGTGATGTGGCGGTTAATTAAATTAATTAAAAGAGAATTTAATTAAAAATCACGAGTTTAGGGGTTGAATTAAATGATAAAATGTGAAAACTTCAAAGAAAGCCATTACAAGAAAATAAGTAATAAATATTAAACATAGCGAGTATGGGTCCTACAGACCCACAACTTATGCACACACATGGTACTGACAATGTAATAATACAACTAAAGTCCAATCACAAAGAAAGTTAAAAACATTACATGCCTTGATTAAATGATACAAAAGATAAATTAATTCTTCTATTGCTCTTGAGTTCGGTCCATCGAATCCTCTCCGAACCTAAATGGGAAACCACCTAGAAGGGGGGGAAATTTAAAACAAATAAAACGTGAGCGAAAGGCTCAGTAAGACTACATTTTACTAGATAATTTAATCTAAAGAAACATTTCATTATTTAGCAATTATTTGAAAGAAACCTTGAATAAATAAATAAATTTAAATAAAACCGTTTTTACCCAGAATAGTTTACTCGGACAACAGAAATATCATTTTCTTTTCCTAGACAAACCATAAGAATATCACCACTGTAGTGGCCCAGCTGAGTTTCGGGACCTGCCCCCAAGGTTGATCGCTACACGACCTGATCTCTGATATGGCATCATGCCTATGTGTTTATTTTTATCATCATTCAAAACCCATTTACCGAGTATTGTCATTTACGTTCATTATGAAGTTCATTTCAGTTCACGGTATATTAGAATATAACTGATAAATTCATTTTCAAACAACCGTTGAAAACATTTTAATGGAAATCCTTTTTAAAGCCAAATCATTTTGAAACTAGGCTACCAAGGAATGGGGTAGAAGTCCTACCTCGATACTCGTGTCGATGCCCCACACCGTAATCCCGGTCCTCTATACGTTAGCTCCGCGGAACCACGAACAATCCTAGATGCACACTAAGTCGATCAATATCTAGTTCGAGACATTCTATGTTACTAAACCATTTCAAGATGTCCTAGTATGCCATTTGTATCTTTAAAATCATTCTATAAGGTTGGAATTTAAATCGGGGTTCAAAACAGGAAAAACGGGTGAAAAATCACAAAATTTTCCATGCTCGGCTGGCCTATTGGACTCCCTGCTTCGGCCGACAGAACTGTGTAGTTCGGCCTGCCGGAAGCCAGGTCCGGTCGGCCGGACATCTCCAGGTTCGGCCTGCTGGACAAATGAACTCCGGCCTGTCGATCCTTAATCCGGCTTGCCGAACTGGGAAAACCCAGAAATTCCAGCCACGGGTTTTTCGATCCAAATCTTAATTCTAACCTGTTTTTCTCAAATCTCAGGCATGGAAAACATTCATAGATGATAGAAAAACATGTTTGAACACTTTTGAACTCATTTAAACAAGATTTAAACTCAAAAATCTCAAAAATTTGAAAATGGGAAAATGAGGAGAAAAATGAAAAATCTTGAATCCAATCTGTTTTTCTTCAATCTAAGCTTAGATTCTAGTTGTTCTAAGTTCATTTAACTCAAATCAAAGGTTTTCTAAGCTCAAGCAAACCTAGATTTCAAACATGCTCAAAATTGAAAATTTTGGAAAAAGTTTAGAAATTTCAAAACTAACCTCGAATCGAAGCTTTAATCCACATTCTCGGTTACCAAATCACGTTCCCGAGCTTCCTCCTTGCTAACCCAAAGCTTGGATTCAAATTTTGATTCAAAAATTTGAGAGAGAATTTGAGAGAGAAGAGAGAAGCCAAGAGAGAAAATGAGAGAGAGTGAGAGAGGTCTCACGGGAGAGAGAGAGTGAGATCAGGGGGAGTGAGGAGAGAGGAGGGGAAAAAGGAAATAAATAGAGGAAATTTATGGGCGGTTTTACTATGCGAAAACCAAATGCCACCCACGGTTTTGTAAAATGGAATATTTTTACAATTTACAAATTGTTATGCTTTAAAACTCAAAACATCATTTTAAAATAATAAGAAATCATTTGAATTCATCAAGTTAACAAAACAACCTAAAATTCAAAATCCAACCAAGTAATCAAATTAATGTTAAAACATTAATTAGGGCACACTAATTCATCATTTATATTACATTAACATTAAATAAATTTCGAGGCGTTCAACTCTCCACCCCTAAAAGAAATTTCGCCCTCGAAATTTACATCTCATTTCAAAAACAAAACAAATGCGGATACAATTCCCGCATACTCGATTCTAGTTCCCAAGTGGCTTCATCAACCCCGTGATGCTGCCACACGGCCTTAACCAACGGTATCTCACGACGATGCAAACTGATTACTTTCTGGTCGATAATCTGAATCGGCATCTCCTCGTACGTCGTATCTTCTCGAACCTGCACATCGCGAAATGAAACTATCTTACCCTGCTCAGGCGGACACTTCCTAAGCATCGGCACATGAAACACATCGTGAACATGAGAAAGTTCGGGCGGAAGATCAAGCCGATAGGCAACCACACCAACACACTAATTGATCTCGAACGACCCAATATACCTCGACGCGAGCTTCCCACTCACTCCGAACCGCATAGTTCCCTTACGGGGTGATACCTTCAAGAGAACGAAATCTCCAACCACGAACTCTAAGGGTCTACATCTCCTATCCGTGTAACTCTTCTGTCGACTCTGAGCTTCCCTCAATCGTTCTCGAATCACAACGACTCTCTCATTGCTATCACGGATCTCATCCGGCCCAAGAATAACCCTGTCTTCTGGCTCGGCCCAACACACCGGTGAGCGACACGGTCACCCATACAACTCCTCAAACGGTGCCATACCAATACTCGCCTGATAACTGTTGTTGTATGCGAACTCCGCCAGATGCAAATATTTCATCCAATTCCCACCAAAGTCTAACGCATAGGCACGCAACATATCCTTGAGAATCTAAATAACCCGCTCAAACTGCCCATCAGTCTGAGGATGAAACGCCGTACTGAAGTTCAAATCCGTACCTAAAGCCTCCTGAAAACTCCTCCAGTACTTAGCATTAAACCTGGTGTCTCGATCAGAAGTGATGGACAAAGGAACTCCATGCAACCTCACTATGTTCTGCAGATACAACTCCCCGAGAATCCTCCTCGAACATGTCGACCTGAACGGAATGAAATGCGCCGATTTCGTCAACCTGTCGACCATGACCCAAACTACATCATGCCGCTTCTCCGTCCTCGGCAAACCTATGAGGAAATCCATCGTCACATGCTCCCATTTCCACCCTGGAATAGGAAGCGGCTGAAGTTGAACTGCAGGCTTCTGATGCTCGGCTTTCACCTGAAGACACGTCGTACACTTGGCCACATACTCTTGAACATCTTTCTTCATGCTTCTCCACCAATACTGCCTCTTCAAATCACGATACATCTTTGTGCTCCCCGGATGAATAGCGAACTGAGACCTATGAGCTTCGTCCAAAACGGCTTTCGTCATCTCGGCGATAGTTGGAACTGCAAGACGCTCCTGGAAATACAACGATCCATCTGCATGCACGCTCCATTCTTCAAACTGCTTCCCGTTCTGAATCCATGTCCAAATCCCCTGCAAATGTTGATCCTGCCATTGACTTTGCTTCACCATCTGAATAAGAGCTGGGGTCGCCTCCACATGATATACCGAAACTCGATCATAGTCTTTATGATACCGTAACCCATACTCACTCACTGTCGCATCCCTGCTCCAGTCCTCAAAAGCCAAACAAGCGAGAATCCCTGAAGACTTCCTACTAAGCGCATCCGCGACCACATTAGCTTTCCCGAGATGATACTGCAACGCAAAATCATAATCCTCCATATACTCTATCCATCTACGCTGCCTCAAATTAAGATCCCTCTGAGTGAACATATACCTCAAACTCTTATGATCAGAGAAGACCTGAAATGACGCTCCATACAAATAACACCTCCAAATCTTCAGCGCGTGAATCACCGCCGCAAGCTCTAAATCATGAGTAGGATAATTTCGCTCGTGAGGTCGTAGCTGTCTTGATCCATATGCAACCACACGTCCATGCTGCATCAACACGCATCCAAGTCCGCGCCCTGAAGCATCTGCGTAAACCTCATATGGCTCGTCACTACTAGGAATAACCAACACTAGAGCTGAAGTCAACCGGTTCTTCAATTCCTGAAAAGCAAGCTCACAATCTTCATTCCATTCAAACCTGACATTTTTCTTGATCAATCTCGTCAATGGAGCTGCAATCTTCGAAAAATCCTTTACAAATTTCCTGTAATAACCAACAAGACCTAAGAAGCTACGAATCTCCGCTACATTCCTCGGTCGTTCCCACTCCACTATGGCTTCAATCTTGGACGGGTCCACAGAAATACCATGCTCTGAGATGACATGACCCAAAAATTTGACCTCAGTCAACCAAAACTCACACTTTTCCCTCTTAGCATACAACTGGTGCTCCCGTAGAGTCTGAAGCACGATCCGAAGATGCTGCTCATGCTCCTCCCAAGTCTTAGAATACACAAGAATGTCGTCAATGAACACGATCACAAACTGATCCAGATACGGCCTAAATATCCTGTTCATCAAATCCATGAAAGCTGCCGGAGCATTCGTCAACCCAAACGACATAACCAGAAACTCAAAGTGCCCATACCGAGTCCTAAAAGCTGTCTTGGGAATATCCTCTTCCTTAATCCTGAGCTGATGATAACCCGACCGCAAATCAATCTTTGAGAAGTACCACAAACCTTCCAACTGATCAAACAACTCATCAATCCTAGGCAAGGGATACTTATTCTTCACTGTGACACGATTCAGCTGCCGATAATCCACACACAACCTGAGAGTCCCATCATGTTTCTTAGCAAACAAAACCGGTGCTCCCCATGGAGATGTGCTATTCTGAATATACCATTTATCAGCAAGCTCCTGAAGTTGCTTCCTCAATTCTTTCATTTCCGTCAGCGCCATCTGATAAAGTGCCATAGAAATCAGTGCTGTCCCCGGAAACAACTCAATACCAAACTCGATTTTCCGATACGGTGGTAATCTTGGTAACTCGTCGGGGAAGATATCCTCGAACTCATCAACCATCGAAATCGCTATACTTCCTCTCAAAGCATAGGGCTCGCACTCTAGGTTCGCAAGAAAAGCACAACAACCCAGATTCCTTCGCCCTCCTAGACACGACTTCATGAGACGTTCACTCACTAACCAATCACCACCACCCTGGTAGGTGATCATCGTCCCCCTATCAGACACTAGGGTCACTTTTCTAAGTTAGCAGTCTACAACTGCGTTATACTTGGACAACCATTCAATTCCCAGAATTACATCATATGAGCTCATGGGGAGTATAATCAAATCACTTTTCAAAATCTCATCTCCAATCTTTACTTTACAAGATTTACACATACAATTTACACACACCCGCCCCAAGGGAGAAGTTATGACTAGGGGTTCATTAAACTCTTCTATCTCTAATCCCAAGGCATGTACAAAAGAACTCGAAATGAGAGAATGAGAGGCACCCGTATCAAATAAAACGCGAGCTAAAGATCGAGAAACTAAGATCGTACCATCGACAACCGCATTACCAGTCTGAGAATCTGAACCACCCGATGCCATTGCATGAACTTGCACTGGTGCCTTTCCTTTTCCTCTACTAACATTGCTGGGTCTGGGATTATTCTGTCGATGCTGCTGAGATGGAGACGACTGCACACTCGCTGTACTCGACGCTCGATATTGAGGGACACTACGCTGGAAATGCTACGGCTGCTACCCTCGTGCCAGATATGAAAATTGCTGAGGAGAGAACTGGGGATACTGCAACTACGGGTACTGCTGAGGCGGAGGTAGGGTCTGAGGCTGAGACTGACGACTGGCATCCTCCCCGGTCTGAGATCCAAGACGGGCACTCCTGATTGGGCAATTCCTCTTGATGTGTCCGGGCTGCTGACAGAAATGACAATGGAAGTTGTAGGGATTGTTGCGCCAACTGCCAGACGAACTGCTGCTACCGCTGTTCGCGCCACCCTGCTTGCTCTTCCCCAGAGTTGGACGGCTACTGGTGCTCTTCCTGCCACTCCTCTGCGGTCCTCCTAAAGCCTTCGTTCGATCCTCACAATACTGTGCATAATCACTTTCCACGGATATTGCTGACGACACAAGCTATCCAAAACTCCTAAATCGCAGAGTAACCAACTGTCGCCGAATGGGAGCCTTGAGCCCTTCTTGAAACTTAATGCACTTTTCACGCTCTGATGCCACAGTCGATGGAGCAAACCTGGCCAACTCATTAAACCTTGTCTCATATTCCCGGACTGTCAAATCACCCTGCTGCAATCTATAAAACTCAGTTGCCTTCTGGTCTCTATACCCTTGCGAAAAATATTGATCATAGAACAGCTCCTCGAATCTGTCCCAACTGATATAGCCACCGTGTTCCAAACGCTTAGCTTGTTTCCACCAAGTGTTAGCACCACCCTCGAACTTATACACAGCAAACTCCACACGATACTCATTAGGCACACCAAGGGTATCCAAGTGCTTCACGATCGAATCCAGCCAATACTCTGCCAACTGCGGATCCCCATTACCATCAAAAGTCAGAATAGACGCACGCCAAAATTTCTTAAAGTATGTGTGCCGATGGCCAACATCAGAATCCTCCGGTCTAGCCCTGGCTGCCATCTGTCGAAAAGCCGCAAACATAGACCTCATCATGCCCTCATCGTTTCTGAACTCGGCGTCAGCTGTCGAACGACGTCTAGGTGCCATTCTCTCACTTCTGAAAATAAAATTTAGACTGTCAGGGGTATTTTATTGTCAAACCTATGTGTGCACAATTCCCAAGGTTTATAACCTTGAGCTCTGATACCATTCTGTCACACCCCAGAGTACGGGAGGTGACGCGGCGGTTAATTAAATTAATTAAAAGAGAATTTAATTAAAAATCACGAGTTTAGGGGTTGATTTAAATGATAAAATGTGAAAAATTCAAAGAAAGCCATTACATGAAAATAAGTAATAAATATTAAACATAGCGAGTATGGGTCCCATAGACCCACAACTTGTGCACACACATGGTACTAACAATATAATAATACAACTACAGTCCAATCACAAATAAAGTTAAAAACATTACATGCCTTGATTAAATGATGCAAAAGATAAATTAATTCTTCTATTGCTCCTGAGTTTGGTCTGTCGAATCCTCTCCGAACCTAAATGGGAAACCACCTAGAAGGGGGGGGAAATTTAAAACAAATAAAACGTGAGCGAAAGGCTCAGTAGGACTACATCTTACTAGATAATTTAATCTAAAGAAACATTTCATTATTCAAGAATTATTTGAAAGAAACCTTGAATAAATAAATAAATAAATAAATAAATTTAAATAAAATCGTTCTTACCCAGAATAGTTTACTCGGACAACAGAAATATCATTTTCTTTTCCTAGGCAAACCATAAGAATATCACCATCGTAGTGGCCCAGTTGGGTTTCGGGACCTGCCCCTAAGGTCGATCGCTACACGACCCGATCTCTGATATGCCATCATGCCTATGTGTTTATTTTTATCATCATTCAAAACCCATTTACCGAGTATTGTCATTTACGTTCATTACGAAGTTCATTTCAGTTCACGGTATATTAGAATATAACTGATAAATTCATTTTCAAACAACCGTTGAAAACATTTTAATGGAAATCCTTTTTAAAGCCAAATCATTTTGAAACTAGGCTACCAAGGAATGGGGTAGAAGTCCTACCTCGAGACTCGTGTCGATGCCCCACACCGTAATCCCGGTCCTCTATACGTTAGCTCCGCGGAACCACGAACAATCCAAGATACACACTAAGTCGATCAATATCTAGTTCAAGACATTCTATGTTACTAAACCATTTCATGATGTCCTAGTATGCCATTTGTATCTTTAAAATCATTCTATAAGGTTGGAATTTAAATCGGGATTCAAAACAGTGAAAACGGGTGAAAAATCATAAAATTTTCCATGCTCGGCTGGCCTACCAGACTCCCTGCTTCGGCCGGCCAAACTATGCAGTTTCGCCTGCCGGAAGCCAGGTCCGGTCGGCCGGACATCTCCAGGTTTGGCCTGCTGGACAGATGAACTCCGGCCTGTCGATCCTTAATCCGGCTTGCCGAACACGCAGTTTGGCCTATCGAACTGGGAAAACCCAAAAATTCCAGCCATGGGTTTTTCAATCCAAATCTTGATTCTAACCTGTTTTTCTCAAATCTCAGGCATGAAAAACATTCATAGATGATAGAAAAACATGTTTGAACACTTTTGAACTCATTTAAACAAGATTTAAACTCAAAAATCTCAAAAATCCAAAAATGGGAAAATGAGGAGAAAAATGAAAAATCTTGAATCCAATCCGTTTTTCTTCAATCTAAGCTTAGATTCTAGTTATTCTAAGTTCATTTAACTCAAATCAAAGGTTTTCTAAGCTCAAGCAAACCTAGATTTCAAACATGCGCAAAATTGAAAATTTTGGAAAATGTTTAGAAATTTCAAAACTAACCTCGAATCAAAGCTTCAATCCGCGTTCTCGGTTACCAAATCACGTTCCCGAGCTTCCTCCTTGCTAACCCGAAGCTTGGATTCGAATTTTGATTCAAAAATTTGAGAGAGAATTTGAGAGAGAAGAGAGAAGCCGAGAGAGAAAATGAGAGAGAGTGAGAGAGGTCTCACGGGAGAGAGAGAGTGAGATCAAGGGGAGTGAGGAGAGAGGAGGGGAAAAAGGAAATAAATAGAAAAAATTTGTGGGCGGTTTTACTGTACAAAAACCAAATGTCACCCTTGGTTTTGTAAAACAGAATATTTTTAACAATTGTTATGCTTTAAAACTCAAAACATCATTTTAAAAAAATAAGAAATTATTTGAATTCATCAAATTAACAAAACAACCTAAAATTCAAAATCCAACCAAGTAATCAAATTAATATTAAAACATTAATTATGGCACACTAATCCATCATTTATATCATATTAACATTAAAAAAATTTCGAGACGTTACACCAAAACTTTGATAGTTTAGATATTACTGTAGTATTGTATATACTTAAAAATTTTTAGACCCAAGACTTTTAAATAGACACTTTATATAATTACTTTTTAAATCCAATAGCAATGCACTTGCGAGTAGCTACCTAAACTCATAAATCAAGCGATGTCAGATAGAAATTTCCTTTTTGTTCCTCATGTGAAAATAAATATCATGTGATAAGATGTAGCCAACGAAAAAGCATGTAATAAAAACACTAATAAACGGTATCTTTGCCAATACGGACAATTCATGTGAGTCCTTGTCGACTAGTTCCATTATCTTGAATATTTTGCCTATAAATTAGGTACAGATTAATTAATAGACGCGTGTAATATACTTGGATCCGATCACATGAACTATATGTATCGCCACGTTACTAGTTGGCGTTTTTTACTTTTGTGAAATTGTGATAATCTCTATCAGGGTGGTTGTATTCATTACCCTTTTAATGTCAATTTTCTTATGATTTTGATGAACTTGATACAATGTGTTTTAAGTAAACATCACATCGACAATTTATTGTTTGAAAAATATAAAAATAGTACTATAATGTAATTTTTAAAAATATTATTTTAATACTCTGAATTTGTATTATATAATGTAAAATTTTGGACTTATTATTTTATTAATGAAGCCCAAATTAATTTTTTAAAACTGTAAAAGATGGCCTCGAGTAAATATAAACAATACAAAAAATGAATAAATTCACATGTATAATTTTATTTGATGAATTTTGTTTGATCTTTTATTATGATTTTCTATTATAACTCTACAAGATTAATTTGGAGTTCAATAATAACAAGGTAAGTGAAAATATTCACGTCATAAACTATGAGCTCTAGATCTCAAAATAATATTTTTGAGAACAACAGTGTATTGTGTTGATATTTTATAAATAGTATAGTACCAATATGATTTTTCTCTAAAAGTCAAAACACCAATATGACAATAACCTTTTTTTATTACGAAAAAATCCTTGTGTAAATGAACAAAAGGAGAACTATAATTGACTTAACTATGTACTAAATTCTTTTTTAATAAATAAAAATTAATGATACATTTATTTTTCTACACATGGATATGTGATATCCCCAAATAAGCAACCTCTTAATGTATAAATCTTTGCTATTTTGATTTTTGTAACAAAATTTTAATTTTCACTTTTCAATTACTATTCCAACAAATTACACAGATGTATGCTATTTTTTATATTTTATTTTGTTATTTTTTTTTCAATTTTTGTTTATATATTGTCTAACTATATATATAAATATTCCTTATTTTTTATTTATAGTTTGATTTTTGTTTAAATAAAGTAGCATTTATGTTAAGTGTTTCTTTAGTTAAATTAGTAAATATAACAGTAAACATGTTTGATAGAGATAATAGTAAAAAATTAATTTGTATAGATAACAATAAATATTTTCACCAAAATTTAGGATATAAATATCTTTTAATTTATAAATTTCCTTTATGCATGAAAATAAAACAAATTAAAAAACACAAAATAGAGAAAGATAGAAAACTAAATATAATTAATAAAAATAAAGTTGTAGTGGATGTGAAAAGAAAAATGAAGTGGGATGAAGTAATAATCTATAGAAATAGTAGGGGTGATTTTAGGATTATAGGGATGTGTAGTAAAATTTAGTTATTTTAAAATTATTTTGTGTATATAGATAGGAGAGTAGAAAGTTGAAAAGAGCGTGTACGCAGAACAACCCTTTCTATTATTACTCATTGGAAGGATAATATTTGTTAATGAAACTTTACAAAAATGTTGTAATTTTACTTATTAAATTAATTTTCAACCTATTTTTTTCCAGAAAATAACACACTGATTGCAAATTTGAAGTATCAAAAACATGCTACCCAAAAGTAATTATTCTACATAAACTATTTATTTTAAAGAATCCAATTTTAAAAATTTTCTGTTTTTCATAATTCTATGAATATTTCAATTTTCCCTTTGAAAAGAAAAAGATTGTTTGCGATGCCAATTGCGCCTTTTGTATATCATGAAAGTTGCTCGTTAGCATAAAGTTGCAATTTTCATAATAATGATCACATTTTTATATTGTACACAAATGTTATCGGACTTTTTAAAATTTTTAATATCATTTTTTTATCACTATGTTTCAATCTTTATGCTATCGTTCCTAAATTATCATATATAGAGAGTTTTTTTTCTTAGCTTCATTTTCATTGATTATAATAGTGAACATTCATAAAATTACAATCTTTATGATAATAACTACACTGGCACCTTCTAAAAAAACTATATTTACACATTGCTCATAAACATGCAGTGATAAAATAGGATATGCTTACATATTCAATTATCACACGAACGGGATTTCTTTTAGATTTTTTGGACAAACTAAATTGTCCTTCACAGATTTGAAACTTCATCCAATTAAAGAATCATAAATTAAAAGTTTGTATATTAATATTTTGAGTTCTTAGTACCATTGCTCCTCCAACTTATTGTACATTAAAAGTTTGCCTTCTAAACTTTTAATTTTTGACAAATTTTACTATGACTTTACAAATGTAACAAGTCACCCCATTGATCACATTTTTAGTTTTTTAACTGAAATTGAAATATAATTTTCACATAGGTTGTTTAAAGTCATGAAAAGTCTCTTTTTTCTTAATGTGAGACCAAATTTATATTTAAAACTATGCTAATTCATTTTTTTATATTTTGATAAATTTTAATCAAAGATATTAATCATAATAAATATGAGTTAAAATACATAGAAATAACTCATTCATATCATTAGTCAACTATTTATGTGTAGATTATATATCATTTTCAGAAAAAAAAAAAAAAAAACTAATTCTTTTGCTACAAATTCGTAAGTTCAGGATATAACTTATCTAAATTAAAAATTTAGTAGGCAAATTGCAAGAGTTAACAGTGCAAAAACCTTAATATTTTTTAGATATTAAATGATATAATCATTTTGATTTCGTGAGTGTTAGTCATGATTTACTGTTTTTGTTTTTTTGTTTTATTTTTAATCATTATAAGTGTGAAATTAAGGGTGGTTGTCGTATTGAAAATATATATAATTTTAGAAAGTTTTATGGTAAAATAAAATTGTCGAATATAGTTTTTAGAAATGGATTCAAATATTTAGACATTTATGTCATCGCCAAACTAATGCTTACTAAAGCAAAGTGTTTACTAAGATAAGAACGCTGGTGGGATTGAGCTTTCCCCCATAAAATTAGAAGAATTTGGGATTGAAAGTATCTAGGTAGTAAAGGCCGATGAAACTATCTCAAAATGGATCTTCGCCTACCGTAACTCTCGTTCCATTTTGCTGCGAAAAAAGAGGTTTCTTTAATTGCCAACACTGGGCTCATAGTGACCTCCTTGCCATCTTTGGCTATCATACCTAGTTGCTGGGGTAACGCACCAGCAACCTCTGAGTCGTGATAGTCTACCGTGCAACCAATGTTAAGCTGCTGCCTGCAATACTGCTGCATGTAGTCCATCGAATTACTTTAACTATTCCAAGGTATCATTGACAGCTTCGGTGACTAGACTCCCGTGCCATGCATAGGTAGTCTACTATGCTACTGATAGGATCTACGGTGCTACTGACGGTTATTTTTCTATGACAACTAATAGGAGAGCAATCCTCTTTGACCCTCTGGGGTTTATAACCCGTCACTTACAAAATCGTAGGCTCCAGTCTAAAAAACCTAAAAAATACACTATATACTAGACTAGAGTCTACAGTTAATAAGGTTATAACACAAAATAAAAAAGATTTTTCAATAGTTTCTCGATAGTATACTAAAAAAATCATTAAAAAAAAACCATCAACACGATAGCAGGCAGAGCATTGCCGCCCACATTGAGGGGGAAAATCCTGTCATGACGATCCCGAGTGAGGGATATTCTAGTTGGCATTATTACCTAACTGGAATATAGACAATGGGCCTTTCATCCTCTTGTCTGGCATTGTCTTTAGTATTAAGCAATATCTTTCATTCTTTTTGCCTTTCAAAACCTTCATTACAACTCTATAATTTTATATTAGCAGGTGATACAAAATTCCAATTGATACTTTCCATACCTTAAATTAGAGATGCCTTGGATCGAACCATGAAGGTTTACAGGGATGAAAGTGATCACTCAATTAAATCTAAAAGAAAAAGAAAAAAAAACTTCTAATTTTTGCTGGTAGAAAAAGATATATATATATATATATTTTACTAGATTCCAAGACAATAAAAGATCCACGTCGAACTATATTTACTTGCTAGATGCGGGGGCTATTTCTTGGAATAGTGTTAAGAAGATATACATAGCTTCTTCCACTATGGTAGCTGAGTTCATAGCCTGTTATAAGGCATCGAACCATAGGATATGACTGTGAAATTTTTTCACTGAGCTGCATGTTGTGGATGGTATTAAGAAACCATTGAGGATATATTGTGACAATAATTCAGCTGTGCTTTATTCCAACAACAACAAAAGATCTATAAGTCAAAGCAGATAGACATCAAGTTCCTTACTGTTAGAAAGAGTTTAGAATCATTAGGTGTCTATATAACATATTGGGACCAACTCCATGATTATGGATCTGCTCACTAAGGATTTACCACCTAAGGTATTTCATGGGCATACTGTTCATATGGGTGTTCATATATACACACAATTCATCGACATATATGCTGCCAAGTGTTCCTTTTTTTCTTCTTTAGATTTCATTAATGGACTTTAATTCATTATCTAAATAAACAGCAATCCAAGGGTAGGATAACTTCCGTGTCGAATACCAAGGGAAAATAATTAATGAAAATAAAAATAAAAAATAAATTAAAAAAACTCGATAAGAGAGGTGATAGGGACGACCGACATTCACAATTTTTGTAGTTGCAAGTAAAACATGGCGACAAATTCACATCTCATTCTTTTGAGGTCTAGAGTTCAACCTCTCACTCAAAAAACAAAAAACAAAACAAAAACAAAAACAAAAACAAAAAAAAACTCACATTTTCTTATTAATAACAGAAAAACATTCACATTCCGTTTGTTCTAGAATAAAAGATAAGTGACGTTTCATCTGTATACTACAAACTAGTGATAGAAATCCTCCTTAAACGTAAAATTTAATCTTGAAATTATAGCAAGATACAAGAGAAAGTACGACTAGATATAAATGTTACATCCTCCTTTTTAGTGTTATTTAAAAATTATGCTCTAAATTTTTATTAAAAGGACATTGGATTGTATTTGTTAAAAAAACATGTACACATTTTCTAGTCAACAAATGATTTTGACACAAAAATGATTAAAATACACACAAGAGAATATAAAAAATCTAAAAGTTCCAAAAAAAAAAAGATCTTTTAACAAAAGCAAAAACACAAGATCGAGAATATTAAAGGCCAATTGATCTATGGGGAGGGAGGTCTTGTAGTCATGTAGAGAGATCTAGGGATGACATTGTTGTTGTCGCAAGATCAAGATGTATGTGGGGATGTTCAATAATTTCGTGGGGAGGGTTGCAAGACCGGTCTTGCATGTTGGCCATCATTGATGATTGTGGTACGTCTTTGAATTATTGCGCCTTTCTTGACGATTGTTGTCCATGCACTCTTGCACTCTTTCTAGACGATTGTCTTCCCTGAGCCCATGCGTCCTTCTTAATAATTGACACCCATTCTATGGACCGATATACTCTCGATGATTATTATTCTTATGCAAGTATCTATCTGTCTTTATTTTCTTTGAAAAAGCAAAAAAAAAGAAAAATCCTTTTAAAATTAGAGTCTCCAATCAAAGGTCTATTGGAAAAAAATTACTATTTATTATAAAATATACTTTTATTACAAGTTTTGATTTAATTTATATTTATTGTAACTTGTATTTATACGAAACTCAGTTATAATTTTTTTTTTCTAAGTGAATCTTCTCTCTACTCTTAGTGTGTGGATGTAAGCATATTATCGAATCACGTTAAGTTTTTGTGTTCTTTCTTCCTTTTATTTTCTTGCTTAATATTTATTTTCCAAAACAAGCAAAACAAAATAACGAATACTAAAAACAAAGAAAAATCCTTCCAACATTGAAATATCCTATTTGTATTTATTAGTATTAGGTATCTTATCTAATTTTGTAATTACATAATACTTCTTACTAGAATTTTCTTCTTTTTTTCGTCCATCGATAAAGTAACTTTTCTAAATCATGTTAAATATTCGTGTACCTTTTTCGTTCTATTTTCTTTTTTAATTTTTAGTAACTAAATTAACCCCAACATCTGTTTATTTTCAGTACTTACATTATCCCTTTTTCTTTTCCTCTTTGACCTTTCCGCGTGTCAGTTGCACTTGGCCACCAGGGGACACACCTGAAGCAAAACAAAAACGGCTAATAGAAAAAGCTTTGTAGCCTAGCGATGCAAAAATAACATTGGCCGGCAAAGTCATAACAAATTCATTCTAATGAGTCTAAATTTACTGTTTTATTTTCTTTACTCTTTGACTATTTTTACATTACTTTTTTTAACACTTTATTTAAACTTAACAACCTAAATATATAAATAAAATCTAAATATTAAAAATAATTAAACAAGTGACTCAGGTGTCAAAAGGACAAACAAAGAGATGGAGAAATAAAACAACAGATCTTGGATTCTAAACTGATATTAATCTTTCAACAAAAAAAAATACTGACCTAGTTTTAGCATTGCAATATAATAAAAAGCACTCTTATTGGGCTCAACAAGACAACAACCCGGACTTCTCACAAGAGATAGACCCCACCTGATGGGTCCCACATGGAGTATGTAGGGTGAGACCCATCCCTGTGAGTGTCCAGGTCGTAGCCACATCGGGCCCAAAAACATTTTTCTATAACAAATATTATGATTTTGGTGGAAATTTCATTTATTGTAACACCTAGATATTTAATTAAGAGTAATTAGTGTAAAATGATGTATTAGTATGCCTGAATATGATTGGAACTTAATTTAATCATTTTTGTGATATTTTCAAATTAATCTCACTTTTAATTATTTTTATTTGCTATTTTAAAACACAACAATTTGTCAAATACCTGATACGTCCTATTTTGAAAAACCATGTGTGGGACATGGTTTTGCAACAGGAAAACCACTCCGCACCCTTCTTTATTTTACTCTCACTCTCCCTCCCTTTCCCTCACTGTCTCTCAGATGTCTTTTTCTCTCCCACGTTCTGTCTCTCTCTCTTTCCCTCCCTCAATTTTTGATTCAAAAATTAAGCTCAAGCTTCGATTCTTAGTGGATTGGAAGTTCGAGAACGTGTTTGAACAATCACAAACTCGATTCAAAGCTCAAATTCAAGGTTACTTTGTTTATTTTTCAAATTCAAACTTTTGTCTCAATTTATCAATTTTCTTTATATTTAAAATTTGAGTTTATTTAAGCTTAGGAAACACTTAATCTAAGTTTATAGAATCGAGATTATCATGAATCTAAGCTAGATTGAATAAAAACCGAGCTAAATCAAGTTTTTTCTTTTTTTTTTTTCTATTTTCGGGTTTATTTGAAAATTTCCATGAAAATTTGCTAGAAAGTGATTAAATGTGTTACATTATGCTACTTTGTCATGTTTTTATGCTGTGTATGCTCTAGGAATTAAGGAAAACAGGTTTGATTGAGTTTTGGGCTCAGATCTGATAAAAACCCAATACCTAGAACTTTCCAGATCGCAACAGTTTGGCAGGCCAAACTTCAAGTTCGACAGGTTGGATTCATGAGTTCGGTAGGCCGGATTTATATCATACGCAGGCCAGACTCATAGCGGGTTCGGCAGGTCGGACCCAGATGGTCGGCAGGCTGAACTCAGTAGTTCGGCAGGCCAGACCAAGGAATCCAACAGGCCAACCGAACTTTACCAAAATTTGTTGTTTTCATTGGTTTCCACTATTTAGAACCTAAATAGAGACTTTAACCTAATGGCATGATTTTGTGAACAAAAATGGCACACTAAGACACCATAAGATAGTAATGTAGAGTAGTATATTCTAAGATAGATATTAACAAACCTAGTTGACATTTAAGGTTGTTTGTGATTCCGTGAAACTAATATATAGCGGACTGGGATTGTGGTGTTGAGTCACAGTGCCGAATATCAAGGTAAGACTTTCTTTGGTAGCCATGTTTTCAAAAAAGGATTTTGGCCACAAAAATGATTTCTTCAAAATGTTTTTTGGAAAATGACTGATAAGAATTTATTTATGTTCTCATGACTTATTGGACAATGGAATGAGCATAATGAACATAATAATGAATATAAATGAAATCACTTGGTAATATGTGACTTGTATAATGACAGAGAACCGGACGTTTTGATAATACCATCCAGAATGATATACTAGAGCATGATGCCATACTCAGAAATCGGGTCGTGTAGCGTACAACCTTGGGGGCAGGTCCTGAAACCCAGCTAGGCCACTACGATGGTAATTCCTATGTCTTTGCCTAGAACAAGATAAAATTGTATGACTATTTCTGGGAGTATAATGAATTAAATGGTTAGAATAAGTTTAATGGATTTTAATTACTGTGTTTTATATATCCTTTGTTTATAAATGGCTTGCATAACCAAATAAATGATTTTTAAAGCTTAGTCTTATTGAGCCTTTTGCTCATTATTTTATTTGTTTTAAAATTTTTCCCCTCTAGGTGGAATTCAACTTAGGATCGACTTATAGACTTTTGAATGGACACGTGAGTGGAGGAGGTGCTTAAAAGCACCTCTATGTTTCTTTATTTCCTTTTTTCTTTGAAAATACGTGCTCAATTGTACATGTGTGTATTATTTGTTTCAAAAACAAAACTCACATTATCTATATGTATCATATATATAAGTATATGTTCAAAAACAAAAGGGTAATCACGTGTGCGTATATATAACGTACATTTGGTTTAGTGATGTAAGAACGGGCAGCCTGACCCGTTCTCCTTAGGCCCACGCGGGCCACGGGCCAGGCCGGCCCACATTAAAATTGCCTTGGCGCAGCTCAGTCCACGGGCCAATTTTACATGGGCCGTGCCGTGGGCCGTGTCGGGCCATGCCGTGGGCTATGTCGGGCCATGTCGTGGGCCTTAAATGGGCCGGCCCATCTTAGTCCTTCATGGATTTAAATGGGCCAGCCCATCTAAACATATAATTTTAATTTTTATTTTTATTTTTTATTTTTGAATTTTCAAACAAGTTAACAAATATAAAAGTTTGAATAGTCAAGGGAAATATAAAAAGGGATATTTTATTTATGATTACCTCATTAAAAACCTTTCTAAGAAAAACCCAATAGAGTTTAGTAGGTGGTTTTTAAATTTAAAATTAATTAAAATTGATAATTAATTGCTCAGTTTTAAAAAGAAAGAGATACCATTTATCTCAAAAATATATACATGATATTTTTTTTTGAAGTATCTAGATAGAAAAACTTTCTCTAAAACAAATAGGTTTGGTATCTCATGTGTTGAGTACAATGCACATCCAGAAAAGTGTGAGATTATTTATTCTTGTAGATTAACGTCCACTCATCGTTCCATTAGTGTGGAAGGTTGGATTGAAAAATTGTGGTGTCAAAGAAGAAAGTTAAGGTACCCTGATAAGTCTTTAAATGTTTTGAAACAAATTCTTCAAGCTTTCAATATTTAAATAAAATTATATAGCTATTTTCAATAAACAAAGTTTTTTAAAATTTTTTGTTTATCAATTGACCGTTTCTTGAGTTGCGTTTTCATATTTAATTCCAACACATACAAGGATGAAAATATCTATGATATTGTCGATATTTCCACGATAATATATCCATATTTTGAAGTCTCGACACGGATACAGGGGGAGAACTTTTCTTCTGGGATATTGTCTATAAAATATTCACAATATTCATGATAATCCAAGATATTTTTAAAAGTTTCCATAAAATGTCAATAAAGGCTGGGAAATTCTTTTTACACCAAAATATATTCACCACTTTCACTACAAGAAAAACTACATTTAACGACAAATTATTTACGACATGTAGCTTTTGAATGTCGTTGAAAAGTACATACAATGACATCTTCCGCAAACATGTCGTTAATAACATTTGAAACAATAATTAACGACATCTATATAAATGCCGTATTAAAGGTCTCCTTTTAACGACAATAGTTTAGTGTCGTTAAATTATTTAACGACAAGTAGGAGATGTCGTCAAAGCCTTGGAGATTCCACGACACCCCTTATAGACGACATCTTGACCAATGTCGTCTATAAGAGGTGTCGTGGAATCTCCAAGGCTTTGATGACATCTCCTACTTGTCGTTAAATAATTTAACGACACTAAACTATTGTCGTTAAAAGGAGACCTTTAATACGACATTTATATAGATGTCGTTAATTATTGTTTCAAATGTCGTGAATGACATCTTTGTTGGACATGTCGTTGTATGTACTTTTTAATGACATTCAAAAACTACATGTCGTAAATAATATGTCGTTAAATGTAATTTTTCTTGTAGTGTTTGAAGCTACAAAAAGATGACGACCCACTCAGTAAAAACAGCGTTAAAAGAGTCCCACGCTGGTTCATTTATTTGCTGCATCCAAACCCCTTACTATAACAACTCAAAGGCAGGGCCCACCACTATCTACGTATTCTCCACCCTTTGATTGTCTCTCATCAATGAGACCTTTCTCACATCTCTCATTATAAAAATTCCTATATATATATATGTGTGTGTGTGTGTGTGTGTGGTAGCTTACTATACTCCAATGGCTTCTTGGACAAATTCATATTTAATGATAATGCACCTATCTTGTAATAATTTGCGTTTACGTGGTAAAAATGGCCTAGGAAAAGATATAGTAAATAATGACTAGAGGGTTAATCCCAACAGCTATAATCATATATTTTCAGGGGTGATTGTCTTTGGAATAAAATGAGTGAAGTACGTTGAATGATAATGAACATTAATGTTAGGCTTATATGACGAGTCATGACCAAGAGGTTAAGTTATTTTCTTTGCAATTTGAGGAAAAAAAAAACTTGGAAAGTAGAAAGAAGAATATGACGAGTGATCACCATGCATGTAGATGTCTTGATTGTAACTAATTATCAAAACTGGTAATTTTTTTTCCTGTGCAGTTTAAGGAACTCTTATATGTGTCAAAATTTTGTTATTTTGTTACCATTTAGAGAGAGAGAGTGTTTCGAACAATTTTATAAAAATTTTAAGACATGTAAATAGATGGGTGGATATTTTTGCAATTAATCCTAAATGATCACAAATATATCTTGAAACAACTTTCTACCAAAAAAATATTTTAAAACGACAAACTTGTACAAGAATGAGGTGGATTTTAAAATTCTTATTCTTGATATCATAATAAATATTAATTAAGGTCAAAAAGGGATTTTTTAGGTGATCTCTCTCTAAGTAAGATATATTTGACTTAATTATATAATTATGTTTGAGTCTTCATCAAATTTGAAGGAAAATCTGAGAAGAAAACAAAAAGACAAACCAACACACTTGAGAAGATATTTTTTTTTTTTTATACAAATGATGGGTCAGTCGTATAAATATTTAAAAAGCCCATATATAGTATAATACGGAAATTCGTAAAAGGATATACTTTACTTTTTCTTTTAATTATTATTATTTTTTTGAATAAGATATTCTTTACTCGATTTATACATTCAAATCCTAATCGAACTCGAAGGAAATCGAAAATTCCACTATAAATACCACATTTGAGCATGTAACGCCCCGGAATTTATTTAATGTTAATGTAATATAAATGATGAATTAGTATGCCATAATTAAGGTTTCAACATTAATTAGATTATTTGTTTGGATTTTGAATTTTTGGTTGTTTTGTTAATTTGTTGAGTCCAAATGATTTCTTATTGTTTTAAAATGATGTTTTGAGTTTTAAGACACAACAATTTGTAAAATGTAAAAAATACTCCGTTTTACAAAACTGTGGTTGGCACATGGTTTTCGCACAGTAAAACCGCCCACCGATTTTCTCTATTTATTCTCTCTCTTCCTCCTCTCTCCTCACTCTCTCCCGTGGCTCTCTTCCCTCTCTCTCTCTTGATCTCTCTCGGTCTCTCATTCTATCTCTATCTCTCTCAAAAAATTTTGAAACCAAATTCGAATCCAAGCTTCAGGTTAGCAAGGAGGAAGCTTGGGGACGTGATTTAGCAACCGAGAACGCGGATTGAAGCTTCGATTCGAGGTTAGTTTTGAAATTTCTAAACTTTTTCCAAAATTTTCAATTTTGTGCATTTTTAAAATCTAGGTTTGTTTAAGCTTAGAAAACCTTGGATTTGAGTTAAATGGACTTAGAACAACCAGAATCTAAGCTTAGATTGAAGAAAAACAGATTGAATTCAAGATTTTTCATTTTTCTCCCTATTTTCTCATTTTTGGATTTTTGAGATTTTTGAGTTTAAATCTTGTTTAAATGAGTCCAAACATGTTCTAGTATGTTTTTCTCTCAACTATGATTATTTTCTATGCCTGGGATTTGAGAAAAACATGTTAGAATCAAGATTTGAATTTTGGGGAATCGAGAAACCCGTGGCTGGGATTTCTGGGTTTTCCCAGTTCGGTAGGCCGGAATAGGGATCGGCAGGCCGGTGTTCTTCCGTCCGGCAGGCCAAACCTGGGGGAATGACCGGCCGACCGGACCTGGCTTCGTACAATTCGGCCGGCCGAAGCAGGGAGTCCGGCAGGCCGACCGAGGCATAGAAAATTTTGTGATTTTCATCCGTTTTCACTGTTTTGAACCCTGATTTAAATTCCAACCTTATAGAATGATTTTAAAGATACAAATGGCACAATAGGACATCATGAAATGGTTTAGTAACATAGAATGTCTCGAACTAGATATTGATCGACTTAGTTTGTATCTAGGATCGTTCGTGGTTCCGCGGAGCTAACATATAGCGGACCGGGATTACGGTGTGGGGCACCGGCACTAGTATTGAGGTAGGACTTCTACCCCATTTCTTTGGTAGCCTGGTTTTGAAATGATTTGGCTTTGAAAAAGGGTTTCTATTAAAATGTTTTCAACGGTTGTTTGGAAAATGAATTTATCGGTTATATTTTAATATATCGTGGACTGAAATGAACTTCATAATGAATGTAAATGACAACACTCGGTAATTGGGTTTGAATGATGATGATAATAAACATATAGGCATGATGCCATATCAGAGATCGGGTCATGTAGTGATCGACCTTGGGGGTAGGTCTCGAACCCAGCTGCACCACTACGGTGGTGATATTACTATGGTTTGCCTAGGAAAAAGAAACTGATATTTCTGGTTGTCCAAGTAAACTGTTTTGGGTAAGGATGGTTTTACTTAAATTTGCTTATTTACTTATTTATTCAAAGTTTCTTTTAAATAACTCCTGAATAATGTTATGTTTCTTTAAATTAAGTTATTTTTATAAAACTTAGTCCTACTGAGCCTTTCGCTCACGTTTTATTTGTTTTAAATCCCCCCCTTTCGGTGGTTTCCCATTTAGGTTTGGAGAGGATTCTTCGGACCGAACTCAGGAGCAATAGGAGGATTAATTTATATCTTGTATCGTTTAAATTAAGGCATGTAAGATCTTAACTTTATTTGTACTTGGACTGTAATTGTATTTATGATATTGTCAGTACCATGTATGTGCACAAGTTGTGGGTCTGTGAGACCCATATCCGCTATGTTTATTATTTAATTTTTCATATTTTATATTTAACTCAAACTCTTAAACTTTGGATTTTAATTAAATTCTCTTTTAAATTAATTTAAATAATTCACCACGTCACCTCCTGTACTTCGGGGCATGACAAAATGGTATCAGAGCTCCAGGTTATGAACCTTGGGAATTGTGTACACATAGGTTTGACAATGAAATACCTCTGACAGTCCAAATTTTGTTTTCAGAAGTGAGAGAATGGCACCTCGACGTCGTTCGACAGCTGACGCTGAGTTCGGAAACGATGAGAGCATGATGAGGTCTATGTTTGCGGCTTTTCGGTAGATGACAGCTAGGGCTAGACCGAGAGATTCTGATGTTGGTAGTCGGCATGCGTACTTTAAGGAATTTCGGCGGGCGTCAGTTTTGACTTGTGATGGCAATGGGGATCGGCAGTTAGCAGAGTATTGGTTGGATTCGATCTTGAAGCATTTGGATACTCTTGGTGTGCCTGAGGAGTATCGTGTGGAGTTTGCTGCGTATAAGCTCGAGGGTGGCGCTAACACTTGGTGGAAACAGGCTAAGCGTCTGGAGTACGGTGGTGATATCAGTTGGGACAGGTTCGAGGAGCTGTTCTATGATCGATATTTTTCGCAGGGGTATCGAGATCAGAAGGCAGCTGAGTTCTACAGGTTGCAGCAGGGTGATCTGTCAGTTCGGGAGTATGAGGCAAAGTTTAATGAGTTGGCTAGGTTTGCTCCATCAGCGGTGGCATCGGACCATGAAAAATGTATTAAGTTTCCAGAAGGGCTCAAGGATCCTATTTGGCGGCAATTGGTTGCTCTACGGCTTAAGAGTTTCGGAGAGCTTGTGTCGTCGGTGATCTCCGTGGAGAATGATTATGTGCAGTATTGTGAGGACCGCGCCAAGGCTTCAGGAGGACCGCAGAGGAGTGGCAGGAAGAGCACCAGTAGTCGTCCAGCTCCGGGGAAAGGCAAACAAGGCGGTGCGACCAGTGGTAGCAGCAGTTCTTCTGGCAGCGGGGGCAACAATCCCTACAGCTTCCATTGTCATTTCTGTCAGCAGCCCGGACACATCAAGAGGAATTGCCCGATCAGGAGTGCTCGTCTTAGATCTCAGACCGGGGAGGATGCCAGTCATCAGTCTCAGTCTCAGCCTCAGACCCTACCTCCGCCTCTGCAGTACCCGTAGTTGTAGTATCCCCAGTTCTCTCCTCAGCACTTCTCATATCCGACACGGGGGTAGTAGTCGCAGCATTTTCAGCACAGTGTTCCTCAGTATAGAGCGCCGAGTACAGGTAGTGTGCAGTCGTCTCCATCTCAGCAGCATCAGCCGAGTAATCCAGGACCCAGCAATGTCGGTAGAGGGAAGGAAAGGCGCCAGTGCAGGTTCATGCAATGGCATTTGGAGGGTCAGATTCTCAGACTGGTAACGCGGTTGTTGATGGTATGGTCTTGGTTTCTAGATCTTTAGCTCGTGTTTTATTCGATACCGGTGCCTCTCATTCTCTCATTTCGAGTTCTTTTGTACATGCCTTGGGATTAGAGGTAGAAGAGTTTAATGAACCCCTAGTCATAACTTCTCCCTTGGGGCGGGTGTATGTAAATTGTATGTGTAAATCCTGTAAAATAAAGATTGGGGATGAGATTCTGAAAAGTGATTTGATTATACTCTCCATGAGCTCCTATGATGTAATTCTAGGGATGGACTGGTTGTCCAGGCATAGTGCAGTCGTGGACTGCCAACTTAGAAAAGTGACCCTAGTGTCTGATAGGGGGACGGTGATCACTTACCAGGGTGGTGGTGATTGGTTAATGAGTGAGCGTCTGATGAAGTCGTGTCTAGGAGGGCGAAGGAATCTAGGTTGTTGTGCTTTTCTTGGCAATCTAGATTGCGAGCCCTATGTTCCGAGAGGCAGTTTAGTGATTCCGGTGGTTGATGAGTTTAAGGATGTCATCCCCGTCGAGTTGCCAATGTTGGAAACAAAGTGCGCAGCATAATTTTAAATTTTTTTTCATGAGAGTAATTTCCAAAACACAAGTTTGACATGTTATATGTATAAATTAAATAGATCTTACTAACCTTAGTGTGCTGAAGAACCTCCGCAATCCGTGTAGAGAAGTAACGTTCCAGAAGAGCCTCAACCAACTGGTCTTCTTTGCTATTCTCTATCCACAGCCGGAGTGAGTGTGGGCTCACACGTACAACTCTTCCACCGGTGACTCTCCTTCCAACCAATAAAGAGAACCCTAAGCTAGTGTTCGTGATTTGTGAACAAAAGCTTTCAGGGAGTTTTTAGATGCTCACTTGAAGAGTATCACTCTTAATCTTTCAAATTGATCTCTATTGATCTTAGTAAATCATGTGACTCACTCCCTTTTTATACCTATTGGTCCTGGGGTCAGTCCATATCAGATTAAGTCTCAAAAACTCGAAACAGAATCAAGTTCGGATCAATATCTGATAAGATCCGCGTGAAAACGTATAATGTTATCTCCGCTGATCAGCAGGCCGAACAGGCCAGTTCGGCAGGCCGAACACGTCATCCGGCAGGCCGAACTCCTGAGAAAAAATCTCCATGAATCTTTTATTTTCCACCTGAGATTCTAAAGGAAAAAGTCTCAGTTTTGATTCAAATAACTCAATAGAGAAGATATCTGATCAAAACAAACTTTATCAAGATAATCTCTAAGAAAATAAATCAATTCACAATAATTCTACAAGTTTATCTTGATCTAATTTATCCAAAAATTAAATCAACCGATAAACAGACAAGAATTATCTGATCGCAATAATTCAACAAGTTTGTCTTGAACTAATTTCTTACAAAATTAATTCAACCGATAATCAGACATGAATTATTTGATTCTTACAAATTTTAAACCAATCTGATAAATCTGACATAAGTCACCAATTATTGGTATAGCACGCCATGTCATTACAGGATTTTGTGAGCTAGCAAAGGGGACCAAAATGGACCTATAAAGTTCAAGTTCATGATAATTATGAAACCCAATATCCCAGATATACATTTCACAATTATCAACTCCAACGCTACTCCACTAAAAGCTTGGAGCTGCACTCTCAAACTTTATAGAATTACGAAGCTCGTGTAGCTAAGCCTCCATGACATATCATAGTGTATCGCATCCCCATATGATCATCCATAATCGGCTTAAGGACAAGTTCTGTCTTACCTTCCCGATTATTTTTATCTTACGTTCCATTGTCTCACCATTAGAAAACTTACCATCTAAAGATAGTATACCATTCGGTTACACCTATGTATCCAAATGGTTGAGCGCTCCGGTTTTCCAATTACAGGACAACGCATATAAGAGGATATCATTACTCCTAAACAGGAGCTATGGATTCTAGAGCTATGGATTCCCTATCTATGAATAACAAGTCTACGCTATCAAGAGTCATGCCTCCAACGTACCGGCATGCATACCACTATAGAGATGTGGGAGTCACCTATTGGTACATCAAAAGACACAAGTCGAGACAACGGGCCCACTACTCATCTCAGGATTAAGATACAATACAAATGACTGTCTAAAGTGAATCGATTTGCCAAGACATAATTATTAATCCAAATCAATTCACTTTATGTCCCGATCCAACACATCGTCACCTATGACAACGCGCCAATGTTTCTATTCATGGAGTCCAACTCCAATGGTCAAGACAAACTATCTCCCATAAGGGATATAGACAACATAACAATCTTTACATGAATAAACCCAACTTTATTCCCTCGATTGTGGATCATATGTTTTAGACCATCACCTTAAGAATCGTGTCTTCCACATAATCAGTCCATCATATGCCCAATTCTTAAGGTTTAGACTGACAGTCTCAGACTATTGTTTGCTTATCATACATTCAACAAATATGAACATAAAGAGGACATGATTTGGTATATATAAATGAATAAATTCTTTATTGATAAAAATGTCTCCAAAAACATATTACATTTTTACTCCTTAGGGCATGCATGTCTAACAATCTCCCACTTGCACTAAGTGAGTAAATACAATAAATTTCGCATCCCCATAGCTTCCACATACCTCTCGAAGACTCTCCCAGTAAGTGTCTTCATAAATTGGTCAGCTAAATTGTCCTCTGACGCGATCTTGCACACCGTGACATGCCCACCCTCAACGAAGTCCTTTATCACATGATACTTCCGATCAATATGCTTACTCTTCTTGTGAAATCTTGGTTCCTTAGCATTAGCTACTGCCGCACTGTTATCACAGTACAGTGATACCGCCTTATCCATACCAGGAACTACCTCAAGATCCCTAAGAAACTTGCGGAGCCCCACTGCTTCTTTCGAAGCATCACTAGCCGCCACATATTCGGCCTCCATCGTTGAATCCGAAGTGCAATCTTGCTTCACACTTCTCCAACTGATGGCACCGCCACACAGAGTAAACACAAACCCCAAAGTCGATTTCCTAGAATCCAGACAGGATTGAAAATCTGAATCAGTGTATCCTAGAGGAGTCAAGTCCTCACCCGAATACACAAGCATATACCCTCGAGTCCTTCTCAGGTACTTGAAAATATGCTTTACCGTAACCCAATGGTTTGGTCCTAGATCTGCCTGAAATCGACTTACAATCCCGATCGCATAGCTAATATCCGGTCGAGTGCAAAGCATGGCATACATGAGACTACCCACTGTCGAACCATAAGGCACCTTCTTCATGTATTCTCTTACTTCATAAGACTTTGGAGAGTCTTTCTTAGAAAGAGTAATTCTAAACCTAGATGGTTGCCCACCTTTCTTGGAATCCTGCATTGCAAACCTCCTAAGAATTTTATCTATGTAGCCGACCTGTGACAAAGCTATCATTTTGTTCTTCCTATCCCGAAAGATTTGGATACCGAGAACAAAATTAGCCTCACCTAAGTCCTTCATGTCAAACTGCTTGGTCAACCATAATTTGACCGATGACAACGCCCCAACGTCATTGCCAATTAGCAGAATGTCATCTACATAGAGCAGTAGAAAAACCAACTTCCCATCCTTTATGTGTTTGTAAACACATGGTTCATCCACATTTTGTGAGAACCCATAAGTCTTGATCACTTGATCAAATCTTATGTTCCAAGAACGAGAAGCCTGCTTAAGTCCATAAATAGACTTTAGCATCTTACAAACCTTACCCTCTTGACCCGCGACCTTGAACCCGTCTAGTTGTTCCATATAAATGGACTCATCAAGATAGCCATTTAAAAAAGCCGTCTTGACATCCATCTGCCAAATCTCGTAGTCGAGAGTAGCAGCTATGGACAAGAGAATCCGGGTGGACTTAAGCATGGCTACAGGTGAAAAGGTTTCCTCATAATCGATTCCTTCCTTTTGCGTATAACCCTTAGCTACCAATCTAGCCTTAAAGGTCTCGACCTTTCCATCCACTCCTCTTTTCCTCTTGTAGATCCACTTACACCCTATGGGTTTTACCCCTTCAGGAAGATCCACAAGCTCCCAGACCCAATTAGTCTCCATAGACTTCATCTCTATGTTCATGGCCTTTGTCCAGAGTCTTGAATCAACATCCTCCATAGCTTCTGCGTAACTATAAGGATCCCTGTCATGTTCATCCGGTTCAGCCAAAAAGACCTCCCCATTGAACATATACCTTTTAGGTTGACGCCCGATTCGCCCACTACGCCGAAGCCCCTGAGGTTGTTGTTTAGGTTTGTTTGGTTTTTCTACACCGATTGGAATGGTTTCGTTCGAAACCTCCGGAGTGAATGAATCACCCCTTAACTCCTCAAGCGCCACTTCGCTTTGAGGTTTAAAGTCGTCCATGTAACTCTCCCCAAGGAAAGTTGCATTAGTTGAAACCACGACTTTATTTTCCTTAGGATTATAAAAATAACCCCCTTTAGTCCCTTTTGGATATCCTACAAACACGCAAACTTCCGAAAGTGCTTCCAACTTATTCGGATCCTTAAACAGGACATAAGCTAGACATTCCCATATGCGAATATGGTTTAGGGATGTCTTCCATCTTGTCCACAACTCGTGAGGAGTTTTATGGACCAATTTTGAAGGCACATTGTTTAAAAGATAACATGCGGTTTGTAGTGCATATCCCCAAAAGGATAAAGGCAATGATGAATAACTCATCATGGACCTAATCATGTCCAACAAAGTCCTATTCCTTCTCTCTGCTACGCCATTCTGCTGCAAAGTGCCCGGCGCAGTCAAATGGGATAAAATCCCATTCTCTAACAAGTGTCCCAAGAACTCATCAGAAAGGTATTCCCCACCTCGATCAAATCGAAGTGCCTTTATGGGTTTACCCAATTGCTTTTCCACTTCAGCCCGAAACTCCCTGAACTTATCATGAGTTTCGCTTTTGTGGTGCATTAGGTACACATACCCATATCTTGAGTAATCGTCAATAAAAGTGACGAAGTACTCATACCCTCCTCGTGCCCGGATGTTCATCGGTCCGCAAACATCACTATACACAAGTTCTAGAACCCCTTCGGCCCTATTGCCCTTAGACCCGTATGGTCTTTTGGTCATTTTACCCTCCAAACAAGATTCACATTGAGATATAGATTCCACCTTTAAGTGACTTAAAGGTCCATCACTTACCAACCTTTGAATCCTATTCAGGTTAATATGACCAAGGCGCAAATGCCAAAGATAAGTCTTATTAGAGTGAGAAGTTTTAAGCCTTTTTGAGTCATTATCATTTATCTCAGCATTAAGCAATAAGTCCATCTTAGGTTTGATAAAATATAGATTATTTTGCATCCATCCAGAACAGATAAAAGATTTGTTTTTACGAATCACCACTTTTTCATTAAAAGATACCATGTAGGAGTCTTTAAATAAAGAAGATACAGAAATTAAATTCCTTTTAAATTTAGGAACATAAAAACAGTCTCGCAAAATTAAACTCCTATAATTATCAAAATAAAGATGGACATCTCCCACTGCTTCCGCTGAGACCAAGGATCCATCGCCCATCCGAAGCGTTAAGTCTTCACGAAGTAGACTTCTCGTTTCTTTGAATCCCTACAGAGAAACACAAACATGATTAGTTGCACCGGAATCTATGACCCTGATGTCACTGGATTCCTCAACCAAACAAGTTTCTAAATATAGAAGATCACACCTACCTCCCTTTGAAAGGAAGTCTTTGCAATGCTTCTTTATATGCCCGACTTTACCACAAAAGAAGCACTTAAGCTTCTTTGGGTTCTTCTTCTTCTTCTTCTTACTCTTGGTTGCAGGAGGAATAGAAGACTTCCCACTCTTGGCCCGTTGCTTCTTTCCATTCCCAGAGTTAGGATTGGAACCAGAAGCAGCTACCATATTGGCCTCACCACCAGCAGGAGACTCCCTGATCAGCAGTTCAAACTCCTGCAACTGTTTCATCAGTTCTGTCAAGGTCATATCCCGTCTATTGCTTAAATTAAAAGTAGCTCTAAACGGAATAAATTTCTTAGACAGAGTCTCAAAGACCATAGTCATCTGAGTTTCAGCATCGATGTCGGCTTCATTGGTTTGAGCCTCAGCGAGGTAACCCATGACCAACATCATGTGCTCCTTTACAGATGTCCCCGGTCTCTGTCTATAGTTTAAGAGTTTTTGAAGCGCCCCTTGCCGCTTCGTTTTAGCCTGGCCTCCGAACATATCCTCAAGATTATCCAAGATCTGCTTCGCAGTCTCACAATCTTGATGTTGAGCCTGCAGCATGTTGTTCATGCTAGCCACAACATAGCACCGAGCCTGATCATTAGCATCTTTCCAGCGGTCGTACGCTTGGAATTGCTCATTACTTTAGTCTCCCGTAGGCTCGGGAGGACAAGGAGTTGTCAGTACATATTTCAGTTTCTCAAAGAAAAGGACGATGTCCAGGTTCCGTTTTCAATCGTTATAGTTCTCACCGGTTAATTGGTTTTTGTCAAGTATCGATGATAAAGCGTTTTTAGACATTTTCAATCTACAATAAAGAATCATATACCAAACATAAGCAAACATATATAATAATTTAGTAAGATAACACAATCATGTAAAATCATACAAATATGTTTATGTGTCAAAACCTTGAAAATATCACAACCTTACAACGATAATTCCCAACTCAGAATTTAACAAGCTCCTAGGGGAGTCATGCCAAATTCAATCAAGAACACGGATCCCCTCCTGATTAATATATGCCATCCAGGACCCGTATGATCCAGCATATACTAATAATCGTTTCTTTGGCCATTAATTTTATTAACAGAGCTCCTAGGGAAGGTTAATAATAAAATCAACCTGAGTGTATAACCACCATTTCAATATTTTATCCATGATTTATAATCACCACCTAGGGGTGTGCAACCATAAATCATACTAAAATACCTTATCCTTTTAGAGATCCAATCTGGTACATGATAGAATCCCTTCCTAGGGGTCGAAACCACCATGTTCTTCCTATGGACCAAAGATGGAGGCCTTAGGTTCTCTCTTCGAAAACCTTCTCCCACTCAATCTTTTGAAGTCAAGGTTTTATTTTAAAATTATGCATGAACAATTTTAATATGAGCGGCACTCCCTTTTCTATATGACATGTTATCAATATACATGGTAAATCATATTATAATGCAGATAAGCAAAGCAATCAAGCAAAGCTACAAGCAAAATAATAATAACCGTAATATTATGGTTCCACCCTAGAGAATAGAAAACTAAGATTACAAGAGAATAATCGAGACATGTATCGATTCTTCATCCTTGAATCCTCAAGCTGTATCCTTCTTCATGTAATTTCCATCTTCAAGTCTTCAATCCCGTATGAATCAAATACTTCATATTTCTGGTCATATCCAAATTTAATGTTTCTCAAAATCATCCCAAAAATAAAATTAAAACTGCACCAGAAAAATTGCACCTTTTATGGACACTCGGCAGCTCTCGGTCGGCAAGCCGATCTGGGTGATCGGCCTGCAGGTCTTGCTCCATCAGCCTGCCGATCTATGCAGGTTTGGCCTGCTGAACATGAAAGTTCGGCCTGCCGGCAGAGCACCAAAATTTCTGCCCCACTGTCGGCCTGCCGGACCACAAGTCCGGCCTGCCGATCTGTGACCTTCGGCCTGCCGAACTGTGAGGTCCGGCATTCCGACCGAGCAGAAATCCCTCAATCCAGAAAATACAATTTTAATGCAATTCATCAATTTTATTTTCAACAATTCAAAAACATAAAATTAGAGACTCAGGAAATACCTAGAGGCGCCATCATCAATCTTCAAGATCCGACTTCTCGTTCCGTCTTCTCTGAATAATTATTTAATTACAAAATTCTTACAAATTAAAAATTAAATAACAATTCTTAGACGGAGATGATAGTCCGCCATCTAATTACATGAAAAACCTAGATACACATTCTAACCTCTAAGGAACCATAACCGGTATTAATTAATTAATAAATAATTAAACAATGATTTAATCAACCATAATTAATAAATAAACATTCACCACATAATCTATGACAACATATATATTATATAGAAACCTAGAGTGCCATCTCTCTATAAAATTCAATTCAAGCATAGGAGAGATTAAGATCACAAAATTTATGTATATAACATGATCACAAACTTGCAAATTTATGTAAAAACCTCGGCTCTAATACCAGTTGTTGGAAACAAAGTGCGCAGCGGAATTTAAAATTTTTTTTCATCAGAGTAATTTCCAAAACACAAGTTTGACATGTTATATGTATAAATTAAATAGATCTTACTAACCTCAGTGTGCCGAAGAACCTCCGCAATCCGTGTAGAGAAGTAACGTTCCAAAAGAGCCTCAACCAACTGGTCTTCTTTGCTATTCTCTATCCACAACTGGAGTGAGTGTGGGCTCACACGTACAGCTCTTCCACCGGTGACTCTCCTTCCAACCAATAAAGAGAACCCTAAGCTGGTGTTCGTGATTTGTGAACAAAAGCTCTTCGGGAGTTTTTAGATGCTCACTAGAAGAGTATCACTCTTAATCTCTCAAATTGATCTCTATTGATCTTAGTAAATCATGTGACTCACTCCCTTTTTATACCTATTGGTCCTGGGTTCAGTCCATATCAGATTAGGTCTCAAAAACTCGGAACAGAATCAAGTTTGGATCAATATCTGATAAGATCCGCGTGAAAACGCGTAATCTTATCTTTACTGATCGGCAAGTCAAACATTCTGATCGGCAGGCCGAACATGCCAGTTCGGCAGGCCGAACACGTCATCCAACAAGCCGAACTCCCGAGAAAAAATCTCCGCGAATCTTTTATTTTCCACCCGAGATTCTAAAGGATAAAGTCTTAGTTTTGATTCAAATAACTCAATAGAGAAGATATCTGATCAAAACAAACTTTATCAAGATAATCTCTAAGAAAATAAATCAATTCACAATAATTCTACAAGTTTATCTTGATCTAATTTGTCCAAAAATTAAATCAACCGATAAACAGACAAGAATTATCTAATCGCAATAATTCAACAAGTTTATCTTGAACTAATTTCTTACAAAATTAATTCAACTGACAAACAGACATGAATTATTTGATTCTTACAAATTTTAAACCAATCTGATAAATCCGACATAAGTCACCAATTATTGGAAAAGCACGTCGTGTCGTTACAGGTTTCATGATAATTATGAAACCCAATATCCTAGATATACATTTCACAATTATCAACTCCAACGCTACTCCACTAAAAGCTTGGAGCTGCACTCTCGAACTTTATAGAATTACAAAGCTCGTGTAGCTAAGTCTCCATGACATATCATAGTGTATCGCATCCCCATATGATCATCCATAATCGGCTTAAGGACAAGTTCTGTCTTACCTTCCCGATTATTTTTATCTTACGTTCCATTGTCTCACCATTAGAAAACTTACCATCTAAAGATAGTATACCATTCGGTTACACCTATGTATCCAAATGGTTGAGCGCTCTACTTTTCCAATTACAGGACAACGCATATAAGAGGATATCATTACTCCTAAAGAGGAGCTATGGATTCCATATCTATGAATAACAAGTCTATGCTATCCAGAGTCATGCCTCCAATGTACCGGCATGCATACCACTATAGAGATGTGGGAGTCACCCATTGGTACATCAAAAGACACAAGTGAGACAACGGGCCCACTATTCATCTCAGGATTAAGATACAATACAAATGACTGTCTAAAGTGAATCGATTTACCAAGATAGAATTATTAATCCAAATCAATTCACTTTATGTCCCGATCCAACACATCGTCACCTATGATAACGCGCTGATGTTTCTATTCACGGAGTCCAACTCCAATGGTCAAGACAATCCATCTCCCATAAGGGATATAGACAACATAACAATCTTTACATGAATAAAGCGTTCAACTTTATTCCCTCGATTGTGGATCATATGTTTTAGACCATCACCTTAAGAATCGTGTCTTCCGCATAATCAGTCCATCATATGCCCAATTCTTAAGGTTTAGACTGATAGTCTCAAACTACTGTTTGCTTATCATACATTCAACAAATATGAACGTAAAGAGGACATAACTTGGTATATATAAATGAATAAATTCTTTATTGATAAAAATGTCTCCAAAAACGTATTACATTTTTACTCCTTAGGGCATACATGTCTAACAGCCAGGATTACCACCGCATCGGGAAATTGAGTTTGGTATCGAGTTGTTTCTGGGGACATCATCGATTTCTATGGCACCTTATCGGATGGTGCCAGCAGAAATGAAAGAATTGAGGAAGCAACTTCAGGAGCTTGCTGATAAAGGGTATATTCAGAATAGCACATCTCTGTGGGAAGCACCAGTTTTGTTTGCTAAGAAGCATGATGGGACTCTCAGGTTGTGTGTGGATTATCGACAGCTAAATCGTGTCATGGTGAAGAACAAGTATCCCTTGCCTAGGATTGATGAGTTGTTTGATCAGTTGGGAGGTTCGCGGTACTTCTCGAAGATTGATTTGCGGTTGGGTTATCATCAGCTCAGGATTAAGGAAGAGAATATTCCCAAGACAGCTTTTAGGACTCGGTATGTGCACTTCTAGTTTTTGGTTATGTCGTTTGGGTTGACGAATGCTCCAACAGCTTTCATGGATTTGATGAACAGGGTATTTAGGCCGTATTTGGATCAGTTCGTGATCGTGTTCATTGATGATATTCTTGTGTATTCTAAGACTTGGGAGGAGCATGAGCAGCATCTTCAGATCGTGCTTCAGACTCTGCGGAAGCACCAGTTGTATGCTAAGAGGGAAAAATGTGAGTTCTGGTTAACTGAGGTCAAGTTTCTAGGTCATGTTATCTCGAAGCATTGTATTTCTGTGGATCCGTCCAAGATTAAAGCTATATTGGAATGGGAGCGACCAAGGAATGTAGCGGAGATTCGCAGCTTCTTAGGTCTTGCTAGATAATATAGGAAATTTGTAAAGGATTTTTCAAAGATTGCAGCTCCGTTGACGAGATTGATCAAGAAAAATGTTAGGTTTGAGTGGAACGAAGATTGTGAGCTTGCTTTTCAGGAATTGAAGAATCGGTTGACTTCAGCTCCAGTGTTGGTTATTCCTAGCAGTGACGAGCCATATGAGGTTTATGTGGATGCTTCAGGGCACAGATTTGGATGCATGTTGATGCAGCATGGACGTGTGGTTGCATACGGATCGAGACAGCTACGACCTCACGAGTGAAATTATCCTACTCATGATTTAGAGCTTGCGGTGGTGATTTACACGCTGAAGATTTGGAGGTGTTACTTGTATGGAGCGTCATTTCAGGTCTTCTCCGATCACAAGAGTTTGGGTGTCTATTTACTCAGAGAGATCTTAACTTGAGGCAGCGTAGGTGGATCGAGTATATGAAGGATTATGATTTTGCATTGTAGTATCATCTCGGGAAAGCTAATGTGGTCGCAGACGCGCTTAGCAGGAAGTCTTCAGGGATTCTTGCTTGTTTGGCTTTTGAGGACTGGAACAGGGATGCGACAGTGAGCGAGTTTAGGCTACGTTATCATGAAGACTATGATCGAGTTTCGGTGCATCATGTGGAAGCGACTCCAGCTCTTGTGCGGATGGTGAAGCAAAGTCAGTGGCAGGATCGGAAGAAAAGTCAGAACGGGGAGCAGTTCGAGGAATGGAGCGTGCATGTAGATGGATCGTTGTACTTTCGGGAGCGTCTTGCAGTTCCAGCTATCACCGAAGTGACGAAAGCCATTTTGGACGAAGCTCATAGGTCTCAGTTCGCTATTCATCCCGGGAGCACAAAGATGTATCGCGATTTAAAGAGGCAGTATTGGTGGAGAGGCATAAAGAAAGATGTTCGTGAGTACGTGGCCAAGTGTTCGACGTGTCTTCAGGTAAAAGCCGAGCATCAGAAGCCTACAGGTCAGCTTCAGCCGCTTCCTATTCCAGGGTAGAAATGGGAGCATGTGACGATGGATTTTCTCACAGGTTTGCCAAGGACGGAGCAGTGGCACGATGCAGCTTGGGTTGTGGTCGACAGGTTGACGAAATAGGCGCATTTCATTCCGTTTAGGTCGACGTGTTCTAGGAAGGTTCTTGGGGAGTTGTATATGCAGAACATTGTGAGGTTGCATGGAGTTCCTTTGTCCATCACCTCTGATCGAGACACCAGGTTTAATGCTAAGTACTGGAGGAGTTTTCAGGAGGCTTTAGGTACGGATTTGAACTTCAGTACGGCATTTCATCCTCAGACTAATGGGCAGTCTAAGCGGGTTATTCAGATTCTCGAGGATATGTTGCGTGCCTGTGCGTTGGACTTCGGCGGGAATTGGAAGCAATGTTTGCATTTGGCAGAATTCGCATACAACAACAATTATCAGGCGAGTATTGGCATGGCACCGTTTGAGGCGTTGTATAGGCGACCATGTCGGTCACCTGTGTGTTGGGCCGAGCCGGAAGATAGGGTTAATCTTGGGCCGGATGAGATCCGTGATAGCAACGAGAAAGTCGCGGTGATTCGAGATCGATTGAGGGCAGCTCAGAGTCGGCAGAAGAGTTACGCGGATAGGAGACATAGACCTTTAGAGTTCGCGGTTGGAGATTTTGTTCTCTTGAGGGTATCACCTCGTAACGAAACTATGTGGTTCAGAGTGAGTGGAAAGCTCGCGTCGAGGTATATTGGGCCGTTCGAGATCACTCAGCGTGTTGGTGTGGTCGCTTATCGGCTTGATCTTCCGCCCGAACTTTCTCAGGTTCACGATGTGTTTCATGTGTCGATGCTTAGGAAGTTTCCACCTGAACAGGGTAAAATAGTTTCATTTTGCGATGTACAGGTTCAGGAAGATACGACGTACAAAGAAGTGCCGATTCAGATCATCGATCGGAAAGTAATTAGTTTGTGTCGTTGTGAGATACCGTTGGTAAAGGTCATGTGGCAGCATCATGGGGTTGATGAAGCCACTTGGGAACTAGAGTTGAATATGCAGGAATTGTATCCGCATTTGTTTTGTTTCTGAAATGAGTTGTAAATTTCGAGGGCGAAATTTCTTTTAGGGGTGGAGAGTTGTAACGCCCCGAAATTTATTTAATATGTAATATAAATGATGAATTAGTGTGCCATAATTAAGGTTTCAACATTAATTAGATTATTTGGTTGGATTTTGAATTTTTGGTTGTTTTGTTAATTTGTTGAGTCCAAATGATTTCTTATTGTTTTAAAATGATGTTTTGAGTTTTAAGACACAACAATTTGTAAAATGTTAAAAATACTCTGTTTTACAAAACCGTGGGCGGCACATGGTTTTCGCACAGTAAAACCGCCCACCGATTTTCTCTATTTATTCTCTCTCTTCCTCCTCTCTCCTCACTCTCTCCCGTGGCTCTCTTCCCTCTCTCTCTCTTGATCTCTCTCGGTCTCTCATTCTCTCTCTATCTCTCTCAAAAAATTTTGAAACCAAATTTGAATCCAAGCTTCGGGTTAGCAAGGAGGAAGCTCGGGGACGTGATTTAGCAACCGACAACGCGGATTGAAGCTTCGATTCAAGGTTAGTTTTGAAATTTCTAAACTTTTTCCAAAATTTTCAATTTTGTGCATTTTTGAAATCTAGGTTTGTTTAAGCTTAGAAAACCTTGGATTTGAGTTAAATGGACTTAGAACAACTAGAATCTAAGCTTAGATTGAAGAAAAACGGATTGAATTCAAGATTTTTCATTTTTCTCCCTATTTTCTTATTTTTGGATTTTTGAGATTTTTGAGTTTAAATCTTGTTTTAATGAGTCCAAACATGTTCTAGTATGTTTTTCTATCAACTATGATTATTTTCTATGCCTGGGATTTGAGAAAAACAGGTTAGAATCAAGATTTGAATTTTGGGGAATCGAGAAGCCTGTGGCTGGGATTTCTGGGTTTTCCTAGTTCGGCCTGCCGAACTGCATGTTCGGCAGGCCGGAATAGGGATCGGCAGGCCAGTGTTCTTCCGTCCGATAGGCCGAACCTGGGGGAATGACCGACCGACCGGACCAGGATTCCGGCAGGCCGAACTGTACAGTTCGGCCGGCCGAAGCAGGGAGTCCGACAGGCCGACCGAGGCATAGAAAATTTTGTGATTTTTATCCGTTTTCACTGTTTTGAACCCTGATTTAAATTCCAACCTTATAGAATGATTTTAAAGATACAAATGGCACACTAAGACATCATGAAATGGTTTAGTAACATAGAATGTCTCGAACTAGATATTGATCGACTTAGTTTGTACCTAGGATCGTTCGTGGTTCCGAAGAGCTAACGTATAGCGGACCGGGATTACGGTGTGGGGCACCGGCACGAGTATTGAGGTAGGACTTCTACCCCATTTCTTTGGTAGCCTGGTTTTGAAATGATTTGGCTTTGAAAAAGGGTTTCTATTAAAATGTTTTCAACGGTTGTTTGAAAAATGAATTTATCGGTTATATTTTAATATACCGTGGACTGAAATGAACTTCATAATGAATGTAAATGACAACACTCGATAATTGGGTTTGAATGATGATGATAATAAACACATAGCAATGATGCCATATCAAAGGTTGGGTCGTGTAGCGATCGACCTTGGGGGCAGGTCCCGAAACCCAGCTGGGCCACTACGGTGGTGATATTACTATGGTTTGCCTAGGAAAAAGAAACTGATATTTCTGGTTGTCCAAGTAAACTGTTCTGGGTAAGGATGGTTTTACTTAAATTTGCTTATTTACTTATTTATTCAAAGTTTCTTTTAAATAACTCCTGAATAATGTCATGTTTCTTTAAATTAAGTTATTTTTATAAAACTTAGTCCTACTGAGCCTTTCGCTCACGTTTTATTTGTTTTAAATCCCCCCCTCTAGGTGGTTTCCCATTTAGGTTTGGAGAGGATTTTTCAGACCGAACTCAGGAGCAATATGAAGATTAATTTATATCTTGTATCATTTAAATCAAGGCATGTAAGATCTTAACTTTATTTGTACTTGGACTGTAATTGTATTTAAGATATTTTCAGTACCATGTGTGTGCACAAGTTGTGGGTCTGTGGGACCCATATCCGCTATGTTTATTATTTATTTTTTCATATTTTATATTTAACTCAAACTCTTAAACTTTAGATTTTAATTAAATTCTCTTTTAAATTAATTTAAATAATCTGTCACGTCACCTCCCGTACTTCGGGGTGTGACAGAGCAACAAGTAGCCATATAATAATTCTAGGCGCTATAGTCCTTCCAAGGGTTTTGATCAGTGTTTTCTTTGTTTTTCCTCTTCCCTCCTTTTCAATTCAAGTGTTCTAATTTTTCTTCATTAGTTGTTTAATTAACAATGATCACAAAGCAGTTGGTAGCTGCTCTTTGGCAGCCAATTAAGAGAAGACTCTATGGTTCTTCATCTGCGGAGTACTTGAATGATGCGGCCATCTTGCAAGGTTTTTTTTTTTACCTGTTACTTTTTATGCCTAATTTTAACTTTTTATACTAAAAAGCAAAAAAGTAAAGGTTTTAGTTGTCTCAATTTTTCTATTTTTTTATTATCTTCATAAAAAAAAAAAAAAGAATGCTTTGACGTATATAGGCTTTTAGGGTTTCGATCGAGTGGAAGCTATAAGCTAGCCATGTATAAGCTTTGCAACAAATTTATGATATTAAAACTATAAATAATGAATTAAACACCTATTCTATCAAAAGCTAGTGGGTCCAAGTTAAAATTTATCCTGAATGCCTCTCTCTCTCTCTCTCTCTCTCTCTTTTTTAATTCCTAATTTTTCATGTACTTAATACTTTTTAGAAAGAGATGCTAAGCCCAGCCATTGTTTGTTGAAGATTGAGTCTTTCAAGGAACTTTCGGACGCTCAAGCATCCCCTTGCATAGTTAATAAGTTTAAAGCAGGGGGTTACATGTGGTAATTAAGTTCTCTACATTATTCCTTCAATTTATTTAAATTTTTTTAAAACAAAAATTTTAAAAAAAATTCTCGTCCGACCTTTTTCAGAAGAGTTTGTTAATATATTTACATGATGTATGTATTCCAACTGGCAGGAATCTTTGTATATATCCGAAGGGAGATGAAAATAATGATGGAAAAAATTATATTTCTATTTACTTGGAAGTGGCAGAAGACATGATTGATCTCCCCCGTGGTTGGGAGATTAATGCTACGTTCAATTTTTTTATTTACGATCAATTTCGGAACAAGTATGTTGGTCTCCAAGGTAAAAATATATAGTCTATACTTCCATATGCATATCTATAGTAGTATCCATGTATTAAATAAGTTGCAGCAAATAGTATCACGCCTTGTTTTCATTTATATTGCATAGATCTATTTTTTTTAAAAAAATGTATATTTTATTATGAATTTGACATAAGACGTACATTAATTAGCATACATTCCTGGGTAATATAAAAACCATTAATTTGATCCCAGTTCATTTACATTCATGCATGTAGGAATTAGGATTGATGATTTATTTAAATATTATTATTTCTTGATTACCTACGTACCCTTAAGTGTGAATTTCCTTGGAGATTTCTTGATTGTTAACGTTGAAAAGATCTCACTTACATCTGCAGATGCGAGAAAAGGATGTTTCCACTCAATGAATAATCATTGTGGGGTCGCTAAATTTATTGATCTCAAGACTTTTCACAACTTGTCAAAAGGATTTATCGTCAATGATGTTTGTATTTTTGGAGTTGAGGTTTTTATTACATGTGCCGAGGATTGTTTAACATTCATACGAGAACCTGAAAAGTTTTGCAAATACAAATGGAAAGTGGACAATTTTTCTAAAAAAATAAGTGATAAGTGGTATAAGTCCGATTTTTTCATCGCTAGAGAATATAAATGGTATGTATACGTACAATTTTGAAATATTAACACAATATTCTAACGTTAGTGTCAACTAATTAATAATTATATATCATGCAATTTGTTCACGTACAGGAGGATATTGTTAAATCCAAATTGTCATGCTTTGAGCGAGGGGAGCGTTACAATTGGCCTAGAATTGGATAATTCATCTCTTCCTCCCAATCATAAACTGCTTGTCAATTTCCTTGTCCGACTGGTCGACCAAAAAGAGGAAGATGAAGATATTGAATTTTCAGGTGGAAAAATTTGCCCTTATAGTTTTAAGTGCAGGAAATTAGAAGGATTTTAACTAAGTTTTCTTTTTTCTTTTTCTTTCAGGCACCTCCGAATTCTACTCGTACAGATATACTGACCCCGCTAATTATGGTGATCGCATCCTAGACCGAGGGATGGATACTCTTGCAGGGCCAAATTTCATATCTCTTGCTGAACTACAAAATCCAAAAATGGGTTACCTAGTCAATGACACCTGCATCATAGAAGTAGAGATTGATGTGCTTGCGTTACATAGCTCATTGAGTGATGATTACTTTTATTTAATTTAATACTTTGTTATTCATATAGTTACATATATTTTCTTTTTTGTTCATTTTTCTTTCCTTAAAAGTTTAGAGTTAAGCTTATTGATAAAACAATTTGTGGGGTCTTATTCCAATAAATTAAATACTTCTTTATTTTTTGAATGATTATTTTCTTAGTTATAATATTACTTGCGCATTGTGATTAGTATAAACGTACATGAGCTTAAAACATGTATTCTGATAGAACTGTTTATATAGTGGGTAAATAATTACTACTTAACATTCTACCAAAGCTCACAGACCCATTTGAATTACAGAATGAAAAGAGTAAATGGTAAATTAAAAAGATAATATAGGCAATCCAATCCAGGTTCGTTGTTGTAACATCCAAAAATTTTAATTACAATTTATTATGTGTAAATTCGATTAATGAGTGTCCCTAATTAATTTTGAGGTATGGAAATTTATTTTTGTGTAAAAACATCCATTTTCATATTTAGAATATATTTTGATCACAATATTAACTTTTAAGAAAATATACCCACTATTTACATTATTTGCACTCACACCCCATATTTTCTTTTATCTCAAAATCACTCCTATATTTGACTTTTATTTCAAAAACCCCCCGAAACCCACGTCCTTACTCTTACCCATGTGGCCACCCTACCTAAGGAGACAAATCAGATTTTCTTGGTCTCCATGCATTGAGACACCCCCTCCATATTGAGAATTTAATCCACTATCTAGAGCACCTCACATACTCATTCTTTCCTCCCCTCTCTCCCCCATGTTTATTCCCTCTCCCTCTCCCTCTCTTCCTCTTGCTGTAGCAAAAACACTCAGCAAAACCCTAAAGGACAGCCACACTTTTATTCCCTTGAAGCAAAAATCTTAGTTAAAAATAAGTAAGAATGCAGCCAACCAAAAGCAGAGAAAACACCCACCAAAGGCAGCCAAAAACACCAAGGCAGGCAGCCTCTCTTCTTGTCCCAAATTCATCAAAAACTCTACCAAAAACACAGCCCAAACTCTGCCAAAACTGCCAAGAAACACAGCCCACTCTCTCAACCAAAAACCAGCAAAAACACCACCTCCATGGCCAGCCAACTTCAAGAGATCAAGCTTCATTTTTAATCCAAAAATTTAGTGCTTTTCAAAGGAGTTTTGAGGTAGGTTTTTTCTAATCCAAACTTGGTTTTTAGTTTGTGTTTTCTTCAGGTTTAATGCATGATTTTCGTGTTCAAAATTCATACAAATTTCTGGTTTATGTTAATATGCATATTTGAGTGTTGATGAACAAAAACTTGAGTCTTGAGCTAAAACCATAAATAAACTTTCATTTTGGTTCGATATCAATATTAGAAACATGTTAGGAATATTTAAAATCAATTTGCATGACTTTATGATTGATGCTTTGAGCTTGAAAGATGAATTTGAGTACGTTTTCGTTTTTGTTTCAAGTACTTACTAGAAATATGGTTTTGATGATGATTTTTGTATGAAAATTCATGGGGATATGTTCACTATGATTAAAGAATGTTTACTACACATTTTGGAATGGTTTTCGGTCATTTAGAAGCAGTTTGAGCCAAGAACTCTATATTTTTCAAATTTGCCCAATGGAAAAAAAAAAAAAAAACTGGGTTCTACGGTCAACCGCACCCTATTTATCGGGGTAGACCGTGGGTCACAGACTTACCTAGTGTCATCTCTACCTGAGCCCAACACACCTTCTGGTTCGGTTCCTTCGTGTTCCATTATGTTTAAATACCCCTAAAACCCCTGTTTTTACATTTTAAAGTTGTAGAAAATAAATATATGTTTTATGATCATTTTAAAATACAAAATGGCATGCTAGAGATTGATTTATACATAATGCGAATTTATGGTTTTGGTTGTCCTTGTTTTAATTCCTCGCAGACCTTGTTCAAAACTGTCAAGGTTGGATAGTGTTGGAGCTTACGTTGTGCGAGTTTAATTAGTGATAACTAAGGCTATTCTTAGATGCTTTGTTAAAGAGGTAGGATTTCTAATCCCTTCCTTGGTAACCATGTTTTGAATGATATTGTTAGCCATATTGCTAAATTACATGAGATGAACATGTTTCTTACAAGATGTTTATAAATGTGTTTTTGCATATTGCAATAAGTTTACAAAATCTACATGATATGTAAATATGAGTAGTTTCATATTTTGGCAAATGAATCTAAGAAATTTTGATTAAGTCTTGGAGTAAGAAATTCTAAGCATAATAGGGAATTCAAATGCTACCAAGGATATATGGCTTATGGTGGTTGATTTTTAGTAGATATCAAGTTATGTATAGTGTAACCTTAAAAGCAGGCCCCTAAACCTCATCGGGGGCTCCATAGCGTGGGCATTAGCTGAACCATTATAAGTATGTTAAGTATATGATATAGAACAAGGTTGGGAACGAGAAATTTAATTAAAAATTGTCCCATCTCTTTCTTAATCATTTTATTACATTTGCAATTTTTAGTATTCCAATTGTCTATCTATTTATCTGATTGCTCATTTAAATACCTTAATTTTTTTTATGTATTAAAGTTTGTTCAAAAGTATCCTACCGGGCCTTTTGCCTTTTTTTGTGTTTTAAATTAACCCCCCTTCAGGCGGTATTAAGAACTGTACTGAGTAGACCATAAGGCTTGCAATCACGAGGCAAAGTTGGGCCTCAAGTAGAACACCTTTATATTTGGAATTACTTTCCTTTATTTTCGTCAAGGCATATAAACCTTAAATTCTGTTATTTCTCTTCTATTAGATTTTACATTTGGACTATGGTTCATGTCATTTATATCGTACTTATTTAAATTTTCTATTGCATGTTTTGAATGTGGGATTGTGCACTAATCCTGAACCAATGCCATTTTATCTCTTGCGTGTTTTCGATATTATAATTTACTGGCATATCCAATCTATGATTGGTAAAATTACTTTTGTATGTTATTAGATCATTCGAGTTTGTGCAATTGTTTGTATATATCTTTCTAATTTAGAGTGCACTTACCTTTCAAAAAAAATAAATAATGAATTGTGTTGATTATATTAGTGATTTTTTTGTCCTGATAAAGAATTAATTTTGAGGTTTATTTTCAACTTTCAAAGTTTTTTTTTTTAAATTAAGTAGAAAACAAAATAAGAAAACAAATGACAAAAATAAATATTTACAAAAAAAAAAAAAGAACTACTCAGGGTTGATAAACTGGAGCCATAAGAGTGACCTCTTCGGGCACAGTTATCCGTTCTATGTAGTTCTTTAGTCTCTGGCCATTTACTCTGAGTATCCTTCCATTGGATGGATCTTGAATTTCAACAACACCATTTGGGAAAACCTGTTTTACAATATATGGACCTGTCCATCGTGATTTTAACTTACCAGGATGAAGGTGAAGACGAGATTCATAAAGATGAACCCGTTGATTTGGCACAAAGTTCTTTCTCAGAATCTGCTTGTCATGAAATGCTTTAATTTTTGCTTTGTAAATCAGTGAATTGTCATAAGAATCATTCCTTAATTCCTCAAGTTTAGAGAGTGGAAGCTTTCGTTCAATACCTGCAGTACTAAGATCAAAGTTGAGAGCTTTAATAGCCCAATAAGCTTTATGTTCAAGTTCTACAGGTAAGTAACAAGCTTTTCCAAAGACGAGCCTATAGGGAGACATTCCTAAAGGAGCTTTGTAAGCTGTACGGTATGCTCAGAGTGTATCTTGAAGACGTGAGGACCAATCTTTTCAATCTAGATTCACTGTTTTTTTCCAAGATTTATTTGATTTCTCTATTTGCTAACTCAGCTTGTCCATTTGTCTGTGGATTATAGGCAGTCGAAACTTTATAAATCACACCGTACTTTTGCATTAAAGCTTCAAAAAAATGGTTGCAAAAATGTGTGCCTTGATCACTGATTATAGCACATGGTGTACCATACCTAGATAACACGTTTTCTTTCAAAAACTTTATAACAATTGTATTATCATCAGTACGACATGCAACGGCTTCAACCCATTTTGAAACAACTCCATAGCAAGAAGGATGTATAGGTACCCAGAAGAAGGTGGAAAAGGTCCCATAAAGTCTATTCCCCAGCAATCAAATATTTCAATTGCTATAATTGGAGAGGCATCATATGGTGACGAGACAGAGTACCTAACTTTTGACAATTTTCACAGGAACGACAATAGTGATAAGTGTCTTTGAACAAAGTGGGCCAATAAAGACCACACTGGAGGATCTTGTTGGAAAAACAAGTGTGAGGTGCGTAGCGGAAATTTAAAAATTTTAACATCAGAGTATTTTTTCAAAACACAAGTTTGACATGCTATATGTATAAATTAAACAGATCTTACTAACCTCTGTGTGCTGAAGAACCTCCGCAATCCGTGAAAAGAAGTAACGTTCCAGAAGAGCCTCAACCAACTGGTCTTCTTTGCTATTCTCTATCCACGATTGGAGTGAGTGTGGCTCACATGTATAGCTCTTTCACTGGTGACTCTCCTTCCAACCAATTGAAAGAACCCAAAGCTAGTATTCGTGATTTGTGAACAAAAGATCTCAGGGAGTTTTCAGATGCTCACCAGAAGAGTATCACTCTTAATCTCTCAAATTGATATGAGTAACTCATGAGACATACTCCCTTTATATAGCAATCGGTCTTGGGGTCAGTTCTTATCAGATTAGGTCTCAAAAACACGAAACAGAATCAAGTTCGGATCAATATCTGATAAGATCTACGTAAAAATGCGTAATCTTATCTCTCGCTGATCGGCAGGCTGAACATCCTGATGGGCAGGCCGAACACGTAGATCAGCAGGCTGAACTGCCGCGTAAATATCTCCGTGAATCTTTTATTTTCCACCTGAGATTCTATAGGATAAAGTCTCAATTTTGATTCAAATAACCCAATAGAGAAGTTATCTGATCAAAAACAAACTTTATCAAGATAATCTTTAAGAAAATAAATCAATTCACAATAATTCTACAAGTTTATCTTGATTTAATTTATCCAATTAAATCAACCAATAAACAGACAAGAATTATCTAATCCCAATAATTCAACAAGTTTATCCTAAATTAATTTTATTGCAAAATTAATTCAACCAATAAACAGACATGAATTATTTGATTCTTTCAAATTTTAAACCAATCCGATAAATCCGACATAAGTCACCAATTATTGAAAAAGCACGCCGCATCGTTACAGGATTTTGTGAGCTAGCAAGAGGGACCAAAATGGACCTATAAAGTTCAAGCTCTCGATAATTATGAAACCCAATATCCCAGATATACATTTCACAATTATCAACTCCAACGCTACTCCACTAAAAGCTTGGAGCTGCACTCTCAAACTTTATAGAATTACGAAGCCCATAAAGCTAAGTCTCCATGACATATCATAGTGTATCGTATCCCCATATGAAAATCCATAATTGGCTTAAGGACAAGTTCTATCTTACCTTCCCGATTATTTTTATCTTACGTTCCATTATCTCACCATTAGAAAACTTACCATCCAAAGATAGTATACCATTCGGTTACACCTATGTATCCAAATGGTTGAGCACCCCAGTTTTCCAATTACAAGATAACGCATATAAGAGGATATCATTACTCCTAAAGAGGTGCTATGGATTCCATATCTATGAATAACAAGTCTACGCTATCAAGAGTCATGCCTCCAATGTACCGGCATGCATACCACTATAGAAATGTGGGTGTCACCCTTTGGTACATCAAAAGACACAAGTCAAGACAACGGGCCCACTATCCATCTCAGGATTAAGATACAATTCAAATGATTGTCTAAAGTGAATCGATTTTTCAAGACAAAATTATTAATCCAAATCAATTCACTTTGTGTCCCGATCCAATACATCGTCACCTATGACAACGTGCCAATGTTTCTATTCATGGAGTCCAACTCCGATGGTCAAGACAAACCATCTCCCAATAGGGATATAGACAGCATAACAATCTTTGCATGAATAAAGCGCCCAACTTTATTCCCTCGATTCCAGATCATATGTTTTAGACCGTCACCTTAAGATTCATGTCTTTCGCATAATCAGTCCATCATATGCCCAATTCATAAGGTTTACACCGACAGTCTTAGACTACTGTTTGCTTAACATACATTCAACAAATATGAACGTAAAGAGGACAAGATTTGGTATATATAAATGAATAAATTCTTTATTGATAAAAATGTCTCCAAAAACGTATTACATGTTTACTCCTTAAGGCATACATATCTAACAATCTCTCACTCGCACTAAGTGAGTAAATACAGTAAATCTCGCATCCCAATAGCTTCCACATGTTTCTCGAAGACTCTCCCTGTAAGTGTCTTCGTAAATGGATCAGCTAAATTATCCTCTGACACGATCTTGCATACCGTGACATGCCCGCCCTAAACGAAGTCCTTTATCACGTGATACTTTCGATCAATATGTTTACTCTTCTTGTGAAATCTTGGTTCCTTAGCATTGGCTACAGCCGCACTGTTATCACAGTACAGTGATACAGCCTTATCCATACCAGGAAGTATCTCAAGATTCCCAAGGAACTTGCGGAGCCACACTGCTTCTTTCAAAGCATCACTAGCCGCCACATACTCCACGTCCATCATTGAATTCGAAGTGCAATCTTGCTTCGCACTTCTCCAACTGATGGCACCACTGCCCAGAGTAAGCACAAACCCAATAGTCGATTTCCTAGAATCCAGACAAGATTGAAAATCTGAGTCAGTGTATCCTAGAGGAGTCAAGTCCTCACCTAAATACATAAGAATATACCCTCGAGTCCTTCTTAGGTACTTGAAAATATGCTTTACCGCAACCCAGTGGTTTGGTAATGGATCCGCCTGAAATCGATTTACAATCCCGACCGCATAGCTAATATCCGGTCGTGTGCAAAGCATGGCATACATGAGACTACCCACTGCTGAAGCATAAGGCACCTTCTTCATGTATTCTCTTTCTTCACAAGACTTTGGAGAGTCTTCCTTAGAAAGAGTAATTCCAGACCTAGATGGTTGCCCACCTTTCTTGGAATCCTGCATTGCAAACCTCTTGAGAATTTTATCTATATAGCCAGCTTGTGATAAAGCTATCATTTTGTTCTTCCTATCCCAAAAGATCTGGATACCAAGAACAAAATTAGCCTCACCCAAGTCCTTCATGTCACCCTGCTTGGTCAACCATAATTTGACCGATGACAATGCCCCAACATCATTGCCAATTCGTAGAATGTCATCTATATAGAGCAATAGAAAAACCACTTTTCCATCCTTTATGTGTTTATAAACACATGGTTCATCCACAATTTGTGAGAACCTATAAGTCTTGATCACTTAATCAAATCTTATGTTCCAAGAACGAGAAGCCTGCTTAAGTCCATAAATTGACTTTAGCAGCTTACAAACCTTACCCTCTTGACCCACGACCTTGAACCCATCTGGTTGTTCCATGTAAATGGACTCATCAAGATAGCCATTCAGAAAAGCAATCTTGACATCCATCTGCCAAATCTCGTGGTCGAGAGCGGCAGCTATGGACAAGAGAATCTGGATGGACTTAAGCATGGCTACAGGCGAAAAGGTTTCCCCATAATCAATTCCTTCCTTTTGCGTAAAACCCTTAGCTACCAGTCTAGCCTTAAAGGTTTCGACCTTTTCATCCATTTCTCTTTTCCTTTTATAGATCCACTTACATCCTATGGGTTTTACCCCTTTGGGAAGATCCACAAGCTCCCAAACCTGATTAGTCTCCATAGACTTCATCTCTATGTTCATGGCCTCTGTCCAAAGTTTTGAATCAACATCCTCCATAGCTTCTGCGTAAGTATAAGGATCCTTGTCATGTTTATCCGGTTCAGCCAAGAAGACTTCCCCATTGAACATATACCTCTCAGGCTAATGCCCGATCCTCCCACTACGCCGAAGCCCTAGAGGTTGTTGTTTAGGTTCGTTTGGTTTTTCTACACTAATCGGAACGGTTTCATTCGAAACCTCCGGAGTGATCTGATCACTCCTTAACTCCTCAAGCACCACTTTGCTTCGAGGTTTAAAGTCGTCCATGTAACTCTCTTCAAGGAAAGTTGCATTAGCAGAAACCACGACTTTATTTTCCTTCAGGTTATAAAAATAACCCCCTTTAGTCCCTTTTGGATATCCTACAAACACGTAAACTTCTAAACATGCTTCCAATTTATTCGGATCCTTAAACAGAACAGGAGTCGGACATCCCCATATGCTAATATGGTTTAAGGATGTCTTCCTTCTTGTCCATAACTCGTGAGGAGTTTTAGGGACCGATTTTGAAGGCACATTGTTCAAACGATAACATGCAGTTTGTAGTGCATATCGCCAAAAAGATAAAGGTAATGATGAATAACTCATCATGGACCTGACCATGTCCAACAAAGTCCTATTTCTTCTCTCTGCTATGCCATTCTGTTGCGGAGTGCCCGGCGCAGTCAAATGGGATAAAATCTCATTCTCTAACAAGTATCCCAAGAACTCATCAGAAAGGTATTCTCTACCTCGATCGGATTGAAGTGCCTTTATGGGTCTACCGAATTGCTTTTCCACTTCAGCCCAAAACTCCTTGAACTTGTCAAAAGTTTCGCTTTTGGGGTGCATCAGGCACACATACCCGTATCTTGAGTAATCGTCAATAAAAGTGATGAAGTACTCATACCCTCCTCGTGCCCGGATGTTCATCGATCCGCAAACATCACTATGCACAAGTTCTAGAACCCCTTCGGCCCTATTGCCCTTAGACCCGTATGGTCTTTTGGTCATTTTACCCTCCAAACAAGATTCACATTGAGGTATAGATTCCACCTTTAAGTGACTTAAAGGTCCATCCCTTACCAGCCTTTGAATCCTATTCAGGTTAATGTGACCAAGGCACAAATGCCAAAGATAAGTCTTATTAGAGTGAGAAGTTTTAAGTCTTTTAGAGTTATTATCATTCATCTCAGCATTAAGCAATAAGTCCATCTTAGGTTTGATAAAATATAGATTATTTTGCATCCATCCAGAACAGATAAAAGATTTGATTTTACAGATCACCACTTTTTCATTAAAAGATACCACGTAGGAGTCTTTAAATAAACAAGATACAGAAATTAAATTCCTTTTAAATTTAGGAACATAAAAATAGTCTTGCAAAAATAAATTCCTATAGTTATCAAAGTAAAGATGGACGTCTCCCACTACTTCCGTTGAGACCAAGGATCCATCGCCCATCCGAAGCGTGAAGTCTTCATGTAGTAGACTTCTTGTTTCTTTCAACCCCTGCAGAGAAACACAAACATGATTAGTTGCACCAGAATCTATGATCCAAACGTCATTGGATTCCTCAATCAAACAAGTTTCTAAATAGAGAAGATCACACCTACCTCCTTTGGAAAGAAAGTCCTTGCAATGCTTCTTAATATGCCCGACCTTTCCATAGAAGAAGCACTTAAGCTTCTTTGGGTTCTTCTTCTTGCTCTTGGTGTTAGCAGGAACAGAAGACTTCCTATTCTTGGCCCGTTGCTTCTTTCCATTCCCAGAGTTAGAATTGGAACCAGAAACAGCTACCATGTTGGCCTCACCACCCGTAGGAGACTCCCAAATCAGTAGTTCAAATTTCTGTAACTGTTTCATCAGTTCTGCCAAGGTCATATCCCGTCTATTGCTTAAACTAAAAGTAGCTCTAAATGGAATAAATTCCTTAGACAGAGTCTCAAAGACCATAGTCATCTGAGTTTCAGCATCGATGTCGACTCCATTGGTTTGAGCCTCAGCGAGGTAACCCATGACCAACATCATGAGCTCCTTTATAAATGTCCCTGGTCTCTGTCTACAGTTAAAAAGTTTCCGAAGCGCCCCTTACAGCTTTGTTATGGCCTGGCCTCCAAACATGTCCTTAAGATTATCCAAGATATGCTTTGCAGTCTCATAATCTTGATGTTGAGCCTGCAGCACATTATTTATGCTGGCCATAACATAGCAGCGGGCCTAATCATTAGCATCTTTTCAGTGGTCATACGCTTGGAATTGCTCATTAGATGGGTCTCCCGTAGGCTCGGGAGGACAAGGAGTTGTCAGAACATATTTCAGTTTCTCAAAGGACAGGATGATATCCAGGTTCCGTTTCCAATCATTGTAATTCTCACCAGTTAACAGGTTTTTGTCAAGTATCCATGATAAAGCATTTTTAGACATTTTTAATCTACAATAAAGAATCATATACCAAACACAAGCAAACATAGCATAATAATTTAGTAAGATAACTCAATCATGTAAAATCAACAAATGCGTTTATGTGTCAAAACATTGAAAATAGCACAACCTTACAACGATAATTCCCAACTCAGAATTCAACAAGCTCCTAGGGGAGTCATGCCAAATTCAATTAGAAACACGGATCCCCTCCTGATTAATATATGCCATCCAGGACCCATATGATCCAGCATATATTAATAATTGTTTCTTTGGCCATTAATTTTATTAACAGAACTCGTAGAGGAGGTTAATAATAAAATTAACGTGAGTGTATAACCATTGTTTCAATATTTTATCCCTGATTTATAATCACCACCTAGGGGTGTACAACCATAAATCATGCTAAAATACTTTATCCTCTCAAAGATCCAATCTGGTACATGATAGAAATCCCTTCCTAGGGGTCGGGACCACCATGTTCTTCCTATGGACCAACAATGGAGGCCTTAGGTTCTCTCTTTGAAAACCTTCTCCCACTCAATCTTTTGAAGTCAAGGTTTTATTTTAAAATTATGCATGAACAATTTCAATATGAGCGACACTTCCTATTATATATGACATGTTATCAATATACATGGCGAATCATATTATAATGCAGACAAGCAAAGCAATCAAGCAAAGCTACAAGCAAAATAATAATAACCGTAATATTATGGCTCCATCCTTGAGAATAGAAAACTAAGATTACAAGAGAATAATCGAGACATAAATCGATTCTTCAACCATGAATCCTCAAGTTGTATCCTTTTTCACATAATTTCCATCTTCAAGTCTTCAATCCCGTATGAATCAAATACTTCATATTTTCGGTCATATCTAAATTTAATGTTTCTCAGAATCGTCTCAAAAATAAAATTAAAACTATACTGCAAAAATTGTACCTTTTTTTGGAAATTTTTCAGCTCTCGGTCGGTAGGGCGATATGGGTGATCGGCCTGCCGGTCATGTTTCATCGGCCTACCGATCAAAAGATCGGCCTGTCGACCCATGAAAGTTTGGCCTTCTGACAGAGCCAGCTTATTTTTGCCCCACTAACGGCCTACTGAACCACACGTCTGGCCTGCCGATCTGTGACCATCGGCCTACCAAACTTAAGGTTCGGCATGCCGACAGAGCAGAAATCTCCATTCCAGAAAATACAATTTTAATGCAATTTATCAATTTATTTTCAACAATTCAAAAACATAAAATTAGAGACTTAGGAAATACCTGGGTACGCCATCATCGATCTTTTAGATCTGACTTCTTGATACGTCTTCTCCGAATAATTATTTAATTGCAAAATTCTTACAAATTTAAAATTAAATAACAATTCCTAGATGGAGATGATAGTCTACCATCTAATTACATGAAAAAACTTAGATACACATTCTATCTTCTAAGGAACCATAACCGGCATAGATTAATTAATTAATAAATAATTAAATAACTATTTAATCAACCATAATTAATTCATGAACATTCACCACATAATCCATGACAACATATAATAATATAGAAACCTAGAGTGCCAACTCTCTTTGTAAAATTAAATTCAAGCATAGGAGAGATTAAGATCACAAAATTTATGCATACAGTATGATCACAAACTTGTAAATTTATGTAAAAACCAATGGCCCTGATACCAATTGTTGAAAAAACAAGTGTGAGGTGCGCAGCGAAAATTTTTAGCATCAGAGTATTTTTTCAAAACACAAGTTTGACATGTTATATGTATAAATTAAACATTTCTTACTAACCTCTGTGTGCTGAAGAACCTCTGCAATCCGTGAAGAGAAGTAACGTTCCAAAAGAGCCTCAACCAACTAGTCTTCTTTGCTATTCTCTATCCACAATCGGAGTGAGTGTGGGCTCACACGTACAGCTCTTCCACTGGTGACTCTCCTTCCAACCAATTGAGAGAACCCAAAGTTAGTATTCGTGATTTGTGAACAAAAGCTCTCAGGGAGTTTTCAGATGCTCACCAGAAGAGTATCACTCTTTATCTCTCAAATTGATCTGAGTAACTCATGAGACTTACTCCTTTTATATAGTAATCGGTCCTGGGGTCAGTCCTTATCAGATTAGGTCTCAAAAACTCGAAACAAAATCAAGTTCGGATCAATATCTGATAAAATCCGTGTGAAAACACGTAATCTTATTATCTCTTGCTGATCGGCAGGCCAAACCGGCCTCATCGGCAGGCCGAACACGTAGATTGGCAGGCCAAACTGTCGCGTAAATATCTCCACGAATCTTTTATTTTCTACCCAAGAATCTATAGGATAAAGTCTCAGTTTTGATTCAAATAACCCAATAGAGAAGTTATCTGATCAAAAACAAACTTTATCAAGATAATCTCTAAGAAAATAAATCAATTCACAATAATTCTACAAGTTTATCTTGATTTAATTTATCCAATTAAATCAACCGATAAACAGACAAGAATTATCCGATCCCAATAATTCAACAAGTTTATCTTAAATTAATTTTATTACAAAATTAATTCAACCAATAAATAGACATGAATTATTTGATTCTTTCAAATTTTAAACCAATCCGATAAATCCAACATAAGTCACCAATTATCGAAAAAGCATGCCGTATCGTTACAGGATTTTGTGAGCTAGCAAAGGGGACCAAAATGGACCTATAAATTTCAAGCTCTCGATATTTGTGAAACCCAATATCCTAGATATACATTTCACAATTATCAACTCCAACGCTACTCCACTAAAAGCTTGAAGCTGCACTCTCGAACTTTATAGAATTACGAAGCCCGTAAAGCTAAGTCTCCATGACATATCATAGCGTATCGTATCCCCATATGAAAATCCATAATCAGATTAAGGACAAGTTCTGTCTTGCCGTCCTAATTATTTTTATCTTACGTTCCATTATTTCACCATTAGAAAACTTACCATCCAAAGATAGTATACCATTCGGTTACACCTATGTATCCAAATGGTTGAGCGCTCCAGTTTTCCAATTACAAGATAACGCATATAAGAGGATATCATTACTCCTAAAGAGGAGCTATGGATTCCATATCTATGAATAACAAGTCTACGCTATCAAGAGTCATGCCTCCAACGTACCGGCATGCATACCACAATAGAGATGTGGGTGTCACCCTTGGGTATATCAAAAGACACAAGTCGAGACAACGGGCCCACTATCCATCTCAGGATTAAGATACAATTCAAATGATTGTCTAAAGTGAATCGATTTACCAAGACAGAATTATTAATCCAAATCAATTTACTTTGTGTCCCGATCCAACGCATTGTCACCTATCACAACGTGCTAATGTTTTTCTTCACGGAGCCCAACTCCGATGGTCAAGACAAAACTTAGATACACATTCTATCTTCTAAGGAACCATAACCGGCATAAATTAATTAATTAATAAATAAATAAATAACTATTTAATCAACCATAATTAATTCATGAACATTCACCACATAATCCATGACAACATATAATAATGTAGAAACCTAGAGTGCCAACTCTCTTTGTAAAATTAAATTCAAGCATAGGAGAGATTAAGATCACAAAATTTATGCATACAGTATGATCACAAACTTGTAAATTTATGTAAAAACCAATGGCTCTGATACCAATTGTTGGAAAAACAAGTGTGAGGTGCGCAACAAAAATTTAAAAATTTTAAGATCAGAGTATTTTTTCAAAACACAAGTTTGACATGCTATATGTATAAATTAAACAGATCTTACTAACCTCTGTGTGATGAAGAACCTCCACAATCTGTGAAGAAAAGTAACGTTTCAGAAGAGCCTCAACCAACTGGTCTTCTTTGCTATTCTCTATCCACGATCGGAGTGAGTGTGGGCTCACACGTACAGCTCTTCCACCGGTGACTCTCCTTCCAACCAATTGAGAGAACCCAAAGCTAGTATTCGTGATTTGTGAACAAAAGCTCTTAAGGAGTTTTCAGATGCTCACCAGAAGAGTATCACTCTTAATCGCTCAAATTGATCTGAGTAACTCATGAGACTTACTCCCTTTATATAGCAATCGGTCCAAGGGTCATTCCTTATCAGATTAGGTCTCAAAAACTCAAAACAGAATCAAGTTCGGATCAATATCTGATAAGATCCACGTGAAAATGCGTAATCTTATCTCTCGTTGATCGGCAGGCCAAACAAGCCTCATCGGCAGGACGAAAACGTAGATCGACAGGCTGAACTGTCGCGTAAATATCTCCGTGACTCTTTTATTTTCCACCCAAGATTCTATAGGATAAAGTCTCAGTTTTGATTCAAATAACCCAATAGAGAAGTTATCTGATCAAAAACAAACTTTATCAAGATAATCTTTAAGAAAATAAATCAATTCACAATAATTCTATAAGTTTATCTTGATTTAATTTATCCAATTAAATCAACCGATAAACAGACAAGAATTATCCGATCCCAATAATTCAACAAGTTTATCTTAAATTAATTTTATTACAAAATTAATTCAACCAATAAACAGACATGAATTATTTGATTCTTTCAAATTTTAATCCAATCTGATAAATCCGACATAAGTCACCAATTATTGAAAAAGCACGCTGCATCGTTACAGGATTTTGTGAGCTAGCAAAGGGGACCAAAATGGACCTATAAAGTTCAAGCTCTCGATAATTATGAAACCCAATATCCCAGATATACATTTCACAATTATCAACTCCAACGCTACTCCACTAAAAACTTGGAGCTACACTCTCAAACTTTATAGAATTACGAAGCCCGTAAAGCTAAGTCTCCATGACATATCATAGTGTATCGTATCCCCAAAATCGGCTTAAGGACAAGTTTTGTCTTACCTTCCTGATTATTTTTATCTTACGTTCCATTATCTCACCATTAGAAAACTTACCATCCAAAGATGGTATACCATTCGGTCACACCTATGTATCCAAATGGTTGAGCGCTCCAGTTTTTTAATTACAAGATAACGCATATAAGAGGATATCATTACTCCTAAAGAAGAGCTATGGATTCCATATCTATGAATAATAAGTCTACGCTATCAAGAGTCATGCCTCCAACGTACCGGCATGCATACCACTATAGAGATATGGGTGTCACCCTTTGGTACATCAAAAGACACAAGTCGAGACAATGGGCCCACTATCCATCTTAGGATTAAGATACAATTCAAATGATTGTCTAAAGTGAATCAATTTGCCAAGACAGAATTATTAATCCAAATCAATTCACTTTGTGTCCCGATCCAACACATTGTCACCTATGACAACGTGCTAATGTTTCTATTCACGGAGTCCAACTCCGATGGTCAAGACAAACCATCTCCCAATAGGGATATAGACAACATAACAATATTTGCATGAATAAAGCGCCTAAATTTATTCCCTTGATTGCGGATCATATGTTTTAGACCGTCACCTTAAGAATCGTGTCTTCCGCATAATTAGTCCATCATATGCCCAATTCTTAAGGTTTAGACCGATAGTCTCAGACTACTGTTTGCTTAACATACATTCAACAAATATGAACGTAAAGAGGACAAGATTTGGTATCTATAAATGAATAAATTCTTTATTGATAAAAATGTCTCCAAAAACGTATTACATGTTTACTCCTTAGGGCATACATATCTAACAATCTCTCACTCGCACTAAGTGAGTAAATACAGTAAATCCCGCATCCCAATAGCTTCCACATGTTTCTCGAAGACTCTCCCTGTAAGTGTCTTCGTAAATGTATCAGCTAAATTGTCCTCTGACGCGATCTTGCATACCGTGACATGCCCGCCCTAAACAAAGTCCTTTATCACGTGATACTTCCGATCAATATGTTTACTCTTCTTGTGAAATCTTGGTTCCTTAGCATTAGCTACCGCCGCACTGTTATCACGGTACAGTGATACCGCCTTATCCATACCAGGAACTATCTCAAGATCTCCAAGGAACTTGCGGAGCCACACTGCTTCTTTCAAAGCATCACTAGCCGCCACATACTCGGCCTCCATCGTTGAATCTGAACTGCAATCTTGCTTCACACTTCTCCAACTGATGGCACCGTCGCCTAGAGTAAGCACAAACCCAAAAGTCGATTTCCTAGAATCCAGACAAGATTAAAAATCCGAGTCAGTGTATCCTAGAGGAGTCAAATCCTCACCCGAATACACAAGCATATACCCTCGAGTCCTTCTTAGGTACTTAAAAATATGCTTTACCGCAACCCAGTGGTTTGGTCCTGGATCCGCCTGAAATCGACTTACAATCCCGACCGCATAGCTAATATCTGGTCATGTACAAAGCATGGCATACATGAGACTACCCACTGCTGAAGCATAAGGCACCTTATTCATGTATTCTCTTTCTTCATAAGACTTTGGAGAGTTTTTCTTAGAAATAGTAATTCCAGAGCTAGATGGTTGCCCACCTTTCTTGGAATCTTGCATTGCAAACCTCCTGATAATTTTATCTATGTAGCTAGCTTAAGATAAAGCTATCATGTCGTTTTTCCTATCCTGAAAGATCTGGATACCAAGAACAAAATTAGCCTGACCCAAGTCCTTCATGTCAAACTGCTTGGTCAACCATAATTTGACCGATGACAACGCCCCAATGTCATTACCAATTAGCAGAATGTCATCTACATAGAGCAGTAGAAATACCACTTTCCCATCCTTTATGTGTTTATAAACATATGGTTCATCCACATTTTGTGAGAACCTATAAGCCTTGATCACCTGATCAAATCTTATATTCCAAGAACGAGAAGCCTGCTTAAGTCCATAAATTGACTTTAGCAGCTTACAAACCTTACCCTCTTGACCCTCGACCTTGAACTCGTCTGGTTGTTCCATATAAATGGACTCATCAAGATAACCATTCAGAAAAGCCATCTTGACATCCATCTGCCAAATCTCGTAGTCGAGAGCAGCAGCTATGGACAAGAGAATCCGGATGGACTTAAGCATGGCTACAAGCGAAAACATTTTCTCATAATCGATTCCTTCCTTTTGCGTATAACCCTTAGCTACTAGTCTGGCCTTAAAGGTTTCAACCTTTCCATCCACTCCTCTTTTCCTCTTGTAGATCCACTTACATCCTATGGGTTTTACCCCTTCTGGAAGATCCACAAGCTCCCAAACGTGATTAGTCTCCATAGACTTCATCTCTATGGTCATGGCCTCTTTCTAGAGTTTTGAATCAACATCCTCCATAGCTTATACGTAAGTATAACGATCCCTGTCATGTTAATCCGGTTCAGCCAAGAAGACTTCCCCATTGAACATATACCTCTCAGGCTGACACCCGTTCCTCCCACTACGCCAAAGCACCTGAGGTTGTTGTTTTGGTTCGTTTGGTTTTTCTACACTGATCGGAATGGTTTCATTTAGAACCTTCGGAGTGATCTGATCACTCCTTAACTCCACAAGCACCACTTTGCTTCAAGGTTTAAAGTCATCCATGTAACTCTATTTACGGAAAGTTGCATTAGCAGAAACCACGACTTTATTTTCCTTCGGGTTATAAAAATAACACCCTTTAGTCCCTTTTGGATATCCTACAAACGCACAAACTTCTGAACGTGCTTCCAATTTATTCGAATCCTTAAACAGGACATGAGCCAGACATCCCCATATGCGAATATGGTTTAAGGATGTCTTCCTTCTTGTCTACAACTCGTGAGCAGTTTTAGGGACCGATTTTGAAGGCATATTGTTCAAAAGATAACATGCAGTTTGTAATGCATATCCCCAAAAAGATAAAGGTAATAATGAATAACTCATCATGGACCTGACCATGTCCAACAAAGTCCTATTTCTTCTCTCCGCTATGCCATTCTGCTACGGAGTGCCTGGCGCAGTCAAATGGGATAAAATCCCATTCTCTAGTAAGTGTCCCAAGAACTCATCAGAAAGGTATTCTCCACCTCGATTGGATCGAAGTGCCTTTATGGGTCTACCCAATTCTTTTTTCACTTTAGCCCAAAACTCCTTGAACTTGTCAAAAGTTTCGCTTTTGTGGTGCATCAGGCACACGTACCCATATCTTGAGTAATCGTCGCTAAAAGTGATAAAGTACTCATACCCTCCTTATGCCCGGATGTTCATCGGTCCGCAAACATCACTATACACAAGTTCTAGAACCCCTTCGGCCCTATTGCCCTTAGACCCGTATGGTCTTTTGGTCATTTTACCCTCCAAACAAGATTCAGATTGAGGTATAGATTCCACCTTTAAGTGACTTAAAGGTCCATTCCTTACCAACCTTTGAATCCTATTCAGGTTAATGTGACCAAGGCGTAAATGCCAAAGATAAGTCTTATTAGAGTGAGAAGTTTTAAGTCTTTTAGAGTTATTATCATTCATCTCAGCATTAAGCAATAAGTCCATCTTAGGTTTGATAAAATATTGATTATTTTGCATCCATCTAGAACAGATAAAAGATTTATTTTTACGAATCACCACTTTTTCATTAAAAGATACCACGTAGGAGTCTTTAAATAAATAAGATACAGAAATTAAATTCCTTTTAAATTTAGGAACATAAAAACAGTCTTGCAAAAATAAATTCCTATAGTTATCAAAGTAAAGATGGACGTCTCCCACTGCTTCTACTGAGACCAAGGATCCATTGCCCATCCGAAGCGTGAAGTCTTCATGTAGCAGACTTCTTGTTTCTTTGAACCCCTGTAGAGAAACACAAACATGATTAGTTGCACCAGAATCTATGACCCAAACGTCACTAGATTCCTCAACCAAACAAGTTTCTAAATAGAGAAGATCACACCTACCTCCTTTGGAAAGGAAGTCCTTGCAATGCTTCTTAATATGTCCCGACCTTTCCACAGAAGAAGCACTTAAGCTTCTTTAGGTTCTTCTTCTTCTTCTTCTTGCTCTTGGTGTTAGCAGGAACAGAAGAGTTCCCATTCTTGGCCCGTTGCTTCTTTCCATTCCCAGAGTTAAAATTGGAACCAGAAGCAGCTACCATGTTGGCCTCAGCACCTGCAGGAGACTCCTAGATCAGCAGTTCAAATTCCTGTAATTGTTTCATCAGTTCTGTTAAGGTCATATCCCGTCTATTGCTTAAATTAAAAGTAGCTCTAAGTGAAATAAATTCCTTAGACAGAGTCTCAAAGACCATAGTCATCTGAGTTTCAGCATCGATGTCGGCTCCATTGGTTTGAGCCTCAGCGAGGTAACCCATGACCAACATCATGTGCTCCTTTATAGATGTCCCTGGTCTCTATCTACAATTAAGAAGTTTTCAAAGTGCCCCTTGCCGCTTTGTTATGGCCTGGCCTCCAAACATGTCCTCAAGATTATCCAAGATCTGCTTTGCAGTCTCATAATCTTGATGTTGAGCCTGCAACACATTATTTATGCTGGCCATAACATAGCATCGGGCCTAATCATTAGCATCTTTTCAGCAGTTATACACTTGGAATTACTCATTAGATGAGTCTCCCATAGGCTCGGGAGGACAAGGAGTTGTCAAAATATATTTCAGTTTCTCAAAGGACAGGACGATATCCAGGTTCCATTTTCAATCATTGTAATTCTCACTAGTTAACAGGTTTTTGTCAAGTATCCATGATAAAGCATTTTTAGACATTTTTAATCTACAATAAAGAATTATATACCAAACATAACCAAACATATCATAATAATTTAGTAAGATAACACAATCATGTAAAATCAACAAATGTGTTTATGTGTCAAAACCTTGAAAATATCATAACCTTACAACGCTAATTCCCAACTCAGAATTCAACAAGATCCTAGGGGAGTCATGCCAAATTCAATTAGGAACACGGATCCCCTCCTGATTAATATATGCCATCCAGGACCCGTATGATCCAGCATATATTAATAATCATTTCTTTGGCCATTAATTTTATTAACAGAACTCCTAGGGAGGTTAATAATAAAATTAACGTGAGTGTATAACCATCGTTTCAATATTTTATCCCTGATTTATAATCACCACCTAGGGGTGTGCAACCATCAATCATGCTAAAATACTTTATCCTCTCAGAGATCCAATCTGGTACATGATAGAAATCCCTTCCTAGGGGTCGGGACCACCATGTTCTTCCTATGGACCAACGATGGAGGCCTTAGGTTCTCTCTTCGAAAACCTTCTCCCACTCAATCTTTTGAAGTCAAGGTTTTATTTTAAAATTATGCATGAACAATTTCAATATGAGCGGCACTTCCTATTCTATATGACATGTTATCAATATACATGGTAAATCATATCATAATGCAGACAAGCAAAGCAATCAAGCAAAGCTACAAGCAAAATAATAATAACCGTAATATTATGGCTCCATCCTTAAGAATAGAAAACTAAGATTACAAGAGAATAATCGAGACATAAATCGATTCTTCATCCTTGAATCCTCAAGTTGTATCCTTCTTCACATAATTCCCATCTTCAAGTCTTCAATCCCGTATGAATCGAATACTTCATATTTCCAGTCATATCTAAATTTAATGTTTCTCAAAATCGTCTCAAAAATAAAAGTAAAACTATACTGCAAAAATTGCACCTTTTCTGGAAATTTTTCAGCTCTCGGTCGGCAGGGCGATCTGGGTGATCAGCCTGTCGGACATGTTTCATCGGCCTGCCGACCCATGAAAGTTCGGCATGCCGAACTGAAAGTTTAGCCTACCTGCAGAGCCAACCTATTTCTGCTCCACTGACGGCCTACCGAACCATACGTCTGGCCTGTCGATCTGTGACCATCAACCTGTCGAACTGAAGGTTCGGCATGTCGACTGAGCAGAAATCTCCATTCCAGAAAATACAATTTTAATGCAATTTATCAATTTATGTTCAACAATTCAAAAACATAAAATTAGAGACTTAGGAAATACCTGGGTGCGCCATCATCGATCTTTTAGATCCGACTTCTCGATCAATCTTCTCCGAATAATTATTTAATTACAAAATTCTTACAAATTTAAAATTAAATAACAATTCCTAGACGGAGATGATAGTTTGCTATCTAATTACATGAAAAAACTTAGATACACATTTTATCTTCTAAGGAACCATAACCGGCATAAATTAATTAATTAATAAATAATTAAATAACTATTTAATCAACCATGATTAATTCATGAACATTCACCACATAATCCATGACAACATATAATAATATAGAAACCTAGAGTGCCAACTCTCTTTGTAAAATTAAATTCAAGCATAGAAGAGATTAAGATCACAAAATTTATGTATACAGTATGATCACAAACTTGTAAATTTATGTAAAAATCAATGGCTCTGATACCAATTGTTGAAAAAACAAGTGTGAGGTGCGCAGAGAAAATTTAAAATTTTAACATCAGAATATTTTTTTCAAAACACAAGTTTGACATGCTATATGTATAAATTAAACAGATCTTACTAACCTCTGTGTGCTAAAGAACCTCCGCAATGCGTGAAGAGAAGTAACATTTCAGAAGAGCCTAAACCAAGAAGAGCCTCAACCAACTGGTCTTCTTTGCTATTCTCTATCCACGATCGGAGTGAGTGTGGCCACACACGTATAGCTCTTCCACCGGTGGCTCTCCTTCCAACCAATTGAGAGAACGCAAAGCTAGTATTCGTGATTTGTGAACAAAAGCTCTTAGGGAGTTTTCAGATGCTCACCAAAAGAGTATCACTCTTAATCTCTCAAATTGATTTAAGTAACTCATGAGACTTACTCCCTTTATATAGCAATCGGTCCTGGGGTCAGTCCTTATCAGATTAGGTCTCAAAAACTTGAAACAGAATCAAGTTTAGATCAATATCTGATAAGATCCGCGTGAAAACGCGTAATCTTATCTCTCGCTGATCGGTAGGCCGAACATCCTGATCGACAGGCCGAACAAGCCTCATCGGCAGGCCGAACACATAGATTGGCAGGCCAAACTGTAGCGTAAATATCTCCGCGAATCTTTTATTTTTCACCCTAGATTCTATAGGATAAAGTCTCAGTTTTGATTCAAATAACCCAATAGAGAAGTTATCTGATCAAAAACAAACTTTATCAAGATAATCTCTAAGAAAATAAATTAATTCACAATAATTCTAGAAGTTTATCTTGATTTAATTTATCCAATTAAATCAACCGATAAACAGACAAGAATTATCCGATCCCAATAATTCAACAAGTTTAATTCAACAAGTTTATCTTAAATTAATTTTATTACAAAATTAATTCAACCAATAAACAGACATGAATTATTTGATTCTTTTAAATTTTAAACCAATCTGATAAATCCGACATAAGTCACCAATTATTGAAAAAGCACGTTGTATCGTTACAGGATTTTGTGAGCTAGCAAAATGGACTAAAATGGACCTATAAAGTTTAAGCTCTCGATAATTATGAAACCCAATATCCCAGATATACATTTCACAATTATCAACTCCAACGCTACTCCACTAAAAGCTTGGAGCTGCACTCTCGAACTTTATAGAATTACGAAGCCCGTAAAGCTAACTCTCCATGACATATCATAGTGTATCGTATCCCCATATGAAAATCTATAATCGGATTAAGGACAAGTTCTGTCTTGCCTTCCCGATTATTTTTATCTTACCTTCCATTATCTCAACATTAGAAAACTTACCATCCAAAGATAGTATACCATTCGATTACACATATGTATCCAAATGGTTGAGCGCTCTAGTTTTTTAATTACAAGATAACACATATAAGTGGATATCATTACTCCTAAAGAGGAGCTATGGATTCCATATCTATGAATAACAAGTCTACGCTATCAAGAGTCATGCCTCCAACGTACCGGCATGCATACCACTATAGAGATGTGGGTGTCACCCTTTGGTACATCAAAAGACACAAGTCGAGACAACGGGCCCACTATCCATCTCAGGATTAAGATACAATTCAAATGATTGTCTAAAGTGAATCGATTTACCAAGACAGAATTATTAATCCAAATCAATTCACTTTGTGTCCCGATCCAACACATCATCACCTATGACAACGTGCTAATGTTTCTATTCACAGAGTCCAACTCCGATGGTCAAGACAAACCATCTCCCAATAGGGATATAGACAACATAACAATCTTTACATTTATAAAGTGCCCAACTTTATTCCCTCGATTGCGGATCATATGTTTTAGATCGTCACCTTAAGAATCATGTCTTCCGCATAATCAGTCCATCATATGCCCAATTCTTAAGGTTTAGACCTACAGTCTCAGACTACTGTTTGCTTAACATACATTCAACAAATATGAACGTAAAGAGGACAAGATTTGGTATATATAAATGAATAAATTCTTTATTGATAAAAATGTCTCCAAAAACGTATTATATTTTTACTCCTTAGGGCATACATATCTAACAGATCTTTGTAGCAGTCTTCTTGGCAGAAAATGACCACCACATGCATTAGTGTGACAAAATTTTAAGACACTATACACTTCATCTTCATGAATGCAATGTCTCATGATTTGATCACGATAGTATTTGAAAAGGTACGGATCATCCTAGTAAATGTTATGCACTTCAACCAAAAACTTTGTTTTGTCTTGCAAACTCCAAGCAGATGGAATTTCTCCAGTTGTCAAATAATTGACAATGTGCGCATACCAAGGCAACTTGGTAACAGAGAATAGATTTTCATTAGGAAATTCATCATGAATTGGTGAACCATCACCAAAAGAGTGTATATGGTCCAAAGATTTGGATTGTGTGGACAACGTATGTGGTATTTGGTGCATAGGTTTAGAGTGTTCAAACTATGAAGGTGTTTGAAACTAATGTTTGGTAGAGTAATAAAAACCATAGAAGTACTTTTAAACCAGCAAAAACAACCCAATCCAAACATTGCCCCCTTAAAGTTCACGTGATTTGAACCATTTTTTAAAGTAAAAATCATTCTCACTTTCATTTTTCTTTCATAAACTATAGTTTTTCAAACACAAATTCTTGTTTTAAACTTGATGTGATGTTTTATTCTCATTTTAAATCTTTTACATTTTAAACACCAGTTCAAAACTATCATTTAAACCACAAAGTTTAAAACTCATAGTTCAAACCATCAAGTTCTAAACCATACAATTTTGAACTCGCACACAAACAAACCCATAAGACTTTTTGATAGTAAATAACAATGTGTAAAACATAACATTAAGCTTTGGCCTTCGTATGTTTGTTCTAAAAGAGGATATATATCTAGGTTGTTTGGCATGGTAGTGTAAACTATTAGTTGTAACCATTTTCATGGTTAGAACCAACTTGGAACTCATGCTTGGCTATTTGTAGTTAGAACCACATGTTGAAAAGTAATCAATTTTTTTATTTTTTTATTTTTTATATATCATAAAATAATTAATAAATATTTTAAAAATAAATATTTAGCATGATTTTTTATTATGATGTTGTCAATTAATTATTATCTTTTTTTGCATAGCCATTGATACACATTGTACCACATTTTTCTCAAAAAATAAGTAGGGAATTTGTTTAGGTATCCGTTTGATTAATTCAAGGCATGTATTACTATATTCATTCTTTCTCATATTGGACAATAGTTGTAAATTTAATTATTATCGGTACTATGTGTATACACTAATGTGGGTCCGTGAGGCCCAACTCGTACTTATTTGTTTTATTATTTTATTTTGTTTTATCTACTTTATTTTTTCGATAATTGCTTTAAAAAGGGTTTTAAATCCTCACGTTTTCAAAATAATTCAATCTTTAATCAGGTTTTAATTAAAATATTGGCTTATTTAACTTAATTAACCAGCTAAGTCACCTCTCGGGTTTCGAGGCGTGACATTTATGTACTTGTGGATAAATGCCATGGCTCTTGGAAAGCAAATTACACTGCTAAGTACAATACATCAATGCACATTTTTACATCTCCTAAACGCTTAAAGAACCAATAAGAGACACAATTTTTACTATTATTTGATTTTAATTTGAGAGTTAGAGATTTGAATTTTAGATCTTAATATAAAAAGTAAAAATAAAATTACAATCATATGAAATGCACAGACACAATATAGACCATTGTTACATGACAAATCTAGACGTGAATATCTACATTAATTAGGCTACAAAATTCACTCTTGGTAATGTTGATGCACTAATAACATTTTTTTATCCTTTTTAAAAAGATAGTAGTGTCATATGATTTCTCGTTTTTTTTGTTTACAAAAGAATTTCATATCTATCAATAAGATAGAAATAGTGTGACACAATTTTACTCAAAAGATAAACTCAGTTCCATTTCCACTGTCATAAATCCAATGCCGCATAGACCGGTAAGGATCTCATGGTGAGGCTATGGAGACACATCATAAAATTGAAAAGGGCAGGAAGTGAATCTAAGATGATAATTAAAGCTATGCGTGATAACCTTCCATAGTCTGACTTTTCTTTATTACTCTTTTTTCTCAACGCATGTGGCTTTGTTTGTGGGGTTACAGAGCAGTGGGGATGCGAAAACTAATTGGCCAACCAGTGGCCAGGGCCTGCACACACTGGCGCTCTTCAGCACTCAGAATAGTACCTTTCCAGAAAGGCAGAGGAGGACTCAGCGTGGCTGTATTGCATTTGTGAGAATTGAAACGCACGCCCTGTGCTATAACCCAAAAAAAGGGGAAGAAAATTTGGAAGCTCAAGCAGCGACTGTTACCTATTGTTGCAAGGCATTTAATTGATTAAGGACAGTACCCTTTATTTGTTGGAAATATTTTTTTATCAGTCATAGGCCCGTTTGGTTTATTGTTCAAAAAACAATTTAAATTTTTTTACTATAATATTTAAGGAATTTTTTTTATAAATATCTTTAAAAATGTAATTTTCAAATGTCACGCATGTTTAAATATAACATAGCTTCAACAAATATTATAAATAATATTATGACATAATTTTTTAAATGTGTCATAAATAAACATATTTTTTAAATGCATGGCATATCATATAATTTTATCTAATAATATTTTTTTTATAAAAATTAAAATTTTTGCTCAAATGTATAAAACAAACTGCACATATATTTTGCGGTCCTCAAATTTGTGAAAGAAAAAAAATGTGATTTTGATGCTGTTTAATTGCTGTGGGAATTCCAAATCTAATGGTTTGATTTCTTTCTTTCTTTCTTTTTTTTTTTTTTTTTTTTTTGGGCCAAGAACATGAGACAATCAGTGTTATGATTTTGTCTCTGTCGCTCAATCAAAATATTAGAATCTTTCAGCTGCCAACATAACATCTTCCACGTATTAGACCGTTCACTGCAAATCTTCTTCTGCCCTAAAAATTAGCCTGCCTCGGACAAACTACACTCATTGTGATTGATTGGACATGAGAGTTATCTCTCTGCCAGCTTTTTCATGCTCAGATTTTTAGGCCTCATTTCGATTATGGATCCCAAATTTGGCGGTTTGGGCTGAAAAATCTACCAGAAGCGTGATCTGAACTTGCAATTCCAACGGGTATTCAAATGTACAAATGAAGTGTAAGTATAAAGTGGGAATAAAATTTAAAATTGAATTTATAGGTGGCTAGAACTATTGATTAGAATTATTTTTATTGTAATATGTGAGAGCTTTATACTATAGCAATTTTTTAATTATTACTATAACATGTAAGAGCTTCATACTATTCATAACCGAAATTATAGTTAGGACCAAGCTTGTCAAACAAGGTATTAAATATGTATTGAACTATTAGAGTGTTGTGGTGTTTCGCAATGCGAGTTAGAACTACAACTTTTAGTTACTATAGTGTAAAGCTTTTATATATAACAGTGTCAAGAAAAATGTGCAACAATATATGTCTTTACATGGTATATTGTTTTTAACCAAAGTTGCTTCAAACTATTTATTATAATCAATGCTCCTAAACACCCTATATGTTTGGTAGGAGGGAGATATAAAAGGAAGAAACTATTCTTACTATAACATGTAAGAGCTTCATACTATTCATAACCGAAATTATAGTTAGGACCAAGCTTGTCAAACAAGGTATTAAATATGTATTGAACTATTAGAGTGTTGTGGTGTTTCGCAATGCGAGTTAGAACTACAACTTTTAGTTACTATAGTGTAAAGCTTTTATATATAACAGTGTCAAGAAAAATGTGCAACAATATATGTCTTTACATGGTATATTGTTTTTAACCAAAGTTGCTTCAAACTATTTATTATAATCAATGCTCCTAAACACCCTATATGTTTGGTAGGAGGGAGATATAAAAGGAAGAAACTATTCTTGTATTTGGTTAGGGGAAGTGGAGGAGAGAGAGGAGAGATAAAGGGATGTGCTCTCTTCTTAGCCTACTAAAAACAATCCTTTTATTAGTGAAAGAATTCAAGCAATCTATTACTTTTTAGTTTCAAAAAACGATGTTATCTATTCAACAATTATTAATAAATAATATAAATAGACAATATAGTAATTTAATAAATAACATCATCCATCTTTTCATATCTTCTTTTATTTTATCAAATAAAATCAAAGATTACTATAATACTCTTTTATTCTTTCTACTCTTTATCCTCTGACTTTTTCTATCCTTTCTACTCTCTATACTTCCTGCCAAACGGAGTATTAGAGTGTTTGGGAGAAGAGTTCAAGCTATAATAGTTTGATTAACACACTGTAGCACGTAAAAATTTTACACTGTAGTATATTTTTGCTTTACATAATAACATGTAAGATTTTTCTATTGTTTGTGGTTAAAGCTATAGAGTTTAAACTGCACCTTTAACGAGAAGAATAGGAATCAAAATTTCGAATCACAATTAAAAAAAAAAAAAAAAGAATTCAAAGTGGCTGAAACCTCAAAAGCGGAGGTGGGCTTAATTTCTGAAATTGAGGGTTTTCGATGGCTAGCCTATTAATTTAGGTTCCAAATGGTTGGACCTTTTGCGATGCAAACTTCACGTAAATCCGAACAAGCTCAAAAAATTGTGTGGACATTTTTTTTTTTTTTGGATATAATGTTAGCTATTTCATGATTTGAGTCTAAAGCCTTCCCTTGAACCTAACTAATTTTTACCATCTGGGCTACCACTAATTAGCTTATAGATACTTGTTTGGTTAGGAATTTTTTTTTCTTAAAAAAAAATTAACAACATGTGGGTAACTTTTATTTATTTATTTTTTTTTTCCACTGGGAAGTAAGGCAGCCTTGCTTCTAAGTGAAACCCAATGTAAAAAAATGTTTTTTGAGTTTACCCATTTGATTTCTAATCCAATTACACACTCTTAGTGGCACAATTGGGTGAACAGTTTCCACTTTCCACTTTCCAGGCTGCAACGCGCTTTTGATACACAAGATATCATTAATGTCGTTCAGGACTCTCGTGCATATAGTGAAGACATCATGTTTTAGCTCCATCCAAAATTTCAGTGCTTCACCTTCTGAACGCTGGTTCCTAACAATCTGTGGTTAGATATTAAACCGTATAATTATAGCACATTATACTTCTTTTCAGAATAAACAGGCTGTTCAAAATTTCAACATTAATATGCTGTTTGAAAGAACGGTTGAAACCAATAATTTTAATTTAAAAACTGTAACATGTGAGAGCTTTATACTATAGCAAATTTTTTTATCTTTTACTAGAGCATGTGAGAATTTACACGGTTTACAATTGTATAATTAACAGTTTGTGGTTAGATATTAAACCGTATAATTATAGCACATTATACTTCTTTTCAGAATAAACAGGCTGTTCAAAATTTCAACATTAATATGCTGTTTGAAAGAATGGTTGAAACCAATAATTTTAATTTAAAAACTGTAACATGTGAGAGCTTTATACTATAGCAATTTTTTTTATCTTTTACTAGAGCATGTGAGAATTTACACGGTTTATAATTGTATAATTATAACTGATAGTTTCAATTATTTTTCTAAATGACTGTAAATTATAATAATCACTGACTGCATGATAAAAGTGGGGAAAATTTATGGGCTCTTCAATATGGTAGAATAAAAATACCCTATGTGTACGGCTTTTAGCTTTGTGTTCAAAGAGTCATTCTATCAATTTTGAATAATGTTTTTGGTTTCTTTTTTTGCCGATGTGATTTGCAAGTACGATCACGCACAATAAAGGTCCCTATTCAAACATACTCTTATTCATAAATCAAATAGTCCTTTCCGGGAAAAAAAAAATGGCTTAAAAAAAATTCCTCCATCGACAAGGCAAAGCCCGTCAAATTTTCCTCGACAAATTTTTGTACTCTGAAGGGAAAAATATGCCAAGTTTGAAATGGGTTTTCTAGTATTATAATAATAATAATAATAATAATAATAGCAATATAGCCCACTAGATTATAAAAAAGGATCTAATCTCAGTTTCCAAAGTACTGTAACATTATATTAGCAAAAACATGCACTGTATCATTGTTAAAGTCAGTTTCTAAACAACTTTTCTTTTAAACTAACTCACAGACACCAAATGAGCATGTAGTGATTGATCTAAAAACTCATCTCAAGGTATTCCACAATGTGGCTCTTCACACATTTATTAGAAAAGGGAAAAAAAAATGTCCAAGCATCATTTAAATATTAATGAAAAGAAGATAGACAAGTATTTGAAGTACTCTATTAATTGAATATGAAACAAGAAGAAACAATTCCTCAAATTACCTTCAGAAACGGTACTGAGATTTAGTTCTTCACAAATTTATTAGAAAAGAAAAAAATCCAAGCATTAAGATATTAGTTAAAAAAAAAAAAAAAGAGACATGTATTTGGAGTACAATATTGCTTTTTTTCTCAAACAAAGGAAAAAAAAGTGAAACATCAGTGAATTGAATATGGAAAAGAAGAAACAAATTCCTAAAATTACCTTCAGAAAGAGTTCTGAGATTTTTTACAGTAACAAGAAGCTCATTAAATACACAACAAACCAAAATGGAACATGATTTGGCTTCAGCAATGAAACATTAGAGCTTTCCTTAAGCCTGTTCTCAGATGGCTTCATTCTCTCCGAGTACTCATTTGGGTGCTTTAAAGCCAAAGCCTTATCATTTCTCGGTTCACTAGTTGCATTCGAGCAAACAGGTACTTCTAAATAAACAGAAACATTCCTCTGGTACAGCTCATTGCTAATGCATAAACCATTGTTTCCTCTGATATCTAGTCTCTTTCCAAGCTTGTCAATGAAACCTTCAGAAAGTAATACTTCCCCACTAAGCTGATTGTTGCTCAAATTCAGGAGATCCAAACTTGGGAGTGTCCCTAAACTTGGAGGTATTGGCCCAATGAGGCTGTTGTTGTCTAGAGAGAGAGAAGAGAGGCGTTTCAAGGAAAGCAAAGAAGTGGGCAAATTGCCTTTCAATCCACAGCTCGAGAGGCTCATTGTTTGGAGCTTCATGAGTTGTTCCACAAACTGGGGTATTTCTGTGTTCCAAGCGTTGTGATCTAATATCAAGTGCTCTAAACTCTCCAAACCTGAGAGGGTTTCAGGGATTGGACCATTTAATAAATTGTTGCTCAAGTCAAGCAAGACCAAGCTCTTGAGATCACCAAGATTTGGTGGAATCTTTCCTATAAGTTTGTTTGAGCCCAAATCAGTTTTTTGGAGGAAATGGAGTTGACCCAAAGACGAAGGGATTTGACCCTCTAGAGAGTTCCAACTTACGTCCAAGATGGTCAAGTTTTCCATGCCATCAATTTCTTGAGGAACTTCACCACTTAAATGGTTGTAACTCAAGTCAAGTTGCTCCAGCATAACCATCTCACCAATCTCCCTTGGTATCTCTCCCATTAGGCTGTTTTGGGACAGGCTCAAGACTCTTAAGGTGGCGAGTTTGGATAAGCTTGATGGGATTTCTCCAGAGAGGGCTGGGTTGGACACAAGGGATAAATGTTCCAAGGAAAATAGTGAACCAAAGAGTGAAGGAGAAAGAGTGACTTGAGAGGCTAAGAAACAGTTGAAGATTGAGAGGGTCTTTAGATAAGGCAACTTGAGCAAGGAATCTGATAGTTTAGCAGAGGTTTTGCAAGGAGGGTTTAGAATGTCTGGGCCAATATGGATCTTTGTGACGTGAAAAAGGGGAGGGTCTTCTTGACCAATCTCACACTGAACACCTGGCCATGGGGTCTCACTGCATGGCTGTGGGTGTTGTTTGGACCAATCTGGGTCACCAACAAGAGCATCAAACACATCAAAAAGCCCCAAAAGTTCCTCCCTTTCCATGTCCATTTCAAGCTCATAATCTGAGTTGCTGTGACATAAATTCACTTCACAAGCCAAAACAAGAAACCCAACAAGGAAAAAAGACAGAAGCGAAGCCATGAGAGGAGCAAACTTTCACACTGAGCAAAACAAAAAAAAAAAAAAAACCCACTCCACAGTTCAACTTATAATTGATCAAGAGAAAGTACAACAGGATGGGACTAAAAAGTCCCTCTACTTTTTAATACGAGTCCTCCCCTTTTTTTTTTCCTTCTGAATGAAATTGGTGGCAAAGGAGCAGGAAGTAAAGTAAGAATCTTTGGAAACACTTTTTGGTGCCGATGCGTCTTTTTTGTGTCAGGTACTAAGGCTGCTTTGTTTTAAATCCTAAAGTGGTCGCCTGTGCTCCATAACCCCACACTTTACCATGCGGTAAATGTGACGGTTTTTAGTTTGGCATGGAAAAGAGAGTGACAAGAGAGAAAGGACGTTTAATATAAGTAGGAACAATTTGTCAGACAGCCAGTATAATTTCCCATGGAAATGGTAACATGATGGGACTTGGCTACTATTTTTTCTTTTTCTTTTTCTTTTTTCTTTTTCTTTTTTCTTTTTTTTTCCGGTAATGGTCTTGGTAATTCACAACACTCTCAGAATCTTTTCTTTCATACATATGAAGAGCGCCCAATCTCTCTCTTATTGAGTGGTTGAATTTGGAGTCCCATTTCCAGACAACTTTATTCTATTTCTATCCTTGTCTTTTTTTACTATTAAAAAAAAAATTTTAACGCCCCAAGAAGGGTAACAAGAAAGCATCACTTCTAAGGGGACATCATTTTCACCAAAACTGTTCCTGCTCACTGTTACTTATATTTCGTGCAGCTTAAAATTAAGCCAAATCGACTCATTTTATCCTGAATAAACTTTAAAGCGCAAAATTCGTTATCAATTATTAAGAGTACTGTAAGTAGTGTTCCATTTCTATGTAGTTGCCTATAAGCTATAAATGAAGCGTGATATTATGGCCAAAGAATTTTCCCCAGGCTGTGTGTTTCTCCTTTACATATATTATAGTTTTGTGCAAGGCTGCACTCTGGAATATGCATAAATATGATTTTTCTTAATTAAATTGACTGTACAAGGCACAATCTGACCCGTTTGACAGCTTTAATCTCAAACATTGAATCGTTTTTTTTAGCTTTTATCATATGGTAGCTAATAATTATTTTTAACAGTTTTTAATCATCCAACAGTAGGCAAAAAAAAAAAAAAATCCTACATCCCAAGATTTTGGAATGTATTATGGTTCTACAATAAAGTTTCCAAGTGAAATGGCAATATGATGGGACTTGGCTTTCCTAATCACCCTGATCATGTTATCTTTCATCTTCATGTATAAAGAATCACTTTCCCAGAAAACATTACACTGCTTGAGTGGCTGAGCAACTAATAATTTACAATACAACATACCTTTCGCTTTTTTGTGTTTAAATCTAAAATTCCAACAGCATACACGAAAACCAAAATACGAGGGGAAATTACATTAAGAAACAAAAGTACAAAAAACAGGCCGTCTTGGGCTTTATCATCAACTGAAATGAAACAATAAAAAGGCAATAAATTTCACAGAAGTATCAATATTGTATATTGAGCTTAATACCATATTCGCTGTAGATCTGGCTGACTCAAAACAAAGGCATACTGCAACATTTGTGAGCCCTGCATCAGGAGATAATATTTAGATTATTAACACTAATAGCTCCTAAACTTTGGGTCTTTCTTACTTTACCCTTTAAACTTTAAAAATCATCACTTACCTCTGAACTTTCAAAACTCCTTACTTTGCTCCTGAAATTTAAAATCACTATTTTGTCCCTGAACTTTTAAAGCTCCTCACTTCTTCTCTTAAATTTTCGATTTTGCTTTCAAATAGACAAAATTGAGCCCATGTGATTCACATATAGGTCGTCTGTAAAGACAAAAATGAGATTTTATCACTTTTAAATTTTGTTTCACATTTATACTCTCACTTGACGTCTTTGTTTTTATATGAACTCTAATTTAGGAACATTTGCCAGCATATTTTTTCTCATTTTTAATGAGCAATTTATTTAATAAGTCGATAATATTTGTCGATATTTGAATTTGAATATTAAAGAAGATGAGTTACGCATTAAAGAGGAGCAGATGTCGGCAAACTGTCACAACCCACCTTTTTCGAATTGTGAAAAACCTTTTTTCTTACTTACGTATAAATGTAAAACTTAGGAATATTTTTTTAAGTAATATATATTATTCATGCAAATTTTAGCAACTCTCAAAATGCAAACATATACATATACTTACACAAACACACTTTCTTTTACAATATTGATTGTCAAATATTCTCGAGAGAGGTTTTGTTTTACCTAACTATGCCAAATACTCTTGAGAGAGGTTTTGTCTTACTTAACTACATTTTAGCTTTTATATAACAAGTTTCAAAATAACTTAAAATATACTACAACAGAAACATAATTGTGACGGCATCTATACCCATTCTGCACACTACTCATCCCTCCGCCAGCTCATCAATGAAATTATTTTGACCTTCTTGTGAGAATACCTATAGCATGAAATACTTAATAAGCTTACGCCCAGTAAGTCCCAATACAGGCCACATGCACATTCACTAAAATGCATGACCCAATTATGCTTTCTTATGAACATTCTTTATCATTATCATATCTTATCTTGAACTGGGCCCAAGTGTTGGTACCATTGTGCACGTGGGTCTACGTGACATCGAGACCATACTATATCCTTAAACTTCTCTTGAGTTAGGAGTCGGTATGACATCTTCTTAATTCTGGTGATATATTTACTAGCCTAATTATTATGGTTATCATACCATGCATGAAGTTATAATCACATGTTATGCACCAAACATAAATACTCTTGTACGGTATAGTACACACGGGTACATACTTTATATACTCACAGTTACACTTTAATATATACATAGGTATACAACATAATATACACACAGGTATCTATTTTGTATTCTCACACTACACACCAATATACTTATAGGTACTCACATTATAGCATACACACATGTATACATATACATATTTCACATTCTATACCTACAATTCCACACTGTAGGTGGGATGGGTACTTAATTTGAGTGCTGCGCAAGTCAAGCTCAGTTCCTTCTTTCCTAGACTTCTAGGGTCCTATTGGCCAATTACAAAGCTATTAGCCAAGTTTTCACTATTTCCTGTATGTCTCAAAACAAATGTTCGTTAATTAATAAATCGAGTTGTATAACTGTACCAACTCCTATAATCTCGGTTTTCTTACTCATATCTTATTCTAACCTATTGTTTCTAACAAAGGGCGAAAATCTTTCTAATAATCCCTTTTTCCCCTTGGAATGTTTCGGAGAAATTTGAGTCACTTAGGGAAAAATAACAATTTTGCCCTCAGTGGGCCTACTAAACTTTCAGAGCTCGATTTTGCAATTTTAATAGAAATAGTTGCATACTAATTTTAAATTAATACCCTAGTGGATCGGATCTCCTTATTTTACATCGATGCTCCATTTGGTAAGACTTTGCAATTTTACCCTCATTTGAAAATTTTGACAATTTTACCCCCAGGACTGAAATTAATCTTTTTAAACCATAATTTTCTATTTTTCACAAGGATATTTTGCTCAAAGTACCATACCCTAAATCCTTTCAAAAAATAACATTTTTTCCCTTTTAAAATTTTTCTCAATTTTAACAAATTTTTGTAAAATTAATATCTCACAAACGATCATGATTTTTGACAAACTGTTTGTGATACCAAACAATTTCATCGAGATCTTCAACTTTCGTGTTTTAACTTTTTTGAAATTCTCATAGCACATGGGTGTTTTTGGGCATTTTTCAATTCTGCCAAGAAAAAAAATTTTCTTGCAATTTAGTCCTTGGGTCATTTTTGTAAAAATCCATTTTAAAACAGCATATCCACTCCTATGAAGCCAGTTCCAACATTTTTCTAAACCATTTTCGTGCCCAATTATCATTTTTGCAAAACTAACACTAAAATTACAAAAATATCCTATTTTGCATAAACTTCCATTTTGCACATTCAACCCTAAATTTTCACAATACCAAGATGCCATAAATCATATATGTTGAAAAAATAGTGTGCAGCAGAATTTTAAAAATTTTACATCATAGTAATTTCCAAAACACAAGTTTGACATGCTATATGCATAAATTAACCAGATCTTACTAACCCTTGTGTGCCGAAGAACCTTCGCAAAACGTGAAGAGAAGTAACATTCCAAAAGAGCCTCAACCAACTGGTCTTCTTTACTATTCTCTATCCACGACCGGAGTAAGTGTGGGCTCACACGTACAGCTCTTCCACTAGATGACTCTCCTTCCAACCAATCGAGATAACCCAAAGCAAGTGTTCGTGATTTGTGAACAAAAGCTATTAGGGAGTTTTCAGATTCTCACTAGCATAATATTTCTCTTAATCTCTCAATTTATCTAAGTAACTTGTAAGACTCACTCCTTATTTATAGAGGTTGGTCCTAGGGTCAATCCTCATCAGATCAGGTCTTAAAATTTGGATCAGAATTAAATTCGGATCAATATCTGATAAGATCTACATAGAAATGCGTGATCTTATCCTCCGCTGATCAGCAGGCCGAACAGGCCCTATCGGCAGGCCGAACCGCCAAATAAAAAATCTCGCGAATCTTTTATTTTTCAATTAAGATTCTATAAGATAAAGTCTCAGTTTTAATTCAAATAACCCAATAGAGAAGTTATCTGATCAAAACAACTTTATCTAGATAATCTCTAAGAAACTAAATAAATTCCCACTAATTCTACAAGTTTATCTTGATCTAAGTTGTCTAAAATTAAATCAACCGATAAATAGACAAGAATTATCTGATCTCAATAATCCAACAAGTTTATCTTGAATCAATTTTATCACAAAATTAATTCAACCGATAAACAGACATGAATTATTTGATTCTTCCAAATTTCAACCAATCTAATAAATCCGACATAAGTCTTCAATTATTGGAAAAGCACGCCATGTTGTTACAGGATGTTGTGAGCTAGCAAAGGGGACCAAATGGACCTATATAGTTCAAGCTCCCGATAATTATGAAACCCAATATCCTAGATATACATTTCATAATTATCAACTTCAACGCTACTCCACTAAAAGCTTAGAGCTGCACTCTCGAACTACATAGAATTACGAAGCTCGTATAGCTAAGTCTCCATGACATATCATAGTGTATCGTATCCCCATATGATAATTCATAATCGGCTTAAGGACAAGTTCTATCTTACCTTCTTGATTTTTTTTATCTTACATTCCATTATCTCACCATCAGAAAACTTACTATCCAATGACAGTATACCATTCGTTTGCACCTATGTATCCAAATGGTTGAGTGCTCTAGTTTTTTAATTACAGGATAACGCATATAAGAGGAAATCATTACTCCTAAAGAGGAGCTATGAATAATAGGTCTACGCTATCAAGAGTCAAGCCTCCAACCTACCGGCATGCATACCACCATTAAGATGTGGGTGTCACCCTTTGGTACATCAAAAGACACAAGTCAAGACAACGGGCCCACTATTCATCTCAGGATCAAGATACAACACAAATGATTATCTAAAGTGAATCAATTTTTTGAGACAGAATTATTTTTCCAAATCAATTCACTTTACGTCCCGATCTAACACATCGTCACTTATCACAACGTGCCAATGTTTCTATTCATGGAGTCCACCTCCGATGGTCAAGTTAAACCATCTCCCAGAAGAGATATAGACAACATAACAATCTTTGCATGAATAAAGCGCCCAACTTTATTCCCTCGATTGCGGATCGTATGATTTAGACCATCACCTTAAGAATCATGTCTTCCGTATAATCCGTCCATCATATGCCCAATTCTTAAGGTTTAGACCGATAGTCTCAGACTATTGTTTGTTTAACATATATTCAACAAATATGAACGTAAAGAGGACAAGATTTGGTATATAAATAATGAATAAATTCTTTATTGATAAAAATGTCTCCAAAAACTTATTACATTTTTACTGCTTAGGGCATGCATGTCTAACAATCTCCTACTTGCACTAAGTGAGTAATATGACAAATCCCGCATCCCTATAGCTTCCACATGCCTCTCGAAGACTTTCCTAATAAGTGTCTTCGTAAATGGATCAGCTAAATTGTCCTCTAACGCGATCTTGCACATCATGACACGCTCGCCCTCAACGAAGTCCTTTATCACATGATACTTTCGATCAATATGCTTACTCTTCTTGTGAAATCTTGGTTCCTTAGCATTAGCTACCGCCGCACTGTTATCACAGTACAGTGATAGTATTTTATCCATACCAGGAATTACCTCAAGATCCCCAAGGAACTTGCGGAGCCACATTGTTTCTTTCGAAGCATCACTAGCTGCCACATACTCAGCCTCCATTGTTGAATCCGAAGTGCAATCTTGCTTAGCATTTCTCCAACTAATGGCACCGCCGCCCAGAGTAAACATAAAACCTGAAGTCGATTTCTTAGAATCCAGACAAGATTGAAAATTTAAGTCAGTATATCCTAGAGGAGTTAGGTCCTCACTAGAATATACAAGCATATACCTCGAGTCCTTCCTAGGTACTTGAAAATATGCTTTACCGCAACCCAATGGTTCGGTCCTGGATTCGCCTGAAATCGACTTACAATCCCAACCGCATAACTAATATCCGGTCGTGTGCAAAGCATGGCATACATGAGACTACCTACTACCGAAGCATAAGACACCTTCTTCATGTATTCTCTTTCTTCATAAGACTTTAGAGAGTCATTCTTAGAAAGAGTAATTTCAGACCTAGATGGTTGCCTACCTTTCTTGGAATCTTGCATTACAAACCTCCTGAGAATTTTATCTATGTAGCCAGCCTGGAACAAAGCTATCCTTTTGTTCTTCCTATCCCAAAAGATCTGGATACCAAGAACAAAATTAGCCTCTCGTAAGTCATTCATGTCAAACTGCTTGGTCAACCATAATTTGATCGATGACAATTTCCCAACGTCATTGCCAATCAGCAGAATGTCATCTACATAGAACAGTAGAAAAACCACCTTCCCATCCTTAATATGTTTATAAACACATGGTTCATCCACATTTTGTGAGAACCCATAAGTCTTGATCACCTGATCAAATCTTATGTTCCAAGAACGAGAAGCTGCTTAAGTCCATAAATTGACTTCAGTAGCTTACAAACCTTACCCTTTTGACTCGTGACCTTGAATCCATCTGGTTGTTCTATATAAATGGACTCATCAAGATAGCCATTCAAAAGCTGTCTTGACATCCATCTGCCAAATCTCATAGTCGAGAGCAGCAGCTATAGACAAGAGAATCTGGATGGACTTAAGCATGGCTACAGGCAAAAAGGTTTTCTCATAATCGATTCATTCCTTTTGCGTGTAACCCTTAGCTACCAGTCTAGCCTTAAATGTTTCGACCTTTCCATCCACTCCTCTTTTTCTCTTGTAGATCCACTTACATCCAATGGGTTTTATCCCTTCGGAAAGATCCACAAGCTCCTAGACCTGATTAGTCTCTATAGACTTCATCTTTATGTTCATGGCCTCTATCCAGAGTTTTGAATTAACATCATCCATAGCTTCTACATAAGTATAAGGATCCCTGACATGTTCATCCGATTCAGCCAAGAAGACCTCCCCATTGAACATATACCACTCAAGTCGACGCTCGATCCTCCCACTACGCCGAAGCCCCTAACGTTGTTGTTCAGGTTTGTTTCTACACTGATTGGAACGGTTTCATTCGGAACCTCTAGAGTGATCGGATCACTCCTTAACTCCTCAAGCACCACTTTGCTTCGAGGTTTAAAGTCGTCCATGTAACTTTCCTCAAGAAAAGTTGCATTAGTTGAAACAACGACTTTATTTTCCTTTGGGTTATAGAAATAACCCCTTTTAGTCCCTTTTAGATATCCTACAAACACAAAAACTTCCGAATATGCTTCCACTTATTCGGATCCTTAAACATGAGTCAGAAATCCCCATATGTGAATATGGTTTAAGGATATCTTCCTACCCGTCCACAACTTGTGAGGAGTTTTAGGGACTGATTTTGAAGGCACATTATTCAAAAGATAACATGCGGTTTGTAGTACATATCCCCAAAAGGATAAAGGCAATGATGAATAACTCATCATGGACCTAATCATGTCCAACAAAGTCCTATTTCTTCTCTCTGCTATGCCATTCTGCTGCAAGTGCCCGGTGCAGTCAAATGGGATAAAATCCCATTTTCTAGTAAGTGTTTCAAGAACTCATCAAAAGGTATTCCCCACCTCGATCCAATCGAAGTGCCTCTATGGGTCTACCCAATTGCTTTTTCACTTCAGCTTGAAACTCCCTGAACTTGTCAAAAGTTTCGCTTTTGTGGTGCATCAGGTACACATACCCATATCTTGAGTAATCGTTAATAAAAGTGACGAAGTACTCATACCCTCCTCGTGCCTAGATGTTCATTGGTCCACAAACATCACTATGCACAAGTTCTAGAACCCCTTCGGCCCTATTGCCCTTAGACCCGTATGGTCTTTTGGTCATTTTACCCTCCAAACAAGATTCACATTGAGATATAGATTTCACCCTTAAGTGACATAAAGGTCTATCCCTTACTAACCTTTGAATCCTATTCAGGTTAATATGACCAAGGCGCAAATGCCAAAGATAAGTCTTATTAGAGTGAGAAGTTTTAAGTTTTTTAGAATTTTTATCATTCATCTCTGTTAGACATGAATGCCCTAAGGAGTAAAAATGTAATAAGTTTTTGGAGACATTTTTATCAATAAAGAATTTATTCATTATTTATATACCAAATCTTGTCCCCTTTACGTTCATATTTGTTGAATGTATGTTAAGCAAACAATAGTCTGTGACTGTCGGTCTAAACCTTAAGAATTGGGCATATGATGGATGGATTATGCGGAAGACACGATTCTTAAGGTGATGCTCTAAATCATACGATCAACAATCGAGGGAATAAAGCTGGGCGCTTTATTCATGCAAAGATTGTTATGTTGTCTATATCTCTTTTGGGAGATGGTTTGTCTTGACCATTGGAGGTGGACTCCGTGTATAGAAATATTAGCACGTTGTCATAAGTGACGATATGTTGGATTGGGACATAAAGTGAATTGATTTGGATTAATAATTCTATCTCGACAAATCGATTCACTTTAGACAATCATTTGTGTTGTATCTTAATCCTGAGATGAATAGTGGGCCCGTTGTCTTGACTTGTGTCTTTTGATGTACCAAAGGGTGACACCCACATCTTAATAGTGGTATGCATGCCGGTACGTTGGAGGCATGATTCTTGATAGCGTAGACATGTTATTCATAGATATGGAATCCATAGCTCCTCTTTAGGAGTAATGATATCCTCTTAAATGCGTTATCCTATAATTGGAAAACTGGAGCGCTCAACCATTTGGATACATAGGTGTAACCGAATGGTATACTGTCTTTAGGTGGTAAGTTTTCTAATGGTGAGATAATGGAACGTAAGATAAAAATAATTGGGAAGGTAAGACAAAACTTGTCCTTAAGCCGATTATGAATTATCATATGGGGATACGATACACTATGATATATCATGAAGACTTAGCTGTACAGGCTTCGTAATTTTATGTAGTTCGTGAGTACAACTCTAAGCTTTTAGTGGAGTAGCGTTGGAGTTGATAATTACGAAATGTATATCTGGGATATTGGGTTTCATAATTATCTAGAGCTTGAACTATATAGGTCCATTTGGTCCCCTTTGCTAGCTCACAACATCCTATAACGACACGGCGTCCTTTTCCAATAATTAGTGACTTATGTAGGATTTATTAGATTGGTTGAAATTTAGAAGAATCAAATAATTCATGTCTATTTATTGGTTGAATTAATTTTGTAATAAATTAATTCAAGATAAACTTGTTGAATTATTAGGATCAGATAATTCTTATCTGTTTATTGGTTGATTTAATTTTGGATAAATTAGATCAAGATAAACTTGTAGAATTATTGGGAATTGATTTATTTTCTTAGAGATTATCTAGATAAAGTCGTTTTGATCAGATAACTTCTCTATTGGGTTATTTGAATTAAAACTGAGACTTTATCCTATAGAATCTCGGGTGGAAAATAAAAGATTCATGAAATTTTTATTCGACAATTTGGCCTACTGATGGATGTGTTCGGCCTACCAATGGGGCCTGTTCGGCCTGCCGATTAGGTGGTTCGGCCTACCGATCAGCAAAGGATAAGCTTACACGTTTCGATGCAGATCTTATCAGATATTGATCCAAATTTGATTCCGATCTGAATTTTGAGACCTAATATGATGAGGACTGACCCTAGGACCAACCTCTATAAATAGGGAGTGATTCTCATAAGTTACTAAGATCGATTGAGAGATTAAGAGAGATACTCTGCCAGTGAGAATCTGAAAAAAAACTTGAGAGCTTTTGTTCACAAATCACGAACACTTGCTTTGGGTTCTCTCGATTGGTTGGAAGAAGAGTCACTGGTGGAAGAGCTGTACGTGTGAGCCCACACTCACTCCGGTCGTGGATAGAGAATAGGAAAGAAGACCAGTTCGTTGAGGCTCTTCTAGAACGTTATTTCTCTTCATAGATTGCAGAGGTTCTTCAGCATACAAAGGTTAGTAAGATCTGGTTAATTTATGCATATAGCATGTCAAACTTGTGTTTTGGAAATTACTCTGATGAAAAAAATTTTAAAATTTTGCTGCGCACTATTTTTCAAACAATCTCAGCACTAAGCAATAAGTCCATCTTAGGTTTGACAAAATATAGATTAGTTTGCATCCATCTAGAATAGATAAAAGATTTGTTTTTACGAATCACCACTTTGTCATTAAAAGAAACCAAATAGGAGTCTTTAAATAAACAAGATATAGAATTAAATTCCTTTTAAATTTAGGAACATAAAAACAATCTTGCAAAAATAAATTCCTATAATTATCAAAATAAAGATGGACGTCTCCCACTGCTTTCGCTGAGACCAAGGATCCATCGCCCATCCGAAGCGTGAAGTACTCATGCAGCTGACTTCTCGTTTCTTTGAACACCTGTAGAGAAACACAAACATGATTAGTTGCACCGGAATCTATGACCCAAATGTCATTGGATTTCTCAACCAAACAAGTTTCTAAATATAGAAGATCACACCTACCTCCTTTGGAAAGGAAGTACTTGCAATGCTTCTTGATATGCCCGACCTTCCCACAAAAGAAGCACTGAAGCTTCTTGGGGTTCTTCTTCTTCTTCTTCTTGCTTGTGGTGGTAGCAGAAATAAAAGACTTCCTGTTCTTGACCCGTTGCTTCTTTCCATTCTCAGAGTTAGGATTGGAACTAGAAGCAGCTACCTTGTTGGCCTTACCACTCGTAGGAGACTGCTTGATCAGTAGTTCAAACTCCTGTAACTGTTTCATCAGTTTTGTCAAGGTCATATCTCGTCTATTGCTTAAATTAAATGTAGCTCTAAATAGAATAAATTCCTTAGACAGAGTCTCAAAGACCATAGACATCTAAGTTTCAGCATCGATGTCGGCTCCATTGGTTTGAGCCTTAGTGAGGTAACCCATGACCAACATCATGTGCTCCTTTATAGATGTCCCCGGCCTCTGTTTACAGTTTAAGATTTTTCAAAGCGCCCTTTGCTGCTTTGTTATGGCTTGGCCTCCAAACATATCTTCAAGATTATCCAAGATCTGCATTGCAGTCTCATAATCTCGATGTTGAGCCTGCAACACGTTATTCATGCTAGCCATAACATAGCAACGGGCCTGATCATTAGCGTCTTTCTAGTGATCATACGCTTGGAATTGCTTATTAGTTGAGTCTCCCACAGGCTCAGGAGGACAAGGGGTTGTCAGTACATATTTCAGTTTCTCAAAGGACAGGACGATATCCAGGTTCCATTTCCAATCGTTATAGTTCTCACCAGTTAATAGGTTTTTGTCAAGTATTGATGATAAAGTGTTTTTAGACATTTTTAATCTACAATAAAGAATCATATACCAAACATAAGCAAACAAATCATAATACTTTAGTAAGATAACACAATCATGTATAATCATACAAATGTGTTTATGTGTCAAAACCTTGAAAATATCACAACCTTACAACGATAATTCCCAACTCAGAACTCAACAAGCTCCTAGGGAAGTCATGCCAAATTCAATCACAAACATGGATCCCCTCTTGATTAATATATGCGATCCAGGACCCGTATGATCCAGCATATATTAATAATTGTTTCTTTGGCCATTAATTTTATTAACAGAGCTCCTAGAGGAGGTTAATAATAAATTAACGTGAGTGTATAACCATCGTTTCAATATTTTATCCACAATTTATAATCACCACCTAGGGGTGTGCAACCATAAATCATGCTAAAATACCTTATCCTCTTAGATATCCAATCTGGTACATGATAGAAATCCCTTCTTAGGGGTCGGGACTATCATGTTCTGCCTATGGACCAATGATGGAGGACTTAGGTTCTCTCTTCGAAAACCTTCTCCCACTCAATCTTTTGAAATCAAGGTTTTATTTTAAGAATATGCATGAACAATTTTAATATGAGTGACACTCCCTATAATTTTATGACATGTTATCAATATACATGGCAAATCATATTATAATGTAGACAAGCAAAGCAATCAAGCAAAGCTACATTCAAAATAATAATAGTAACCGTAATATTATGGCTCCACCCTAGAGAATAGAAAACTAAGATTATAAGAGAATAATCGATACATATTATCGATTCTTCATCTTTGAATCCTCAAGCTGTATCCTTCTTTATGTAATATCCATCTTCAAGTCTTCAATCTCGTATGAATCGAATACTTCTTATTTCTTGTCATATCCAAATTTAATGTTTTCTCAGAATTGTCCTAAAAATAAAATTAAAACTGCATTGGAAAAAACTGCACCTTTCTGGAAAATTTTCAGCTCTCAGTCGGCAGGCTGATCTGAGTGATTGGCTTGCTAGTCATGCTCCATCGGCCTGCCGATTCATGAAAGCTCGGCTTGTCAAATTGGAAGTTCGGCCTGCCGCTAGAGCCACCTGATTTTTTCCCCACTGATGACCTGCCAAACCACAAGTCCGGCCTGTCGATCTGTGACCATCGGCCTGCCGAACTGTGAGGTTCGGCATATAATTCTTTAATGCAATTAATTAATTTTATTTTCAACAATTCAAAAATATAAAAGTAGAGACTCAAGAAATACCTGGGAGCATCATCATCAATCTTTTAGATCCGTCTTCTCTGAATAATTATTTAATTTCAAAATTCTTACAAATTTAAAATAAATAATAATGCCTAGACGGAGATGATAGTCTGCCATCTAATTACACGAAAAACCTAGATACACATTCTAACCGCTAAGGAACCATAACTGGTATAAATTAATTAATTAGTAATTAATTAAATAAGAATTTAATCAACCATAATTAATTAATTTACCATATAATTCATGACAACATATAATTATATAGAAACCTAGAGTGCCAACTCTCTATAAAATTAAATTCAAGCATATGAGAGATTAAGATCACAAAATTTATGCATATAACATGATCACAAACTTGTAAATTTATGTAAAAACCATGGCTCTGATACCAATTGTTGAAAAAATAGTGTGCAGCGGAATTTTAAAAATTTTACATCAGAGTAATTTTCAAAACACAAGTTTGACATGCTACATGCATAATTAACTAGATCTTACTAAACTTTGTGTGCAGAAGAACCCTCGCAAAACGTGAAGAGAAGTAACATTCTAGAAGAGCCTCAACCAATTGGTCTTCTTTGTTATTCTCTATCCACGACCGGAGTGAGTGTAGGAACACACGTACAGCTCTTCCACTAGATGACTCTCCTTCCAACCAATCAAGAGAACCCAAAGCAAGTGTTCGTGATTTGTGAACAAAAGCTATCAGGGAGTTTTCAGACTCTCACTAGCAGAGTATCTTTTTTAATCTCTCAATTGATCTAAGTAACTTGTAAGAATCACTCCCTATTTGTAGAGGTTGGTCCTAGGGTCAGTCCTCATCAGATTAGGTCTTAAAATTCAGATTAGAATCAAATTCGGATCAATATCTGATAAGATCCACATGAAAATACGTGATCTTATCTTTCGCTGATCAGTAGGTCGAACCTTCGTTGATCGACAAGCCGAACACGTCCATCGGTAGGCCGAATTGTCGAATAAAAAATCTCACGAATCTTTTATTTTCCACCCGAGATTCTATAGGATAAAGTCTCAGTTTTAATTCAAATAACCCAATAGAGAAGTTATCTGATCAAAAAAACTTTATCTAGATAATCTCTAAGAAAATAAATCAATTCCCAAAAATTCTACAAGTTTATCTTGATCTAAGTTGTCTAAAATTAAATCAACCGATAAATAGATAAGAATTATCCGATCCTAATAATCCAACAAGTTTATCTTGAATCAATTTTATCACAAAATTAATTCAATCGATAAACAGACATGAATTATTTGATTCTTTCAAATTTCAACAAATCTAATAATCCAACATAAGTCATCAATTATTGGAAAAGCACACCGTGTCGTTACAGGAAGTTGTGAGCTAGCAAAGGGGACCAAATGGACATAAATAGTTCAAGCTCCTGATAATTATGAAACCCAATATCCCAGATATACATTTCATAATTATCAGCTCCAACGCTACTCCACTAAAAGCTTGGAGCTGCACTCTCGAACTACATAGAATTATGAAGCTCGTATAGCTAAGTCCCCATGACATATCATAGTGTATTGTATCCCCATATGATAATCCATAACCGGCTTAAGGACAAGTTTGTCTTACCTTGCCGATTATTTTTATCTTACGTTCCATTATCTCACCATTAGAAAACTTACTATCCAATGACAGTATACCATTCGGTTACACCTATATATCCAAATGGTTGAGTGCTGTAGTTTTTCAATTACAAGATAATGCATATAAGAGGATATCATTACTCCTAAAGAGGAGCTATGGATTCCATATCTATGAATAACAGGTCTACGCTATCAAGAGTCATGCCTCCAACATACCGGCATGCATACCACTATTGAGATATGGGTGTCACCCTTTGGTACATCAAAAGACACAAGTCAAGACAACGGGCCCACTATTCATCTCAGGATCAAGATACAACACAAATGATTGTCTAAAGTGAATCAATTTTTTGAGACAGAATTATTTTTCCAAATCAATTCACTTTACGTCCCGATCTAACACATCGTCACTTATCACAACGTGCCAATGTTTCTATTCATGGAGTCCACCTCCGATGGTCAAGTTAAACCATCTCCCAGAAGAGATATAGACAACATAACAATCTTTGCATGAATAAAGTGCCCAACTTTATTCCCTCGATTGCAGATCGTATGATTTAGACCATCACCTTAAGAATCATGTCTTCCGCATAATCTGTCCATCATATGCACAATTCTTATTGTTTAGACCGACAGTCTCAAACTATTATTTGCTTAACATACATTCAACAATTATGAATGTAAGGAGGACAAGATTTGGTATATAAATAATGAATAAATTCTTTATTGATAAAAATGTTTTCAAAAACTTATTACACTTTTACTTCTTAGGACATACATGTCTAACAATCTCCCACTTGCAGTAAATGAGTAAATATGACAAATCTCGCATCCCCATAGCTTCCACATGCCTTTCGAAGACTCTCCCAGTAAGTGTCTTCGTAAATGGATCAACTAAATTGTCCTCTGACGCGATCTTGCACACCGTGACATGCCCGCCCTCAACAAAGTCCTTTATCACATGATACTTCCGATCAATATGCTTACTCTTCTTGTGAAATCTTGATTCCTTAGCATTAGCTACTGCCGCACTGTTATCACAGTACAATGATATCACTTTATGCATACCAAAAATTACCTCAAGATCCCCAAGCAACTTGCGAAGCCACACTGCTTCTTTCAAAGCATCACTAGCTGCCACATACTTGGCCTCCATCATTGAATCCAAAGTGCAATCTTGCTTAGCACTTCTCCAACTGATGGCACTACCGCCCAGAGTAAACACAAAACATGAAGTCGATTTTCTAGAATCCAGACAGGATTGAAAATCTGAGTCTGTATATCCAAGAGGAGTCAGGTCCTCACCTGAATATACAAGCATGTACCCTCGAGTCCTTCTCAGTTACTTGAAAATATGCTTTACCACAACCCAATGGTTCGGTCCTAGATTCGCCTGAAATCAACTTACAATCCTGACCGCATAACTAATATCTGGTCATGTGCAAAGTATAGCATACATGAGACTACCTACTGCCAAAGCATAAGGCACCTTCTTCATGTATTCTCTTTCTTCATAAGACTTTAGAGAATCATTCTTAGAAAGAGTAATTCCAGACCTATATGGTTGCCCACCTTTCTTGGAATCCTGTATTGCAAACCTCTTGAGAATTTTATCTATGTAGCTGGCCAGGGACGAAGCTACCATTTTGTTCTTCATATCCCAAAAGATTTGGATACCTAGAACAAAATTAGCCTTTCCTAAGTCCTTCATGTCAAACTGCTTGGTCAACCATAATTTGACCGATGACAATGCCCCAACGTCATTGCCAATCAGCAGAATGTCATCTATATAGAGCAGTAGGAAAACCACCTTCCCGTCCTTAATGTGTTTATAAACACATGGTTCATCCACATTTTGTGAGAACCCATAAGTCTTGCCCTCTTGACCCGTGACCTTGAATCCGTCTGGTTGTTCTATATAAATGGACTCATCAAGATAGCCATCTTGACATCCATCTGCCAAATCTCGTAGTTAAGAGCGGCGGTTATGGACAAGAGAATCTGGATGGACTTAAGCATGGCTACAGGCGAAAAGGCTTCCTCATAATCGATTCCTTCCTTTTGCGTATAACCCTTAGCTACTAGTCTAGCCTTAAAGGTTTCAACCTTTCCATCCACTCCTCTTTTCCTCTTGTAGATCCACTTACACCCTATGGGTTTTACCCCTTTGGGAAGATTCACAAGCTCCCAGACCTGATTAGTCTCCATAGACTTCATCTCTAAGTTCATGGCCTCTGTCTAGAGTTTTGAATCAACATCCTCCATAGGTTTTGCACAAGAATAAGGATCCTTGTCATGTTCATCTGGTTCAGCCAAGAAGACCTCCCAATTGAACATATACCTCTCAGGTCGACGCCCGATCCTCCCACTACACCGAAGTCCCTGAGGTTGTTGTTTAGGTTTGTTTGGTTTTTCAACACTGATCGGAATGGTTTCATTCGGAACCTTCGGAGTGATCGGATCGCTCCTTAACTCCTCAAGTACCACGTTGCTTCGAGGTTTAAAGTCGTCCATGTAACTCTCCTCAAGGAAAGTTGCATTAGTTGAAACCACGACTTTATTTTCCTTTGGGTTATAGAAATAACCCCTTTTAGTCCCTTTTGGATATCCTACAAACACACAAAATTCTACACGTGCTTCCAACTTATTCGGATCCTTAAACAGGACATGAACCAGACATCCCCATATGCAAATATAGTTTAAGGATGTCTTCCTACCCATCCACAACTTGTGAGGAGTTTTAGGGACCGATTTTGAAGGCACATTGTTCAAAAGATAACATGTGGTTTGTAGTGTATATCCCCAAAAGGATAAAAGCAATGATGAATAACTCATCATAGACCTAATCATGTCCAACAAAGTCTTATTTTTTCTCTCTGCTATGCTATTCTGCTGCAAAGTGCCTGGCGTAGTCAAATGGGATAAAATCCCATTCTCTAATAAGTGTTTCAAGAACTCATCAGAAAAGCATTCCCCACCTTGATCCGATCGAAGTGCCTTTATGGGTCTACCCAATTGCTTTTCCACTTTAGCTCGAAACTCCCTGAACTTGTCAAAAGTTTCACTTTTGTGGTGCATCAGGTATACATACCCATATCTTGAGTAATCGTCAATAAAAGTGACAAAGTACTCATACCCTCCTAGTTTCCAGATGTTCATCAGTTCGCAAACATTACTATGCATAAGTTCTAGAACCCCTTCGGCCCTATTACCCTTAGACCCGTATGGTCTTTTGGTCATTTTACCCTCCAAACAAGCTTCACATTGAGGTATAGATTCCACCCTTAAGTGACTTATAGGTCCATCCCTTACTAACCTTTGAATCCTATTCAGATTAATATGACCAAGGCACAAATGCCAAAGATAAGTCTTATTAGAGTGAGAAGTTTTAAGTCTTTTAGAGTTATTATTATTCATCTCAACATTAAGCAATAAGTCCATCTTAGGTTTGATAAAATATAGATTATTTTGCATCTATCCAGAACAGATAAAAGATTTATTTTTACGAATCACCACTTTATCATTAAAAGAAACCAAATAGGAGTCTTTAAATAAACAAGACATAGAAATTAAATTCCTTTTAAATTTAGGAACATAAAAACAATCTTGCAAAAATAAATTCCTATAATTATCAAAATAAAGATGGATGTCTCCCACTGCTTCTACTGAGACCAAGGATCCATCGCCCATTCCAAGCGTAAAGTCCTCATGCAGTAGACTTCTTGTTTCTTTGAACCTCTGTAGAGAAACACAAACATGATTAATTGCACTAGAATCTATGACCCAAATGTCACTGGATTCCTCAACCAAACAAGTTTCTAAATATAGAAGATCACACCTACCTCCTTTGGAAAGGAAGTCCTTGCAATGCTTCTTGATATGCCCGGCCTTCCCACAGAAGAAGCACTTAAGCTTCTTGGGGTTCTTCTTCTTCTTTTTCTTGCTTTTGGTGGTAGTAGAAATAGAAGACTTCCTATTCTTGGCCCGTTGCTTCTTTCCATTCTCAGAGTTAGGATTGGTACCAGAAGCAGCTACCATGTTGGCCTCACCACTCACAGGAGACTGCCTGATTTGCAGTTCAAACTCCTGTAACTGTTTCATCAGTTCTGTTAAGGTCATATCTCATCTATTGCTTAAATTAAATGTAGCTCTAAATAGAATAAATTCCTTAGATAGAGTCTCAAAGACCATAGTCATCTGAGTTTCAGCATCGATGTTGACTCCATTGGTTTAAGCCTCAGCAAGGTAACCCATGACCAACATCATGTGCTCCTTTACAGATATCCCCAGCCTCTATTTACAGTTTAAGAGTTTTTGAAGCGCCCTTTGCTGCTTTGTTATGGCTTGGCCTCCAAACATATCTTCAAGATTATCCAAGATCTGCTTTGTAGTCTCATAATCCTGATGTTGAGCCTATAGCACGTTGTTCATGCTAGCCATAACATAGCAGTGGGCCTAATCATTAGCGTCTTTCCAGCAATCATACGCTTGGAATTGCTCATTAGTTGAGTCTCCCGTAAGCTCAGTAGGACAAGGGGTTGTCAGTACATATTTTAGTTTCTCAAAGGAAATGACGATATCCAGGTTCTGTTTTCAATCGTTATAGTTCTCACCGGTTAATAGGTTTTTGTCAAGTATTGATGATAAAACGTTTTTAGAAAATTTTAATCCACAATAAAGAATCATATACCCAACATAAGCAAACAAATCATTATAGTTTAGTAAGATAACACAATTGTGTATAATCATACAAATGTGTTTATGTGTCAAAACCTTGAAAATATCACAACCTTACAACGATAATTCCCAACTCATAATTCAACAAGCTCCTAGGGAAGTCATGCCAAATTCAATCAGGAACACGGATCCCCTCCTGATTAATATATGCCATCCAGGACCCGTATGATCCAGAATCTATTAATAATCATTTCTTTGGCCATTAATTTTATTAACAGAGCTCCTAGGGGAGGTTAGTAATAAAATTAACGTGAGTATATAACCATCGTTTTAATATTTTATCCGTGATTTATAATCACCACCTAGGGGTGTGCAACCATAAATCATGCTAAAATACCTTGTCTTCTTAGAGATCCAATCTGATACATGATAGAAATCCCTTCCTAGGGGTCGGGACCACCATGTTCTGCCTATGGACCAAAGATGGAGGCCTTAGGTTCTCTTTTCGAAAACCTTTTCCCACTCAATCTTTTGAAATTAAGGTTTTATTTTAAGAATATGCATGAACAAGTTTAATATGAGCGGCACTCCCTATTCTATATGACATGTTATCAATATACATGGCAAATCATATTATAATGCAGACAAGCAAAGCTACAAGCAAAATAATAATAATAATCATAATATTATGGCTCCACCCTAGAGAATAGAAAACTAATATTACAAGAGAATAATCGAGACGTATTATCGATTCTTCATCCTTGAATCCTCAAGCTGTATCCTTCTTTATGTAATACCCATCTTCAAGTCTTCAATCTCGTATGAATCGAATACTTCTTATTTCTGGTCATATCCAAATTTAATGTTTTCTCAGAATTGTCCCAAAAAATAGAATTAAAACTACGTTGAAAAAAACTGCACCTTTTTTGGAAATTTTCCAACTCTTGGTCGGCAGGCCGATCTGAGTGATCGGCCTGCCAGTCATGGTCCATCGGCCTACCAATCAAGAAGATCGGCCTGCCAATTCATGAAAGTTTGGCTTGTCAAACTAGAAGTTCGGCCTGTCGCCAGAGCCACCTGATTTTTGCCCCACTGATGACCTACCGAACTACATGTCTGGCCTGCCGATCTGCGACCATCGGCCTGTCGAACTGTGAGGTTCGGCATACTGACCGAGCAGAAATCTCCATTCTAGAAAATACAATTTTTTAATGCAATTCATCAATTTTATATTCAACAATTAAAAAACATAAAATTAGAGACTCAAGAAATACCTAGGAGCATCATCATCAATCTTCTAGTTCTGTCTTCTAGATCCATCTTCTCCAAATAATTATTTAATTACAAAATTCTTACAAATTTAAAATAAATAATAATTCCTAGACAGATATGATAGTCCGCCATCTAATTACATGAAAAACCTAGATACACATTCTAACCTCTAAGGAACCATAACCAGTATAAATTAATTAATTAATAAATAATCAAATAAGAATTTAATCAACCATAATTAATTAATACACATTCACCATATAATTCATGACAACATATAATTATATAGAAACCTAGAGTGCCAACTCTCTATAAAATTAAATTCAAGCATAGGAAAGATTAAGATCATAAAATTTATGCATATAAAATGATCACAAACTTGTAAATTTATGAAAAAACTATGGCTCTGATACTAATTATTGAAAAAATAGTGCGCATTAGAATTTTAAAATTTTATATTAGAGTAATTTTCAAAACACAAGTTTGACATGCTATATGCATAAATTAACCAAATTTTACTAACATTTGTGTGCCAAAGAACCCTCGCAAAACGTGAAAAGAAGTAACGTTCTAGAAGAGCCTCAACCAACTGGTCTTCTTTGCTATTTTCTATCTACGACCGGAGCGAGTGTGGGCTCACACGTACAGCTCTTCCACTAGATGACTCTCCTTTCAACCAATTGAGAGAACCCAAAGCAAGCGTTCGTGATTTGCGAACAAAAGCTCTCAGGGAGTTTTCAGACTCTCACTAGCAGAGTATCTCTCTCAATCTCTCAATTGATCTTGTTATCCCAAGAATAACTACCCAAGAGGGGGGGTGAATTGGGTTTTCAAAGCTTTTACAATTATTGGAACTTTTCTAAAGTAAAATGCTTAAGAAGTAAATATGAGAACGAGATAATACAAGCACAACCAAGCAACCATTAAGTAGCAATAAAGTGAAGAGTAAGGAGAAGAATACAAACGCTATTTATAGTGGTTCGGCCAATATGCCTACGTCCACTGTCGCCAAGCTAAACTCCTTTGCTCGACCTCTTGCACTAATAGACCGTCTTTTCGGCACGATCACTGCTTTATACAACCGGTGACTTGCTCCACCCAAGGCTCACCACAACTTCTTACAAAGTGACAATTTTCCTGGAGATTGTCTAACCAAGAATTCCCCAAATTTACAAGGCTTTGGAAACCAACAATGAACATAATGTTGCTGTAATTTTAGTACACTCACAAGATATACACTCCAAAACAGAAAGAGGTGAAAATACAACTATGGTATGTGTTTGGAGGTGTGAGTAATTCTCAATTAGAGTATGAAACAATTTTGGCTCAAGACAAAGTGTGTGTAATGAATGCTTGAGAAGAACAATGTAGAATAATGTCAAATTTCACTTGTGTTCATTCATCATTTATTGCACATTGAATGGATAGGTATATATAGCTTCCTAGTGCTTAGGAACATCTGAACAAATCAATTTTGAGTCAAACTAGCAGTTGCAAATGGAGCTCCAATGGTCAAAAAACTAACCGTTATAGATAGTTCGACAGGCCAGAAGTAAAGATCGGTAGGCCGAAGAATGAGGCGCTAAAAATCAATTTCTCAACGGTCACTAGATCGGCAGGCCGGTTCATAGTTCGGCAGGCCAAACTTTGAACCATCGGCAAGCCGAAAGTTGAGTTCGACAGGCCGTTAAAGCTTCTGTAGAAACGGGTTTTGAAAACCCTCAGATCGGCAGGCCGAAGTAGGGAGTTCGGTAGGCCGATCTCCATAACTTTGGCAGGCCGAAGATGCCTTTAGCAGGCCGGCAGAGCCTTTGCAGCGAGGGGTTAAAAAATCCCTAGATCGGCAGGCTGAAGCAGGATTTTCGACAGGCCGACCAAATTTGGTCGGCAGGCCGATCTGCCTTAGGCCAATATGCTTATGTGACCTGATTTTGAAACCTGTTTTGTATCAACATATCTAAGCACTTCTAAAACAGTTTAAATCATAATTTTCACATGCAATATGAAGTCAAAAATAACATTAAATGCAAGTATGCAATGTGAGTGTGTGCTCTTGAGCTTTCTTTTGATCATTCAATTTGAGAATTGCTCACTTACAAATCTAGACTTTAGAATAGAGACTTGTAATCTTCAAGTCCTTGTGAGTTCCCTTTCAAAAGACTTTTTCTACAAGCTTTCTTGAACTGTCTTGACTTGATTTCTTGAAAAGTAAGCTTAGAGACACTCAGGATAATTATTTGTTTAAAAGAATATTTTGCACATATAATAAAAATTGTATTTGTTATCATCAAAATAGCTTTGTGAAACCTTGGAGCCAACAATCTCCCCCTTTTTGATGATGACAAAACAATTTTTGATTGATTTTGAAAAATTGCAATAGCTCCCCCTTAATATGTGTAGGGATACAAAATGTAAAAAAAAAATTGAAAGAGCTCCCCCTGAAAAATATGCTTTTCCTTTACAGCAATTTTCATTACAAATGTCAAGAAACCAATAAAGGATTAAGACAAAAATATCACAAGTACCACCAACCTTATATCTCCACAATCATCAAACAATCTCCACATTAAACAATCTCCAAATGAAATATAGCAATCATTAAACATAATCATCATAATCATCAGACATAATCAAGAACCACCATCCTTATTGCTCCACAATTAAAAATATGCATATTCTCCCCCTTTTTGTCATCAACAAAATGAAGAAAACAAATAAAGGCAATTGATATAAAAGAAGAAAATAATCAAAAGAGTAATTAATTCACAAGCAAAGTTCATAAAATTTGCAAAGTCAAAAGAATGATCAAACATGATGAGGGATTTTATGGTTGGCTCGATGATCCTCCACCAAAGTGCATTTGTCGAAGAAGATTGAGAATCTCTTGTTGACCGGTTTGCAAATTTGCAATGTCGGCCCCCATCTTTTGCTGCTGCTCAAAGAGGAGCTGTTGATGTGAGTAAAGCCTTTGAAGAGTGATAGGCTCTTCGTCGTCATCTTGGCCACCTTGAGCTTCAATGTTGGCTATCTCTTCTTCTTCTTCTTCTTCTGCTTGAGCACCTGGAGGAACGGCTCTCCCACCAGCTGGCATCCATTTCCCGTGAACTTCCTCAAATCCCATTTTGCTAATGGTTAGGACACCAAAAGCATTATGGGGTTTATAGAGAGCCACGTCCTTCTCATCAGCAGTTTGCACATTAAATGAATAAAAAATTTTAGAAAAAAGCATTCCATATGGCAATCCAGTGTTTTTTTTTCCTTCAGCGACATCAATCATCCGGTGCACCAACAAGAGGGGTAAATTCATTTTGGTACCGCTAAGAAGACAATAAATAAGGTGGAGGTCAATAATCTAGACTTCGTCCTTATGGCCAGCTCTAGGTAAGATGTTGGTAGTGATAAGCCTATGGAGAACTCGACTCCTAGGAGGTAAAGATGCTACATTGATTTTCCTAGGCAGACTCCCATCATCATTTTCAAAAATAACCTTAGCCATAGGTTCTTTATCAAACATCCAGGTCTTGACTCCATAAATATCTACACCTTCTAGTGGCATATCAAGGATTTCCCCTATTACAGTTGGGTTTAACTCTATGTGTCTCTGTTTCAAAGTCACATCAATTTCAAGGGGATCATATGATGCTCTAAGATTGGCATAAAACCCTTTAACAAGCCTAGGATATGTATTTTCCTTCATAAGCATAATGTTTTTCCATCCTAGTCTATCAAACAATGGTTCTATACCAAAGCTAGCAAAATCCTCAAAACAAACAAACTTTCCATCAATAATTTTCCTAGAGGAGAAAAATTTAACATATTTTTCATTTGAAAATTCCTCTAAGGTTACCTCTTTGTGGGTTTCCTTGTGAGCGACAGATTTTGTGCGCTTGAAAGGATGAGAACTTGAAGCCATTTGGAAATGCAAGAGGTAGAGCCCAAACATAAGCAAGGAACACGCGGTTTTGAGGGAAAGTGGATTATCTTGAGAGAAAAGTGTGAGAACACGAGGGAAATTCAAGAAAAAGTGAGGGAGAACAATGAAAATCCACAAAATTGATGAAAAATGCAAGAAAATCGATGAATGGTAGGGTGGGTGATGATTTTCGCACTTGAGGGAGGAAGGAGACGGTCGAGGAAAGCAAAAAAAAAAATGAAGATGAATGAGGGCTAGCTCAAGTTCGGGGTATATATACCCCGACAAATTGGTAGGCCGAACTTTTCAAGTTCAGCAGGCCAATTATTTTTATCGGTAGGCCGAACTCAACAAAATCGGCAGGCTGATTGCTACAGTCTAGTAATCACCAGAAAATGCAGAAAAAGGCTGTTATGTCCAATTTAAAAACACAAACTCATTTCAAAATGATGTGCAAACATGTGTAAACATAAATTAAGCATAAGAACACAATAAAACACTAAATCAACCATTGAGTTCATCAAGATAAGCATTAAGTACATCAATGATCAAGCAAATGCAATTCAAAAGGATCAATGATTCCAAGTCCTCTTCTAAGATGTGAAAAACGTTCTAGTGCAAGAGGTTTAGTGAAAATATCTGCTAGTTGGTCATTTGTGCTAATGAATTCCAATGTGATATCCCCTCGTTGAACATGGTCATGCAAAAAGTGACGTCTAATCTCTATATGCTTTGTGCGTGAATGTAAAATCGGATTCTTTGACAAATTGATTGCACTAGTATTGTCACATAAAATGGGAACATGATCATAGCATAGACCTAAATCCTTTAGCGTTTGCATCATCCAAAGGACTTGTGCACAACAACTAGCCACCGATATATATTCCGCTTCCACGGTAGAAAGTGCCACCGTGGCTTGTTTCTTGCTAAACCATGAAACTAAAGCAAATCCTAGAAAGTGACAAGTACCACTTGTGCTTTTCCTATTAATTGTGCAACCGGCCCAATCGGCATCGGAATAACTTAGCAAGTCTATGTGTGTGCCTTTGGGAACCACAATCCTAGGTTCTTAGTACCACTCAAATATCTAAAAATACGTTTAACGGCACTAAAGTGAGATTCCTTAGGATTTGATTGAAATCTTGCACAAACCCCTACACTAAACATAATGTCGGGTCTACTAGCGGTCAAATATAGCAAGGATCCGATCATACCTCTATATTTTGTAATGTCCACTGCCTTGCCATGTTCATCTTTGTCAAGCTTGATTGAAGAGCTCATAGGAGTTGGCATTGGCTTAAGATCGTCCATTTCGAATCATTTGGGTAGATCCTTAACATATTTGGCTTGATTTATGAAAATTCCTTCCTTTGTTTGCTTGATTTGAAGTCCAAGGAAGAAGTTTAATTCTCCCATCATGCTCATCTCAAATTCACTGTGCATACACTTAGAAAATTCTTCACATAGAGTGTGGTTAGTAGCACCAAAAATAATATCATCAACATATATTTGAACAATAACTAGATCTTCACCTTTATTTTTGATAAAGAGAGTAGTATCCGCTTTTCCAACACAAAAATTTTTTTTAATCAAAAATTTACTTAGTCTTTCATACCAAGCTCTAGGAGCTTGCTTTAGACCATATAAAGCTTTTTTTAATTTGAAGACATGATCCGGATACTTATGATTTTGAAAACCGGGTGGTTGAGCAACAAAAACTTCTTCTAAAATGTATCCATTCAAGAATGCACATTTGGCATCCATTTGATAAAGAGTAAAACCCTTGTAGCATGCAAAAGCAAGTAACATTCTAATGGATTCTAGACGAGCAATCGGTGCAAAAGTTTCTTCAAAATCAATACCTTCTTGTTGATTGAAACCTTGGGCCACTAGTCTAGCCTTGTTTCTCACAACATGACCTTGCTCATCCTTTTTGTTTCTAAATACCCATTTAGTTCCAATTACGGATTGAGAACTAGGCTTAGGAACAAGTTCCCAAACATCATTTCTTTCAAATTGATTTAGCTCTTCTTGCATTGCTAAAATCCAAAACTCATCATTTTCGGCTTCTTCAAAACTTTTTGGTTCAATTTGAGAGAGAAAAGCTAAATTGTTGCAAATATTTCTAAAAGATGCTCTAGTTCTCACCCCATGAGTTGGACTATCATGAGCAATAATGTAGGTTTGAGGGTGATACCTCCATTCCTTTGGAAAAGATTGTGAAGTACCTACTTCTTTAGGAGTTTCTTCTAGTTGCTCATCATCCTTTGGTGAAGCTTGAATGAAGTCGTCCTTTGTATCCTTTGCATTGTTTTTGATTTCTAGATTCTTCATTTGATTCTCCAAACCTAGATCATCATCATCTTCTATTCTTTCCATAGAAGCATTAGTTTCATCAAAAACAACATGCATGGATTCTTCAACCACAAGCGTTCTTTTGTTAAACACTCTATAAGCTTTGCTAGAGGTAGAATAACCGAGAAAGATACCAACATCGGATTTTGAATCAAACTTTCCCAAATTGTCTTTGGTGTTTAAGATAGAACATTTGCAACCAAAAACCTTAAAATAGCCGATATTGGGTTTTCCACCCTTCCAAAGCTCATATGGAGTTTTGTGTGTTTTTGGTCTAATAAGAACTCTATTGATCACATAGCAAGAAGTATTAACGGCCTCGGCCCAAAAATATTTTGGTAAATTATTTTCATTTAGCATAGTCCTAGCCATTTCTTGCAAAGCTCTATTTTTCCTTTCAACAACTCCATTTTGTTGTGGTGTTCTAGGTGCCGAAAAAGTATGTTCATAGCCTTTCTCATTGCAAAACAACTCAAAGGCATCACTATCAAACTCGCCTCCATGATCACTTCTAATGGAGGTGATCATGTAGCCTTGTTCATTTTGAACTCTTTTGCAAAAATATGAAAACATTTGTAAAGCATCATTTTTATTTGTTAAAAACAAAACCCATGTAAATCTTGAAAAATCATCAACTAAAACAAAGGCATACCTTTTACCACCTAGACTTGTGGTCCTAGAAGGGCCAAAAAGATCGATGTGTAAAAGTTGCAAGGGTCTAGTGGTAACAATTTCAGAAATGGATTTAAAAGAAATTTTGACTTGCTTTCCGAATTGGCATGCATCACACACTTTGTCTTTTTCGAAACTTAGTTTTGTTAAACCTCTAACAATATCATTTTTGGAAATTTTTGAAATCAAATGCATGCTTGCATGGCCAAGTCTTCTATGCCATAGCCATGATTCATCATTTAAAACCGAAAAACAATGGTTTTGATTTGAATGCTTTTCAATATCAATTGTATAAACATTATTGTGATGATCACCTATAAACACCCCTTCACCATTGCAAACATTCTCAATCAAACATCTAGAAGACTCAAAGATAATCTTATACCCCTTATCACACAATTGACTAATGCTAAGCAAATTGTGTTTCAAATTATCAACCAAGTATACATTTTCAATTAAGGTAGAGGAATTGTTACCAATATCACCTATACCAAGCATTCTTCCTTTTGCATTGTCTCCAAAGGTAACACTTCCACCTTTCTTCTTAACAAAATTGGAGAAGAGTGATGAGTCCCCCATCATACGTTTTGAGCAACCACTATCTAGGAACCATCTTACTTTCTCCTTGTTTGGTACCTACAATAAAGATTCAAGTTTTGATTCTCGGTACCCACATGACCTTGGGTCCATCATTGTTAGTACTCTTGCCTTTTGGAGCCCACTTGTATTTAATTCCAAAGTAGGCATTTTTCTTAATTGGACAAGCAAAGGATGTGTGTCCATCTTTATTGCAATATGTACACACATATTTTGGACTTGTTGATGCCTTGACAAAGTAATTTTTAAAATACTTTTGATCAATATGTGGTTTATATCCTAAACCACCTTTGTTAAATATGCATCTTTGTTCTCCAAGTATTAGTTCAAAATTTTTCTTTCCATTCGTGAAATTCAAAATGGTCTTTGTCAAGTCATCAACCTTTTCCTTAGAGATGCATTTTCAATAACCAAGGAATCATGCTTGTTTTTCTCAACTTTCAAACTCTCTATCTCTTCTAAAAGCATAGAAATTTTCTTGTTGAGAGAAGAGTTTTTGAGAACCAACTTTTCATAATCATCATGCAAATTATTAAAAGCATTTCTCAATTCTTCAATTTCAATTTCATTATCACTATTGGATGAGTAAGAACTACTTACCTCATTGTCGTCATCTATCGCCATGAAACACATGTTGGCAACTTCTCTTGGTACATCATCGTCGGAGTCCTCGGATTCTAGCTCATCCCATGTAGCTTGTAATGCCTTCTTTGACTCCTTCTTGCCTATTTTCTTTCTTAAAGGACAATCCGGTCTTATATGACTGGGTTTCTTACAATCAAAACAAATAATATCATCTTTAGTTTTCTCACCTCGATCAATCTTCTTTTTCATACCTTTTCCATGATTTACCTTACGATGGAACTTTTTGTATCTTTTGGCAATCATTGCCAATTCTTCAAGGTCCTTTGAATTTAGGCCATCTTCCTCTTCCTCTTCCTCCTCTTCATCATCATCGGTGACGGAGGCTTTTAGTGCAATCCCTTTCTTTCTTTTGTCATCTTCTTCTTCTTGTTGGTTTTGTTTCCTTGTAATCTCATGTGTCATGAGTGATCCTATCAATTCTTCAATAGGCAATGTTGAAAGATCCTTGGCTTCTTCTAGTGTAGTCCTCTTTACATGCCAAGAAGGTGGTAGTGATCGCATTAGTTTTCTCACCAATTCGCTTGTGGTGAAGTTCCTACCAAGGGATTTCAAACCGTTAACGATATCGGTAAAACGAGTGTACATTTTGGTAATATATTCATGATCCTTTATTTTAAACATTTCATAATCATGAAGAAGAAAGTTAATTTTAGTCTCCTTGACTTGGTTTGTTCCTTCATGAACCACTTCAAGAGTACGCCAAATTTCTTGTGCCGTGGTGCAAGATGTGATTCTATTGAACTCATTTCTATCAAGGGCACAATAAAAAGTATTTACTGCTTTAGCATTTAAAGAAATTTTCTTTTTATCCTCCTCGGTATACTCTTTACGATCCTTAGGAACTAGACCATTTTCTACCTCTTTCATAGGTCGAAAAGGACCATTTTCAACCACATCCCAAAGATCAAAATCAATCAATTGAAAATAAATGGACATTTTAGTTTTCCAATAATTATAGTCGGAGCCATTGAAAAACGGAGGTCTATGTGTGGATTGACCTTCTACACATTGGGTAGCCATGCTCAAGATTGTAAAATCTTTTTGAAAAGTTTAAACAAGCTTCCGGCTTTGATACCAATTGTTATCCCAAGAATAACTACCCAAGAGGGGGGGTGAATTGGGTTTTCAAAACTTTTACAATTATTGGAACTTTTCTAAAGTAAAATGCTTAAGAAGTAAATATGAGAACGAGATAATACGAGCATAACCAAGCAACAATTAAGCAGCAATAAAGTGAAGAGTAAGGAGAAGAAATGCAAACGCTATTTATAGTGGTTCGGCCAATATGCCTACGTCCACTGTCGCCAAGCTAAACTCCTTTGCTTGACCTTTTGCAATAATAGGCTATCTTTTTGGCACGATCACTCCTTTATAAAACTGGTGACTTGCTCAACCCGAGGCTCATCACACCTTCTTACAAAGTGACAATTTTCCCGGAGATTGTCTAACCAAGAATTCCCCAAATTTACGAGGCTTTGGAAACCAACAATGAAAATAATGTTGTTGTAATTTTAGTACACTCACAAGATATACACTCGAAAACAGAAAGAGATGAAAATACAACCATGGTATGAAACAATTTTGGCTCAAGACAAAGTGTGTGTAATGAATGCTTGAGAAGAACAATGTAGAATAATGTCAAATTTCACTTGTGTTCATTCATCATTTATTGCACATTGAATGGATAGGTATATATAGCTTCCTAGTGCTTAGAAACATCTGAACAAATCAATTTTGAGTCTAGCCGTTGCAAATGGAGCTCCAACGGTCAGAAAACTAACCGTTACATATAGTTCAGCAGGCTAGAAGTAAAGATTGGCAGGCCGAAGAATGAGGCGCTAAAAATCAATTTCTCAATGGTCACCAGATCGGCAGGCCGGTTCACAGTTCGGCAGGCCAAACTTTGAACCATCGGCAAGCCGAAAGTTGAGTTCGGCAGGCCGTTAAAGCTTCTGCAGAAACAGGTTTTGAAAACCCTCAGATCGGCAGGCCGAAGCAGGGAGTTTGGCAGGCCGATCTCCATAACTTCGGCAGGACAAAGATGCCTTCGATAGGCCGGCAGAGCCTTTGCAGCGAGGGGTTAAAAAATCCCCAGATCGACAGGCCGAAGCAGGATTTTCGACAGGCCGATCATCTTCGGTAGGCCGACCAAATTTGGTCGGCAGGCCGATCTGCCTTAGGCCAATATGCTTATGTGACCTGATTTTGAAACCTATTTTGTATCAACATATTTAAGCACTTCTAAAACAGTTTAAATCATAATTTTCACATGCAATATGAATTCAAAAATAACATTAAATGCAAGTATGCAATGTGAGTGTGTGCTCTTAAGCTTTCTTTTGATCATTCAATTTGAGAATTGCTCACTTACAATTCTAGACTTTAGAATAAAAACTTGTAATCTTCAAGTCCTTGTGAGTTCCTTTTCAAAAGACTTTTTCCACAAGCTTTCTTGAACTGCCTTCACTTGATTTCTTGAAAAGTAAGCTTCGAGACACTCAGGATAATTATTTGTTTAAAAGAATATTTTGCACATATAATAAAACTTGTATTTGTTATCATCAAAATAGCTTTGTGAAACCTTGTAGCCAACAGATCTAAGTAACTTATGAGAATCACTCCCTATTAAAAGAGGTTGGTCCTAGGGTCAGTCCTCATCAGATTAGGTCTTAAAATTCATATCAGAATCAAATTTAGATCAATATCTGATAAGATCTATGTGGAAACACGTGATCTTATCCTTCGTTGATCGACAGGCCGAACCACTTGATCGGCAAGCCAAACACGTCCATCGGTAGGCTGAACCGCCGAATAAAAATTCTCGCGAATCTTTTATTTTTCACCCGAGATTCTATAAGATAAAGTCTCAGTTTTAATTCAAATAACCCAATAGAGAAGTTATCTGATCAAAACAACTTTATCTAGATAATCTCTAAGAAAATAAATCAATTCACAATAATTCTACAAGTTTATCTTGATCTAAGTTATCTAAAATTAAATCAACCGATAAACAGACAAGAATTATCTGATCCTAATAATCTAACAAGTTTATCTTGAATCAATTTTATCAAAAAATTAATTCAACCGATAAACAGACATGAATTATTTGATTCTTCTAAATTTCAACCAATCTAATAAATCTGACATAAGTCATCAATTATTGAAAAAGCACGTCGTGTCATTACAGGATGTTGTGGGCTAGCAAAGGGGGCCAAATGGACCTATATAGTTCAAGCTCCCGATAATTATGAAACCCAATATCCCAAATATACATTTTATAATTATCAACTCCAACGCTACTTCACTAAAAGCTTGGAGCTGCACTCTCGAACTACATAAAATTACGAAGCTCGTATAGCTAAGTCTCCATGACATATCATAGTGTATCGTATCCCTATATGATAATCCATAATCGGCTTAAGGACAAGTTCTGTCTTACCTTCCTGATTATTTTTATCTTACATTCCATAATCTCACCATCATAAAACTTACTATCCAATGACAGTATACCATTCGGTTACACCTCTATATCCAAATGGTTAAGCGCTCCAGTTTTTCAATTACAGGATAACGCATATAAGAGGATATCATTACTCCTAAAGAGGAGCTATAGATTCCATATCTATGAATAACAGGTCTACGCTATCAAGAGTCATGCCTCTAACATACTGGCATGCATACCACTATTAAGATGTGGGTGTCACCTTTTGATACATCAAAAGACACAAGCGAAGACAATAGGCCACTATTCATCTCAGGATTAAGATACAACACAAATGATTGTCTAAAGTGAATCGATTTGCCGAGACAAAATTATTAATCCAAATCAATTCACTTTATGTCCTGATCCAACACATTGTCACTTATGACAACGTGCTAATGTTTCTATTCACAGAGTCCACCTTTGATGCTCAAGACATACCATCTCCTAAAAATGATATAGACAACATAACAATCTTTGCATGAATAAAGCGCCCAACTTTATTCCCTCGATTGCGGATCGTATAATTTAGACCATCACCTTAAGAATCGTGTCTTCTCATAATCCGTCCATCATATGCCCAATTCTTAAGGTTTAGACCGACAGTCTTAGACTATTGTTTGCTTAATATACATTCAACAAATATGAATGTAAAGAGGACAAGATTTTGTATATAAATAATGAATAAATTCTTTATTGATAAAAATGTCTCCAAAAACTTATTACATTTTTACTCCTTAGGGCATACATGTCTAACAATATATCCATGAAATTCAATCAAAACTTTGCTTGATTACCCGCCTACTTTTGAAATAATAAAAATCAAAACAAAAATCACATAAACTTTAAGTTTAAGAAAAATCAAAACTTACCCAAAGGGAGTTTGTGTTTCTAGGCTTTTCAATGGTTTCTTTGAAGCTTGTCCTAGGAATTTTCACATGAGAATTCCTTGAGTCAAATTCCCTCTTAACCCAAGAAAAGAAAACTAGGAGAACTTGAAAAAAATAGTTTAGATTTTTAGCTTAAACTTGTTAAAATTCCTTGAGCTTTGCTTCTTGAACTTAATTGGGGCCAATTTTGCAAAGATGTGTAGTTGAAAAATTTTTGGGAAAATACTCTAACGGATGCTGGTTTGGGGAGAAGAAGAAATGAATTTTTTTTTTGGCTTGCTTTGCATTTAATTCATGCTTATCCCATTAAGGTGACTCACCAAGTAATCCATGGGGTTTACTAAGGTGGCTTAATGTGATTGGGCCACCTTTTATGGCATGGTGGCCCAATGAAATTCTAAAGGGTGTGCACTTGGTGGCCCCAAAAATTTATATTGTGTAATTTTTCACCACACAATATTTTTCTTACACTGTCGTGGTAAAATTAGTGCAAAACATATTCTTAGACTGTATAAAATATTTTACTTGCCTTTGATTTATTTTTGGAGGCCAAACATAACATTTCTTATATCTGTATTTTCACCGAGTAGTATACTCTACCGCATTGGGCCCCCTTTTACGCTGGTTTAGGATTTTGGTGGGCTCTATATCTTATTTATACCTTAATTACCTATCCATTCATATCATAATTTTATAATTAATTGTGATATAAAATTCATTTTATGGATATTATTTACAAATTCTTGAGTATTTAAACTCATGAAATCTGTATTATCAATATCCAACATTACATCACGTTCGCAGTGGAATTTCCAATTAATGCTGCTTATTTATACATATTCACAATTTTAACAAAAAAATACAATTTTTAAGGGTAAATTTATTAATTAAATCCAATTAAATATTATATTTTATTAATGAATTTCTCTGGTCATTACACAAACAATGTCAAGAAACAATGTACATATAGACCTTTCTTAAATGAGAGCAGATACAAAAACTTTAAATGAGAGTTTTAATGTGAAAAAAAAATGAAAGTGATAAAATCTCATTTCTGCCCCAGGTGATCTATGTGTGAATCATGTGAGTTTAATTTTATTTATTTAAATGAAAAATAAAAAATAAAAGACAAAATGAGGAGCTTTGAAAGTTTAGGAGCAAAATAGTGATTTTTAAAATTCAGGAGGTAAAGTGAATAGTTTTGAAAATTCAATAGGTAAAGTAGTGATTTTTAAAGTTTAAGAATTAAAGTGAGAAGACCCTAAATTTTTGAGGCCATTAGTATTAATAACCCTTAAAATTTTATTCTTCTTCTAAAAAAAACTAAAATGTGCAGCTTCAACTTCTAAGCCGTTCTTCACTTGGGTTTGTTTGGCATAAATCCTGGCCCAAAATAAAAAGCTATGTTATGGATATAATCTGCTGTAAGCCAACAGGTCATCTACGTAACATAGGTTTTCCTCAAATAAATGCCAAACAGGGTAGCAAATGAACACTAATACTATTAGAGTGTTTGAAAGAGTAGTTTAAACCATTAGTTTAAGCTGAATGCTTTGATTGGTATGAGTAAAAAGTAGAGGGAAAGAAAACATTGAAAAGATTTTGGGATAAAAATTGATATGATGGGGTGTTTGGTAGAAAGTAAATTAGAATATAAAGGAAAAATAGAGGGAAGAAATGGTATGTACGTCCCATCTAAATTAATCTCTTTAAATATGGATGCAGAAAAGATATTGGAGAAATTTCCTTCAAAGAAAAAAAAAATTTATTAAGTAAACCCAACTTTTAATGGTTTGTTTGGTGTGTAGGTTTAGAATGGTGTGGTTTAGAACTATATAGTTTGAACTGTGAGTTTTAAACCATATGGTTTAAATGATCATTTTAAACTGACATTTGAAACATAAAGGTTTAAAGCGAGAATAAAACATCATATCAAGCTTAAAACAAGAATTGGTGTTTGAAAAACTATTGTTTATGAAAGAAAAACGAGAATGAGAATAATTTTTACTGTAAAAAATGATTTAAACCATGTAAACTTGAGGGTATAAAGTTTGGATTGTGAGAGTTTTAGTGGTTTTAAAACTGCCTTCATGATTTGAAGTGACATTAGTTATTATTTTATTGAACGCTAGTTTAAATCGTCTTTATAATTTGAACTGTCTTGAACAATTTTGAACCTACGCACCAAACAACCTATAATAGATCCTGCATCAAATATTTTGTACAAAAAGAAAACTTTTGACTGTGAGGAATAACGCTTAAAGATGAGTTTCAACGCTTCCAAAAAAAAAAGGATGAATTTCAAGCATACCATTTTTATAGAAAATGTAAACAATTTTTATACCATAGTGATATATATAAATAACTAGCTTTAAAAAGGTGAATAAAAGACATGTATGACCAAATATAGATGGTAAAAAAACCATATGTCCTCCTTGTAAAGCTATCTCAAATAATTCATTTATCAATGAAGAAAACAATAACCTTGTCTATTGGAGGTCTCAAGATCATTAATGCTTTTTGTGGGTAATGACCAACTTATATATGGAATTTTCAGCTACTAAAAAACTCGCAATATTAGTGATGAATAAATGATGGTCAATGCTCAACAATTACCTGAAGCTTAAAGTTCAAGACGTGAGATTGATTGGTCAAAGAAAGGAATTGCGAATGCACCAAAAAAAGGATGAACCAAGGGAATTAAAACGTTAAAAGGATTAAACATAAATCGGTATATATATTTCAAATGACTACGTTTATATGCTCTGATTCGTCAGTGTAATATATGTTTTTCTAAATTGTTATAATTGTTAGTGATGTGCCCTAGGCCAATTATATAATGAACATATTTTGACTTCGTTACAGTTGCACTTTATTAATAAACAGGCATTTTCATTATTATTTTTTATTCTAATTCTATGAATAGTTAATTCTGCCTAAGGTCCTCAAATATGTGACTTGATAGTAAAACTGTTAGATGAAAATTGAATTCTATTCTAAATTATCCCTAATCGGTCATTATTATTGGGATAATAATGAATGAAGACTAGTATGAAGTTTGACTGATAATTATGTTTTACTAATCATGTGTATGAGATACTAAGTCAATTCATAAATACATACTTGAGAAATGATGTATTGGATCGACCCGCTATAAGAATACTGCATGGATAATTGTTATAAGTGATTCTCATCACAATAGTATTATCCTAGTCTTTTGACCTAAAATCACCATTGTTTCCTACATGACAAGTTCTATAGTTTGACACATTCTAATATTATCTTTAACAGGATGATGGATTGGATTGTTATTGGATATAGAGTGAATCATGTGAGGAGTGATTAATAAGGAATTTGTGCCTCATTTATTACGAGAAAGATATCTATGGGCCCCTCGATAAGTTAGACTGAAGAAAAATGTATGGCCATATTGGAATGCATTGATAAGGGTTATCAATATCAGTCTTCTTAAGATCAAGAAATAATATGATTTAATAGTATAAGGATGACATAAACCATGCCTTACGTTCAATCAAGATATCTAGTGACAAAAGGACTTTAATACTTATTGTAAATTAGGTTATGTCGGATAATTGACATTCGCATAACTTGGGTAATCATAATGTCTTGGTAGAGGCCAATTATGATTTGTGGGCCAGAAACAAAATTTCAAGCCCACTACTAACGTTATGTGAACCTACAGGGTCGCACACTAAAAACAGACCAAAAACGAATTTTAGGTTTACCGTATCTAGGCTCGATGAACTTGATAATGTCTAGATTCGATGCACTAGATATGTCTAGGTTCATTAAATTTGACATTGTCTAGATTCTACTAATCATATTTGAGTTATAGTTTATCCTAGTTAAAATCTAACTCTTTCTCGAAGTCAATATATATATATATATATATATCTGTTTTAGGGTTTCTGGCTGAATTAGAAGAGAAAAGGCGTTCTCTTATTCTAAAAGACAAACATTAAAAAACCCTAAAATTATAGAGGGTTATTTAACACAAGGAGAGGGTGCTAACACACCAATTCGTTTTTGAGAGAGTCTGCTCGTGTGGATACCTGCAGAGGGTGTTGCTCTAAATAACAACGTCTAAATTCGATCCCAAATACGAAAAGCTTGAGTTACTGTGTCTGTGACGACCCGCCTTTTCGGGCAGTCACTTTACTTTCATAAACATAGTTTCATAAACAGTAATCTTACTTACTTAGTAAGAAAATACTGTAGTAAAATTTTTTTTTTCTTTCCTTAAACGTTCTTTAAAACTGACGCGACCTCCGTCGCATTCAAGTGGAGACATCGCTCAACACTTGATCTTAAAATCATTTCAAATCGTTTCTCAATACTTAATAAGAAACACTTATTAAATCATAGTTTAAAACTTTACTTTATAATTACATAAAACAGTTTATAAACTGTATCTTAAAACTTTTAATACTATTCATAAAACTTATTTTCTTTAAACTTTGAAAACACAACATTAAACAATGGAAAACATTTTCTTTGCATAGCGGAAGCAAACAGTGATGGTATCCATACCCAAATCTTCGCATCTGTCATCCGCAGCACCCAGCTCTTCTAACGGGTCCCATTGGTCACCCATAAATTACCTACAGCATGAAAAACTTTTAATGAGCTTTCGCTCAGCAAGTTCAAACATAATCTCACAAAGCATTTAAACATGCTTTAAAACTTTTCTCATGAAAACTTTTCTCTTGAAACGTTCTTCATGAACGTTTTCCATAAACATTTATGAAATATTTTTCATAAACGTTTTCCTTAAACATTTCTAAAAACGTTCTTCATAAACGTCTTTCATAGAACATTTTTGAAAACGTTTTTCATAAAACATTTCTGAAACGTTTTGCATAAACGTTTTTCGTAAAACATTTCTTCAACGTTTTTCTTAAAACGTCATTCGTAAACCTTTTCTTGCAAACATGAAATGTTTTTCATAAACATTTAATGTAAAACCTTTCCTCTTAAAACATTTCTTGAACGTTTTTCTTAAGACGTCGTTCATAAACCGTTTCTTAAAAACAGGAAAACGTTCTTCATAAACATTTGTCGTAAACATTTTTCAGAATGTTTTCCATAAACATGACATATAAACATTTCATAAAAAGCATTCAAGCAACATTAGAATGCATGACTTCATTTATGCTCAATTATTAACTTTAATTATGAGCCTTTTATGAACATTCTATAAACTTAAATATTCATTTCTTTCTCAACCTTTATTCTTGTTCCTTAACTTTCTTTATCTTGTAACCTTCATTTTCCTTACTTTACTTTAGTGTTCGTACCAACTCATTAATCATGAGATCATAAACATGATGCTTCCCTTGTGGAAGACTTGAGACCATCAAACATTGAGGTCTTGTACCTCACCTTTAGGAGGTCACACTTTAATTTTACTTTTATTACCTCATAACAAAGAGGCTGGTACGACACTTTCTTTTTATCTTAACGTTACCTTCTTATTAACTTTAGTGAGCATTTCAAATGCAATCACATCATATGCAATACATTTGCAATTCATAGCTTGTACTATAAAATTTATTGCATAACAGATGCAACATATTGCATAATAAACGCAACATAAAATGCAAACACATTTTACTAATCATAATTTGCATTCTAACACTCATTGCATAACAAATGCAACATATTGCTTAATAAATACATCATAAAATGCAAACACATTTTGCAAACTATAACTTTTATTCTTAAATTTATTGCACAATAAATGCAACTTATTGCATAGTAAATGCATCATTAAACCTTTAACTTAAACTATAAAACATTATGCATTGTCATAATGCAAAACATACTTTCAATACTTTGAAAATCATAACTTAAACTTTTAAATAACATTATGCATATCAATATGCAAATAAACCTTTAACTTAAACTATAAAACATTTTTGCATTGTCATAATGCAAAACATACTTTCAATACTTTGAAAATCATAACTTAAACTTTTAAATAACGTTATGCATATCAATATGCAAATAAACCTTTAACATAACGATTGCAAATTCATTGCAAATCTTTTTTTTTCTTGAACTTTAAAACTTTTTGCATAATAAATGCAAATATACTTTAAAAGGAACTTGCTTAACAATTGCAAACACATTTGCAAATCATATAAATAAACATTTAAAAATCATTTACTTCATGCTGTAGGTGAGGTTTGAAACTTACCCGAACTATACTCTAGCGTTCTCTATTCCGTTCCTTTTCCTTCCATTAGTCGGCCTCTGTGTCCTGATCAAACGACAGCCGACTCATTAATTAACTTTCTTTATTATCAATCCACTCGATTGATAATAAAATGTAAACATTAATCATTCTTTCCTTATTCATAACTTGGTATACTATCGGTCTACCATTCTCTTACTCAACCTTATAAACTGTCAGTTTACATTTCCTTCAATTAACCTTGTAACCCACCGGGGTTACATTTCCTTTTAACTTTGTAACCCATCGGTTACCACTCGTTTACTTAAAACATTCCTCGTTAAATCTTGATCTCACATGACCGTTACGTTACTTAACGTATCACAGAACATTTTCCATCTAATAACATTATGCTAAATCGGAGTGTTCGACTCCGTTCTAGCCGTTTCCTTAAAAATGACGATTTTACCCTTAACGGGTTTTTCGTCACCTTGTAACGTTATAAAACCTATTCTCACATAAAACAGTGTAACAATCACTGATCATGCATTTCATAAATTTTTATGAAAGCATCTAAAACAGTTCATACTGCAGTCGAGATTCCTACTTACTTGAACTCCAAGCTAAGCAGATCCAGTTGTATCTCGCTGCATCTACAGTATATGAAGCATCCTCTGCAGTGCTCCTCGAGCGACCATGAATGGCTAAGAATGCTTCCTGGAGATCATTCATTCTTGAAAACGTCATTCTGGACTCCGATACTACTGTTTGAATCGCCTCGATCCGCGTACAGTCGGTACCGGACGATTTTCATCGGAGTGGAATTTGCTCGAACGGAGGTCACCATTGCGTTCAGAGCATCGAAACGAGTCAGGAGGCGGTCTCGGATCTTCGATCGGAGGTCCGGATCAAAAAATCCCATTTTGCCCTTTGACCGGCCGTTGACCGGCGTTGACCGCCGTTGACCGGCCGTTGACCGGCGGCGGTTGGCTCCGTTGAGGGCTGAGCTCGAGCCTACCCCCCCTAATCCGACCCTCCTGAGTCGATTGGTGGGGTCAATTTCACCCAATTCGGCCTCCATCTGCTCCAATCGAGGATGGATTTCTCGGCTAACACCGGCGGCTCCGATCTCGGTCCTCCGGCGACGGTAGCCCAAAATTGACTTGGGCGTTTTCTTCCCCGTGACCCTCTGAGCATTTCCCCTATGTTGGGGCAGCTCAACACCGCGTGGAACGGCGGCTCCACCTCCTCACGGCGGCGCTCCACGGTGGACCTTGGTTCTCCGCCTTCTCGCGGTGTTTCCCCAAAATTGAGGTGTTGGGAAGCTTCCTCTCGGTCCTCTGAACGTGTTTGTGCCTTCAATTTGGCACAAAACGGCCTAAAATGGCCAACCCAACCTCACCCACGTCGACGGTGGCGGGTGCCTTCGTTCTCCGGCGAGGGGCGGCGGAAAGGAGCAATTGACCGAGGGGTCTTGCTCGCCGTCGCCCTCTGATCATTTTGGCACCGGCGGTGTGCCACACCGCCACCAGGCACGACGGCTGCGACGGCGGCTCCACGGCGGCGACGGGGCAGCTCCGGCGAAGCCTTTCCAGCCAAAATTGAGCTGAAAAATTGGTACCATCTTGTTCCTCTCCTCACACTGAGTCCATAGACACCAAAATCACGTCGATTGGTGGTCGGACGGCCGAGAAACGACGTCAGGAAAATATGGGTTTCGCCGCCACTTTGGGCGGCGCGTGGGCCCTCCTCCGGCGGCTATTTGGGTGGCACGACACCTCGTTGGACTCAGCTCAACGAGAGCTTCCCACTGGTATGGGAGGTGTCGAAAAATAACGCCGGAATCTCAAACGAGATTTGAGGAGAGAGAGAGAAAATCTAGAGAGAGAAAGAGGAGAGAGAAAGTCTCGAATTTGCTTTGAATTTCTGATTTTTTTTTTCTTTTATACAAAGTATAAAATAAAATTGTGGTCCACACAATTCAATTCTTATACTGCGTTGCTCTAACACTGTATAATTTTCCATCTTATTATACAGTATTTTCCTTTAATTGTACTTTGTCTTAACATAATCTTTAATTTAATGCATTTTTAATGCACTAAAAATCTCGGGTGTTACAGTGTCACCGGAGTGAATTCGCTCTCTTCCTTCCAGCAATTTTGCCTTTTTTGTCATCCTGGTAAGATTCTATGATTTTCTTATCAATCTAATCGAACTGCATGGACCCTACGAGGGTTTTGTGGGAATTAATTTTGATTTTTCGCTGGTTATTTAAATCACAAAAACCAACAAAACCCAATAATAACATATGTTTTAATGATTAATTCGTTATGTTTTTGTTGTAATGCCTACTTTTTTCTCAATTATAATTTTATTATTCATCAAAAAGTTAAAATATATATAAAAGATTAAAGCTTATAAGCATAGTCATTAAAAATATACCTTTCAACATAGTCATATGAATAAAAAACTTAGTATTAAACACGTAAATCTCAACAAAGAGCATGGAAATTAATTCAGGTTGGAATAAAATTTACCTTTGTATTTTATTCATTTTTACTCGTAGATCTAGCCAATAGCAGCGGTCAAATTCTCATGTATTGGGTAGTAAAACCCACTTTATGTATACTTTAAAATCAAATAAAATATGACCTGGCTTTGATAAATCGTTGGCATAACAGAAGTGATATTGTTTTATGTAAATATATCCAAGGGATAGTTATACTGCTGCATCTATCTTGTGGATACGGAAAAAGTGGTAGGCAGGGAAGGTGTACGGGTGAGGGAAGAGAGAGAAAATCATTTCACTCGCTAAAGTACATAAAATTATTCAGAACATCCATTCAACTATTACAATTTAATAATTTCCCTGCCAGTAATTAATTTTATGTCCACTTGCCCTCGAAGTCTATGCAAACTTTTTTAAGTAGATTAAAGTGGCATTTATATTTATCAAATTTGGAAAAATTAAAGATCAATTTCTTAAACGTCCCACTTGAACTATCTATCATAATTTAAATAATATGCTACTCGAATTTTAAAAAGAGATTTATTTCACCATTAAGCTATATAAAATTGTTTAAAACATCCTCTGAACTAATGTAATTTACTAAACCTCTCCCAAGCTATTACTTTTGTATAAGTTTGTCTTTCAATTTTTTAAAATCAATAGTTCGGAAGGTAATTTTTAAAATTGTATAGTCTAGGGGTGAAATAAACCTTTATTAAAGTTTCGGGGGCATGAGGAACTAAGGTTTATGGTTCAGAGCATCCATAACATTAATCCAAATTTAATTTGTAAAATCAAATGTGGGAACGGCAGTTTCCTTTTTAAATTACGTGGGTCAAAAAAATAATTTGGTTGCATATCGGGTTTAGGGGGATATAGTGTTTCTCACAATTTTTTTTGGGTGATTTTACAGTACCATTATTTTTAGAGAAAATTATGACCAATAATTAAACCAATTGCTTGTTTTATATTCACCAAGTAAACCATTGGTTGATTCTTTTTTGCTTCATCCTTCCAATTTCTCTCAAACTGATTAGATTCTACTCAAATGTGGAAACTAGTGGTTTATTTTGCATCCAATTAACTTTTATTTTTTTTCACATGCTAACTCCTTTAACTCATAAACGTATTGCTCAAGTGGTTGTAGGCATAGTCTATCGATAAAAATCATACTTGACTCTAATTAAAAGTGAAAAGTTCCAATCCCGTTATCCTAAGTTTAAAAAAAAGAAAAAAAAGAGATGTGTTACTCAATTCTATTAGATTTACCCTATAATCCAAAATATTGCCAGACATTTTGATAATCAATTGAATCTAACCCCTTTATTTATTTATTTTTTAAGAGAATTGAACCTCATGTTTTGGTTTTTCAAAAGATGTTAATTTTCCGGACCATGAGGTTACAGCACAAATAGACATCAAGGTGAAATTTCTTCATCAAACAACATGATTATTGAATAAATCTTACAATGATTTAGCCGGCCAACATATTCTAATCATATCATCGTCTTCATTTTTGAAATCAATTACGTCTTAAATTGTCACAACCTGCCTTTTTTAGGCTGTAATTAACCTTTTTCTTTACTTACTTATAGGCAAAAATTTAGAAATATTTTTTTTTCTTCATAATAAAATAATTTACATGTATTAATTTTGGTAACTTCCAAAACACTTTATATTTACATAAACATTCTTACTTTTACAAAATTGTTTATCAAACATTTCATTTCAAAATAACATCAAACATTTCATAGTGGAAAATATACAGCAGCGGATTCCATACCTAATCTGCACTCCATCCATCCCTCTTCTAGCTCATCATTAAAACTTATTCTGACCTTCTCGTCGGAATACCTACAGCATTAAATACTTAATGAGCTAACACCTAATAAGTCCCATAGATCCCACATGAACAATCAAATGAATGCATGATTCAATTATGCTTTCTTATAAACTTTTTTTATCATCATCATTTCTTATCTTTAGCTAGGGCCCAAGTGTTCGTACCATTGCGTATTTTCATTTAGGTCTACGTAACACTATGACCATACTTTATCCTTTAAACTCCCATTAATACAGGAGTCGGTACGACACTTTTCTTAATTTATGGTGACATATTTACCAGTCCAATTATTATGGTTGACATACTATGCATGAAGTGATAATCATATGTTATCCATGATACATAAACTCGTTTGCATAACATAGTACACATAAGTATCTACTTTATATACACACAGGAATTCATCATTGTACACATAGGTACATAACATTCCATACACACAGGTGCGTAATATATTGTACATACTAGTACATAACAAGTTATACAATCAGGTATTTTAATCGTATACTCACAGGTATCCATACGATACCCCTAGGTATTCATTTCATAGCAAACACACAAGTTTATACCTTAATATATACTCAGGTATATATGTACATACATTCTATACCTACACTTTCATACTATAGGTGTGAAGGGTACTTACTTATTTTTGAGTACCATAAAATTAACTTCGGTCTCCTTTCTCCTAGACTCCTAGGATCCTATTGGTCAATTAAAAATTATTAGCCAATTCTACTACGTTTCGTTACTTAATTAGTCGAGTTGCATAACTGTATACAACTCTGAAACCACTGGTTTCCTTATTCTTATCTTATCCCATGCCATTACCCTTAACGAAGAGCGAATTCTTTCTAATCACTCTTTTTCCCTCTTGGGGTCATTTTGAAACAATTCTGTTTTTCTCTCGGGGAAAAATGAGGACTTTGCCCCTAGCAGGCTGACTAATCTCCCGAGCTCATTTTCGCTCTTCTAATGGGAATAATCTTTTACTCATTTCAAAATAATATCCTAATGGGTCGGATTACCTCAATTCCTTACGGTACCCTATTTCTGTAAAATTTTACAGTTTAGCCCCTTAACTGAAAACTTTGACAATTTTGCCCCGAGGGTAAAATTTTCCTTTTTAAACCAAAATTTTCTATTTTTCTCATGGATCATTTTTGCTCAAAGTATCATATTCAAAATCCTTTGGGAAATGACGTTTTTGCCCTTTTAAAATTTTTTCACAATTTTCACAATTTCTTTGAAAAATCAAAATCTCACAATCGATCAAGATTTTTGATGAACTGTCCACGTTGCCTAACAGTTTCATCAAGATCTACAACTTTTGTGTTTTAACTTTTGTGAAAATCTCACTACACAGGGACATTTTTGGCCATTTTTCAATTTTACCGAGAAATAACTTTTTATTACAATTTAGTCCTTAAGGCATTTTTGGAAAAATCCATTTCAAAATTGCATATTTATCCCTACAGAAACCTTTTCATCCTTTGTTTAAATTATTATCATGCTCAAACATCACTTTTGCTAAGACTAATGTCAAAATTACAAAAATAATATTTTTTTGCAAAAACGACCATTGTGCACTATAAACCAAAATTTCACAACTTCAACATGCCATACATCACATATCCATGAAATTCCATCAAATACATTTTCAAGAACCCACATAGGTTCAAAGGAATAAAAATCAAAACAAAAATTACAAAATTTCAAAACTTTGAAATTCAAAGCTTGCCCAAATAACGCTCTTTTGATTTCTAGCCTTCCAAGGCTCCTTGAACTCCTTCCTAGGCTTCATTTTCATGCAAAAACACCATGAATTAATTTTCCCCTTAACCCATGAAAAATCCCTTGAAACTTGCTAAAAAGTTTGGGATTTTACCTTAAATCTTATGAAAAATCCTTGAGCCTTGCTTCTTTAACTTGTTTGGGGTTATTTTTGCAAAGTGTAGGGCTGAAATTTTTTTTTGAGAGGTCTAGCTATGGCTGCCGAATATGGGAGGAAGAAGGAAATGAATTTTTTTTTGATAATTTTGTAATAAATGCTTCCTTATCCCATTTTGATGACTCATGGTCATCCATAAGGATACCCTAAGTGGCGACATGCTATTGGGCCACATTTCTAAGTTTGGTGGCCCAATCAAATTCGGTTGGGTGTCCACTTTGTGGGATCCAAAAACCTACACAGTTTAATTTTTCTTCATAGTATTTTTCTTACACTGCCGTTGTCAAATCAGTGTACCTCCTATCCTTAGACTGTATAAAAATATTTCACTTACTTTTCGTTCACTTTTGAAGGCCAATCATGACACTTTTCATATCTGCGTTTTTACTTATACTGCTTCAGCTTCCTTTTTACCCTGGGTTAGGGTTTGGACTGTTAGATATGTATGCCATAAGGAGTAAAAATGTAATACGTTTTTGGAGACATTTTTATCAATAAAGAATTTATTCATTTGTATATACCAAATCTTATCCTCTTTACGTTCATATTTGTTGAATGTGTGTTAAGCAAACAGTAGTTTGAGACTGTCGGTCTAAACCTTCAAGAATTGGGCATATGATAGACTGGTTATGCGAAAGACACGATTCTTAAGGTGACGGTCTAAAACATATGATCCGCAATCGAGGGAATAAAGTTAGGTGCTTTATTCATGCAAAGATTGTTATGTTGTCTATATCTCTATTGGGAGATGGTTTGTCTTGACCATCGGAGTTGGACTCCGTGAATAGAAACATTGGCACGTTGTCATAGGTGACGATGTGTTGGATCGGGACACAATGTGAATTGATTTGGATTAATAATTCTGTCTTGGCAAATCGATTCACTTTATACAATCATTTGTATTGTATCTTAATCTTGAGATAGATAGTGGGCCCGTTGTCTCGACTTACGTCTTTTGATGTACCAAAGGGTGACTCCTACATCTCAATAGTGGTATGCATGCCAGTACGTTGGAGGCATGACTCTTGATAGCGTCGACTTGTTATTCATAGATATGGAATCCATAGCTCCTCTTTAGGAGTAATGATTTCCTCTTATATGCATTATCCTGTAATTGGAAAACTGGAGCGCTCAACCATTTGGATACATAGGTGTAACCAAATGGTATACTATCTTTGGATGGTAAGTTTTCTAATGGTGAGATAATGAAACGTAAGATAAAAATAATCGGGAAGGTAAGACAGAACTTGTCCTTAAGCTGATTATGGATTATCATATGGGGATACGATACACTTTGATATGTCATGGAGACTTAGCTATATGGGATTCGCAATTCTATAAAGTTCGAGATTGCAGCTCCAAGCTTTTAGTGGAGTAGCGTTGGAGTTGATAATTGTGAAATGTATATCTAGGATATTGGGTTTCATAATTATCGAGAGCTTGAACTTTATAGGTCCATTTTGGTCCCCTTTGCTAGCTCATAAAATCTTGTAACGATATGGCGTGCTTTTTCAATAATTGGTGACTTATGTCAGATTTATTAGATTGGTTTTGTAACGCCCCCTACGAACGTCACAGATGTCGTTACATTCATACATTCATACTTGTTTAAACTTTAAACATAAACGTAAGTCCAAAACTTATACGATACTTTAAATTATAAATGTAATTAAACATACTTAACCAGGATCCATTCATGCATTTTTTTTAATAACATTGCTTAACTTATTCCATATCATAATTTATTCAATTATACTTTAAATTAATCATGAACTTAGTTTAATAAAATAGACATACCAAGTTGTAAAATTATAACTTATATAAAAAATATCACATCATTTAATAGAACATGCTCCCACAGTTCGACAGGCCGAACTTGGAACTTCGGCAGGCCGAACATGATCGGCAAGCCGGAGTTTCTCAACCGACAGGCCGAACATGATCGGCAAGCCGGAGTTTCTCAACCGACAAGCCGGCGGAGACTTTGCAAACCTGGCTTAAAAACTCATCATCGTCCGACAGGCCGAAAACGTGATCGGCAAGTCGAACTTTCGGACATCAGCAGGCAGACCAAGGATGTTCGGCAGGCCGATCAAGCCAAAATACTTAAGAAAACTTAATTTGTAAAACAGATATAACTTTTCATAAAAATGCAGAAGATCAAAATTCTTTAAAAATATAAAACCATAGTTCAAGTATTCTTAAAACTTAAAATAAAAATAATGTTCAAAATATAAAACTTGATTTAAAACATAAAATCATTCTTCTTGGCATTCTTTCGGTTACAATTCATCGTGCTTTGTGCTCACACGCCTTCCCATGTCCTCCACCTATTCCATGATCTTCTTACCCATATCTGCAACATGACATAAAACTTGATTAAGCTAATGCTTAGTAAGTACAAATAATTCTCACAATTTAAAACATTTCATATACATCATCATCATCATCGTCATCATATTATAAAAGTGCCTTAAGTACAATTTCATAGAAACATATCTTGCATTACATTGGCCATATTAAAACTTATTCCATTTTATCTTAAGGGCCCAAGTGTTGCACCATAATCATCATTGTAGGCGCACCGTCATGAGAGGAGAAGGGTAGCTAATCCCAAACCAAACATGACATCATAACATATCATTTCATAACATTGGTGTGCAACACTTATTAGGTGATACATATATACATAATTTTCATACTTTAAAACATGTCATCATCATACATGCATAACTTTAAATCATGATAATCTTTCATAAGAAATCTTTTAAGGAAAATAACCATAAAATCATCATGAATATCATTGTGAACATATCATCAAACCTTGTAAAACGTGTCATGTTGTAGGTGAGAATGTACTTACCTTAAAGCTAGCTTACTTAACCTTTGAATATGCTTTGGTGACGACGCCGTGGTCTCGAAGTGCTCGTTCCTTTGTGTGTTCATGCCATTTTTTCATTTAAAAATACAATAAAATTAATACTTATCACAAAACATTCATTCATATAACATTCATCTCATATTACAAACATAATTCATATCCATCATTGTGAAAACATAAAATTATCATCACATATTCATTCATCTCATATAAACATTATTCATAACTTGCTTCCTTAAATATTATCATCAAAACATCTCATACATTACAAACATGAAAATCTTTTGAAAACATTTTCTAATAATTTAAAATACATACATTTTAAAATTCATACAAACATCTTATTATCATGTATTTCAACACCATAAAATTATTTCATCATCAATCAAAATCATTTAAGCATATAAAACATTTTATAAAACGAAAATCCAAAAAAAACAACATTGTTAAAACAGTTTTCTCATAGAAATTTCATAACATAAAATACACTCATCATATATTATACATGCACATTCTTGACAATTTTCATGAAAAACATCATTCATTACCCCTTGAATAAATATTACATTTCCATGCATCAAAGTTAAATAGTAATATTTCACTGTGAGGGGTAGAGGATAGAAAATTCATCTTTTTCATAGAAACACCGAAACGACTTGAAACTTGAAGAAACATCACATAATACATATAGGAACATCATAATAAAAATTCAGAGCAAAATACAATACCTAGAGAAAGATATTGTAAACGAATTGAGGAGGAGAAATTCCTTTCAGAGTTACTGAAAAAATTGAGTTCTTACCTTGAAAATTTCTTCTCAAAATTCTTGATTTCAACCAACAAAATATAATTTTTCTTCTCAATTTTTTTTTCTTTCAATATTCTTGCAGAGAATTTTTGAGAGGAAAGAGGATGGAACTCATGGAGAAGAGAAGAGAAAGAAAGAAATTAGCAAAACGTCTCAGAACTGAGAGAGAGAAAAGAGTGAGAAAATGAGAGAAAAACTGAGGAACAGAATGTGAGAAATTTTTTAATGTAACGAGCATAATGAAAATTCATTACCCTCCATTAAGTCAGAATTTTTCTGACTGTTTGAAAGCAACTAGCGTGGAGGAAGGAGAGAAAAGAGGGAAGTCAAACAATCACTCCTCACTTACCATGTTTAATAAAATTTCCTTAACATTGTTACTAACTTAACATGATTCATTACATAAAAATAGGTGGGTGTTACAATTCTCCCCACCTTATAAAAGTTTCGTCCTCAAAACTTAGAATAAATACGGATACATAGATCTCATGTCATCTTCTCGTTCCCATGTGGCTTCTTCAACTTGATGATTTCGCCATAACACCTTAACCAATTGAATTTCTTTATTCCTCACGGTCTTAGTTTTCTGATCGAGTATCTTCACTGGCTTTTCTTCATAACTTAAGTCTTCTCCTATCTCGAGCACTTGTGGCTCAATCACATGCGTAGGGTCCGGAACATACTTCTTGAGCATGGAGGCATGGAACACATCATGCATTGCAGACATCTTAGAAGGCAACTTCAGCTGATAAGCTACTTTGCCTATCCGCTTCCTGGTTTCAAATGGACCAATGAATCTTAGACTTAACTTGCTTTTCTTTCCAAACCTCATAACTCCTTTCATTGGTACAACTTTTAAAAACACATATTCGCCCACGGCGAACTCTAAGGGTCTTCTTCTCTTGTCAGCATAACTCTTCTGATAGCTTTGAGTAGTCTATTCTTCTTCTTATCAAATTTATCATCTTAGAAGTTTCGTTAACAAAATCAGTTCTTTTAGCATCGACACTTTCCATCAACTTCTTTTCACCAGCTTCGTGCCAACATATAGGCGACCTACATTTTCGTCCATACAGCGCCTCATAAGGTGCCATCCCAATTGTCGCCTGAAAGCTGTTGTTGTAAGCAAACTTTGCTAATGGCAACATTTTACACCAGCTGGTCTTAAAATCGAGAGAACAGGCCCAAAGCATATCCTCTACAATCAAGTTCGTCCTCTCCGTTTGGCCGTCTGTCTGAGGATGAAAAGCTATACTGAAATGTTGCCTGGTTCCCATTACAGTCTGTACACTTTTCCAAAACTTCGATGTGAACCTGCCATCACGATCTGAGATGATTGACTTGGGAATTCCACGAAGTCGAACAATTTCCTTAACATAGAGTTTTGCTAACCGTTCCATGGAGTAAGTGATCTTGATAGGAATGAAATGCGCCATCTTAGTCAGTCGATCCACAACTACCCAAATTGCATCATAACCATTCATAGTTCTGGGCAAACCGGTAATGAGATCCATTGCTATATCCTCCCATTTCCATTCCGGTATTTGGATAGACTACAGTTCACCACCAGGTCTCTGGTGTTTAGCCTTTACTTGCTGACATGTCATACATTTCTTCACATACATTGCAACATCACGTTTCATTCTAAACCACCAAAAGTTACCCCTTAGATCATTATACATCTTTGTTGCACCTGGATGAATAGAGTAAGGAGTGTCATGAATTTCCGCCAAGATCTTTTCCTTTAAATCATCAACATTGGGAACACATAAATGGTCCTTGAGGTACAGAGTTTCATCATTCGCAATATGAAAATCTTGACATTTTCCTTCTTTCATTTCTTGCTTGATCCTTGCAAGACTTACATCTTGATCTTGTTTTCTCCGAATCTCATCATACATCGTCAGAGCAAGAGAGAGTGCTGATAGCTAGCCTGCTATAAGTTCCAAACCGAAGTCTAGAATTTCCTTTCTTAAAGGTGGAGACATTGCTTGCATTGACATCAACGTGGCAACTGACTTCCTACTTAGAGCATCAGCCACTCGGTTAGCTTTTCTAGGATGATAAAGGATTTCACAATCATAATCCTTCACCAATTCTAGCCATCTTCGTTGTCTCATGTTCAGGTCTCGTTGCGTGAAGAAGTACTTTAGACTTTGATGTTTAGTGAAGATCTTGCATTGGACCCCATATAAATAGTGTCTCTATATCTTCAACGCAAAAACGACTGCTGCTAACTCGAGATCTTGAGTAGGATAGTTCTTTTCATAATCCTTCAGTTGTCTTGACGCATAAGCAATCACCCTTTCATTTTGCATTAATACAGCTCCGAGGCCCATCTTGGATGCATCACTATAAATAACAAACCCATCATTTCCTTTAGGAATAGCCAACACTGGAGCCATCGTTAGCCTTTTCTTCAGTTCTTGAAAACTCCTTCCACACGCATCTGTCTATTCATACTTCTTTCCCTTGCGGGTCAGGTTCGTGAGTGGAGTTGCTATCTTGGAGAAATCTTCTACGAATCTTCGATAATAACCTGCTAAATCCAAGAAGCTCCTTATTTCACTTGCATTCATCGGTTGCTTCCAATTGAGAAGGCTTCTACTTTGGCAGGGTCAACCATAATTCCTTCCTTTGAAATAACATGCCCTAAGAATGACACTTTATCAAGCCAAAACTCGCATTTGGAGAACTTTGCATAAAGCTGGTGTCTTCTTAAAGTCTCCAGCACAATTCTTAAATGCTCCTCATGTTCTTCTTAATTCTTAGAATAGAAAAGAATATCATCGATAAATACAACAACAAATTTATCGAGAAAATCCTTGAATACCTGATTCATCAAATCCATAAAGGCAGCAGGTGCATTCGTCAAACTGAAAGGCATAACCACAAATTCATGGTGATCATACCTCAACCTGAAAGCAGTCTTAGGGATATCTCATTCTTTAACCCTCAACTGGTGATACCCTGATCGTAGATCAATCTTTGAGAACACCAATGCACCCTTGAGCTGATCAAACAAATCATCAATTCGAGGCAATGGGTACTTGTTCTTGATCGTCACCTTGTTCAGCTCTTTGTAGTCGATGCAGAGTCTCATAGTGCCATCCTTCTTCTTCACAAACAAGACTGGAGCTCCCCATGGAGAGTGACTTGGCCTGATGAAACCTTTGTCAAGTAGCTCCTTTAATTGCATGTGAAGCTCATTTAACTCTGCCGGGGCCATTCTATATGGCGCTTTTGAGTTGGATCGGTGCCAGGAGCGAGCTCAATCTCAAATTCAACTTCTCTTTTTGGCGGTAGACTCGTCAGATCATCAGGAAACACATCCGCATATTCATGAACAACAGGTACATCTTCAATTCTTGTCTTTTCTTCTTGGCTTTTGTCTATAATGTTCGCCAGATAGCCCATGCAGCCACTTGCTAATAACTTCCTGGCTATCATTGCCGATAAAAACATGCTGGATTTCTTTCTAGACTTGCCAACATAAATGAACTTCTGATCACCTTCAGGATGGAAGATCACCTTTCGTTTTTGGCATTCAATAGCGGCATTATACTTGCTTAGGAAATCCATCTCAAAAATCATGTCGTAGTCATGCATGTCGATCACAATAAGGTCGACGAATAGCTCCTTATCATAAATCCATAGGGGTACTATACGCAGACAGTGCATAGATAATATCACTTCCTCGGATGGTAGTGTCGTAGTGAATCCCTGTCTCATATGCTCTAAACGAACCTCTAACTTCTTAGCATATGACATAGATACAAAAGAATGCGTGGCACCCATATTAAAAAGAACATAAACATCATTAGATATACTTGTTATCTGACCTGTGACCACATTGGAAACTTCTATAGCCACTTGTTCTTTCGTCATGGCATAGATTTGGGCATTCGTCGGTGGGGCTTCAATTCTCCCTTGACTAATAAGTGGCCCTTCAAGGGAGGCTTGCATCTGATGAAGCTGGGCTCGAGGAAGAGCTCTGTGCGGGGAATTGACATTCATCAGTTTGGGGCAGTTCTTAACAAAGTGGTCTTCACGCCCACAAATGAAACATTGGTTTGTTCCCAAGCGGCATTCCCCTGGATGCTTCTTTCCACATTTGGCACACGGTTGAAATCGCTTGTTATTATTGTTAGGCAGGCCATCATTGTGCCTCTTGTTGTCTTGGCCCTGTTGGTTTTGAGGATTGCCCTTCCTCTTGTTATTCCTCTAGTTTTGGTTGCTATTGTTGCTGTTGTTGTTGTTGTTGTTCCTGTAAGGAGGGCGGTTCTGGTTGCTTGCATTGCTAGCTTGTTGACCAGACTGAGGCTGGTTCGTTCTTAACTTTGACAGATGAAACTCAGCATGTTAAGCCCTCATGACAACTTGTTCTTGAGTCCTTGGTGGACATGCCCCATCAACGATCGCAGCAATATCTGGTCTAAGGGCTCTGATCAGTCTTCTGACCCTTTCACTTTTATCCATAACCATTCCTGGACACAAACGGGCTAGTTGATCAAACTTCATCACCACATCAGTGACTGACAAATCCCCCTGGCGCAAGCTCTCGAACTCCTCATAATGCTTCCTTGTAACATTCATATGGAAGAACTTCGTGTTGAACTCATGAACAAAGTCAGCCCATGTTATTTCATCAACATTCCTGCTCTGTTTGATGCCATCCTACCATATCCTGGCCTCCATGGTGAGGCAGTACAATGCATAGAGGACCTTTTCATTGTCCGTGAAATCCATGATTCTTAGTGTGGCCTCAATCATCTTCAACCATCCTTGAACTACTAACGGATCCTTGGACCTTCGAAATCCGCTGGCTTAACTCTCTCCCATCTGACCAGAAGAGGTTCCTGATATGCCGCTCTTGGTTCAGCAGCAGGAGCTGGGACTTTGTTTACTTGTGGCTGCGGAGGAGGAGGAGGCACATCATTGCCTCGCCGATCATCATTCTAGCCGTTGGCCCTTAAAGCAGCAATTTTCCTTCTTTGATCCTCCAGTTGTCTCTGCAACTCTATGTTCATCGTCATGAGACTTTCATTAGTCTGGGTGCGAGTCTGCATTCTTCTATGACCGTCCATCGTTAATTTCCTAAAAGAATTAAGAATTTAGAAATAATCTTCCAATTATGAGACAGGTTTTCACTACTAGATCGTTAATCATTAAACATTTAGACCTCAATCTTATCATCATACTTGCATCATAATATCTAACTTTATAACATACTTACTTGGAGGACTTGGATTGACGTGTGGCGATATGAATTGTAATAAAAAAATTTCTCTGATACCAAAGCCTGTAACGCCCCCCCTTACGGACGTCACAGTTGTCGTTACATTCAGACATTCAGACTTATTTAAACTTTAAACATAAACATAAGTCCAAAACTTATATGATACTTTAAATTGTAAATGTAATTAAACATACTTAACCAGGATCCATTCAAGCATTTTTTTTTTAATAACATTGCTTAACTTATTCCATATCATAATTTATTCAATTATACTTTAAATTAATCATGAACTTATTTTAATAAAATAGACATACCAAGTTGTAAAATCATAACTTATATAAAAAATATCACATCATTTAATAGAACATGCTCCCACAGTTCGGCAGGCCAAACTTGGAACTTTGGCAGGCCGAACATGATCGGCAGGCCGGCAGAGACTTTGCAAACCTGGCTTAAAAACTCATCATCATCTGACAGGCCGAAAACATGATCGGCAGGCTGAACTTTCGGACATCGACAGGCCAACCAAGGATGTTCGGCATGCTGACCGAGCCAAAGTCCTTGAGAAAACTTAATTTGTAAAACAGATTTAACTTTTCATAAAAATGCAGAAGATCAAAATTCTTTAAAAATATAAAACCATAGTTTAAGTATTCTTAAAACTTAACATAAAAATAATGTTCAAAATATAAAACTTGATTTAAAACATAAAATCATTCTTCTTGGTGTTCTTCCGGTTACAATTCATCGTGCTTTGTGCTCACACGTCTTCCCATGTCCTCCGCCTATTCCATGATCTTTTTACCCTTATCTGCAACATGACATAAAACTTGATTAAGCTAATGCTTAGTAAGTACATATAATTCTCACAATTTAAAACATTTCATATACATCATCGTCATCATATCATAAAAGTGCCTTCAGTACAATTTCATAGAAACATATCTTTCATTACCTTGGCCATATTAAAACTTATTCCATTTTATCTTAAGGGCTCAAGTGTTGCACCATAATCATCATTGTAGGCGCGCCGTCATGAGAGGAGAAGTGTAGCTAATCCCAAACCAAACATGACATCATAACATATCATTTCATAACATTGGTGTGCAATACTTATTAGGTGATAAATATATACATAATTTTCATACTCTAAAACATATCATCATCATACATGCATAACTTTAAATCATGATAATCTTTCATAAGAAATCTTTTAAGGAAAATAACCATAAAATCATCATGAATATCATTGTGAACATATCATCAAACCTTATAAAACATGTCATGTTGCAGGTGAGAATGTACTTACCTTAAAGCTAGCTTACTTAACCTTTGAATATGCTTTGGTGACGATGCCACGGTCTCGAAGTGCTCGTTCCTTTGTATGTTCATGCCATTTTTTCATTTAAAAATACAATAAAATTAATACTTATCACAAAACATCCATTCATATAACATTCATTCATATAACATTCATCTCATATTACAAACATAATTCATATCCATCATTGTGAAAACATAAAATTATCATCACATATTCATTCATCTCATATAAACATTATTTATAACTTGCTTCCTTAAATATTATCATCAAAACATCTAATACATTAAAAAACATGAAAATCTTTTGAAAACGTTTTCTAATAATTTAAAGTACATACATTTTAAAATTCATACAAACATCTTATTATCATGTATTTCAACATCATAAAATTATTTCATCATCAATCAAAATCATTTAAGCATATAAAACATTTTATAAAATGAAAATCCAAAAAAAAAAAAACAACATTGTTAAAACAGTTTTCTCATAGAAATTTCATAACATAAAATACACTCATCATATATTATACATGCACATTCTTGACAATTTTCATGAAAAACATCATTCATTACACCTTGAATAAACATTACATTTTCATGCATCAAAGTTAAAGGGTAATATTTTACTGTAAGGGGTAGAGGATAGCAGATTCATATTTTTCATAGAAACACCGAAACGACTTGAAACTTGAAGAAACATCACATAATACATACAAGAACATCATAATAAAAACTTAGAGCAAAATACAATACCTAGAGAAAGATATTGTAGACAAATTAAGGAGGAGAAATTCTTTTCAAAGTTACCGAAAAAATTGAGTTCTTACCTTGAAATTTCTTCTCAAAATTCTTGAATTCAACCAACAAAATATAACTTTTTTTTTCTTTCAATATTCTTGCAGAGATTTTTTGAGAGGAAAAAGGATGGAACTCGTGGAGAAGAGAAGAGAAAGAAAGAAATTAGCAAAACGTCTCAAAACTGAGAGAGAGAAAAGAGTGAGAAAATGAATGGAAAACTGAGGAACAAAACGTTAGAAATTTTTTAACGTAACGAGCATAATGAAAATTCATTACCCTCCATCAAGTCAGAATTTTTCTGACTGTTTGAAAGCAAATGGCGTGGAGGAAGGAGAGAAAAGAGGGAAATCAAACAATCACTCCTCACTTACCATGTTTTGCCCTCTTAAAATAGGAAACCATTTAAAATCATACAAATCAATGCGAAGTCAACCTTTTAATTTCCTTAACTGACAAAATTATTCCATTAATATGCCAATTAATCACAATAAATCACTCATTTAATGTAATTATCTCAGCCATAAATTTGGAGAGATTTCTGCTGACTGCTCGTCAGCTGTGTTCAGCCTGCCGATTTTCCCCTTCGGCCTGTCGGTTCCACCAAGTTCGGCCTGTCGATGGTTTTTTTTGGCCTGCCGATCTTGGCCAGACTTTTCGGCCTACTGAACTTAAAAGTCCGGCCTGTCGAACTGTCCTTAAATGCTATACATTAAAAATTTAATTCATCGTTGCATCATAAATAAACATATATTAAAATACTCATAAACACTTGAGCGCAACGATTCCCTACGGTCGTCACCTGTCATAAAACTTGACATAAAAAAGTTAGTTACATTAAAAATCATATATCATAACATATAACATGAATTATTAATAAAGTTTCCTTAACATCGTTACTAACTTAACGTGATTCATTACATAAAAATAGGTGGGTGTTACAGGTTTAAATTTTGAAAGAATTAAATAATTCATGTCTGTATATTGGTTAAATTAATTTTGTAATAAAATTAATTTAAGATAAAGTTGTTGAATTATTGGGATCGGATAATTCTTGTCTATTTATCAGTTGATTTAATTGGATAAATTAAATCAAGATAAACTTGTAGAATTATTCTGAATTGATTTATTTTTTAGAGATTATCTTGATTAAATTTGTTTTGATCAGATAACTTCTATATTGGGTTATTTGTATCACAACTGAGACTTTATCCTAAAGAATCTTGGGTGGAAAATAAAAGATTCGTGGAGATATTTATCTGGCAGTTCGGCCTATCGATGGGGCCTGTTCGGCCTGTCGATCAGCGATAGATAAGATTACGCATTTTCACGCGGATCTTATCAAATATTGATCTAAACTTGACTCTGTTTCGAGTTTTTGAGACCTAATCTGATAAGGACTGACCCTAGGACCAATCGCTATATGAAGGGAGTAAGTCTCATGAGTTACTCAGATCAATTGAGAGATTAAGAGTGATACTTTTCTAGTGAGCATCTGAAAACTCCCTGAGAGCTTTTGTTCACAAATCACGAACATTAGCTTTGGGTTCTCTTGATTGGTTGGAAGGAGAGTCACCAGTGGAAGAGCTGTACGTGTGAGCCCACACTCACTCCGATCGTGGATAGAGAATAGCAAAGAAGACCAGTTGGTTGAGGCTCTTCTGGAACGTTACTTCTCTTCACGGGTCGCGGAGGTTCTTCAGCACATAAAGGTTAATAAGATCTGTTTAATTTATACATATAGCATGTCAAACTTGTGTTTTCGAAAAATACTCTGATGTTAAAATTTTTAAAATTTTTGCTGCATCGAGCTTTTTTGTTATGAATAAGTTTGCAAACACTATTTGGTGTAGGTATCAAATTGTTGAAGTTTAACTATGGAGCCATCAGAATGTAGTTTGTATAGAGAGCATCCTAGAAGGTAGGTCCCAAAAACCCGTATGGGCCACAGAAGTGATGTTAATTAGGTTTTGACAAAGTAAGCATTTTTATATTTATGATTTGTACTAAATTATACAATGTATCTCTAAAATAAGTGTGTCATTATTATGATTTTTAGTGTCATTAAAATAATACTAAATTATACTTGCAAATTTATGTAAAAACCTCGGCTCTGATACCAATTGTTGGAAACAAAGTACGCAGCGGAATTTTAAAAATTATTCATCAGAGTATTTTCCAAAACACAAGTTTGACATATTATATGTATAAATTAAACAGATCTTACTAACCTCAGTGTGCCGAAGAACCTCCGCGACCTGTGTAGAGAAGTAACGTTCCAGAAGAGCCTCAACCAACTGGTCTTCTTTGCTATTCTCTATCCACAACCGGAGTGAGTGTGGGCTCACACGTACAGCTCTTCCACCGGTGACTCTCCTTCCAACCAACAGAGAGAACCCAAAGCTAGTGTTCGTGATTTGTGAACAAAAGCTCTCAGGGAGTTTTCAGATGCTCACTAGAAGAGTATCACTCTTAATCTCTCAAATTGATCTCTTTTTGTAAATCATTAGACTCACTCCTTTTTTATACCTATTGGTCCTTGGGGTCAGTCCATATCAGATTAGGTCTCAAAAATCAAAACAGAAACAAGTTCGGATTAATATCTGATAAGATACGCATGAAAAACGCGTAATCTTATATGCGCTGATAGGCAGGCCGAACTGTCTGATAGGCAGGCCGAACTGGCCAGTTCGGCAGGCCGAACACGTCATCTGACAGGCCGAACTGCCGAGATAAAATCTCCGCGAATCTTTTATTTTCCACCCGAGATTCTAAAGGATAAAGTCTTAGTTTTGATTCAAATAGCCCAATAGAAAAGATATCTGATCAAAACAAACTTTATCAAGATAATCTCTAAGAAAATAAATCAATTCACAATAATTCTACAAGTTTATCTTGTTCTAATTGTCCAAAATTAAAACAACCGATAAACAGACAAGAATTATCCAAACGCCATAATTCAACAAGTTCATCTTGAACTAATTTCTTACATAATTAATTCAACCGATAAACAGACATGAATTATTTGATTCATATAAATTTTAAACCAATCTGATAAATCCGACATAAGTCACCAATTATTGGAAAAGCATGCCGTGTCGTTACAGGATTTTGTGAGCTAGCAAAGGGGACCAAAATGGACCTATAAAGTTCAAGCTCATGATAATTATGAAACCCAATATCCCAGATATACATTTCACAATTATCAACTCCAACGCTACTCCACTAAAAGCTTGGAGCTGCACTCTCGAACTTTATAGAATTACGAAGCTCGTGTAGCTAAGTCTCCATGACATATCATAGTGTATCGCATCCCCATATGATCATCCATAATCGGCTTAAGGACAAGTTCTGTCTTACCTTCCCGATTATTTTTATCTTACGTTCCATTGTCTCACCATTAGAAAACTTACCATCCAAAGATAGTATAGCATTCAGTTACACCTATATATCCAAATGGTTGAGCACTCCAGTTTTCCAATTACAGGACAACGCATATAAGAGGATATCATTACTCCTAAAGAGGAGCTATGGATTCCATATCTATGAATAACAAGTCTACGCTATCAAGAGTCATGCCTCCAACGTACCGGCATGCATGCCACTATAGAGATGTGGGAGTCACCCATTGGTACATCAAAAGACACAAGTCGAGACAACGGGCCCATTATTCATCTCAGGATTAAGATACAATACAAATGATTGTCTAAGTGAATCGATTTGCCAAGACAGAATTATTAATCCAAATCAATTCACTTTATGTCCCGATCCAACACATCGTCACCTATGACAATGCGCCAATGTTTCTATTCACGGAGTCCAACTCCGATGGTCAAGACAAACCATCTCCCAAAAGGGATATAGACAACATAACAATCTTTACATGAATAAAGCGCCCAACTTTATTCCCTCGATTGCGGATCATATGTTTTAGACCATCACCTTAAGAATCGTGTCTTCCACATAATTAGTCCATCATATGCCCAACTCTTAAGGTTTAGACTGACAGTCTCAGACTACTGTTTGCTTATCATACATTCAACAAATATGAACGTAAAGAGGACAATATTTGGTATATATAAATGAATAAATTCTTTATTGATAAAAAAATGTCTCCAAAAACGTATTACATTTTTACTCCTTAGAGCATACATGTCTAACAAAGCTTAGATTCAAGAAAAACGGATTGAATTCAAGATTTTTCATTTTTCTCCCTATTTTTACATTTTTGGATTTTTGAGATTTTTGAGTTTAAATCTTGTTTAAATGAGTCCAAACATGTTCTAGTATGTTTTTCTATCAACTATGACTATTTTCTATGCCTGGGATTTGAGAAAAACAGGTTAGAATCAAGATTTGAATTTTGGGAATCGAGAAACCCGTGGCTGGATTTCTGGGTTTTCTTAGTTCGGCAGGCCGAACTGCGTGTTCGACAGGCCGGTGTTCTGCCGTCCGGCAGGCCGAACCTGGGGAAATGACCAGCCGACCGAACCTGGCTTATGGCAGGCCGAACTGTACAGTTCGGCCGGCCAAAGCAGGGAGTCTGGCAGGCCGACCAAGGCATGGAAAATTTTGTGATTTTCACCCGTTTTCACTGTTTTGAACCCTGATTTAAATTCCAACCTTATAGAATGATTTTAAAGATACAAATGGTACACTAGGGCATCATGAAATGATTTAGTAACATAGGATGTCTTGAACTAGATATTGATCGACTTAGTTTGTATCTAGGATCATTCGTGGTTCCATGTAGCTAACGTATAGCGGACCGGGATTACGGTGTGGGGCACCGGCACGAGTATTGAGGTAGGACTTCTACCCCATTTCTTTGGTAGCCTGGTTTTGAAATGATTTGGCTTTGAAAAGGATGTCTATTAAAATGTTTTCAACGGTTGTTTGAAAATGAATTTATCGGTTATATTTTAATATACCGTGATTTGAAATGAACTTTATAATGAATGTAAATGACAACACTCGGTAATTGGGTTTTGAATGATGATGATAATAAACACATAAGCATGATGCCATATCAGAGATTGGGTCATGTAGCGATCGACCTTGGGGGCAGGTCCTGAAACCCAGCTGGGCCACCACGGTGGTGATACTATGGTTTGCCTAGGAAAAGAAATTGATATTTCTGGTTGTCTAAGTAAACTGTTCTGGGTAAGAACGGCTTTACTCAAATTTATTCATTTATTTATCTAGTTATTCATTTAAGGTTTCTTTTAAATGACCTGTTTCTTTAAATAAATTATTTTATAAAACATAGTCCTACTGAGCCTTTCGCTCATGTTTTATTTGTTTTAAATTTTCCCCTCTAGGTGGTTTACCAATTAGGTTTGGAGAGGATTCTTTGGACTGAACTCAAGAGTAATAGAAGAATTAATTTATCTTTTGTATCATTTAATCAAGGCATGTAAGATTTTAACTTTATTTGTATCCTGGACTGTTATTGTATTTATGATATTGTCAGTACCATGCGTGTGCACAAGTTGTGGGTTGTGGAACCCATACTCGTGGCTTTATTATTTTAATATTTATTCGTTTAATGTTTTAAATTGCCTAATGTATATGAACTCTTTATAAAGTGTTTTAATGAACCCCACATTTTATACTTAATTCAACCCCCTTAAACTCTGGATTTTAATTAAATTCTCTTTTAATTAATTTAAATAATCCGCCACAGCACCTCCCGTACTCCGGGGCATGACAGAATTGTATCAGAGCCCAAGGTTATGAACCTTGGGAGTTGTGCACACATAGGTTTGACAATAAAATACCTCTGACAGTCCAAATTTTGTTTTCAGAAGTGAGAGAATGGCACCTAGACGTCGTTCGACGGCTGACGTCGAGTTCAAAAATGATGAGAGTATGATGAGGTCTATGTTTGCGGCTTTCCAGCAGATGGCAGCCAGGGCTAAACCGGGAGATTCTGATGTTGGTAGTCGGCATGCACACTTTAAGGAATTTCGACGGGCGTCAGTTCCAACTTTTGATGGCAATGGGGATCCGCAGTTGGCAGAGTATTGGTTGGATTCAATCTTTAAGCATTTGGATACTCTTGGTGTGCCGGAGGAGTATCGTGTGGAGTTTGTTGCGTATAAGCTCGAAGGTGGCACTAACACTTGGTGGAAGCAGGCTAAGCGTCTGGAGCGCGGTGGTGATATCAGTTGGGACAGGTTCGAGGAGCTGTTCTATGATCGATATTTTCCATAGGGGTATAGAGATCAGAAGGCAGCTGAGTTCTACAGGTTGCAGTAGGGTGATCTGTCAGTTCGGGAGTATGAGGCAAAGTTTAATGAGTTGGCTAGGTTTGCTCCATCAGCGGTGGCATCGGAGCGTGAGAAATGTATTAAGTTTCAGGAAGGGCTCAAGGCTCCTATTCGGCGGCAGTTGGTTGCTCTACGGCTTAGGAGTTTTAGAGAGCTTGTGTCGTCGGTGATCTCCGTGGAGAATGATTATGTGCAATATTGTGAGGACCGAGCCAAGGCTTCAGGAGGACCGCAGAGGAGTGGCAGGAAGAGCACCAGTAGTCGTCTAGCTTCGGGGAAAAGCAAGCAAGGTGGCGCGACCAGTGGTAGCTGCAGTTCATCTTGCAGCGGGCGCAGCAATCCCTACAGCTTTCATTGTCATTTCTGTCAGCAGCCCGGACACATCAAGAGGAATTGCCCAATCAAGAGTGTCCGTCTTGGATCTCAAACCGGGGAGGATGCTAGTCGTCAGTCTCAGCCTCAGACCCTACCTCTGCCTCCGCAGTACCCGCAGTTGCAGTATCCTCAGTTCTCTCCTTAGCAATTCTCATATCCGACACGAGGGCAGCAGCCGCAGCATTTTCAGCACAGTGTTCCTCAGTATAGAGCGCCGAGTATAGGTAGTGTGCAGTTGTCCCCATCTCAGCAGCATCGACAGAGTAATCCAGGACCCAGCAACGTCGGTAGAGGAAAAGGGAAGGCACCAGTGCAGGTTCATGCAATGGCATCTGGAGGGTCAGATTATCAGACTGGTAACGCGGTTGTTGATGGTATGATCTTGGTTTCTAGATCTTTAGCTCGTGTTTTATTCAACACCGGCGCCTCTCATTCTCTCATTTCAAGTTCTTTTGTACATGCCTTGGGATTAGAGATAGAAGAGTTTAATGAACCCCTAGTCATAACTTCTCCCTTGGGGCGGGTGTGTGTCAATTGTATGTGTAAATCCTGTAAAATAAAGATTGGGGATGAGATTTTGAAAAGTGATTTGATTATACTCCCCATGAGCTCCTATGATGTAATTCTAGGGATGGACTGGTTGTCCAAGTATAGTGCAGTCGTGGACTGCCAACTTAGAAAAGTGACCCTAGTGTCTGATAGGGGGACGGTGATCACTTACCAGGGTGGTGGTGATTGGTTAATGAGTGAACGTCTCATGAAGTCGTGTCTAGGAGGGCGAAGGAATCTAGGTTGTTGTGCTTTTTTTGCCAATCTAGATTGCGAGCCCTATGTTTCGAGTGGCAGTGTAGCGATTCCGGTGGTTGATGAGTTCGAGGATGTCTTCCCCGACGAGTTGCCAGGATTACCACCGCATCGAGAAATTGAGTTTGGTATCGAGTTGTTTCCAGGAGCAGCATCGATTTCTATGGCACCTTATCGGATGGCGCCAACAGAAATGAAAGAATTGAGGAAGCAACTTCAGGAGCTTGCTGATAAAGGGTATATTTGGAATAGCACATCTCCATGGGGAGCACCGATTTTGTTTGTTAAGAAGCATGATGGGACTCTCAGGTTATGTGTGGATTATCGGTAGCTAAATCGTGTTACGGTGAAGAACAAGTATCCCTTGCCCAAGATTGATGAGTTGTTTGATCAGTTGGGAGGTTCGCGGTACTTCTCGAAGATTGATTTACGTTCAGGTTATCATCAGCTCAGGATCAAGGAAGAGGATATTCCCAAGACAGCTTTTAGGACTCGGTATGGGCACTTTGAGTTCCTGGTTATGTCGTTTGGGTTGACGAATGCTCCGGCAGCTTTCATGGATTTGATGAATAGGATATTTAGGCCGTATCTAGATCAGTTCGTGATCGTGTTCATCGATGATATTCTTGTGTATTCCAAGACTTGGGAGGAGCATGAGCAGCATCTCCGGATCGTGCTTTAGACTCTGCAGGAGCACCAGTTGTATGCTAAGAGGGAAATGTGTGAGTCTTGGTTGACTGAGGTCAAGTTTCTGGGTCATGTTATCTCAGAGCATGGTATTTCTGTGGATCCGTCCAAGATTGAAGCTATATTGGAATGGGAACGACCAAGGAATGCAGCGGAGATTCGCAGCTTCTTAGGTCTTGCTGGATATTACAAGAAATTTGTAAAGGATTTTTTGAAGATTGCAGCTTCGTTGACGAGATTGATCAAGAAAAATGTCAGGTTTGAGTGGAACGAAGATTGTGAGCTTGCTTTTCAGGAATTGAAGAACCAGTTGACTTCCGCTCCAGTGTTGGTTATTCCTAGCAGTGACGAGCCGTATGAGGTTTATGCAGATGCTTCAGGCCGCAGACTTGGATGCGTGTTGATGCAGCATGGGCGTGTGGTTGCGTACGGATCGAGACAGCTACGACCTCACGAGCAGAATTATCCTACTCATGATTTAGAGCTTGCGGCGGTGATTTACGCGCTGAAGATTTGGAGGTGTTACTTGTATGGAGCGTCGTTTCAGGTCTTCTCCGATCACAAGAGTTTGAGATATTTGTTCACTCAGAGGGATCTTAACTTGAGGCAGCGTAGGTGGATCAAGTATATGAAGGATTATGATTTCACATTGTAGTATCATCCCGGGAAGGCAAATGTGGTCGCAGATGCGCTTAGCAGGAAGTCTTCAGGGATTCTCGCTTGTTTGGCTTTTGAGGACTGGAGCAGAGATGCGACAGTGAGCAAGTTTAGGCTACGGTATCATGAAGACTGTGATCGAGTTTTGGTATATCATGTGGAAGCGACTCTAGCTCTTGTTCGAATGGTGAAGCAAAGTCAGTGGCAGGATCGGCACTTGCAGGGGATTTGGTCGCGGATTCAGAACGGAGAGCAGTTCGAGGAATGGAGCATGCATGTAGATGGGTCGTTGTATTTCAGGAGCGTCTTGCAGTTCCAGCTATCGCCATAGTGACGAAAGCCGTTTTGGACGAAGCTCATAGGTCTCAGTTCACTACTCATCCGGGGAGCACCAAGATGTATCGCGATTTGAAGAGGCAGTATTGGTGGAGAGGCATGAAGAAAGATGTTCGAGAGTACGTGGCCAAGTGTTTGACGTGTCTTCAGGAGAAAGCTGAGCATCAGAAGCCTGCAGGTCAGCTTCAGCCGCTTCCTATTCCAGGGTGGAAATGGGAGCATGTGACGATGGATTTCCTCACAGGTTTGCCGAGGATGGAGCAGCGGCACGATTCAGTTTGGTTCGTGGTCGACAGGTTTATGAAATCGGTGCATTTTATTCCTTTTAGGTCAACATGTTCGAGGAAGGTTCTCAGGGAGTTGTATATGCAGAACATTGTGAGGTTGCATGGAGTTCCTTTGTCCATCACCTCTGATCGAGACACCAGGTTTAATGCTAAGTACTGGAGGAGTTTTCAGGAGGCTTTAGGTACGGATTTGACCTTCAGTACGGCGTTTCATCCTTAGACTAATGGGCAGTTTGAGCGGGTTATTCAGATTCTCGAGGATATGTTGCGTGCCTGTGTATTGGACTTCGGCGGGAATTGGAAGCAATGTTTGCATTTGGCAGAGTTCGCATACAACAATAGTTATTAGGCGAGTATTGGTATGGCACCGTTTGAGGCGTTGTATGGGCGAACGTGTCGATCACCTGTGTGTTGGGCCGAGCCGGAAGATAGGGTTATTCTTGGGCCGGATGAGATCCGTGATAGCAATGAGAAAGTCGCAGTGATTCGAGATCGATTGAGGGCAGCTCAGAGTCGACAGAAGAGTTACGCGGATATGAGACGTAGACCCTTAGAGTTTGCGGTTGGAGATTTCGTTCTCTTGAGGGTATCGCCTCGTAAAGGAACTATGCGGTTCGGCATGAGTGGGAAGCTCGCGCCGAGGTATATTGGGCCGTTTGAGATCACTCAGCGTGTTGGTGTGGTCGCTTATCGGCTTGATCTTCCGCCTGAACTTTCTCATGTTCACGATGTGTTTCATGTGTCGATGCTTAGGAAGTGTCCGCCTGAGCAAGGTAAGATAGTTTTATTCCGTGATGTGCAAGTTCAGGAAGATTCGACGTACGAAGAAGTACCGATTCAGATCATCGACCGGAAAGTGATTAGTTTACGTCGTCGTGAGATACCGTTGGTAAAGGTCGTGTGGCAGCATCATGGGGTTGATGAAGCCACTTGGGAGCTAGAGTCGAGTATGCGGGAATTGTATCCGCATTTGTTTTGTTTCTGAAATGAGTTGAAAATTTTGAGGGCGAAATTTCTTTTAGGGGTGGAGAGTTGTAACGCCCCGAAATTTATTTAATGTTAATGTAATATAAATGATGAATTAGTGTACCATAATTAATGTTTTAACATTAATTAGATTATTTGGTTGGATTTTGAATTTTTGGTTGTTTTGTTAATTTGATGAATTCAAATGCTTTGATATTGTTTTAAAATGATGTTTTGAGTTTTAAAACACAACAATTTACAAAATGTTAAAAATAGTCCGTTTTACAAAACCGTGGGCGGCACATGGTTTTCGCACAGTAAAACCGGCCATCGTTTTTCTCTATTTATTCTCTTTCTTCCTCCTCTCTCCTCACTCTCCCGATTTCACTCTCTTTCTCTCTCTCTTGAACTCTCTCTGTTCCTCTCGTTCTCTCTCAAATTCCCTCTCAATTTTTTGAATCAAAATTCGAATCCAAGCTTTGGGTTAGCCAGGAGGAAGCTCGGGGACGTGATTTAGCAACCGAGAACGCGGATTGAAGCTTCGATTCGATGTTAGTTTTGAAATTTCTAAACTTTTTCCAAAATTTTCAATTTTGTGCATTTTTGAAATCTAGGTTTGTTTAAGCTTCAAAAACCTTGGATTTGAGTTAAATGAACTTAGAACAACTAGAATCTAAGCTTAGATTCAAGAAAAACGGATTGAATTCAAGATTTTTTATTTTTCTCCCTATTTTTACATTTTTGGATTTTTGAGATTTTTGAATTTAAATCTTGTTTAAATGAGTCCAAACATGTTCTAGTATGTTTTTTTTATCAACTATGATTATTTTCTATGCCTGGGATTTGAGAAAAACAGGTTAGAATCAAGATTTGAATTTTAGGGATCGAGAAACCCATGGCTGGATTTCTGGGTTTTCCTAGTTCGGCAGGCCGAACTGCGTGTTCGGCAAGCCGGAATAGGGATCGACAGGCCGGTGTTCTTTCGTCCGACAGGCCGTACCTGGGGAAATGACCGGCCGACCGGACCTGGCTTCCGGCAGGCCGAACTATACAGTTCGGCCGGCCGAAGCAGGGAGTCCGGCAGGCTGACCGTGGCATGGAAAATTTTGTGATTTTCACCCGTTTTCACTGGTTTGAATCCTGATTTAAATTCCAACCTTATAGAATGATTTTAAAGATACAAATGGCACACTAGGACATCATGAAATGATTTAGTAACATAGGATGTCTTGAACTAGATATTGATCGACTTAGTTTGTATCTAGGATCGTTCGTGGTTCCGCGGAGCTAACGTATAGCGGACCAGGATTACGGTGTGGGGCACCGGCACGAGTATTGAGGTAGGAATTCTACCCCATTTCTTTGGTAGCCTGGTTTTGAAATGATTTGGCTTTGAAAAGGATTTCTATTAAAATGTTTTCAAAGGTTGTTTGAAAATGAATTTGTTGGTTATATTTTAATATACCGTGATCTGAAATGAACTTCATAATGAATGTAAATGACAACACTCGGTAATTGGGTTTTGAATGATGATGATAATAAACACATAGGCATGATGCCATATCAGAGATCGGGTCGTGTAGCGATCGACCTTGGGGGCAGGTCCTGAAACCCAGCTGGGCCACTACGGTGGTGATACTATGGTTTGCCTAGGAAAAGAAACTGATATTTCTGGTTGTCTAAGTAAACTGTTCTGGGTAAGAACGGCTTTATTCAAATTTATTCATTTATTTATCTAGTTATTCATTTAAGGTTTCTTTTAAATGACCTGTTTCTTTAAATTAAGTTATTTTATAAAACATAGTCCTACTGAGCCTTTCGCTCACGTTTTATTTGTTTTAATTTCCCCTCAAGGTGGTTTACCAATTAGGTTTGGAGAGGATTCTTCGAACCGAACTCAAGAGCAATAGAAGAATTAATTTATCTTTTGTATCATTTAATCAAGGCATGTAAGATTTTAACTTTATTTGTATCCTGGACTGTGATTGTATTTATGATATTGTCAGTACCATGCGTGTGCACAAGTTGTGAGTTGTGGAACCCATACTCGCGGCTTTATTATTTTAATATTTATTCGTTTAATGTTTTAAATTGCCTAATGCATATGAACTCTTTATAAAGTGTTTTAATGAACCCCACATTTTATACTTAATTCAACCCCCTTAAACTCTGGATTTTAATTAAATTCTCTTTTAATTAATTTCAATAATCCACCACGTCACCTCCCGTACTCCGGGGCGTGACAATATTTGATCTTGATTTATTTTGCCTTAATTTTTATTCAATCATGGCCCTGTTTTTCGGTTTTGACAATATGTTACATACTTAATGAATTAATTGCTCATGGTCCATTTAATTCTATTACCAAGTTAATGAAATTTAAGTAAAAAGAAGACTAAGTAACGACAATTTTATCGTACAAAGTTGTTGTATAACATTGGGCGAAGGCCTAACAACAACATTTTGAAGAATTTTGTTGCCCAAAACATGAGGCTGTTAGTGACAACATTACAAACTTTATTTATAAACTTCTGGCAATGATTTTTCTGTCGTTGAAATCTTCCAACAATGACTTTGTATAGTGGCTGCTAAAAGGTGTTTTTCTTATGGTGAGATCGTGTGTTTCCTACAGGGAGAAAGAACAAAATAGCATATTTAGGTTAAGAATTAGTAAATAATATCATATGTCTTTAAAATGTATAGTAAATAACATATCATAAGAAAACAACGTTTGTAACCTCATCTAACTCAGAAAATACTATATTAACATGTAAATACTATATTTCTATGTAAATATAAAAATTTACTAGAAACATTATTGGATATTATCGGCACCGGTGACGTCGTTGACGGCCAAAAAATATTATATTAATATGTAAATATTATATTTTTACGCATATACAAAAATTTCCTAGCAACCTCGTTGGACCTAGGAAATACCATATTAATATATAAATACTATATTTCTATATAAATCAAAAAAAAATTGAAAAAGATTGCCTAACATCACTGACACCAGTGATGTCGTGGATGGCTAGGAAGTACATTAACAAAAATTTACAGATAATTTTGTCGAACCATTAGAGGCAGAAAAATACAATATTTACTAAAAAATATTGTATTTAAATGTAAGTATAAAAACAAACCAATGACTTTGTCAGACCACTAGCAGCTAAAAAATACTATATTTATATAAAAATACCATATTTTTATTATTTTCATGTAAATACAAAAACTGTACCAATGACGTCACCATACATCATTGGTGGCAGAGATACAATATTTGAAATGCAATCACAAAAAATATTGAAAAATAAGATTTTGTTGAAAAAAAAACAAAACAAAAAAAAGTAAAGAAGAAAAAGAGAACAACGTTCTTTAAACTTTTTTTTTTCCAAATTCATTTTCTTTCCACTCTCCTACTAATCTTCCGTCATCTCTGTGATTCCAGCCAGTAGCTCTACCCTTTCTGCCGAGATAGCTCTTTCCACGAAACACCTCAAACGTACGAGTCACGATGGAGATGACAGCGATGAGCTTTGGATTCTCCTCGATCGCAATGGAGTATATCAGAGCTTTGTCTTTGGCGTGATGAGATTAGCTCTGAGGTCCACGAGCTTTGACTTTGGCTGAAGAGGAAATATCGACTTTACCTCAGGCCGGAGAGGATCTCAATGTTCAAATCAAACGGTTGGGGCTTGGTGTCGGAGATATGGAGTTCGAAGCCGTGACTTCGGCAACATTGTTTCGACGTTTCCTTGGCAACATTTCAATGTGAGTTCGTCAGATGATTGCCAATGACCTCAAGCCTATCCTTGCGAACTCCTCTAGCGAGCAATGAGCGGGTGCCACCTCCTTCTAGATTGACAGGAGGCAAGATTGTCAAAGATCAGGATCTGATGCTTAGATCAGACAGCTGTGATCGAAGACAACGTCTGGGCTTGGCCGGTGAGCACTACAAGAAAAACTACATTTAACGACATTATTTACGACGTGTAGTTATTGAATGTCGTTGAAAAGTACATACAACGACATCTTTAACAAATATGTCATTAACGACATTTGAAATAATAATTAACGATATCTATATAGATGTCGTATGAAAGGTCTCCTTTTAATGATAATAGTTTTTGTCGTTAAATTATTTAACGAGAAGTAAAAGATGTCGTCAAAGCCTAAGAGATTCTACAACACCTCTTATAGACGACATTGGTCAAGATGTCGTCTATAACGGATGTCGTGAAATCTCTAAGGCTTTGACGACATCTCTTACTTGTCGTTAAATAATTTAACGACAATAAACTATTGTCGTTAAAAGGAGACCTTTAATACGACATCTATATAGATATCCTTAATTATTGTTTCAAATGTTATTAACGATATGTTTGTTAAAAATATTGTTGTATGTACTTTTCAACGACATTCAAAAGCTACATGTCGTAAATAATATATCGTTAAATGCAGTTTTTCTTGTAGTGGAGAGAGATGAGAGATAAAGAAAGGAGAGGGAAACTGAGTGAGAAAGGGGTAGAGAGAGGAGGAGAAAGGAAAAAAAAAAAAAAAAAAGAAAAAGAGAAACAATCACAACAGTACTAATAGTGATATTTTTAGTGTTTTTAGGTGTTTACAAATCGGCTTAGTCCTAAAATTGTTATTTATTTCACTTTTACTAATCAGTTAATAAAATATGTTATTTGTTATAATTTTTCTTTTTTATATACACTGCAATCATCTTCATAAAAGTAAATATGCCTTTAATAAATGATAATTTTACTATAAACAAATATCAAATTACAGAAATCATTTGCTTTATGGCATATATTAAAATTAGGATTGCAAAGAGCGTCTTTGCACAAGCTCAGTTCAACCATAGCCACAATAATTAGAAGTAAATGCATTACAACTTTTTTTCTTTTTCTTAAGAAAACATGCTTGATTTTTTTCCTTTTTAAGAAAAGATGACTATGCAAACACATACACACATATATATAACATGATGGCCGGAGTTATTTTCATGCATGCATGCATACAGACATACATAAATAGAGATGTTAAATAGCCTGGCCTGGGTAGGCCAAAGCATGTCTCATGTCATGTTTGAGCTTATATATTTATTTATCATGTCGTGCTAGGCCCGACTTACTTAATTTTTGTGGCGTCAACCCCAGCCTATGACCCATTTATGAATGGGCGGTGCTCATAAATATTTGGGCTGTACTCGTACCAATGGTGATGTTTACACTTTTTGGTTGTACTTTTATCTCTTAATGTTCTTTTTTTTACCTAATGTTAAATTTACTAAAAAAAATAAAAACACTAGATCGTAACAAAAGAAAGTGCATTGTTGACATAGAAAATCTTTTTCTGAGGACAACAACCTTATGGAATCTTGCAATGTATGGTTTCTATTATTTAGTTTTTCATATAAATCAAAAAGAGTAAGTATATATTGGCAATTGATAATTTACCAACAATAAAGAATCTATTTGATCTTTTTTCTTTTTTAATAAAATTATTAGAAATTTAGAACTTCTTTATGAAAAAATATTTATAAAAATATAAAATATATTAGTAAAATTAGTTTTAAATTGTATATTTTAATCGTGCTAATAATTGTACCCCAATCGTGCTTTTAACATGCTTTTGTCGAGCCTTATCGAGCCGTGCTTTTAACATGCTTTGTACCTAAAAGTTGCACCAAGCTTAACCTATTTAATAAACGGGATAAGCTAGGCTTATATAATAAACGTATCATACTATGACGTGCCTACTTTTAAATGTGTTGTGCTCATGCCAGCCTACTAGGCCCGGCCTGTTTTTGATATCTCTATCATAAAAGTAATTTACAAGCTAGCTAGGTGCAATGACTCAATATTCCTATGGCCCTATATTATAACGAGAATGAGACGCAATTTGGTTCGCCACCACAAATTAATAAGCTACCCCGATATATGTCAAAACAATAAGGTCACACCATTCCTCATAAAGCATGCAAGAATATTAGCATCAGACATTACAAAAGAAAGACCCAATGTTTGTAAAGTCGTCCAAGAAAGATAGTATAGCATAAATCAAGGCTTTTATTCCGTAATCAAAGATGTATTTTCTTATATGATTAACCTAAACACTCAAAACTCCTTTTTGTCTTGCTGTCTTTGGAGTGCTCCTCTCGTTACTACAAAATCCTATTAAGAAACATTAATCAACATTTTAATGGGTTAATTATTCCATTGACGATACGATTACGCAAGAGAGAGATATGTGTTAACCAATCACCAACCGCCAGCCTCAAATTTCAATCTTCAAACCTTCCACATCTCCCCATGAATTTTTGTTCCCCAAGCTTTGTAATAAAATAAGGGAAATCCCCAAGTAAATACAAAGATCAGGCTGACTTTTTGAAAACATCCCACAAGACAAAAAAGCGAAATCCAAGCATAACTAGGCAAGATTACAAAATCCTTTTAACTTCTTTACTTGATTTTCCAAATATTTTAAGTACAAATATCTGATTATTGTAATAATCATTATTAGTCCTAGGATTGGAGTGCAATATTTAACAATTTCCCACATCATACTATCTTCCATTTCCCATATACGTGGCATTCAAGAGTGGGATCTAACATTTGGCGGCTAGATGAAGGACAGATCTTATGTTTTTTGTGGGTCCATTATTCTAATTTTATATGCCCTATATTTAATAAAACATGAATCGAGTGGAAAACAATGACCTGTTGAAGAAGGGTCCACATCCACCATTATATGCCAGCATCAGGGAGGCTTTACAGGCTTTTTAAGAGGGCAATCAAGCATGTGTGATTGTGTTACCAAAAAAAAAAAACTCTTGTATGATTGGTTTCTGAGACTAGAAACTTCATTCTGTTAGCACACGAACAACATGTGTTGGATGTCTGTTTAGCAGAATTAAATTAGTAATAATTTTCCGTAAAAATTAAATTAGACCCTTTTTTTGGGATGAAGCTGAGTTGTTAATTTGAGTTTGAAGTAATATTCATTAAAACCCAAAAACTTTTTTTATGATGAAAATCCAAAAGCACTTAAAAGGTACTACAAAAAAATATCGAATGCACGCATTTTTGAACGTGGGATTGGATGAATCGACATGGATCCAAATTCCAATCTAATAGTTTAACGATGTAAACATGCCAATAAGGTATATAAAAACAATAGTAGTGTCTAGATCTAAACTTCAGAACTTTAATGGTTAAATCAAATTGCTCTAGCATTAAACAGGAAGAAAGACATTGAGATATGAACTCTTGCAAGCTCTCTACAAAAAACAAGCCAATTGTGTTTTTCATAATAATGTGGTCATTGAAAAACATGGAACGTTCCAATTGAGAGCTGATCATTACCTGGATTATCAAGTACATTTGGTGAACATATGATGATGTATATGTGTGTTAGGTAGCTATATAAAGATATGCTTGAAATGAGATTGGAAATATAACTAAACATGTGGTCCAATATTAGCAAATTACGTAAGGGGAAGCCATAGCTTGTATATAATATGCTTAGCTAGCTAGGACAACATTATGATTGTTGAATACTCAACTATGTCACGTTTGTCATTGTGCCGTCGTCTTATGCTGACATGGTTTTTTAAATATATGATATTTTATTTGACTTTTTTAAAAAACTATTGTAGCTTGTAATTGCGTTGGCATAGGTAAAAACCACAATTTTGGGCTCACAAGGTTTAGCTTGAGCCGGATTCTTTTTGGCTGCTTCCAAAGCAAATCTGATTCGAGGTAGCCATTTATTTTTTTATTCAAACACTTGTTTAAAGAATTTCTTGAAGTGCCCAAAGACTGTTTTTGAATAAGAGGGCATATAAGAAAATAAGAGACAATAAAAGGGTCATGTTCGTAATTGAAGCAATTCAATTATTTGACACCTAAGGCATTCCCCCCTATAAAAGCCCCCTCTTGAGCTTTTGGAACTCCTCCCATTTTTGCAAAACAAATTTCTGCTTAACTCACTCGCACTCTCTCCTCTTATCTTCTTCTGGCTCCTGCCATATGGCCAATCCACTGCCATATCTAATGGAAGATCCAAAGAAACAGTACAAAACAAAAGTCAAAGGGAGGTCCTTTTTTCCCTTTATCTTCTCAATCTTTATTTACATTTCCCTCTTCTACGTCTTTAACCTCTCTCCTTCAACTCTCTTCAACAATACCAAGTTTTGGTTTCTCATATCAAACACTCTCATCCTCATCATTGCCGCTGATTATGGCGCATTCTCTTCGTCCAAAGACGAAAGCGTCTACGACGAGTACTTCATGCATAGTGAAGCAAGGCGTAGTTCTTTCTCGTTTGTTTTGGAGCACCAAGAAATCGCCATGAAAAACGGCAACACAATAAAACAAGAAGATCCGGTCGAGGACATGCAAGAAAAGAAAGAAAAAGAGAGCCAACCCCTGGAAAATAAATTGCAAATTGTAGCCATAGAAAATCCTAATACTATAAATCAAGAAGATCAAGATCATATCCAAGAGAAAAGGATTGTCCACGTTGGTAAAAAAGACTCTGAAAAAGAAAAGAATATTAACGAAAGAGGAAGAAATAGTACTTGTAGGCGAAGCAAGTCTGAGAAGGTCAAGAGAGTGGTGATTGACGAGAGTGACGAGAGTAAAAACAGTGTAGTTTTGAGGAGGTCGGAGACCAAAATGTATGACCAAGAAAATCATGAGGGAGAGGTGATGAATGACTTCTCTACCATGTCAGATGAAGACCTAAATAAAAGAGTTGAAGAGTTCATTCAGAGGTTCAATAGACAGATTCGGCTCCAAGCGCGGGTTTATGATAATTAATAAGCTTCCATCTAAGTTTACAAAGAAACGTTCCAAAAAGTTTTGATGTCTTCTTCTTTTTGCCTTTGCGTAGGCTTCATTTTTTTTTGGTCTTCCAACTTTGTTACTCTTTAATATTAGTGTAAATGCTTTGGACTACTATTAGTCAAGCAAAAATAAATTTTACAAATTCCCCTGCTATATTAATTTTGTCTAACATACTTTTCAAACTTTTAAAACGTATATATTGTGTCCCACTTTAACATGTACTATTTTTTGACGGGCTAGCACATAGGACGCATATAAGGAAGGTAAACTCACTAATTAATTTCTTTAATCGTTTACCCACCCAATCGAATTAGAGTTCGTTGTTCACATTTTTTCTTGCTTCAATAGTCTACAATAGAGAATACAGAACTAAGGTTTAGAGTCAACTAATTTATTTAAAGTGAAAGGCGTTTATTAACCCCCTAATGTTGTACCTAGCTTAAGCCCAAACATAACTCAGCAATTAATTCCATGCAAAATAAAGCACATTATAAAGTTTGAGAGGTGAACTTGAAGATGAATTAGAGACCATGTTCTTAGTCAGAGCGAAAGGCATTTATTAACTCCCGGAATGTTATAGGTAATTGTAACACCAATGACAACTTGACAATATTGTGCAAAAAAAATAGCATGTTTCAAAATTTGAGAGGTGAACCTGTAAATATTTTAGATGTTAAAAAATGCAACATTGGTATTATGTTGACATAAGTTACATAAGTATGGGGAATTTAAAATTCAACCTAAAAATCCCATTAGCGAATTTTCCTCTCTCGATTTGAAATTTTCTAGGTAGTAGGTATATATCTAGAGCTCATATCAAATAATCCTGCAATAATTATGGTTGTACTCATCATATAACTGTATGAACAAATAGACCAATACAATAGAACTCGTGCATGCATAATTATTTCTGTGAGATTCCAAAATTTGAATAACATCCCTTCCTGATTTGATAGAGATTATTCTAAACGGGGATAACACAAAGTGGGATTACTTATAAAAGAGCAATACGATTTAATTCTTGTGACTTGGTAGATACAAATGGTATTATGTAATTATAATTATTAACCACAAAAGGAAAAAGGTATGACTAAAAAGAGTACTAGGCTAACTTAATAATTTTTGCTATACCAAAAAACACACTTACACTGTACATTTAGCTTTTCTGTATTTGCAAGAGGATTACCTTTGAATTACCAAAAGCTAGTATCAGTAGCTTTCATGTGCTTCAGATTGAAAAACTTAAAACAACTGGTCTGATCAGCATATATAACTTATGACATGATAAGTCGTTGAGTTATTATGTATGTATTATGTCCCTACAAGGTGAAATGTATATAATCATCTTGTATGAATTTTATAATTAATTTTGGCGCATGTCAAAATTATTTACGCTATGTGCCATGGTATTGCATCACATTTTACTATAAGCTATAGTTTTTTTGGGCCTAGATATATATTTACGTGTTATATATAATAATACAATCTATACATAACAATTTGTACGGTGTTGTATATTGAGGTCCATTTGTGAAAATGAAACTTTGTACGGTATCATTTGCCAGAGAGGCAAAGACAAAGACAGAGATTGATCATTTGCCACTTCAGGGGAAAAAAATATAGGGGTTCGAAAAAAAAAATGAAAAAAGATTATTTAAGTAACGAATTAAGGGCAAAAATTTTCCTTCAAAAAGCTCTTTCAAATTGGCGTGCAGAAGATCCTAGCATTACTAGCTAGTTAATTAGCTTTTTATTTTCTTTTATGGTGCTTTCTTCATTCTTCGTTAAGATTAGCACTCTCACATAACACGATTTATTTTTGCAAAAAAAAAAAGTAAAAAGACTCGAATAAAATTAAAAAGAAAAGACCTGGTTTTGAATGGTACACATAAAAAATGAGCCTAAATTGCCGTCCTTATTTTTCTATCTCAAATTTGTTGCCCCTTCACTGCTTCATCATGCCATCTAAATTTAATTATTTGATAGTATGAATAGAAATTAAATACGAAAAAACAATTCTTAAGAATTTTAATAAGTACAAAAATTAATTGAATAGACAGAAAATGAGGGGAAAAAAGTATAACAGACTTGACTCTTCAATAACATCAATCACATCCATTAAAGATTGACTTCTGCATGTTAAAAAACTAATTGAACGAAGAATTGTTCAATCCAATAAAAATCACTGGTACAGCTTTAAGGTTCGCATTTTATGGTCTCCTGTCTAGATGAAGTTTCCTCAAGAGCCTCATGCCTTTTGTACATCTTCTAACCTTCAACGTTGGAAATGTGTTCACCAACCTTTGGAAAAGTTATTGTTTCATTCTCAGCGTCGCAAATTGTGCATTCTTAATATCCATGTTAAAATTAAGAATGAGAGAGGAAGAGACTTGCTAGTTTCAACTCATAGACTCTAGTATTTTTTTGACTGACAAGAGTATTCGAATTTTTTACTTTTAAGTGGACTTCGGTATAATTTTATTGGTGGTTGAGCTAAACCTTTTGAGTTTAAAAGCTCGGTTTTTTTCTTTTTAAAATGGTTTTTAAGACAAAAATACCGTGATCCAAAAGAAAAAAAAAAAAAAAAAAAGAACTGGGAAATTTGGAGGAAGAAAAAGCCACCAATGATAAGACTTTAAAATGGTCGGCTATAAATTATTTTCTGTTTGGCCTTTTTATAAACCATAAATATAAGATTTCTAAAAGCGTGTATCAAATAATTTAGGACACCAATAATTGGCGTGAAAGAGGTCGTTTCCAGGAGGCACATGCTAATTTGCCATTTAATGACAGACATGCGGGATTTGACATTGTAACAGTTCACTTCCAATCCAAAGACCTTTTTTTTAGATTTCAAAGACTATGTTGTAAATTGATCTTTTTATTTTTTTTGTAAGATCATTATTAACACTATCAGTCCGTGGATTATGAATACTGTATCATTTTAATCTCCTAAACTTTCAACATTGATAAATTAACATCCTAAATTTGATTTTTTTGACAGTTTTAGTCCTGACACTAAATTTAATAAACAATTTCTAAAACTTTACATAACTATATACATTAGAGGCGTTTGTTCTAGTTTTAAAGGTTTTTAATGACAATTTCTGTGAAATTTTAGAAATCCTTTGTCAATTTTAGTTTTAGAAATCAAAGAAGTTAAAAATCAAAATTCGAACAACAAAAGTAACAAAAGGCTCATAATTCACCGAATAGCATTACTGGTAACCTTTTTCCTTTTCCTTCAACAAAATGGAGATCAATTGTGTTTTTATGTCTTTGAAATCACACCTAAGTCAGAATCTAGTAGTACCACAAGTAGAATAACAAGAATCTTGACTTGAAGCCTACTAATAACGCTTATTTTGCTTATATATTTATGATTGCAGACAACCAAATCTATAATTTAAGGTCCAAAATTCAAACTCTCCATTTAGAGGGTTTATTTTTATCTTGTTTTTTGCTTTAAGAGTGAAAACTCTATCAATACAATGAACTCATGCGAGTCCTTGTGCAAACCAAAAATGCAGGCCCTTTTGGTATTATTTTGGAAATGTTTTTGCACGTTTTTTAAGGCAAAAATTTTAAAATACTTTTAACACAATTTCTTAAAGATTATTATTTTTCAAAGCAAAACCATTTTCATATGTTTTGAAAACACTATCAAACGAGCCCGCAATTATCGAAAGGGATCTAGACATCGCTATGTGCAAGCCAAAGACCCTTTGATACAGTTTTCAGGAAGTATCATGGCATGTTTAAGTGTAAATACCAGCGATTTGGATTAATTGTTGGCCATTACAGTGTATTTATACTCTCGGAGACAAGACCTCATTCAAAACTTGACAGCTCTCACTTTGATTTTGGCTAATGCTTTTGCTTGCCACTTTCGGAGGCTTGTCTTAGAAAAAGCAGCATAGTTGAATTAGTCTGTATTAGAAGTGGTATTAGGACTAATTAACTCTTTTGCAGTTAAACTAGAATTGAGGGCTATTAGAGACAAGAACCAATTTTAGGGATTTAATTCCTTATTTTTTCAGTCTCTCTAGTACTATGATACACACAAGTTGTGACGACCCGCCTTTTCGGACAATCACATTACTTTCATAAACATCGTTTCGTAAACAGTAATCTTACTTACTTAGTAAGAAAAATACTGAAATATTTTTTTTTTCTTTAAACGTTCTTTAAAACTGATGCGACTTCTGTCGCATTTAAAGTTGAGACCTCGCTCAACACTTGCCCTTAAAATCATTTCAAATCGTTTCTTAAAATTTATTAAGAAACATTTATTAAATCATAGCTTAAAACTTTACTTTATAATTACATAAAACAGTTTGTAAACTGTATCTTAAAGCTTTGAATACATTTCTTAAAACTCTGATTTCTTAAAACTTCGCAAACACAACATTAAACAATGAAAAACCTTTTCTTTACATAGCAGAAGCAAACAGTGATGGTATCCATACCCAAATCTTCGCATCTGTCCTCCGTAGCACCCAGCTCTTCTAACGGGTCCTATTGGTCACCCATAAATTACCTACAACATAAAAAACTTTTAATGAGCTTTCGCTCAGTAAGTTCAAAAATAAACTCACGATTCATTTAATCATGCTTTAAAACTTTTCTCATAAAAACCTTTCTCTTGAAACATTCTTCAAGAACGTTTTCCATAAACATTTCTGAAAATATTTTTCATAAACGTTTTCCATAAACATTTCTGAAAATATTTTTCATAAACGTTTATCATAAAACATTTCTCTGAATGTTTTCTATAACATAACATATAAACATTTCATAAAAAGGCATTCAAGCAACATCAGAATGCATGACTCCATTTATGCTCAATTATTAACTTCAATTATGAGCATTTTATGAACATTCTTTTCTTACTTTAACTTTTTATCTTCGTTCTTTAACTTTTCATTATCTTACTTTAACTTTCTATCTTTGTTCCTTATCTTTCCTTATCTTACTTTAGTGTTCGTACCAACTCATTAATCATGAGATCATAAACATGATGCTTCCCTTGTGGAATACTTGAGACCATCAAACATTGAGGTCTTGTACCTCACATCTAGGAGGTCAAACTTTAACTTTTTATTGCCTCATAACAAGGAGGCCAGTACGACACTTTCTTTTATCTTTACGTTACCTTCTTATTAACTTTAGTGAGCATTTCAAATGCAATCACATCATATGAAAACACACTTGCAATCCATAGCTTGTATTATAAAACCTATTGCATAACAAATGCAACATATTGCTTAATAAATACATCAAAAAATGCAAACACATTTGCAAATCATAACTTGTATTCTAACACTTATTGGATAACAAATGCAATATATATCGAAATCACATTTTACAAATTATAACTTTTATTCTAAAACTTATTGCACAACAAATGCAACTTATTGCATGACATATGCATCATGAAACCTATAACTTAAACTATAAAACATTTTGCATTGTTATAATGCAAAACATACTTTCAATACTTTGAAAATCATAACTTAAACTTTTAAAAAACGTTATGCATATCAATATGCAAATAAACCTTTAACATAACGGTTGCAAATTCATTGCAATTCTTTTTCTTGAACTTTAAAACTTTTTTGCATAATAAATGCAAACATACTTTAAAAGAAACTTGCATAATAATTGCAAACTCATTTATAAATTATATAAATAAGCATTTAAAAATCATTTATTTCATGCTGTAGCTGAGATTTAAAACTTACCCGAACTATGCTCTAGCGTTCTCTATTCCGTTCCTTTTCCTTCCATTAGTCGGCCTCTATGTCCTGATCAAACGACAGCCAACTTATTAGTTAACTGTCTTTATTATCAATCCACTCGATTGATAATAAAACATAAACATTAACCATTCTTTCATTTTAACTTGACTAGTATACTTTCGTTTACCGTTGTCTTTACTTAACCTTATAAACCATCGGTTTACCTTTCCTTCACTTAGCTTTGTAACCCACCGGGATTACTTTTCCTTTTAACCTCGTAACCCATCGGTTTACCTCTCGTTTACTTAAAACATCTCTTATTAAATCTCTGGTCTCATATGACCATTACGTTACTTAACATATTACAGAATATTTTTTGTCTAATAACATTATGCTAAATCGGAGCGTTCGACTCCGTTCTAGCCGTTTCTTTAACAATGACGATTTTACCCTTAACGGGTTTTTCGTCAACCTTATAACGTTATAAAACTCGTTCTCACATAAAATAGTGTAACAATCACTAATCATTCATTTCATAAATTTTTATAAAAACATCTAAAACAATTTATTTTAAAACGGTTCATACTGTAGGCGAGATTCCTACTTACTTGAACTCCAAGCTAAGCAGATCCAGTTGTATTTTGCTGCATCTACAGTATGCGAAGCATCCTCTGCAGTGCTCCTCGAGCGACCATGAATAGCTAGGAATGCTTCTTGGAGATCATACATTCTTGAAAACGTCATTCTGAACTCTGATATTGTTGTTTGAATCGCCTCGATCTGCGTGCAGTTGATACCAGATGATTTTCACTAGAGTGGAATTAGCTTGAATAAAGGTCACCATTGTGTTCAGAGCGTCGAAACAAGTCAGGAGGCTATCTCGGATCTTCGATCGGATGTCCGGATCATAAAAATCCAAAGTCGTCGTTGACCGGCCGTTGATCGACTTTGACCGGTGTCAATCGGGGTCCGTTGGCAGCTGGGCTCGGGCCTACCCCCCTAAATTGACCCTTCTGAGTCCAATGGCGGTGTCAATTTCACCTAATTCTGCCTCTAACATAGCAGGTCGTGAAGTACAACGTCGGTAGAAATGGATGAGCTCCGATCTTGATTCTCCGACGGTGGTGGACCAAAATTGGTCGAGGGCTTTTGCTACCCACTCATTTCTGAGTCGAACGGTGGTGGAGGTGTACCTCACCGCCGCCGTGAGCGGCGGTTCCAAAGGTGGTGCGACGGCGGAGATGTGGTGGCTCCGCCGGGCCTTTTCTAGCTAGAATTGAGCTGGAAGATTGGTGTCTTCTTGTTCCTCTCATTATGCTGAGTCCGTAGACACCAAAATCACGTCGATTGGTGGTCGGACGGCGGAGAAATCACGTCGGAAAAAATGGGTTTCACCGCCACTTTGGGCGGCGCGTGTGGCTTCCTCCGGCGGCGTTTTGGGCGGCACGACACCTCGTTGGACTCAGCTCGTCGAGAGCTTTCCATTGGTGTAGGAGGTGTCGAAAAAGGACGTCGAAATCTCGAACGAGATTTGAGGAGAGAAAGAGAATTCTAGAGAGAGAAAGTAGAGAGAGAGACCCAAATTTTGTGTGATTTTTCTGATTTTTTTCCTTTTTTTTTTCTCTTTTCTTTTATAAAAGCATAAAAAGAAATTGTAATCAACACAATCCAATTCTTATACTGCATTACTCTAATACTGTATAATTTTTCATGTTATTATACAATATTTTTCATTAAATTGTACTTTGTCTTAATATAATCATCAACTTAATGCATTTTTAATGTATTAAAAATCTCGGGTGTTACACAAGTCGTAATTGACATGCCTTAAGAGGCCTTCCCATTCTCCAGCTGAACACAAAATCTGACATATTGTACAATTATAATTTGGGAGAATGAGAAAAATATACCTAATTAATAGATACACAAAAATTAATAGACCAAGTTTTTTTAAAAAATAATAATAAATGGACCAAAATATTAAATTCAAACTTTCCAATCACATGAATTACGAAAACACCCCCTTTTAATGGCAAGCAATTGAAAAACCCTAATCTACATCTCTTCAATCTCTCTCCTCCCTCCTTTTTCTCTATGCCTGGGACGGCAATGTCGATGGGCATTTTGTCGTGAGGAGATATCCTTCAAGTTGAAGTCGGGAACACCATCGAATCAGAGCATACGGTGATGTCAAGGAAGTTGCTAATGAGGAGATGGATGGTCTTGATCAGAGATTCGCAGATGCGATGATGACTTAGATCTTGACAAAAACTAGTGTAAATCCAGCTGTCTCGGCAAAGTCTGAATCGTGACGATGGTGCCAGAGAAGGGAAGAGGGAGGAGGGTAAGAGAGAAATGAGGAGAGAGAAAATGAGATGTAGGAAAGATAGAGGGTAAAAAAGTAAAATTGATCTCTAATTGGTCTATTATTTTACAATGTCTGTAAAAATGCTAGCTATTCATTTTTAAATGTCTCTCAATTGGCCTATTTGTTACAATCTCTCAATCTCGAATTAGTTGATTAAAAAATAAATTCAAAAAAATCCCAACTATACCAGCCATTAGATCCCAAACATTAACCTTAAATTTGCCTCAACTTAATTTAAAATTAAGGGAAAAAAAAGAAAAGAAAAGGCAGATAAAAATATTTATAACGAAGGCTATTAGAGGAAATTAGATCTAATTAAATTAAAATCTGTCGTAGTTTATGTCTCTTAAAACAAATTATCGACTACAACTTCGAATCTCTATATATATAATTACAAAATTCTTTTAAAGAAAACTTCAAGAGAGATAATGAATAGAGAGACTGAAGGATATACATGCGTACTAAAGCTAAAATATTCGATATTTTTGATAATACAGTCTTCAAAGTTAAACTGTCAATATATTTTACTACTTTTAGGTTTTCTTTTCTTTCTATTTTTTAATTCTTTCAAATATCATAATGCGAATATACGAAGTATGAATCCAGCCAAACACCGTATTTTCTTTACATAGTACATTACAAAGTGCTAATACAAGAAGCTTAAAGTAAATATAACTGAAGTGATACAAATATTTTTATTGTAAAATATGCAACTCTTTATGTTTAATTACAATGAGTATTGGTTGATACGTGATTTCGGCAGCGTCATGTAGTGTTATAGTGTTATTTTGAGTGTTTACGCCATGCTTAACTTTGTCATGCTCTGTACGTAACTCAGCACTTAGTGATCACATTAGTGTGTTGTGCTAACAAATTAGTGTTTACACCACCAACACTGTGTCATGCTCTGCAAAAGTTATTGCAATAAATTTTATATATATATATATATATATATATATATATATTCACATTAATAGAGTGCATACTAAAATGTCCTTAGGGTATATGAATCATCTTTTTTTTTTTTTTCTTTCACTCCCTCATCCTTGTCCTTGCCCTCGCCCTCACTACGACCTTCTCCATGGAGACACCCTGTCATTGGTGATCTCCCTCACGTGGAAGATATCAACCCTCTAAGATCGAGTCTCGTGTAATAATAATTTATTATTTGGTGAGAAATCAGGTGGTAGGACCGTAGGCTACTACTGGTAGAATGATTGATTACTCTTATATAAGTTTAAAAATATATAACATACTGATATTAAGTGTTATTACTCTTATTTATTTACAATTATAATATTAAGTACATAAGGTTAATATAAAAAAATATGAGAAAATTTGAACCTTTGAAATTCTTAATATAATTAGAGTATATATGTACTTTACAAACTTAAACTGGCCAATGTTATATTCATAATATAATACAATCTTAAAACGAAATCAATCATGTCATAACTATAGCGTCTAAAGGCATTCAAAAAGAAGCAGTAGTGAAAAGTCCCAAAACAGGTCAACTTTGTCTATATACACAAGTACAGAGGTTCAGAGGAGAATGCTAGCCAACTATCTAGCATCCTACTACTGATGCTGAGAATTGTCTTTGTCTGCATCACTATAACTAAGTGAGCTTATGCCCAATAAGTAGAATTAATGTGTAACATGAATGACTGTGCTATGAATGACCCTATATAAGTCATACTTCTCCTTTCTTTGGAAACTTATATTGTATCCATTTTCAATAAAACATAATGTGCACACGATTTTTCTTTAGGGTTTCCTATAATGGGTAGGTTTCCTTCTATCAATTCCTTTGGACCATTATATAATTGTATATCAAACACCATTAAAATTCACTTTTCCATTTTTTTTTCTAATTCGGATCCATCTTTAGGAAATCCCAAGTTATTTAGTTATACATTCAAATGAAATTCTACGAAACATACTTTTGAAAATGATATACACTATTAATATAATCAAACACATCTCAAATAATTATGAAGTATTATATAATGCAATTAATGTCATGACATTATGCAATGCATTAGCCAACAAGTATGTCAGAATACCAGGCATCACATGGGCTTTAACCCATCTCGTAACTTCAAGGGTCAATTTGACAAATTAAAGTTACGTGGTACTTTTTTTAATATTTTGCTTTTAGAAGAAAGTTTAGAACGTACCACTTCCAGTATAAAATACATAATTGTTATTTAAGAGTATTTTGACCTTTTTGGCTAAGAGAAATGGTATAAATCAAGGGAAAAAAATAGGTAGAATACAATAATGATAGTAAAAAAATGACATACTACCTAATTTACTTCGACTTCAATTTAGAAGCCCATTGTTATTGTTGACAACTTCACCTCTCTCTCCAGTTCCAGCACCTTCTTGCCAACTCGACGACAAGAAGAGATTAGCAAGATGAACACAGAAGTGTTCGTCTCATTGATGTCCCTTTTTGTTTGTTTTTTTACCCCGTTCTTGTTATTTTGACATTTCACAATTTCTTTTTTGTTTGAAACTATTGGCTAAAACATGTGATTTGTACTTTTTTTTAAAGAATCTATAAATTGGGTCAATTTTGTAAGATAATAGGTTAATTACATAATTGTATTTCTTAATTTTAACTATTTCTCAATTTGTTTCTCTGTTCTTAAATACTACAAAGCTATCCAATGCATTTTAAAAAATTATTTTATTTTCATTTATAAAAATAAAAAAAATTAGGTAAAACAATATAACCACCCTTAAATAGTTATTAAAGATATTTTATATATTAAAAAATATAAAAATCCTTCAACAAAACATCAAATTTCAAAAAACCATCTTAAGTTTTATCTCTGTTTAAATTTTAAAAATTTCTAAAATTTGTAAGTAACACTAAGATAATTTGTGATGTTAGTGCAACAATATTAATTTATTTGTGTAAGAATCATTAATGATGATAGTGATACATGCTTTTCTCAAGAAAATAATAATGATAAAATAATTGCAATACATGCCTAAGAAGGGCTTAATTTACTTTTGGCCTCAAAGAATATCCGTTGCCTTCATTTGATCTCTAAACTCTTAATTAGCACATTAATAGTTCCTGAGCTTTTCAAACGTTATGCTAATAGTATCTTTGCAACATAACATTAAAAACTAATAGATTTTATTAGATAAAGCCTGCATGATCTAGTTTAAACATCCGTCTAAACTTTGATCTTTGAACCTTCAATTGACACTTTTTTTTGTCCTTTAGCTTTCAAATGTTATCCTAATAATACCTATGCAACATACACACTAAAAATTGGTAGATTTTATTAAATGAAGCATACTTTATTTGGCTTGAACACTTGCCAAAATCAAACAAATTAAAAGTAATTTTATTGGATTACCCCTCATTAACGAATCACGTATGCCTTGTTGGGATACAATTTGAAGCATATTTGTAAATATATTTTTTGAAATTAATAATATTTAAAGTATTTTTAGTATATCTTATATGCATAAGTAGAATTGACTAAACATCCATTCAATCATATTACATATATTTATGTGAAGTTTATAGATATTCATGGAAGACATAAATACAAGTTATCTTATGCCTTTATAAATATAGTTCATAGTTGATGAATAAATTTAAGCACTTTATTTTGTTTAGACTATAATAAATTCATCAAATTATTTGTCTTGATCATATATGAATTCACCGGTATAGTTTATCTACATTGAAATTGATCATAAATGAGATTTAAATAACTTTAAAATGACTATCAAACTTATTAAATCTCATAGGCATTTTTTTTTACTTTAGTCTTGATTCTGAATTAGTTATATAATTTCATATTTATAAGTGTAATTCTAGTTGAGTTGCTAATGAATGAGATTCAATTGCAAATCAATATTCTCTGACACTTGGTGAAAGTATTTATGGATAGTGATACGATGAATTGATAATATGGAATTCTGCAATATATTTCTTGATGAGTTTTTGGTACTTGATCATTATTGTGTGAACATTAATTATGAATTAATTTTCATAATTAAGATTTTTGAAATTGATTGTTAGAAAAAACCAAAAAGTATCAAGATACTAGATATAATTAAATTGAATAGATAGTTGAGATATCAATTTAATTATGATATAGTCTAAAGAGATGCAAAGTAAAGAAACAATGTGGCATAGGTTGACAAGCAAATTCCTTAACGACGTACATAATATATGGAGTGCAATTTCAATCTTTTAGTGCCATAGATTCGAAATTAAATAATTATTTAGAGCCATTTTTTATGTGCCATTTGATCCAAGTTGGTAATTTTTTGTACTATATTGTAAGTCTAATTGAAATAGTAGATTACCTAATTGGGTCTTGAGTATGAGGGCAAGCTACAAGCGGCATGTGGGCCCGATTTTCTAGTCTGGTTTTCATCGTTTTCATCCATTTCCCACTAGCAACTCTTCCTTTGACTCCCTATGAGTTCCAAATGAATAAATATGATCTTGAAGCTCTTAAATCTTCATTTTAATTTTCTTTTCAACCCTTGATATTAGAACACCTATAAAACACAAAAACACAAATAAACACAATAAAACTCAAAAAACTAATAAAAGAAATATAATAAAGAATGATAAAAAATTTGTCAAATTATGTACTCATCAAAGATCTTTTGGTGACGGGATTTATCATCAAAATCATGTATTAACATCACCATCAATTTGACAATTTATTTTTTTATCTTATATATTTTAACAGGCAATCTATGGTGTAGGATATTTCTACTATACTAGAATTTGTGATTGTTGTTTGGTGTAATTTTTTTTTTAGTAGTTCATAAAATCTCATATTTTAGAATTTTTTTTCTAACAAATGATACAAGAGCAACCTCTTATTAATATATAAGACAATGTCATGAAATTAGTATTCTAGATTATGTTATAAGAATGGAAATGTAGTAGATGATTGGTACAAGGATTACATGATTATAATGTTGTGATGAAGGTGATAGTTTGTTAATTTTATAATAGATGATAATTTTATAATATTTGGTTTTCCTTAATCCATGATAGAGTTTTTTTTTTTTTTTGTAATTAATTTTTTGGGTTTGTGACGAGGAGGTGGTTGATCATCACCATGCTTTTCCTTTTAAGTTTTTTGCTTTATTTCATTCTCTAGAATTCATGAATGCCACACGTAGGGCATAAGAATATTATATGTATCAAGATATCATTTTTAATGATTGCAATTATTATTATTGTTTGGGTATTACATTACTTCAAATAATATTAGATTTCATCTAGATAATATTATTTAGGAAGCACGTAATTGACAATAGTATTTTACTTGAAAATAATTTTTAAAACCAAAACAAAAGTTCTAAAATATTGAGTTGGAGAGGGAAAATTCAAGATAATTTTCTCATGAGCTCCACTGTTGGTCCGAAAATAAAATTATATATGCCTCGACTTCATGATACAATGATGCTCCTTTTTGGAGGGAATATATTAGATATTTTATTTGATTGGATCTCTCAAGGATAAATTAAAAAATATATTTTCTAAGATTGTTCACCCCTACGATTGCCATCTTTATTAGAAAATATGAAGATTGAAACAATGTTTTAAACATTCAACTAAAATTTGTTATTAATCTTCCCAATGAAGCTCTATAATGAAACGTAGGCCCAAAAACATAACGACTTTTTTTTTGAAAGTGATAACATAGTTATTTATTAAGTTAAACTTGAAGGTAAATGATCCAATGAATAATTGGGTCTAGTATGTTAAGGCATGACTTCCCCTACAAATAGCTTGTTGAAACGGAGACTAGATTATCATTACAATAAATTTAATAAATGTTTTTTTTTTGGTTTTTGACATTTATAATTGTATGTTTCTTTTATTGCAAATTTATTTCAATTTCCTATGCATTTTTTATTTCAGACATTGTCATTCTTTAACCCACTCATAATTATCCTTAATCAAAACAAATTGATCGAAGAGAGTTTTGTTGTCTTACCCAGCCATGCCCTAAGGTCCCACATGCTAAAGCGGATAGGAATGAGAGGAGGCCATTGAGAAATGGCAAAAGGCTAATGAAATGGCCAAATGCTATATGTGGGAATCGGTCCCTGATATACTTTTGACCCAACACGCCAACATGCAGACTACTGCTGACATTATTGATAGCCTTGAACGAATGTTTGGGCAGAATACTTGCTAAGCAAGAAGAGCAATTTTGCACGGCATTCACAACACCATAATGGGAAAGGGCGTGAGGGTTCGTGATCATGTGTTGTAGATGGTTAATTCCTTGAATGAGGTTAAGGTTCAAGGATCCGAAGTCAATGATGAAACAAAAGTTGATTCAGTGCTCGAATCTTTCCCAAAGTAATTCAAGTAGTTAGACGTTAATTATAATATAAACAAGATGAAATTAACCATGATAGAGCTCATGAATGTACTACATTCAGTTGAAGAGATTTATCAATCTAAGAAGTCTCTAGGAAGCTTAAACCTCACAATGATTCTTCATCTAAGAGAAAGCCAAAAGGCAAATCCAAGAATAATAAGAAGAAAAAGAACAAGACTAGAAAAGTGAAGAAGCCAAACACCAAGAAGAATGGGAAGCTAAAATGCAAATGCTTTAAGTGCAGTACAAAGGGACATTGGGAAAAAGACCGCTCTAAAATAACCAAATCAGGCATGAGTAATGATTTTGTCACTAAGGCTTGTTTTGTATGAAATTCTACAAATACCTAGATTGTAGATTCTAGTACTACAAATCATATTTATAATTCACTTTTTTGGTTTTAGGATGTTAGACGTTTATGCCCTAAGGAGTAAAAATGTAATATCTTTTTAGAGATATTTTTATCGATAAAGAATTTATTTATTATTCATATACCAAATTATTGTCCTCTTTACATTCATATTTGTTGGATGTATGATAAGCAAACAAAAGTCTGAGACTATCGGTCTAAACATTTAGAATCAAGCATATGATGGACAGATTATGCAAAAGACATGATTCTAAAGATGACGATCTAAATCATAAGATCTGCAATCGAGGGAATAAAGTTGGGCGCTTTATTCATGTAAAGATTGTTATGTTGTCTATATCCCTAACAGAAGATGGTTTGTCTTGGCCATTGGAGGTGGACTCTATGAATAGAAACATTAGTGCATTATCATAGGTGACGATGTATTAGATCGAGACATGAAATGTAATTGATTTGGATTAATAATTTTATCTCGGCAAATCAATTCACTTTAGACAATCATATATGTTGTATCTTAATCTTGAGATGAATATGTTGGAAAAATAGTACGCAACGGAATTTAAAAAAAAATTTATATCAGAATATTTTTTCAAAGCACAAGTTTGACACACTATATGCATAAATTAACCAGATCTTACTAACCTTTGAATGCCGAAGAACTCCCACAATTCGTGAAGAGAAGTAACGTTCCAAAAGAGCCTCAACCAACTAGTCTTCTTTGCTATTCTTTATCCACGATTGGAGTGAGTGTAGGCTCACATGTACAGCTCTTTCACCAGATGACTCTCCTTTTAACCAATTGAGAGAACCTAAGGTTAGTGTTCGTGATTTGTGAATAAGAGCTCTTAGGGAGTTTTAGAATCTCAATATCAGAGTTTTACTCTTAATCTCTCAACTGATCTAAATAATAGTGAGACTCACTCCCTTTTTATAGAGGTGGGGCCTAAGAGTCAGTCTTTATCAATAATGCCACAAAATTTGAATCAGAATCAAATTCGGATCAATATCTGATGAAATCTGCAAGAAAATGCGTGATCTTTTAATCGTGCGATCGGCATGCCGAACTTGCCCCATCGGTAGGCCAAACCTGAATATCGGCTTGCTGAACTGCTGATAAAAAATCTCAGCGAATTATTTATTTTTCACCCCAGATTCTATAGGATAAGTTCTCAGTTTTAATTCAAATAATCTAATAGAAAAGTTATCTAATTAAAACAACTTTATCTAGATAATCTCTAAGAAAATAAATGAATTCATAATAATTTAACAAGTTTATCTTGAATTAATTCAAAATTAATTCAACCGATAAACAAACATGAATTATCTGATCCTGATAATTCAACAAGTTTATCTTGAATTAATTTTGTCACAAAATTAATTCAACCGATAAATTGATATGAAATATTTGATTCTTCTGAATTTTAGCCAATCTGATAAATTTGACATAAGTCATCAATTATTGAAAAAGCATGCCGTATCGTTACAGGATTTTTATAAGCTAACAAAAGGGACCAAATGGACCTATATAGTTCAAGCTCCCAATAATTATGAAACCCAATATCCTAGATATATATTTCATAATTATCAACTCCAACGCTACTCCACTAAAAGCTTGGAGCCGCACTCTCGAACTATATAGAATTACGAAGCCCATATAGTTAAGTCTCTATGCATATCATAATGTATTGTATCCCCATATGATTATCTATAATCGGCTTAAGGACAAGTTTTGTCTTACCTTCCTGATTATTTTTATCTTACGTTCCATTATCTCACCATTGGAAAACTTACCATCCAAAGACGGTATACAATTTGGTTACACCTATGCATCCAAATGGTTGAGCACTCTAATTTTTCAATTATAGGATAACGCATATAAGAGGATATCACTACACCTAAAGAGGACCTATGGATTCTATATCTATGAATAACAGGTCTACGCTATCAAGAATAGTGTCTCCAATATACCGGTATGCGTACCATTTTTAAAATATGGGTGTCACCCTTTGGTACATCAAAAGACACAAGTCAAGACAACGGGCCCACTATTCATCTTAAGATTAAGATACAATACAAATGATTGTCTAAAGTGAATCAATTTACCAAGACAGAATTATTAATCCATATCAATTCACTTTATATCTAGATCCAACACATCGTCACCTATGACAATGTGCCAATGTTTCTATTCATGGAGTCCACCTCCGATGGTCAAGACAAACCATCTCCCAATAAGGATATAGACAACATAACAATCTTTACATGAATAAATCATCCAACTTTATTCCTTCTATTGCGGATCTTATGATTTTGATCGTCACCTTAAGAATCATGTCTTTCGCATAATCCGCCCATCATATGCCCAATTCTTAAAGTTTTAGACCGACCGTCTCAGACTATTATTTACTTAACATACATTCAACAAATATAAACGTAAAGAGGACAAGATTGGGTATATAAATAATATATAAATTCTTTATTGATAAAAAATGTCTCCAAAAACATATTACATTTTTACTCCTTAGGGCATACACGTCTAACAGTAAGTACTTAGGTTTACCATTTTTTACTGGGAGGAATAAAAGGACTACTTTTAATGAGATAAAAGAAAAACTTCACCTCACTTCTTACATTAGGCCTTCCAAGTGATAAGTGACTTTGAAAAATTAACTTCTTGTCCTGACGCCTTACCAAAAATGTCCAGTACATGACAAATCATATTACAATGAAGGAGGGAAGCTCTTCCAAGCAAAATGGAATCATCTACAAAGAGAATGTGACAAATACTTAAAGCCCGACGAGCCCCTGAAATCCCCTTCAATTCACCGTCTTCCTCAGCTTTATGCAACAACTCCAAAAACCTTACACAAAGCAAGAAAAGGTAAGGAGAGAGAAGGCACCCCTAACAAAGACTTCTTGTCAACACAACCTCCCTAACTACCCCAACATTTACAATGAAATAAAAGTGTGTCATCGACATACAATCCAACACAGTCTAGATCTATCGTATTCAAAAACCCAATTATCTCATCATAGCCTCCAAAATTTCCAATTCAACCTTGTCATAAGCTTTGCTCATATCGAGTTTCAGCCCTATAAATGCTCCCTTGCCACCCATTTTCTATTGGATCAAATGGGGAGCCTTAAAAGCAACAAGCACATTGTCTATTATAAGCCAGCCTATTACAAATGCACTCTGTTCTTCAAAAATAATTAAAGGCAGGATATGCTTGTGACAGTTTGCAAGTGTTTTTGTGATTACCTTATATGACACATTACACAAACTAATCAGTCTGACGTAGAAAACTTTCTGCAACTTGTTTATCTTTAGAATAAGGTTGATATGTGCTTCATTAAGTGCCTTAACTGATTAAAGCCCATTGAGAATTCCAAAGATCACCTCCATAAGCTCCAACCTTTTTTTTTTAATAAAATGTCGCATGAAACCTATGCAATCCTAGAGCTTTGTTAAGACCCATCCAAAAGAGCGCCATTTTAACTTCCTCAGCAGTGAAAGGAAAATCCAACCACTCCTTAACTCCAAAGAAATTCTCAAACCCACTATATCAACGACGACATTTAATTCTCATTGCTTCGATGAAGATCGTTTGGAAAAAATTCTCAATCTCACCCACAATACCATCCTCATCTGACACCTATACCCTTTTCCAAGTTTCCAACCTAGTAATCTAATTGTGCTTCTTTTCCTCGAGACCTTGGAGCCAAAAAGCTTAAAGTGTTTTCATCAACCCCACGAAGCCATTCCACCATTGACTATTGCTTCCAATAATATTCCTCAAGAGCTAAGACACATTTAAGCTCATCCTCTTTCAATCGTACCAACCTCATCACTTTTGAATTAAATACCCACCTATTAAGTTTTTCAATGTTTACTCTAAAGCTCTTTCACCTTACGCATGAGATTGCCAAATACAATAGAACTCTACTCCTTAAGGGCTGAAATGCGTCTATTCAACAAATGCATAAAACCGTGCCCTTTTCCCCTATGCACACCACTAGCGCAAAAACTTTCTACCACCCCCTGAAATTCTCATTTGCCATCCATTTAGCATCAAATACGAATCTCTTCTTCTTAGGACCCCTGTTAAACCCAAAGACCAAACCTTGAAGTTGTAACACTACTGCATGATGGTCAAACCTAAAGAAGTCCAAGTTTTGCACCTCAAAATCTAGGAATAAGTTCTTCCAATTCTCATCACCCACGAATCTATCTAAACTCTCTTGCACATTACTCTCAAACATACGAACAAGCTCTATTTCTTCTCCAACATGCAGTCCCACCCCAGGGCTTAGGCCATTACTTTATGCAGGTCGAGCTTAGGTCTCTGGTTGTATAGTTTTTTTTCCATGTTTTTCACATGGATTAGCTTGACTCATACAGGGTCGGTCAAACTATTAGGTCAAGATAGACTCTATTTTCTATCCAATAGTTTGACTCAGCCTAACCCATTTATTTATACAGACCATGATAGTGCATCATTTTTTTTTCAATAGCCCGTATGGACGAAGCCAAACCTAGCCAAGTCAAGCAACTTATTTTTTCAACTCTAGTTACAAAGAGTGCATTTGGTTGGAGTATTTTTTAGACTCAATATACTCAAATTTAGATTCGAGTATTAAGAATCTTTTATATGCGTGTTTGTTTTCCTCAAAATCTGAATTCTTTGAGTATCAAGAATCTAAGTTTTTAGAGTTGTAAACGCCTTAAACTTTTGATACTCGAATATCTTTGCTATAGTAAAAGTTAAAACTCTATCTCTTATATTTGAGGAAAAAAATTATAACTTTTTCATTTGATATCCAAATAAGATGATTTTTTTTCATTGTGTTCCTAGTGAAGAGAAGAATAAATTAAGATCTATATTGCATATTTTTTAAGATCATTAACATTAAGATTTTATTAAATTTGTTAATAAATTAAAAACTATTTTCAATACCTCTCCAAACACAAATTCTAATTATATTCCATACTCAGATTAAAACTTAAATGCATGTCTAAACGTCAATTTGGATAACAATTTAAATCACTAACTTAAATCTTAATTCAGATCACATAACTCAAATTAAATCATCAATTTGAATCCATTTACCTATAATGACCAAGAAAATCCTAGAATTAAATAGCGTAATTTACCAATTTAAATCAAAGATTTTCCTGGAAACATTGCGTATGAAATGCATGATTGAAGAATTTATGGAATTAACATACAACTGTTCCAAAAATTCTATAAAAGATTATGTAGTTAAATTAATTAACTAGTGTAGTTTAATAAAGAGATTGATAAATTTCACCGCAACTAAGGCAGAAGAAATTTATCTGTAAAGAACTTGAGAAATTTAATTATGAGAATTTTCAGGTTAGTACTAAGTTAGTAGTGTGCCAAGAAATTCTCTAACTCAAATTAGATCCTTAATTGCCAATTAATTTGAAAACAGAGCTATGTGAGTAACTGTATCGACAAAAAATGCTATACAAACTTGGATAGTGACACTGTTAAAAACTATGTCATTATTGAACCCAGAAACTAAAAAAGTCAAGTTCATATTTTTATTAAGTCTAAAATAATTTTTTATACTTCATGCAGTAAAAAACAATACGCGATTAAACTTTGATTGTTATCAGTTCATACTGTGATTAGCCTGTCAAAGTATTTGAAAAATAGGAGAGGATTAGTCAGGTAATAAAATCTCCTATCAACTAAGTTAATTATTGCTAACAGTATAAAATTTATCTGCTTAGAGGATACTTACAAGAATTGCACAAAATACCCTTAAATTAAGCTTCACCCAAATAATGGTTGTCCTTTACAATTATTGAAGTTCAACCTAATACTCCACTCAATCCTAACAAAGGCACCACAATTAGGGGGAGATTGGCCCTTTTTTTTTAGTTATCAAAGCCATTTAAGGGTTAATCAACCATGATTAAGAGAGAAAGACTAGATTAAACTAAGTCTATAAATAAAGAGCCCAGGCTATTATTCATGATTTTTTCACTTTTCTCTTCCTTCTTACCTTCCTCACTCGTGCACTCCAAGAGAGAAGAAAAAAAAAATTCCTCCACTTACTTCCATTCTCTCCACCAAGCAACCAAGCCTCCAAGAGAAAATTTTTGTTGTCCAAGCTCCTCTCCAAAAACCAAACAAAAAAATCTAGCTATATTCCAAACATTTCTCCACCCTTGTCATAACTCAAAACTAGCTCCAACAAGGAAGAAAAAGAAGAACATAGTGGAGATATTAGAACACTGGGATTAAGGTAATATCTACACCTTTTCTTCCTTCAATTTTCCCTAGAAAAAAAAAAAAAGGGAAACATTTTACTAACATAGCATTTATATGAAAGCCAAAACAAGCTAGATTTTTTTTAAATGATAAAGTTTTAATTTAGTGTTGGTTCAAGAACAGGGAAAAGAAATGATATAGAAGCCTTAAAATCATCCATCCAAGAATAGTCATCAAGGGCAAGTAATCTAAACTTTTTTTATAATTTTTTTTAGGTTAAAGTTTGCAACTTTATGAGAGATTTGATGATTGGATAAGGAAGTAAATTGCAATAATTATTTATATGTTGATTAGTATAATTTGTGCTTGTATGAGATGTCAAAGTTAGTATTGCATGTTAGAATTAGGTTTTGTACTAGTTTTGGTTTGTGAAAAAATTTTCCACAAACTTTGAACACGTAAGTGGAAGCCTTAGAGTTGCTTTTAAAAAATTTTCCAAACACGAGACTTTTAGACTTCAATGTTTTGAACAAAATTCTATGACTAAGCAAAAATACAGTTTTGACTCTAAATAGGCTTACCGAGTAGTTTTTAGGGACTGCCTAAAACAATCCCAAAAACTATCGAAAGACAGCCCAAAACCTGCATAAAGCAGTTTGTAAAAGCTGCCCAAAATAGTTCTAGTAGTTGGAACTATTTTTGCCATTTTCAGACTTTTTTGAGTCTAAATTTTACATTTCATTAAACACAAAAGTTTTAGATTTCGATGAGACAAACAACTTTTTATGAAGAAATTTTCTCCAAAATCTATCTCTAAAATATAGTTATAGACAGTTTTTCAAAACACTCTAAAAGCTGTATTTTTGCTTAGAAAACTTTTTTGAAGTTTTGGGTTGTTTCGAGGCTGAACTACAATTTTTGCCAAAGATAAAAGTTTTAGTTTGTAGTAAAATGAAGAACTTCCATGAAGAAAGTTTTGTGAAAATCTATTTATAAATTAGACTTTAATTTAGACATATAAAAATAGTCAAAACTTTTAATCGGTAAAAATTTCAAAGTTTTAACTTGGAAGCAATCTTGCCAAAGAAAAATTGTAATCAGGACTTTAAAAACAAACAAGAAAATTATTAAAACACACATTTAAAAACAAGTGACTTTTATGGAGGAAAAACTTTAAAAGAAAAACTACATTTACTACATGATTTCACGTAAATCTTCCAAACTAATCTTTCGATACTAGTTTTTATAAATAAAGATCACGTGACTTTAAATTTTGATTTTTCACTAAACCAAGAAATTATAGTACTTTTGAAAGGTTATATAGGCCCGAGATTTAGTGGGTTAACAATTTTGGGCATTACTTTATATAGCGATTTTTATTTAAAGTTTCAAGCTAAAAGATAAGAATTTCAAAGATAAACTCTAATAGTTTTTCATTTGAACCTTGATTCAGCAAGCATAAAAATACGATATGATAGAGCTTTAATGCCATGATGTTAGGCATAGGTCCAATACTCGTTTTAGTCTAAAAATGCCGCTCAAAACATAGTCTATCGGTAGAATCTATAAGACGTTATAATGTCATTTTCGGACTTATAGACTTAAAATCAATTGCAAGCCCATGGAACGAATTTAAAATAAGCCCAATTAGGACTTAAGGTAAGAATCATGAATTCAAAAGTGATGAATTTAGTGGATTAAAGCCTCACGGATTAAACGATGATAGATAATTAATTAATTGTTTTGAAATTAATCAATTATCAACTTGGATATGAACAAATGGCAATTAAGGAAAAGTTTGAATATTATGAGGATTTAGTGAACATAATCCTTGTAATAGAAATGGTGAAACTTATGACCAGCTGAAGAATTTGCGATCTAACAAGATGATCAAATTCTTATGGTTATGTTAAAATTTAATAGCCTAAAATAGGAAATTCTTACACACTCATAATGGGTGTTTGTATGGATTTATTTCAATAGAGAAAGAGGAACTCAGAATTGAAAGGGGAGTCTACTTTACTGATATAGGTAAGTAGGAATCTCACTTACAATATGAATAGTTTAAAATAAAGGTTGTCAATATGTTGGAAGCATGTTAAGCTTTAAGTGTGATATGCCATGTCATATTTCACGTTCACTAAAATAACTAGTGCAACTTTAATGAAGAACTAATCAAGAGAGTCGTACCAACCCTCTCAACCCATAGGGAGGCTCTATTTTAGAAAAAAAAGTAATAAATCATAATTGGTCACGGTGTTGTTGGGGCCTTACAAACTCTAAACATCCCGTTGATCGCAGGTAACCAGTACGACTACTTAGGCCTGATTAATAATATGACAAGTCATAACTAAACATAATTTGTTTGATGCATTCTTAGCCAATACATGCATTTTAAATGATTACAGGTTGCTTTAAATGTTTTGCGAGTTTACTATTCCTACTTGCTGAGTGAAAGCTCATCAAAGAATATTCATACTGTAGGTAAACAACCTGTCAGTAATGCCTAATGGATGGTGGCGAAGCAGTGGACGATCAGAGAGGAGATATGGGAAATGGATACCACATGCTTAGATTTCCACTTATGTTTTGATGACTATGACTCATGAGCCTTGTATATAACTTTAAAATTTCATTACTATATATGTTTTGAAATTACTGCTATGTTACTAACTAATTAGTTGTTGCAACAAAAAAGTAAAAATAGTTTTAAAATAGAATTGGTAAAGTTAACTTTTAAAGGATTTTAAAAACAAATGTTCCACAAAATTTAGAGATTTAATTAAAAGTATGTTTAAGAAGTTAAGTAGCGGCCACGTAGGTTGGGTCGCCACATTACCAAACGAACCCGAAATCACTTTATTTGATGCACATGAACTTGTTTTTGCTGTTAATAAGAAATTCAAATTATTGCTTCTCTAATAGACAACAATCTTTGAAAACAATCTTCAAATTATTCATAACCTTTAAAATCCATTCCTATTTGACAATACTTTGAAATTAGGATAAATTACACTAACACCCCTTGTATTTTACCCAAATTACAAAGATATCCCTTGAACTAAAACTAATCACACTGACAACCCCTTGACTATTCAAAAAAATTATAGAGAGTCCCCCTCTGTTAGTTGACCATTAATTTTGTTCAAAATACTAAAAATACCTCACCATCTATTTATAAATGGTTTTAGCTATTTATGTGATATGAAATGACAATTTTATCCTTCTTTGACACTAAAAATAAAATGTTATACTATAAATTTCACTCTAATAGAAAATAAAATGTTATATTCAAAAAAATATGAAAAGTTTTTTTTTATTATTTTTCTCTTTCTAAAAAGATAACAATTATGTCCAAAAAAGATAAAATACAAGATTAAAATTACATAATCTAAAAAAAAGCTCCAAAATTAATTCCTCAAAATAATCACAACAACGCAGACTAATTAAATGCGTGCTTCAATATACAAAAAAATTAAAAAGCTAATTATAAATAAAAACTAACTCATTCCAACCAAACAATAATATAATTATAAAAAAATATTTTATTTTTCATGTGCTAACTAATTTCAACAAAAAAATGGTTTATTTTTCAACATAAATGAAAAAAAATCTTTTTTAAGAAAAATAAAAAACTAATATGAAACAACAAATCTTAAAATATAACAATAAGGTAAAAAATTAGACCTTTATCTCTTCTTCCCTTTCCCCTTTCTCTTTCTCTCTCTCTCTCTCGTAGGGCATAGATGGTGAACTAAACAACAGGAAAAGGGGGCAATAGGGTAGGGGTGCGACAGAGGGCAGAGGCTTGATAAAGGTAGGGGGAAGGACAGGGTAAGGGTCTCAATGAGAGGCTGGGTATGACAAGAAGGGATTGACGAGTAGGATTAGGTTCGATAGGAAGGGTGCTGATGGGTAGGATAGGGTTCGAAGGGAAAGGGACTCACGGTCAGAGCTAGGCTCGATGGAAAGTGGGGCTAGCAGGGCTGGTGGAGCTAAGCTTGACAGGCATGGGTCAGGTGGTGTTGGACTAGATGGGAATAGGGTCGGGCGAGTCTAATCTCAATGGGAATAGTGGTGGGTTGGTTTGGATGGCCTAGTGGTTGGGTCGCTGGGGGTGTGTTGGTTGCCGACAGATCGAATGGGAGGGGTAGGGATGTAGGGTGGGGCTTGTTTGGCTGTTAGGGTTTTTTTTGTTTTGTTTTGTCAAATTAATGGCTATGATTTGATTTCTTTAGATGAATGGCTAAAATTAAATAGGGTAGTTTTGCCATTTCAAACAAAAAATTAACAGAGTTAAGTATAGGGGGTATCAATGTAATTATTTTTGCTCTAGGGGATGACTCTATAATTTAAGTAAAACACAGAAGATGTCAGTGTAATTTACCCTTGAAATTATTAAACTAATCATCCTTGCAACCAATCCAATCTCATCATAATGCATGAAAAATTTAACCGGTGGAAAGCTTTCGACAACCAAAACCCCAAGCAATACCCCAAAGCTATATATATCACGTTTATCTGTGATCTAGAGCATCTCGTACTACTCTGGGGCTATGTATCCCATGTTTCCTACAAGGTTAGGTCTTGGGACATTCGTGTGATCACCAGGTAGTACTTTTGACCAGAATATGTAATTCTGGCTTCCATATTAGCATCAAGAAGGATATTTTTGGGCTTCAAATCTATAGGAATTATACTTGAGTTACGGCAGAAGCATAGATGTTTTGACCTAGTAGCCACTCGTAAAGCTATTTTATGTCCAAATAACCAATCTTACTCCTTTTCTCCTTCGACAACCTTAGTCAACATGTCTTGTAAGCTTCCATGTTGTTTGTGAATTTGAAAACAAGGTAGGTACAGTTAGTTTAAGAAACATAAGCCATTAGAGGAACCAGATACCAAGGTCTAATTTGTTTGACAGTACTTATATCCAATCGAATTTGATACATTTTCTAGATCAGGATATTGCTATCTTTGTCAAATATATATAACTCAATAATACGCATGGAAGGTTGAACTATCTTCTTTATGAGGCGACCTGCATTTTCGTCCATACAACGCTTCATAAGGTGCCATTCCAATTGTAGCCTGAAAGCTGTTGTTGTAAGCAAACTCTGCTAACGGTAACATTTTACACCAGCTGGTCTTAAAATCGAGAGAACAAGCCCGTAGCATATCCTCTAAAATCAAGTTCGTCCTCTCCGTTTGGCCATCTGTCTGAGGATGAAAAGCTGTACTAAAATGTAGCCTGGTTCCTATTGCAGTCTGTACACTCTTCCAAAACTTAGATGTGAACCTGCCATCACGATCTGAGATGATTGACTTGGGAATTCCATGAAGCCGTACAATTTCCTTGACATAGAGTTCCGCTAACCGTTCCATAGAGTAAGTGATCTTGATAGGAATGAAATGCACCGTCTTAGTCAGTCGATCCACAACTACCCAAATTGCATCGTAACCGTTCATAGTCCTGGGCAAACCGGTAATGAAATCCATTACTATATCCTTCCATTTCCATTCTGGTATTTGGATAGACTGTAGTTCTCCACCAGGTCTCTGGTGTTTAGCCTTTACTTGTTGACATGTCATACATTTCTTCACATACATAGCAACATCACGTTTCATTCCAAACCACCAGAAGTTACCCCTTAGATCATTATACATCTTTGTTGCACCTGGATGAATAGAGTAAGGAGTGTCATGAATTTCCGCCAAGATCTTTTCCCTTAAGTCATCAACATTGGGAACACATAAGCGGTCCTTAAGGTACAGAGTTTCTGTCATCTGTAATACAAAACTCTTGACATTTTTCTTCTTTCATTTCTTGCTTAATCCTTACAAGACTTACATCTTCATCTTGTTTTCTCTGAATTTCATCATACATCATCGAAGCAAGAGAGAGTGTTGATAGCTGTCCTGCTATAAGTTCCAAACTAAAGTCTAGAATTTCCTTTCTTAAAGGTTGAGGCATCGCTTGCATTCACATCAACGTGGCAACTGACTTCCTACTTAAAGCATCAGCCACTCGGTTAGCTTTTCCAGGATGATAAAGGATTTCACAATCGTAATCCTTCACCAACTCTAGCCATCTTCGTTGTCTCATGTTCAGGTTTCTTTGCGTGAAGAAGTACTTTAGACTTTGATGATCAGTAAAGATCTTACATTGGACCCCATATAAATAATGCCTCCATATCTTCAATGCAAAAACAACTACTGCTAACTCGAGGTCATGAGTAGGATAGTTATTTTTGTAATCCTTCAGTTGTCTTGACGCATAAGCAATCACCCTTTCATTTTGCATTAGTACAGCTCCGAGGCCCATCTTAGATGCATCACTATAAATTACAAATCCATCATTTCCTTCAGGAATAGCCAATACTGGAGCCGTCGTTAGCCTCTTCTTCAGTTCTTGAAAACTCTTTTCACATGCATCTGTCCATTCATAATTCTTTCTCTTGCGAGTCAGATTTGTAAGTGGAGCTGCTATCTTGGACAAGTCTTCTACAAATCTCCGATAATATCCTGCTAAACCCAAGAAGCTCCTTATTTCACTTGCATTCGTTGGTTGCTTCCAGTTGAGAACAGCTTCTACTTTGGCAGGGTCAACCATAATCCCTTCCTTTGAAATAACATGCCCCAAGAAAGACACTTTATCAAGCCAAAACTCGCATTTGGAGAACTTTGCATATAGCTGGTGTCTTCTTAAAGTCTCCAGCACAATCCTTAAATGCTCCTCATGTTCTTCTTGATTCTTAGAATAGACAAGAATATCATCGATAAATACAACAACAAATTTATCGAGGAAATCCTTGAATACTCGGTTCATCAAATCCATAAAGGCAGCCGATGCATTTGTCAGACCGAAAGGCATAACCACAAATTCATGGTGTCCATACCTCGACCTGAAAGCGGTCTTGGAGATATCTCCTTTTTTAATCTTTAACTGATGATATCCTGATCGTAGATCAATCTTTGAAAACACAGATGCACCCTTAAGCTGATCAAACAAATCATTGATTCATGACAGCGGATACTTGTTCTTGATTGTCACCTTGTTCAACTCTCTATAGTCAATGCAGAGTCTCATAGTGCCATCCTTCTTCTTTACAAACAAGACTGGAGCTCCCCATGGTGAGTGACTTGGCCTGATGAAGCCTTTATCAAGTAGCTCCTTTAATTGCGTGTGAAGCTCCTTTAACTTTGTCGGGGCCATTCTGTAAGGCGCTTTTGAGATCAGATCGGTGCCAGGAGCTAGCTCAATCTCGAATTCAACTTCTCTTTTTGGTGGTAGACTTGTCAGATCATCAGGAAACATATCTGCATATTCATGCACTATAGGTACATCATCAATTCTTATTTTTTCTTCTTGGCTTTTGTCTACAATGTTCGTCAGATAACCCATGCAACTACTTGCTAATAACTTCCTTGCTTTCATTGCAGAGAAGAACATGTGGGGTTTTTTTCTGGACTCGCCAACATAAATGAACTTCTGATCACTTTCTGGATGGAAGATCACCTTTCGTTTTCGGCGTTCTATAGATGTATTGTACTTGCTCAGGAAATCCATCTTAAGAATCATATCATAGTCATGCATGTCGATCACAATGAGGTCGACGAATAGCTCCCTATCAAAAATCCATAGGGGTACTGTACGCAAACAATGCGTAGATAATATCACTTCCCTGGAGGGTAGTGTCGTAGTGAATCCCTGTCTCATAGGCTCTAAACGAACCTCTAACTTCTTAGCATATGACATAGATACAAAAGAATATGTGGCACCAGTATCAAAAAGGACATAAGCATCATTAAATAAACTTGTTATCTGACCTGTGACCACATTGGAGGCTTCAACAGCCACTTGTTCCTTCGTCATAGCATAGATTTGGGCATTCGTCGGTGGGGCTTCAATTCTCCCTTGACCAGTAAGTGGCCCTTTAAGGGAGGCTTGCATCTGATGAAGCTGGGCTTGAGGAGGAGCTCTCTGCGGGGCATTGGCATTCATCAGCTTGGGGCGGTTCTTTACAAAGTGGTCTTCACGCCCACAGATGAAACATTGGTTTGTTCCCAAATGACACTCCCCTGGATGCTTCTTTCCACATTTGGTACATGGTTGAAACCGCCTGTTATTGATATTGTGCTGACCATCATTGTGCCTCTTGTTGTCTTGGCCCTGCTGGTTTTGAGGATTGCCCTTCCTCTTGTTATTCCTCCAGTTCTGGTTGCTGTTGTTGCTGCTATTGTTGTTGTTGTTGTTCCTGTGTGGAGGGTGGTTCTGATTGTTTGCATTATTGGCTTGTTGGCCGACTAAGGCTGGTTCCTTCTTAGTTTAGACAGATGGAACTCCACACGTTGGGCTCTCATAACAACCCGTTCTTGAGTCCTGGGTGGACTTGCCCCATCCACAATAGCAGCAATTTCTGGTCTAAGGGCTCTGATCAGTCTTCTGACCCTTTCACTTTCATCCATAACCATTCCTGGGCATAAACGAGCAAGCTGGTCAAACTTCGTCACAACATCTGTGACTGACATATCCCCCTGGCGTAGGTTCTCAAACACCTCAAAATGTTTCCTTGTAACGTTCATGTGGAAAAACTTCGTGTTGAACTCATGCACGAAGTTAGCCCATGTCATTTCATCAACATTCCTGCTTATTTCAATGCCATCCCACCAAATTCTGGCCTCCATGGTGAGATAGTACGATGCACAGAGAACCTTCTCGTTGTCTGTGAAATCCATGAGTCTTAAGGTGGCTTCAATTGTCTTTAACCATCCCTGTGCGACTAACGGGTCCTTAGAACCCTCAAAATCTGCTGGCTTAACTCTCTTCCATCTGACTAGAAGAGGTTCCTGATATGTCGCTCTTGGTTCAGTAGCAGGTGCTGGGACTTCATTGACTGGTGGCTACGGTGGAGGAGGAGGCTCATCATTGCCTCGACGATCGTCATTCTGGCCGTTGGCCCTTAATGCAACAATTTCCTTTCTTTGGTCCTCAAGTTGTCTCTGCAACTTAACAATCATTGTCATGACTCTTTCGTTGGTCTGGGTGTGAGTCTGCATTCTTCTATGACCATCCATTGTTAATTTCCTAAAAGAATTAGGAACTTAGAAATAATCTTTTAAAATGAGATAGGTTTTCACTACTAGATCATTAATCGTTAAACATCTAAACCTTAATCTTATCATCATACTTGCATCAAAACATCTATCTTTATAACATACTTACTTGGACAACTTGGATTGACGTGTGGCGATATGAATTGTAATCAGAAATTGGCTCTGATACCAAAGCCTGTAACGCCCCCCTTACGGATGTCACAGATGTCGTTACATTCATACATTCATACTTGTTTAAACTTTAAACATAAACATAATTACAAAACTTATACGATACATTTAATTGTAAACATAGTTAAACATACATAACCAGGATCCATTCATACATTTTTTTTTACAACAACATTGTTTAACTTATTCTATACCATAATTAATTTAATTATACTTTAAATTGATCATAAACTTGTCTTAATAGAATAGATATACCAAGTTGTAAAATTATAATTTATAAAATATCACATCATATCTAATTAATCATCACCTTATATAAAAATTACTCACTCCCACAGTTCGGCAGGCCGAACTTGGGACTTCGGCAGCCAGACATGATCGGCAGGCCGGAGTTCCTCAACCGACAGACTAACAGAGGCTTTGCAAATTAGGCTTAAAAACTCATCATTGTTCGACAGGACGAAAATATGATCAACAGACCGCACTTTCAAACATCGACAGGCCGACCAAGGATGTTCGGCAGGACGACCGAGCCAAAAATCCTTGAGAAAACTTAATTTTTTAAAACAAAACCAACTTTTCATAAAAATGTAGAAGATCAAAATTCTTTAAAATGATTAAATAGAATATTAAACCATAGTTCAAATATTCTTAAAACTTAACATAAAAATATGTTCAAAATATAAAACTTGATTTAAAACATAAAAACATTCTTCTTGGCGTTCTTCCGGTTACAATTCATCATGCTTAATGCTCACACGCCTTCCCATGTCCTCTGCCTAGTCTATGATTTTCTTACCCTTATCTGCAACATGACATAAACTTGAATAAGCTAATGCTTAGTAAGTACATACAATTCTCACAACTTAAAAACATTTCATATTCATCATCATCTTCATAATCATATCATAAAAGTGCCTTAAGCACAATTTCATAGAAACATATCTTTCATTACATTGACCATATTAAAATCATCATGAATATCATTGTAAACAAATCATCAAACCTTGTAAAACATGTTATGTTGCAGGTGAAAATGTACTTACCTTAAAGCTAGCTTACTTAACCTTAATATGCTTTGGTGATGACGCCGCGGTCTCGATGTGCTCGTTCCTTTGAGTGTTCATGCCATTTATCCATTTAAAAATACAATAAAATTAATATTTATCATAAAACATCCATTCATATACCATCACATATACATTCATCTCATATTACAAACATAATTCATAACATGCATCCTTAAGTATAATCATCAAAACATCTCATAAATTACAAACATGAAAATCTTTTGAAAACGTTTTCTAATAATTTAAAATACATATATTTTAATTTTAAAATTCATACTAACATCTTATTATCATGCATTTCAATATCATAGAATTATTTTATCATCAATAAAAAAAAATCATTTAAACATATAAAACATTTCATAAAACGAAAATCCAAAAATAACATTGTTAAAACAGTTTTCTTGACCTAACTTCATAGAAATTTCATAACATAAAATACATTCATCAAAACATCACCAAACCTTGCAGTCTATAACATAACATATACATGAACATTCTTACCAAATTTCATGAAAAACATCATTCATTTACCCCTTGGATAAAAATTACTTTTTCATGCATCATATCCAAACAACAATATTTTACTGTGAAGGGTAGAGAATAGAAAATTCATAATTTTTCATAGAAACTTCAAAATGACTTGAAACTTGGAGAAACATCACATAATACATGCATGCATAACATATTAAAAATTCAAAACAAAATACAATACCTAGAGAAAGATATTGCAGACGAATTGAGGAGGAGGAGAGATACTTTTCAAAATTACCGAAAAAATTGAGTTCTTACCTTGAAAATTTCTTCTCAAAATCCTTGAATTCAACCAACAAAATATAACTTTTTCTTTCAATATTTGTAGATAATTTATTTTTGAGAGAAAGAAGGATAGAATTCGTGGAGAAGAGAAGAAGAAGAGATGAGAAAAGAAAACATCTTAGAATGAGAAAGAGAATACGTGAGAAGAAGAAGGAGAGATAGAGAAAAAGAACGTTAAAAAAATTTTAACGTAATCAGCATAACGTAAAAATTTCAATGCCCTCAATTAAGTCAGAATTTTCTGACTCATCTAGACTAAAACTGAGGCAAATGCGTGGAGAATGGAGAGAGAAGAGGGAAAGTCAAATCCATTAGTCACACTTACCATATCTTGCCTTCTTAAAATAGGAAATCATTTAAAATCATACCAATCGTTACGAAGTCAAACCTTTCATTTCCTTCATGATAAAAATTATTCCATTATTATGCCAATTAATCATAATAAATCACTCATTTAACGTAATCATCTCAGCCATAAATTTGGAGAGATTTCTGCTGACTGCTCGTCAGCTATGTTCAGCCTGCCGATTAACCACTTCGGTCTATCGGTTCCACCAAGTTCGGCCTGCCAATGGTTTCCATCGGCCTGCCGATCTTTAGCAGACTTTTCAGCCTGCCGATCTTGAAAGTTCAGCCTGCCGAACTTTCTTTGAATACCATACATTAGTACATTAAAACATCATTGCATCATAATTAAGCATACATTAAATTAACATGAACACTTAAGCACAACGATTCCATGCGATTGTCACCTGTCATAGAACTTGACAAAAAAAGTTAGTAACATTAAAATCATAAATCATAACATTTAACATAAATTATTAATAAAATTTTCTTAACATCGTTACTAACTTAACGTGATCCGTTACATAAAATTAGGTGGGTGTTACAAGCCAAGCCTAGCCTATCCTAGTACATTGTATTCTACGTTCTCCAACAGTGCATCCATCATGGCTACAAAATTCCCAAAATATTTATCTAGCAAAGACCCTGCAAAGTAATTGTCAGAAAGATCCATGTTTCTCGGCTTTTGAAAGGAAGATTTTACCTTGCAATCGTGGAGAAGACCATAAAATCTATTAGATCTCAAGATAAGAACTTATAGGGTTAAAAAAGATTATGACCATTAAGAGAATAGTCTATACATTTTGTTGTTGCCAACGCCTAGGACTTCCAATCTTAGGAAATCAACTAACATTGGGGGTAGGGCTGTTCGTCAAAACTGTCAAATCGCTTAAACCAGTTGCCTCACCCTTACCCTATCCAGTGAAACGGGCCCACATCATCACCCACCCATTTTGGGCAGGTTTTCTACATGCCTGTCTTCTTTACTGGGTGGGGACGGTTTTGAATTTTTTAGTAGCAGGTAAAACCACCCATCTGCTATTTTAATATATAATAAATATTTATATTTTTCTTTTTATAATTATTTGACTTTCTTAAGGGTGATTATTATGATTCATTGTTATTGTTATATACAATCATATAGAATTGAAAAATTGGTACTGACTTTCCAGTTTTCTTATTAACTAATTTCAAATTTCAAATTTTATCTTCCTTCCTTGTAAATTAAAAAAAAAAAATCAAACTCTATCTCTGACTCTTGATTCTCTAACCTCTCACTTGATCACCTTTCTAAACAATTGAAAATATTTGACTCCAAATCTCTAACTCTTAAGCGCCTGTTGCAATGCTTAGTGACACACCATAGGCAGCCATCATCCTCTACTACAGTCAGCATTCTTGGCTTGTCACTTGTTGACTGTATGATAATATTTTCTCTCTATTCTTAAAAAAAATTAAACTTCATATTACGAATTGTTGGTAATTTTATTTTTGTCTTTGTTCATTCTTTAGATAAAAAATAAAGAATGTAAAATGATTTGAATAGTGTTTGGCAAGTATTGTTAGAACCAACTTAGTTATCAAGTAGTGTAAAACTCTCACACTACAGTAAAAAGCAAAAAGTTATTATAGTATAAAGCTCTCACAGCTATAGTATTTTGAATAAAAAAGTTGGTTCCAACCATGCTTACCATACACCCTATTAGAAAATTTTTGCTTATATATATATATATATATATATATCGTGTGTTCATGTTGGATAGAAAAATGATTAAATTTTTCTTTTTGCTTAAAGATTGTGTATATTACATATTATAAAATTACTTAAATTCTGTATTCCTGTTTAAAGTATTTCTTATATCAAGTTACGGTTTTGGGATAGATGAGTTATGATGATTTTGATATATGTATATATAAGAGTATTTGCTTTCAACATTGAGACACCTATTCCTGGTATTAAGGAAAACAAAAATAACGAGGAGAAAAAAGGGGTTAAAAGAAAAGGTGGAGTGCAATCAGAAGTTTGGGATAACTTTACTATGACTAAGGTTGGTGATCCTAACGATACTAAGGTGTCATGCGATCATTGAGGGCAAATTTATGCTGCCAACATAAGAAGTATGGAACTAGTAGCTTGAGGTATCATCTTATTAATATATGTCCGAAAAATAATCTGCTCAAGGTAGAAGACAAGAAGTGAAAGATAATCTCGGGTTTAAGAAGGTGAAGTAAATTATTAATTTAACTTGTTTATATTCCTTTAAATTATTGTATAACAGATTAATGTGTTTTTAAGTTTCTTAACATGAATTTACTTGTTTATTCTGTAGAGATATCACCCACTTCAATAAATGCAAATGTTATGGCACCTCCTCTTTATTGTAAAGCTTGTTAGGAAAAACGTTATATGAGTTTAAATTTATTTCTTTAGAACCTTGACTATTTTGGAGATGGATTTTCTTTTAAGAATGGTTTTTTATGGATTTTTTCTTTCTTTTTTTCCTCTTATGTTGCCATTTTAGACTAATATAGTTTTTGAGACTTATTATTATATTCTCATTTCATCATGAGTTTTATTTTAATGTCTTCATTCTATTTTGTCCTTCCAAGACCAACATTGTGAAAGTTTTACCTATAGAATAAATTCTAAAATTGTTACAAAACTAATAGAGAAAGAAAAAAGAGAAAAAGGGCTAAAACCGTTTTACCCATCTGCTAAACTACCCACTCCCACCCGCTTCAAACCCACCCAACCCACTGCACTATTGGGCTGTTATAGGTTGAAATTTTAGAAAATTTCTTCTCACTCAAACCGCCCGTCACACACCCGTTGAACTCGCGCATGAACGGTCCTAGTTGAGGGAAGTGAACCTTCTAATTGGTTTCCGTTGAGGCTCAGAGCCCTCAAATAAGTGCCCTTTCCAAAAGCAAGAGAAATTGTTCAATGTAACCTATTCATTCACAATTCCAATATTGAAAAAATGCTACGAACATTTCCGATGCAGGGAGGAAAGCAACTGCGCAAATTGTTATGAGACAGATCTCAAAAAGCTTAGGAACTCACTTAAATTATAAGAAGACAAATATAAAAAAGAAAGATTATTCAAAGTTAAATTAGAGTTGTTGAAGCCCAAAGATAATTTGTTGGAAGAAAGATTAAGTTTCGACAGCTTTATTTTAACATTGAAAGATCTTCTAATTGCTTATTGACCAATAACTTACAGGATTCAGCATTCAAACAATAATAATTCTCATTATAGAATATTGATTTTGAAATGAGACCATATAACTTATTTTGAGCTAAGTTTAGGGCAGATTAGAATCTAATACGGAACTCCTTAAGTTCACCAACAAAGAAATTACAAGTTTATGTACAAAACTTTCAAATATGACATTGCAAATATCTAGTTTGATATTCTACCATTAAGCAAGTTGTATGATAGTATCAAGATGGTTAACTTGGAACAAATGTTGCCAACTAGATATTTTGAAAAGTCATTTTAGGAAACATTTTGGATGAAATTGTAGGCCTTGACCCTCAATCCCTAGACTGAAGATAGAGTCCAAACCCTTAAGCTTGGCTCGTCCAAACTCAGATTGAGGGCTTGAGCGACTATCTTTATATGGGGTTAGGCCTAGATCTATCGTTGTATAGTTTTTTTAGTTTTTCTATATTTTTCACTTGGATTGGCTTAATTCGTATCAGGTCATCAAGCTATTAGGCCGAGATAGGCTCAATTCTCTTTCCAATAGGTTGGCCCCACTCAACCCATTTATTTATGCAGACTGAGTTGGCATAGTTTATATTTCTTTTACAGCTTAAATGGCCAGATCAAGCCTAGCTCGGCCAAGTGCGTTGTACTCCATGCTCTTTGTCTGTGCATCCATCAAGACTACAAATTTGTCAAAATATTTAGCTTGCAAAGAGTCTGTGAAGTAATTGTCTGAAAGATCTATGATTTTTAGCTTTTGAAAGGGAGATTTTACCTTGGGATCCTGAAAAGACAATTAAATCTATTTCTCAAGATAAAAACGTATAGACTTGGAAAAGATCCCAACGATTGGGAGAGTGGTTTATTTATCTTGTGGTTGCCAACATCTAGGACTTCTAATCTTGCAAAATTGAGTAGCGTTAGGGGAAGTGAACCTTCCAGTTGGGGTCTGTTGAGGCTCAGAGCCCTCAAATAGGTGCCCTCTCCAAAAGCAAGAGGAATGGTTCAATGTAACCTATACCTTTGAAATTCCAATATTGCAAGAATGCTACTAGCATTTCTGAACCAGGGAGGAATGCAACCGCTTAAGTTGTTTGGAGACAGATCTCAAAAAGCATGGGAACTCAATTAATAAAAAGACAAATGCACAAACAAAAGATTATTTAAGTTTAAGTTAGAGTCGTTGAATGTCAAAGACAATTTGTTGGAAGAAAGATTAAGTTTCGATGACTTTTTAAATCTTTTCAAGTTCTAACTCCTTATTGACTAAAAACTTAATGGATTCAAGATTCAAATAATTAAGATTCACATTATAGAATATTGATTTTGAAATGAGACCATATAACTTATTTTGAACAAAGTTAAGGGTAAACTGGATCAAGTATGGAACTCAAGTTCACCGACAAAGAAATTATAGGTTTATGTACAAAACTTTCAGATATGGCATTGTAAATATCTAGATTGGTATCGTATAATTGAGCATGTTGAATGATAGTATCAAGATGGTTAACTTTTACGGAATATTCCCAACTAGATATTTTGAGAAGTCATTTGAGGAAACATTTTGAATTAAAACATGGGCCTAGGCCCCCAATCCCCCAGACCGAATGATTTGAAGAGTATGAAAACAAGTAAGTCAAAAGAGACAAACCCTTAAAGGGAAGATGGAATGATCACAAAACATCCTTTAGGGTTGACCCTTAGAAACTAATTGGATTCACAATTTTGAATTTAAATTTCTCTTCAAATGTTGATATTTTCTTAAGCTTTCATAGCGAAAATGCATTATGAATATGAATGCAAGGAAATCCTTAGTGGAAAACCTTCACAAGGGAACCAAGGATTCGCCGAAATTCATGTTCTATTTGTTGTAGGGAAAGTTTGTGACCAAGTCTACACAGGTGGCTCGCTACTTAGCATTAAAAGGCGCAAATAGTCAACATGTTAAACCACTTTGAATACTTTAACGGATAAAATCATGAGAACGAAGCCTCAATATATGGAAGATGAGCTTGCGAGTAGTAAACTAAACAGATTTCTAATTTAGGTCCCATCTAGCCAAGGCTTTTCCGATGACCTAACAACTTGACTGCTTAACTGACAAAAAGTTTGGGAAAAAATGTAGTCATTGCGTTAGATCACTGTAAAGACTCCATTAGACAAAATGGAGAAGGCGTTTTGGAATTTGGTCTCATCTGGTTTAGTCTTCCCAAGTGGCCCAACATCATAGCAACTTTAACTCGAGGTGGGAGTGAAGACAAAGAAGGCAAATAACCAAAATACTCGCCCAAGAAGACTGAGCAAGATGAAACCAAAAATTCTTATTTCGGAATATGATGAAAGGTTTGAGACTGCAAGTGCAAACGAGGAATTTATAGCCTAAAATTGACGCGAGAATGTAAAAGGATTTTTAATTCACAACAACCAATAAGGGAAAAAGTAGAGATTGGAAAAGTAAAATTAAATGTTGAAAAGACAAAGTTTTATAGTCATCTTGTACAAAATTTTAGCAGAAAATTTCGGTGAAAAATCTCTCAAATGGAAGATATCATAAGAAAGAACTATTACGAAAAATAAATATGGAAAGACAAGTACAGGCAACTGAGTAGCCAAATCAGGGAGTTCTAATCATGATGGGGGTCAAAAATAGTTGATTTAGAAAAGGATATAGGCAGAGTGAGATAATGAGAAATGTAATGCTAAATAATTTTGGTGCAAATTAAAAATGACGCCAAGGCAGAGCAAAAATGAAACACAAGCAGTACATACATCGAAATAATTAGCAAAATTAAAAATATGCACCAAAACTCGAAAACAGTTGGTCAATTCATTGTTGGGGTAATTGTACAAATGGTGAAGCAGAATGACTAAAAAAAACTTCCTACTTTAAGGCCTTGCCCTTCTCTGGGGAATAAAGCTCTTTGAAAATTTTACTAACATCCTAAAGTTCAAAGATGGAGGGCCCTTCAGAACGAACATGAGGAGCCAACACAGGAAGGTTCATGTATGAGTTTTGAGAAATATTTAAAGCCTTTTCTGGTTCTGTAACTTTTTTGAACTTTCGCTAATCAGGAGAAAAGCTTGAATCAGAACAAGCAATGGAGTAGTACGGTAAAGTGTACTTTTCCAAAACAGAAAAGCCAGATGGCATATCGGCAACACTGGGGACGGTAGGTCTTCGGAGCTCGGAAGCTTGCTTACAGAGCTCCTCAACTTCAACGAACAGCTGGACTCTGAAACTCTCAAGATTCTATAAGGCAGACGAGGATTCTTCAATCTGGCCTCCAAATTGGCTTTCTTAACGCCAAGGTTACAGATTAAATTCCGTAGAGCCAACTCACTCATAGAGGGACAAAGTTTCAGCTCATTAAACCTATTCTCAAATTCAACCTTTACCGATTAAAGCCAACATTCATGATTTTTCAAAGTTTGTGCCAAAGAGTTTTCGCAGTATTAAGATTCCGAGTCAAACGCAAAGCCAGAGACCTAATCTTCTAAAAAACGAGCCCATAATGGTTGTGTTGGGGAATTAGACGACTCCTAATTCCAAGGATCGCAAGAACGAACAATTGCATAAAATAAATAGGAGAAAAGAAGAAAAAGAGACACCAAATTTGTATACAGGTTCGTCCAAAATTGAGACTATTTCTTATTTCTGCCGCTTGCAGATTCCACTATGATGAAGGAGATTATAGATTACAAGAGTAGTTTCTCACACACTTACAAATTGTGCTTACCAAAACTCTCTTCTCTCTAACACCATGTGGGAATTTTTCTCTCTCAAGGATGAAGCTCTCAAGAATTATGCCTCTCACAAAATTATGTCACTCACAATTTTTACACACACACAACCCTAGCCACCTTGTGTCTATTTATAGCCAAAGGAAGAGAAAAATAACAACTAATGGGAAACCCTAGTAGTTTCCCATTTTTAGGGCCTTTGAATCCGACTCTGACTCAAAAAACATCGCGCATCATAGCGCGTCAGTGCCGCGGCGCTCAAAACGAGAGCTGCGGTGCCCCCTACAGCGCCTAGGCGCTCTGCTCCTGGCGCCTAGGCGCCATCCACATAACGCTTAGGCGTTTTTCACCTAGCGCCTAGGCGCCCTCCACTTGGTGCCTAGGCGCCCTTGTCCCACGCGTCGCGGCGCTCTCCTGGTAGAGCCGCAGCGCTGACTCTCTGCCTCCGAGGACACGTTTCTCTCTTTTTTTTCTTCCTTTGTGCTGGGGTGTCGACTTGATTTGGCTCCACATCTGCAACAGGTTGAACTCAGAGCTCATCTCAGATGATAAAAACAAAGCCTAAAATAATGTTTAAAAGTATAAGAAAACAACTAAAAGATATGTTGCAAATAAGGGCAAGGAAAAGATGAAAGCAATACAATGACACCAAAACGACAGAACTACTCAACACGATCTAAAGTTGACAGTGCATTAAAAGCATCGATGTCGGTCTTGATGCGAATGCAATTCAAAACAGAAGAACACACTACAAGATCTAGAATTAAATCTTGATAAGTAATAGTCTTCCCATCGGAGCAAAGAATTTGAGAACCGCCCATAAACAAACGAGGAGCAATGGCAGAAGTAATGTGATCTTGTGCAAAATCACAGCCATGATTTAGACCATAAGTGCCTTGTTGTTGACAAAGGTCGAGATCCTGTTCTTGGCTAGTCCCGATTCTACTACCAAAATTGTATAAGGGCCTGATTAGTCTATCCTAAGGACTGTACAATCTAGGAACATTGGGAGCTTTCTACTATACAGACCTAGTGGAAACCGCAAATTTTGAAACATAATTAGTTATAATAGGAAGAGGGGGATCAAAATACTGAGTGGTCGAACTTGAGTCAACAATGGAGCGAAAGTAGGAGCAATGACACAAACAGGAACTAGAGGGGTAATTGGAGTATAGAACAGTGAAAATGCGATCATAGTGGACTAATTGTGAGCATGAAAAGTGGCATCTTCTGAAGCAAACTCTTGGGAAATGGCACCGACGAAAGAAGTAAAAGGCCCGCTAACGTTGACTGAGGAAGTAACAATTGCAGCATGAGGGAACCCTTGTCAAGCCAAGAACAGAAACAGATAGACGCATGGCCTCACCTTGATTTATAAGAAGAACTTGCTTGCAAAGTTATGGGCAATCACTTGACCTTGAGAAGTAGGAGCAAATTCAAAATTAATGGGGGATTGAACATGAGACTAATTCAAAATGCTTAACAATGGTGAGCTTTCTTGAAGGTTAGCCAGAGGAGGATTAATGGAAAAACCAGAGTAAACCAAAGCGCTTGTCTCCTAAAGAACTTGTTGTTTTGAAGAGGCAAGTAGCAAGACCATGGAAGGACCAAAGTCACGAAACAAGAAACTGGCAGTTGTGGAATACTAAGAGTAATGGGAGGAATTGGATCTATGTTTTACAAGGATTGTTGATGTCAAACTCTGAACTGCTACATACCAACACCACGTGTGCCTACGCACAATGGTCAGACGGCTCCTCTTGCTCATCTTGGCCTCCTAAGGCAGACCTGCAAAAAAAGAGGGACGCTTTAGAGATCAAGGGGACACCAGTGTGGTGTTGGCTAAAGGCTATCCGACGCTTAAGTTAGGTTATTGTTCGGCAAAGTTCGGGAGCAAAGTTAGGTGGGAAAAAGCATATTACCTTGAGCTGTAGTAAATGCGCTCAATTCATAGGCTACCGCTTGAACCAGATGCTAGGTGGGTTTGACCCGTGACCTGTGTGTCACATCAAGACCTATTAGGCGATAGGCAATAAGTGTTATGATCCCTACCAGAGGTTTGGTCTCCATCTAAGGGTTGGAATGAGACCATATGTTGACCTTCTATGGTCAGGTATTGCATGGGTGTAGGCTCTGACAGTTCGACCTGAGCATATGTTCTTCCCGAGGAAGTGATGCCTTACGCCATAGCCAACGGGGGCTCTAAGGGCCACCTTAGGAGAAAGAACCGAGCACATGGAGTTACAAATTTGTCTTCTCGATGATCTTCTCGAGCATGGAGGCTGAGCAGTCATGTAGGTGGTCCACGAAAAAGGCACCGAGCACACCCCTAACAATAGTCCCCAATGCACCTTGTCGGTGCTCGGCCGGGTGTACTATGCCGAGAGGGTGTAATCGACTACAATTGGTCTCCAAACCTTGTCTCAGGGAAGTGGAATTTCAAAAGGGCAGGTGGTCAACCTTAGTGAGACACATGTCAACATGTGACTGGTTGTTTCCCTAATGGGCGTAATCATTACGCCTCTTCGAATTCTGCGCCTGAGTTTCAGATATAAATATGGATCGATTCTCATCATTCCAGAGTGCTTCGTGACCAAATTTCAGGCCTTTTGAGTTTTATCTGCCAAGTAGAAAACTGTGATCCAAATACTTTTCTCTCAATCCTGAACAACTTTTTTCCTAAGCAGTTAATTAAATTAGAAGCAATCATGAGTGACTTTAGTGATTCCTAAAGTGATTCCCTTAATACCTCCTGGTCAGACTAAGAAACTGAGACCGACCGAGCTACATCTAACGAAGTCAATATTATGGAGACATCGACTGGGCCGGAGGGGGCGGCTTGGTTGACCGGGATCCTTAGCGTAGGACAGGGGATAGTGCCAGAGAGAGAGTTCCATGACATGATTGAAGAAAGGTGCCCCCTCAAGCCATGCGAGGGATAGGACCCGTACATCGAGGCGGCCGCCACAGGCACTTCTCAAGTTACTGCCCAAGAATGTGCTAGCCTGGCGGTAGCTGCCAATGTGCCAAGTACTTGAGGCCAGAGCATCGAGGCATCAGCTCTGTAATGGGAGAAGTAACCATCGATTAGTCCACCAAAAAGGATAGGCTAGCCGAGGGCGATGAGGCCGAGGATGAAGAAGAAGAAGCAGAGAGGCTCGCCATGGCGACCAGGGTTTGAGGAGTAGTAGCCTTCAGGGTGCATCGGCTTGACCAGACTTCAATGGCAGGATATAGTTTAGGAATGACACCAGTCTGAGTTAAGACCCTACGTCAGGAATATCAAAGTCTCAACAACGTTGTCTTTGCCCTGCCATGGGAAAAGGACTCGGCCTAAAACCCTCCGAAGGGGTACATCGCTTTGTACGCAGAGTTCTTCCGGGCAGGACTCCGCTTTCCATTCCACCCTTTCTCCGCTAGACCTTGAACAACTTGAATGTGTGTCCTGCTTAGCTTAATCTGAAATTGCTACAGGCCCCTAATCAGCATGTACATTCTCTGGAGGTACTATTATGTGACCGAGATGTTGTGGGAGGCCTTTAAGCAAGTCTTTAAAATAAAGAGGCTTCCTCGGCAGATGGGGTCATACTACTTCACTAGGTTCAAGGACTTCATTTTCGACAACCCCGACTCAGATAAATTGTGAAAGTTTGAATGGTTTTATGTCGGGGAGAATTGGATGTCTCAAGCCGGCGAGGTAGTGCCTGACAATCAAGTAGTCCTAAAGAGGTTTGAGTAGGAACATATGTGGTTGAAGAGGCTATGGGCCCCAAGCAAGCTTCTTGCAGCCATTGAGGAATTGTACACAAAGCTTGAAGTTTCTCAACAACAAGCGTTTTTGCTACGAAAGACAAACCTAGCCCACTACGGTTGGTTCTGTGGGTCCAGCTCGACAAAGCCCCACTAAGATGACATACCTCTTGCTCGTCTAGGCGAGCAAGTGACCGTTGCCAGGCATAGTGCTACTGACAACATGGGGACAAGCACCTACCAAGCTGGGCAACCAGTAGGAGGGCCATCATCGTCTAGTTCTGACGACTCTTCTGGTAGTTCCCTCAGTTTGGAGCTGCCTATAGCCGATGAAGAGCTCGGGGACATGATTAGGCTTCTTTACCCGCGAGGTTAACTCTGGATTAGAGGTTTGATCCCTTTTTTTTGGTTTGTCGAGCCTAACTTCACTTGTGATTTTCCTTGTTTTATAGACATGTCTTCTAGAGAGATGTCTAGGCATGAGAAGTAGAGGCGGATGGAGGAGCTTTGCTGCTGGACAAAGGGCAAGGAGGTCGCTCAGTCGAAGAAGAGGAGGACCAAGAAGGCTGAGCGACCTGTAGTAGCCAATCGGCTAAGCATCTCGCCACCGCCGAGACAAAAGGCTTCCACGACCAAGGTGATAACACTCCTCCTTCTGCCACCGCCGTCCCGTCCCCACAAGCTGATCCACCAAGGAGGTGCCAGCCGATGCACCCTTTCATGGTTGAATTCCTTACGAAGACTTCTTTAATGTGGCTAGGGAACAGACTCTTGGGTTTGGTGCCCTATAAGCTGTGACATTGTACATATTGTTAATAAATAAATAAAGTGACATTTATAATTATTTTGGTTGTTTATATATATTATGAATACTTTTATAAACATAAAGAAAATTTCATGATTATTTATATAACTACAAATTTAACATATAAGTGTTATATGCTGAGGGAAAAAATTTATAGATAATAATCTAAGTAAGTTGTAATAATTAATTAAAGTTTGAGATCTTTAATTAAATATTACACCTACGGTCTAATCTCATTTAAAATGAAATAGTCTTATCCAGGTTATTAATGTGGAGACAATAGATTGAAGGTACTTTATATAATAAGATTATATAGGACTAGACTAAATAAATTATGAATATCTAATAATCATCCGTTACAAATAGAGTATTCAAATTTATCACTATGATGATCATATATATTACAGTCTTAATCCTAGGTATTTATTATACTCCTATTTATGACATTATGTTTTTTAACTTGTATGGTAAGATTTGTCTAAATACAGATCATAGTTTAGCATCTTGGAAACATGATGGAATAAATGGTTGGGAAAAATTTTATACATATATGAAATCCATTCCTTCCTTATGGAAGTTAGAAAAATAGTTCTCTTGAGTGATGATTCAAAGTTTGAACAATAGAGTGCTCATTCATAATAAAATTATGAATTAACTGTTCATTAGAGAATTATTAGAACTCAAGAATAAAGATGTAATAAGAGAGGTAAACGAAAATTAAATCTAGCTCTTATTACAAACTATTTATAGAAGCCTGACTTAAATATAATGATTATATCAATAGACTACTTTCTAATTTTCTTTTAGTAATTTTTACTATAATCTCAAGAGTTTAATCCTAGGTTTTTAGTGGAGTAACACTGATTTGGCACATTAATTAAGGAGTTTGATTAATTATAAAATTTATTGGAGCTTATGTTATAGGTCCATAGGTCCTCAATGCCACATCTATAACACTATATTAGATTTAATGCATAAAATGAATTATATATATTTAATTTGGAATTGCTGAATTCATTGTTTCAAACTTGAGATATAAATATGACGTAGAAAAATGTTCTTTATGACACATAATATAATAGGATAAATGTTGTCACTTTTAACTGAGCATTAATTAAATTAATTAATTGACTATTTACTTAATGAAATTAATTAAGCATGATTTAAATTAATTAATTGATAATATTTAAATAATAAGATTATTTAAAGTAATTTTAATTTTGTGTGACACATGTGTGGTGGGACCACATTTTGTCTTTTCTAACATGGACACAAAATTAAATGATTAATTAATTTAAAATCTATTCTTAAATAAATGTGATTTATTTTTTGAATTCATGTATATATATATACATATATAAGATTTTATTGTATATTAATATATATATATATATATATATTAAACAAATGTAAATCACGTTTACGTTTTATAAATAAAAAAACTGTTAAACTATATATATAATCGAAAATCACGTACGTGATTTTCGATTAGCTTATATATTATATCTATAATTAAATAATTTAAACATATATATTATATATATATGTATATTTAGAATCACATAAGTGATTCAAATTCCAAAAAAAAAGGATAATGATTGTGGAGTATATCCCTTTCCCACATATCTGATATGATGGTTATTTGATTCACCCACTAAAAGGTTTAGTGGGTGGTTACTTTAAATTTAAAATTAATTAAAATTAATTAAAAATAACTAACTACTTAGATATAAAAAATAGATATAACAGTTATCTCATCAATCAATATTTTTGACGTAACTTTTACAAAATACTGAGAGAGAAAAACTGAATTATTTCTCTTAAAAAAAAGGTTTGCTATCTCATGTGTTGAGTGCATAGTAAATCTAGAAAAGTGTGAGTTTAATTTATTCTTGCAGTTTGATGCCCACTTATCTTTCCATTGGTATGGAGCCTTAGCTTAGAAGATCGTGGTATCAAAGAGGAAAGCTAGGATACCTTGATAGGTCTTCAAAACGTTTGTAAAAATTCTCAAACCTTTCTATTATTAATTAAAATTATATTGCTATTCATGATGAATGAAGTTTTCAAAAAAATTTGTTTGTCAACGATCTGTTACTTTCATTGCATTTCATATGCAATTCTAACACAAACCTATAGGGAGTGCTACAGCTTGGCTTTCCAGCAAAGCATCCATGTAAGCCCGATCAAACTTCTAAGTTCGTTAATGCATTTTTTTTCTTCTAACCTGTTCTCTTGAAGGTCAGTGCTTACCTGAAGCTTGCTGACCTTAGGGTTGAACGTCAGATCCACGCCAAGCGGTGGAAAGTTGAGAAGGCTACCAAGCTTTCTAAGGTAAAGGCCGGGCTGGAGGCTGACATCCCCCCGAGCAGAGGAAGAGGCCTGAAAGGCTCAAGAAAAGGCGACACAAGCATACGCTGCCTTCCTCGGGGAACAAAATCAGGTCCAGGCTGCTTAGGAAGAGCATGAACTATTTTTGAGGGAAAAGCTACCCGGGAGGCTGAACCATCTGTAGAAGAATTCAAGGACTCTAGTGAGTTCGTCGACCAATACTACCTTAGGATGAAGGACTTGTAGGACCATTTACTTGAGAAGCATCTCGAGGCTGCCGCCATGGACTGCTCCCTAATTGTGGATCCCACGGCAGGGCACAAGGAGGCAAAGAATGAGGAGACCCAAGCTCCGACTGAACAAGGCTTGGTTGTCGACCTAGAAGCCAACGACGGTGAGGACAAAGCCCAAACCTGATGAGTCCCTATTTTTTTTTTGTTTGCCCGGGTTCGGGAGGTGCCAAGTTTCTTATACCTCCTCCCAAACGATTCATAAAAAATTAATTTTCCTAATTTAGAGCGGTTATACCTTTTATATTCATTGTATAATTTTATTGTTCGGCTGAGTAGGAGCATGTCCACATGTCTTGGACCCTTTTGTTTGGGACCGCCTGTCTGACGTTTCTAGTCTAGGCGGGCTATGATGACACACAATGCCCTAGTGCCCCCCTAGATTTGTTTGAGTCCTTTAGGAATTTTTACAAGTCTAATTATGGTCGGGAGTTGTATTCCCCAAGGTCATCACTAGTTTCGTGCGACTGTTGGTCAGGTAGTCCGTGGTGCGTTGGACTAATGGGCTATTGTTTCAAGTCCACTTGTGGTTGACATGGGTGCCGACCAGCCCCTAATTGGGAGTTAAAACAACCCCTTTCATCGGGAGTTATGGCTCTTTTTTCTATTACAGTTGTTCGAAGGAATTCTTTAAACTTGTCTTTTCATTAATATTTCTTTTTTGCACATTTGTCTTCCCTACTCAACAAGTCTTTAGTTATAAAAAGAATGTCAGGGCTAGAGATCAAAAAAGGTGTTCTAGCTCCTGTCAACAATAAAACATCTTCAAGTGCTCAGCGTTCCAAGGGTGGACAGGCACATTTCCTTTTATATCAGAGATCTTGTATGTGCCTCATCGAATTATGCAAACTACTTGAACAGGCCGTCCCATTTGGGTCCAAAGCAACAAAGCCTAGGCTATTGGACAGCTACTTTTTTCAAAACTAGGTCACCAACTCTAAAGCTTCTAGATGCACCCACTTGTTATAGTACTGGGCAATAACCTGATTCTAAGCCACCATATGGATAAGCGTAGCATCCTTTTTTTCTTCTAAAAGATGGAGTTTAGACATCATGAGCTTGGCGTTTTGTTACTTGTCAAGCTCGACAAGTCGACCTTGGCTAGGATTACATCTTCAGCTCCATAGACTAAGGAGAATGGAGTTTCTCTTATGATAGTCCGAGCAGTGGTACGATTTGCCCAAATTACCTTCATGAGCTCGTTGATCCATGCACCTTTGAGTCCTTCTAGTTTCTTCTTCAAGTTGTCTTTGATGGTTTTGTTGACAGCTTTGACTTGTTCATTAGTCTGAGGCACCCATGCGAGGAGAACACTTTCTTGATGCTGAGCTGTTCACACTTTTTGAGGAGTCTAGCTGCTTCAAACTGCTTGGCATTGTCGGTAACTATGGCATGCAGGATGTTGTATCGGCAGATTATATTCTTCTAGATAAAGTTGGTGCACCTGGCTTCGGTCATGTCGGTACAGGGTTCAACCTTTACCCACTTAGTAAGGTAATCAATGGCCACTACATAGTATTTGAACTGTAATTGAGCCAGGGGTAGAGATTCAATAAGGTCAATGGCCCACTTAGTAAATGGCCAGGCGAGCACTATAGAGTTGAGCGGCTCGGTGTTTCATCCAATTGCTCGAGCCAACTACTGGCACATGAGGCAATTGCACACATATTGTTTGCAATCTTGGTCCGTGGTCGGCTAGTAGTAACCTTGGCAAAGGCACAAGTGATAAAGAGTGGCGCCTACATGATTGTTGCACAACCACACTGTGAATCTCTTCCATGAGATATCGAGCTTCATGAGGCCCGACACATCTTTGATAGGGCATGGTGTAGCTGTGTTTGTAAAACTTCCCCCTAATTATTGAATAATGAGCCGAGCTATTGTGGATGCACCAAGCTTCCTCTCGGTTACCAAGCAGCTTAACTGTGGTCAGGTATTGGATGATCGGGTCTATCCAATTTCTAGTCTGTTCACAACTACATTCACCACTTCTTTCCTGATGCTCGACTCGGCTAGCCTCTTGATTGGAACCGATGTCAAGTTGCTATCTTCTAGGCCTGAGGCTAGTTGAATGAGTGTGTCATTCTCTGACCTCAAGATCTGAACAAAAGAATAGGCCTTGAATTGTCTGAGCAAGGTTTTGACTTCCTTTAGGCATGTGGCCATGGACTTACTTCGGGCCTGGAACCTCCCATTAATGTACTAGAGAACAAGCGTTAAATCACTGTGGATGTGGATGCAATCCACTCTGAGGGCTCATGTGATTCTAAGTCATGCTATCAAGGCTTCATATTCGGCCTTGTTGTTGGAGGTCTTGAAGTCAAAACGGTGCTCATAACTTGCCTTGTAGCTGTCTGAATTGGTGAGGATGAGACCCGCGCCTAAGCCATTCATGGTTGAGGATCCATCCACAAATAACTTCTATTCGGGCTTAGGCTTGGTAGTGCTGCTATTGGGAGTGTCAAGGTCTTTAACGGGTGACTTCTCGGCCGAATGGGTGATCTGCCCTGCATCTGTGAATTCTACTACAAAGTCGGCCAAAGCTTGCACTTTTATGGTCGTCTAGGGCTCAAAATGTATGTCAAATTCCCCAAACTCTATAGCCACTTCGCCATCCAACCAAAAATCTTTGGATTTTGGAGGATTTAGCACAAGGGATATGTGGTCAAGACTCAAATTATGTGCCCTTGGAAATAGGGTCGGAGTTTCCAAGTACAGGTAACGAGGGCGAGTGCCAATTTCTCCAACAGAGGGTACCTCTCCTCGGCTTGCTAAAAGGCCTTGCAGTGTAGATTGGCTTTTGAACCTTTTCTTCTTCTCAAACAAAAACTGAACTAACTACCTTCTCGAAAACAGCCAAGTAGGCAAAGAGTGTCTCTCTTGGTAGAGGTTTGGAAAAGAGTGGGGCTGTGGCCAAGTATTTCTTGAGATTCTAAAGTGCTTCCACACACTTCTTGCTCTATTTAAACCTCATCTTGAGTGCCTAAAAAAAAGGTTGGCACTTGTCAATAGACCGAGAGACAAACCTAGACAAGGCTGCTATCATGCCGGTCAACTTTTGGACTTCCTTGACTATTTATAGGGACTGCATATCCACCACGGCTTAAGCTTTGATAGGATTTACTTCGATGCAACGATGATTTACCATAAACCCAAGGAACTTGCTGGACTCCACCCTGAATGCACATTTTGCCAGGTTGAACTTTATCTTGTATTCTTGGAGTATGTTGAAGCTTTCTCAAAGATCGACAATGTGGTCATCGACATACACTTCTACACTTCTACAGTCTTCCCGATTAGCTGAGCATGTCATCGACATACACTTCAACAGTCTTCCCGATTAGCTCTGATTGACTTGACGAGTATGTCATCGACATACACTTCTACAGTCTTCCCAATAAGCTGAGCAAACATCTTGTTCACAAGGTACTAATAGGTGGCCCCGACATTCTTTAGTCTAAATGGCATGACCACATGGCAAAACAGTCCCTGGTTAATGGTAAACATAATCTTCACCTGATCTTCTTTTGCTATCATGATCTAATTGTAGCCGAAGTAGGCATCCATGAAGCTCAACAACTTGTGCTTGGCAATCGCGTCCACCAGTTAGTTTATCCAGGGCAGCGGGAAGTAGTCCTACAGGCAGACTTTCTTCAGGTCGATAAAATCGATATAGACCCGCTACTTCCCATTGGCCTTTTTGACCAGAACTATGTCCCCAGCCATTCGAGGTATGTAACCTCATGGATGAATCCAACCTTTAGAAGCTTTTGAATTTCTTCATTGATTGTGGCATACCTTTCTGGGTTGGATGCTCTCCTCTTCTAAATAACCCACTTGTGCTCGGGATGAACGTTAAGGTGGTGGCTAATGATGCTCGGTTCAAACCAAGCATGTCCTTGTGAGACCAGGAAACAAGTCCTGATATTCCGTTAGGAATTTTTCCAAGTCGACCTGGATTTTTGGCTTTAGCTGAGATCCAAGTTGGACCATTCGGTTGGGGTGTTTGGGGTCCAAGTGATATGGCACTAAGTCTTCTACAGGCGTGGCTCGCACCTCTATTTCTAGCATTTGCGGGTCAAGGTCAGATAACATCTTTGGCTCCTACTCGGTAGGGGAAGCAATTTTGTCAACTTTGAAAATGGCTAAGACAGTTAACTACCAAACTGTTGCTTCCTTGATGGCCTTGACATAGTACTCGCGGGAGTTCTTCTGCCTTGACCTTATCACTTTGACCCCATTCTCAATGGGAAATTTCATCGCTTAGTGATAGTGGAGACCATAGCTTTGAGGGCTTTGAGGTTCGATTGCCCGATAATAATGTTGTGCTGGGAAGGTTTGTTGACGACAAGGAACTCTACAAGATGCGTGCGCTCGTCGAATGTGACCAACAAGCAGATCTTGCCTATTGCTCAGACACACTCCCATGTGAAACCATACAAGGGCATTCAGACTAAGGATAGCACGACATTGCTAATCTTTAATTTGTCAAAGGCTTGCCTGAGCATGATATCAATTGAGCTGTTGTTATCAATCAACACTTATTTTACTATATATTGGCTATCTAGAGCTCACACACCAGGGCATTGTTGTGCGGATGAATGAGTCTGTCCGCCTCCTCCTCCATGAAGGTAATGGAAATGTCTTCATGCCTGCAGATCTTGTTGATATGTTTAGACATGTATGTGAGGTCGCCTCTCGTAACCAGCCTGGCTTCTTGAGTATATACCTGCTGGCCACTTAAGGTGTCCCCAGTGATAGGGCCACCAAAGATCATGTGTATAATGTTGGGCATGTCTAGGGTGTTCCCACCATCGTTATGTGGCCTAGGCTACCCTTCTCAGGCTGGCTGATCGATGCTCTTGGTGTTGGCGCCATAGAACTCGATCGATGAACTCCCTAAGATGCCTATCTTGGATGAGCTTCTCAATTTAGTCCTTCAGCTGGATGTAGTCATGGGTGTTATGCCCGATGTCCTTGTGGAAGTTGCGGACTTGTTCTAGTCTCTCTTAGCTCTGCTTCCCTTCAACGAATGTAGGTTCGCTAACAAATTTCGATAGCTCACCTGGTTCAACACCTCATCAATGGTGGCTACTAGGGGTGTGTAGCTTTGGAATTTACCGGTCAGGACTTTGGATTTGTTGGGTTTAGATTTCTTGTTCTGGTTGGTCGTAAGCTACTTGGGCGGATCCTTTTGCTTCTTGCCTTTCTTACCATTATTGTTGCCTTCCCCTTCTCGGCAGCTATTCATGTAATCAATCGCGTCGGCATGCCTCTGGGCATAACCAAGCATTTGGGAAAACATGCTCAGTTGCTCGAGGGCGACCGACCAGGTTAGGTTCATGTCTTTAAGCCCCTCCAAAAAGGCATCCTTTAGAGTTTCGTCTTCCAAGTGCCTCACCTCTAATGCTACTCTGATGAAACAATTAACGTAGTTTCTCACACTTCTGTCACTTTGGTTAACAACGTAAAGATGGGTCACCTCCTTCCTCCTAGTTCGGGACGTGACAAAAGCAACCGAGAAGTCATCAGACAGCTAGCAGAATGAGGTCATGGTGCTTGGCTTGATACGTCAGAACCACTGCTGAGCTGAACTGGTCAGAGTGAGTGAAAATACCTTGCACATCGTGACATTGATAGCATTATAAAGGAGCATGTAACCTCTATATAGTTCCAAATGCTCGCCTATGTTGGTGGTCCCATCATATGCTTTGATCTATGGAACCTTCAACTTGTTCAACATGGGGGACCGCATAATTACGATGGTGAAAGGCAAGTCTGGCATGCCGCCTTCGTCCACTCTAAAGTGGTAGTTTTTGGATCTGGTTTATCTGCCATTCTAGGTCTCGTAGTTAGTAACTGTTTGTGTCTTTAGGCAGTTTTACAATGTATTGGGCTCCACCCTCTACCCTGTCGTCTCTACCTTCTGCCCTATCTTGAGGTGGGAAGTCCCCTTGGTCCTCGAGCCTGTTGAAGACTGATGCCTGAAAATCTTGTGGGGATTGGTTATGACCCTCCCAAGGACCGATTCGGCCTTCCTGAACAAGGCTACTTTTTTAAGATATTCGCTCCGAACCCTGCATCTGGTATGCGTAGAATCTGCTTCATTCTAGGAGTCACCCCTCTGTCCTACTCAACCACCTGCTCGGTCTTCCTAAGTAGGAGGAAGGAAAGTATGGGCAACTATTGTCGTGCTTGTTGCTACGCCATTTTCTATGTGAGTAGGCAGACTGAGGCGGTTAGCTAGTGGATCAGATCCTGTGTGGCCTGTTCTGCTCTGGCCTCGCTACCCTGGTCGCCTGACCGGGACCCCGCTACTTAGGGTCTCCTATGAGGTCTGTTCTGTTTTGATTTTAGGCATTGCCTGACCCCTCCTATTAGGTACCCTCTTCCCAAGTGTTCCCTCTAGTAACCATATTATAGTTGTCGGCAGATGTGGCTTTCAAATGAAAATGCTGGAAAGTGGTGCCCTCCTTCTAATGCCAAAATGTTAATGTCAAGCTCTGAACTATTATGTACCAACGCTACGTGCGGCTGCACAAGGTGGTCGGATGGCTCCTTTTGCTCATCTCGACTTCCCAAGGTGAACCTGCACAAAAAAAGGGACGCCTCGGAGATTAAGGGCGCACCGGTGTGGTGCCAACTAAAAGCTCTCTGACACTCAAGTCAGGTACCTGTTTGGCAGAGTTTAGGAGTGAAGTTAGGTGCAATAAATGAGCTCAATTTATAGACTACCACTTGAACTGGGTGCTAAATGGGTTTGATCCGTGACCCATGTGTCACACAAGACTTATCAAGCGATAGAAGACAAGTTTCATGATCACTGTCAAAAGTTTGGTATCCATCTAAGGGTTGGAATAAGGCCATATGTCGACCTTCTGTGGTGAGTATTGCCTAGGTGCAGGCTCTGACAGTCCAACCTAAGCATATGTCCTTTTTGAGGAGGTGATGCCTATCCTCGTAGCCACGCGGGGCCCTGAGGGGCACTTTGGGAGAAAGAACTGAGCACATAGAGTTGCAGATTTGTCTTCTCGATGATATTCCTAAGCACAATGGCCGAACAGTCGCAGAGGTGGTCCTCAATAAAGGCATTAAGCACACCACCAACAAGGAGTTTTCAAGGGTTCCATGACCCTTCCTCGTGGATTGCTTTTGTTTCTTCCTCAAAAAAGTAGCTAACGAATCAACAAAGCTCTGAACATTCTCTAAATTGTCTGTAGAGCCATCATAACCTTTCTTAGGGGCCTTCTCTTCTTCCCTAAAATGCTTGCTTGAGCTTTTCTTTTGGGAAGGATCAAAAAAAGCAACCAATTTGGTCTTGCACTCCAAAAGAAGCGATTTTAATCTCTTCAGTTGCATAGAAATTTAGAGAAGACGTAGGGTTCATCAATTGAAGAAAAAAGAGGCCGATTTGATCGATGACCATAAGTTGATTAAGTTTGAAATTGGCAAATTCTTCAAGAGCAGCAATCTTCTTTGGGTTTTTTGGAAATTTTAAATGTTAAGGTTGGCCTTTAACAATCGAAATCTAAGAGTAATTTTCAACTTTGCAATCCCAAGAAAGGGAAACCCTCAGTAGATCATCAGACCAACGTTTTTCAGTATTTTTTTCACCAAGGTAAAAACGAACAAAATTAACTTGACGTTGAAGCTGATAGGCATGGGTCTGAAAATGAAAATTAATGGAGTAAAAGTAACTAAGATTCGAAACCCCCACTTTTGCATTAAAAAAGCCATAGGCCAGGATGAAGCTGTCAACTATTAGCATTCAATTTATTTGAATGAATTTTTGTTTGGGCAAAGAAGTCAATGAAACAAGGATAAGGGGGAAGGCTGATGCATTGAAGCTGAAGAAGTGAAAGAATCAGATCTTTTGGCTGCAAAAGACCAATCGAATTGTTGAATCCCAATTCCCTTAGGGATTTGAAGGGAATAACAAATTTGACCAATGGAAAGGGTCATTTGTGAAAGAAAAAGATCGATGGATCAAAGAGCAGGACTTAAAAGAAATTGAAGAAGAAAATAAAAACCGTGAACAAAAAGAGGAAAGAAACAAAAAGTTGTAGAAAAACGTTGTAAAGAAAATAAAATAGAAAATAAAACTACAAAAGGTGGTATTTATCGACAGGAAAAACTAAAATATCAAAAAGGGAAAACTCCACCTTCTTTATGGTTAAAATGATTTTTCGTGAAATTGAAGAGACATAATTATTAAAGATGATAAAAGTTAACTATAAAACAATAAAAGGAAATTACCACTTCACTAACTGCAGTGTGACGTTTCATGTTTTCCAAATTTTAGAAATTTGCATTCAAATTCTAAATTCAAAAGTGGAATTAATTGAAACAAAAATTCGCACCCAAAACATGCAAATCCTACTAAAATCAGGGCTATTAGTGATGACTTTTTTGCATCGACATTTTATCATCGCAAATATTATAGAAAATACAATGACAAAACATCGCACATGTGGTAAATTTTTACGACAACATGTCTGTTGGAAAAGTATTATGTAGCAGAATTTTAAAAATTTATACTAGAGTATTTTCTAAAATACAAGATTAACATGCTATATGCATAAATTAACCAGACTTACTAACCTTGTTTGCCGTAAAAGCTCTCACAATTTGTGAAGAGAAAGGCGTTCCAAAAGAGCTTCAACCAATTGGTCTTCTTTACTAATCACTATCCACAATTAGAGTGCTGTAGGTGCACGTCGTACAGCTTTTCCCCGGTGACTCTCCTTCCAACTAATCGAGAAAACCCAAAACTAAGGTTCGTGATTTGTGAACAATAGCTCTTATGGAGCTACAAAGACTCATAAACTAGAGTGCTTACTCTTAATTCCTCAACTGATCTAAATAACTTATGAGTCTCACTTGCTATTTATAGAGGTTGGGCCCAAGTTAGTCCTTATCAAATAAGACCTTAGAAATTTGAATCAAGATTAATAATGATAAAAATCGCATCTAAAAACGTGTGATCAAAAATCGTTCAGTCGGTAGGCGGAACTAGCAAATTAGCCTGCCAAACTTAGTCCACCGACAGGCCGAACTAGAAGATCGGCTTGCTGAACTAACAATAAATGATCCCTGTGAATCTTTATTTCCCACCTAAGATTCTTGGGATAGAGCCATAGTTTTAATTCAAATAACCCAATAGAGAAGTTATCTGAATAAAATAGCTCAACAAGTTTATCTTGAATTAATTTATTCAAAATTAATCCAACCAATAAATAGACATGAATTATCTGATCCTGATAATTCAACAAGTTTATCTTGAATTAATTTTTCACAAAATTAATTTAACCGATAGACAGACATGAATCATCTGATCCTATCGAATTTCAGCTAATTTGATAATTTGACATAAGTCACCAATTTGTTGAAAAAGCACACCATATCATTACAGGATTTATTATGAACTAGCAAATGGGACCTGATGGACCTATATAATTCAAGCTCCAAATGATTATGAAACCCAATATCTCAGATATACATTTCATAATTATCAACTCTAACGCTACTCCACTAAAAGCTTAGAGCTGCACTCTCGACCTATATAAAATTACAAAGTCCAAATTGTTAAGTCTATATGACATGTCATAATGCATTGTATCCCCATAGAATTATCCATAATCAGCTTAAGGATAAATTTTATCTTACCTTTCTGATTATTTTTCTCTTACATTCCGTTATCACAACATCGAAAAACTTACCATCCAAAGTCAATATATCATTCGGTTACACCTATGTATCTAAATAGTTGAGTACTCTAGTTTTTTAATTATAGAATAATGCATATAAGAGGATATCAACGACTCCTAAAGAGGAGCTATAGATTCCATATCTATAAATAATAGGTCCACGTTATCAAGAGCATGCATCCAACGTATCGGCATGCGTACCAATATAAAATATGGATGTTACCCTTTGGTACATCAAAAGACATAAGTCAAGACAACAAGCCCACTATTCATCTTAGGATTAAGATACAACATATATGATTGCCCAAAGTGAATTGATTTGCCAAGACATAATTATTAATCTAAATCAATTATACTTGATGTCCCGATCCAATGCATCATCACCTATGACAATGCACCAATGTTTCTATTCGCAGAGTCCACCTCCGATAGCCAAGACAAACCATTTCACGTTAGGGATATAAACAACATAACAATCTTTTCATCAATAAAGCGCCCAACTTTATTCCCTCAATCACGGATCGTATAATTTAGACCGTCACCTTTAGAATCATGTCCTCTGTATAATTTGTCCATCATATGCCTGATTCTAAAGGTTTAGACCGACAGTCTCAGACTTTTGTTTGCCTATCATACATTCAATAAATATGAACGCAAAGAGGACAACAATTTAGTATATGAATAATAAATAAATTCTTTATTGATAAAATGTCTCCAAAAACATATTACACTTTTACTCCTTAGAGTATACACGTCTAACAATGTCATCACATGTTCTACTATGTTTGCGTTGAAATGTCGTCGCAAGTAACAAATGAATATCCTTTTGTATTTGCGATGACATGTCATCACAATTTATATTTGGCACCTAAACCTATATGGCACAAAGTTTTTTCACGTCAATACATAGTTATTTGCGATGATATTATCAAAGCAAATAATAACATGCTACACATGGCAATTACTGGGTTATTATTTGTGACGACATACAACTGTGATTGCCAAAATTTTGGCAGAGAAAATGGTGGTTTATTTGATATTATTTGCAATGATAATTTTTACATTTTGTCTCAAAAATTTGTTTGAGAATCATCTTAGCTAAAATAAATGAGACATCGTCGTTTTGTTTATTTTTTGCAACGACACTAAATTTATTTGCGACAACAAAATGTCGTTACAAAAAGCTCTGCACATAAATTTCTTCCATTTTCTCTAACGTTTTTTTCCTCCTTCGAAAAATTCTCTCCGTTTCTTTGGCCTATTCCATCTCAAATCTCTCCCAAACTTCTAAAAACACATAATTCATGAGTTTTGTATTGTAGAAACTCATATTATCAAACAATATTCATAGAAATTTGCCTAAATTGGAAAATCCCTAAACTTTTTTTTGATTGAGTTTTGGAGTTTTTTGGTTGTTTTTCGGCCACCCAGCATTGAAGTTTTTGCTGCTATTCTAGTTTTCTAACCCTGATTCTTAGTGGGTTTTAGATATATAAGTTTTTCATTTTTTATTATTTTGATTTTTGGAATTATGTTATGAATTGGATTTTTGGAATTGCGAATATGTCAGATGAATTATGAATTGTTGTAGAATTATGAATTAAGGTTGTGATTTTTTTTGAATTGTGTGATGTAGTATAAAATTGAATTTAACCCCAGAGACGTATATACATATATTTCTAAATATTAAAATATATATAAATCTATAATATTTTAAAATAAACTAAATAATCTAAATAAATAATAATTATAAATAAAAATAACACGAATAAAATTCAAATAAATATGGATTGTTTTAGAGTTAGATTTTTAGGATTGTGATATTTGATATTTAAATTCTTTTTTAGATGTGATTGTTGTTTAGGACTGTAAACCATGATTACAATTGTTTTTGGAATTGCATAGTAAAGGTTAAGTTAGTAACAAGTTGTTTATCCAAGTGGCTTAAGTTGAAAATAAAATTAAGTTAATATAGTATAAAATTATTTCTAATGCATTATAGTAATTAAAAATTAAAATAATAAATGTTGAAGTTATTAAGAATAATAATTTACGTATCATATTCAAAGTTGTTATTACTAATTAAAAAATTAAAATAAGGAAATGAAAATTCTTAGTTAACAATTGATGAACTAATTAATTAATTAAGTAGAAAGTAAAAGAAGATAATAAATCACTATTATAAATTGATGAACAATATCATAGTTTAATAATTATAATATTTTTGCTAAGGATTAATTAATTAATATATTTTTTAATTAATGGATATGAAAGAATAAGTTGAATTTAAAATTATATGTTATTATAAATAGATAAATAATTGTAATATTATTATTTATAAAAATTAAGAAATTAATTTTATTTAAAAACAAGAAGAACAATAAAATTATTATACAATTTGATAAGATTGCATAAAATTTAATAAAATTGTTGTTAGACATGATGCCTTAAGGAGTAAAATATTGTAATATGTTTTTGGAGACATCTTATTAATAAAGAGTTTATTTATAATTCATATACCAAATGTTGTCCTCTTTAAAATTCATATTTGTTGAATGTATGATAAGCAAATAAAAGTCTGAGACTATTAGTCTAAATTTGTAAGAATCATGCATACAATGAACAGATTATACAGAAGACATGATCTAAAGGTGATGGTCTAAATCATAATATATGTAATTGAGGGAATAAAGTTGGGCGCTTTATTCATGTTAAGATTGTTATGTTGTCTACATCTTTAATGGGAGACGACTTGTTCTGGCCATGGGAGTGGGACTCCATGAATAGGAACATTGATATATTGTCATAGGTAATGATGTTTTAAATCAAGACATAAAGTAGAATTGATTTGGATTGATAATTCTGCCTGTGCAAATTAATTCACTTAAGACAATCATATGTGTTGTGTCTTAATCTTAAAATGACTAATGGGCCAATTATTTTGACTTATGTCTTTTGATGTGCCAATAGGTAACATCCTGACTTTATGATGGTATGCATACCGGTACATTGGAGACATGACTCTTGATAACGTAGACCTGTTATTCATATATATGAAATCTATAGCTATTTTTATAAAGTTAACGATATTCTCATATATGCGTTATCCTGTAATTGGAAGACTGGAGCGTTCAACTATTTGGATGTATAGGTGCAACTGAATGGTATACTGTCTTTAGATAATAAGTTTTCCAATGGTGAGATAACAGAACGTAAAATAAAAATAATCAGGAAGGTAAGATGAAATTTATCCTCAAGCTGATTATGAATATCTTATGAGGACACAACACATTATGATATGTCATAGACACTTAGCTTGTTTGGAGCTTCGTAATTTTATATAGTTCAAGAGTGCAACGTTAAGCTTTTAGCGAAGTAGCATTAGAGTTTATAATTATAAAAATATGTATATAAGATATTCTATTTTATAATTATCAGAGCTTAAACTATATAGCTCCATCAGGTCCCTCTTTGCTAGCTTATAATAAATCTTACAATGATACGGTATGCTTTTCCAACAAATTAGTGACATATGTTAATTTATTAGATTGGCTGAAATTCGATAGGATTAGATAATCTATGTCTGTTTATCGGTTGAATTAATTTTATGAATCAATTCAAGATAAACATGTTGAATTATCGAGAATATTTTATTTCCTATGATATTATCTAGATATGACTATTTTGATAAGATAACTTCTCTGTCAGGTTATTTGAATTAAAATTGAGGCCATCTATTGGGTTATTTGTGTTGAAAAAATAGTATGCAGTGGAATTTTAAAATTTTATATCAGAGTATTTTCTAAAACACAAGTTTAACATGCTATATGCATAAATTAACCAGATCTTACTAACCTTTGTGTGCTGAAAAGCTCTTGCAATCAGTGAAGAGAAGTAACGTTCCAAAAGAGCCTCAACCAACTGGTCTTCTTTGCTATTCTCTATCCACAATCGAAGTGAGTGTGGGATCACACGTACGGCTCTTCCACCAGGTGACTCTCCTTCTAACCAATTGAGAGAACTCAAAGCAAGTGTTTGTGATTTGTGAATAAGAACTCTCAAGGAGTTTCCAGATTCTCACCAGCATAGTATCACTCTTAATCTCTCAATTGATCCAAATAACTTATGTGACTTACTCCCTATTTATAGAGGTTGGTCTAGGGTCAGTCCTTATCAGACTAGGTCTCAAAATTTGAATCAGAATCAAATTCGGATCAACATCTAATAAGATCCGCATAAAAACGCGTGATCTTATCCTTTGCTCATTAGCAGGCTGAAAAGGCTCCATTGGTAGGCCGAACTTCAGGATTGGCCTGTCGAACTGCTGATTAATATCTCGGCAAATCTTTTATTTTCTACCCAAAATTCTATAGGATAAAGTCTCAGTTTTAATTCAAATAACCCAATAGAAAAGTTATCTGATTAAAACAACTTTATCTAGATAATCTCTAGGAAAACAAATGAATTCCTAATAATTCTACAAGTCAATCTTGATCTAATTTATTCAAAATTAAATCAACCGATAAACAGACAAGAATTATCTGATCCCAATAATTCAACAAGTTTATCTTGAATTAATTTTATCACAAAATAAATTCAACCGATAAACAGACATGAATTATTTGATTCTTCCAAATTTCAACCAATCTAATAAATCTGACATAAGTCACCAATTGGTGGAAAAACACGCCGTATCGTTACAGGATGTTGTGAGCGAACAAAAGGGACCAAATGGACCTATATAGTTCACGCTCCCGATAATTATGAAATCCAATATCCTAGATATACATTTCATAATTATCAACTCCAACGCTACTCCACTAAAAGCTTGGAGCTGCACTCTCGAACTACATAAAATTACGAAACCCGTATAGCTAAGTCTCCATGACATATCATAATGTATCGTATCCCCATATGATTATCCATAATCGACTTAAGGACAAGTTCTGTCTTAACTTCCTGATTATTTTTATCTTACGTTCCATTGTCTCGCCACTAGAAAACTTACCATCCAAAGATAGTACACCATTCGGTTACACCTATGTATCCAAATAGTTGAGCGCTCCAGTTTTTCAATTACAGGACAACACATATAAGAGGATATCATTACTCCTAAAGAGGAGTTATGGATTCCATATCTATGAATAACAAGTCTACGCTATCAAGAGTCATGCCTCCAACGTACCGGCATGCATATCACTATAGAGATGTGGGAGTCACCCATTGGTACATCAAAAGACACAAGTCCAGACAACAGGCTCACTATTCATCTCAGGATTAAGATACAATACAAATGACTGTCTAAAGTGAATCGATTTGTCAAGATAGAATTATTAATCCAAATCAATTCACTTTATGTCCCGATCCAACACATCGTCACCTATGACAACGTGCCAGTGTTTCTATTCACGGAGTCCACCTTCGATGGCCAAGACAAACCATCTCCCAATTGGGGTATAGATAACATAATAATCTTTACACGAATAAAGCGCCCAACTTTATTCCCTCGATTGCGGATCTTATGATTTAGACCATCACCTTAAGAATCGTGTCTTCCGTATAATCTGTCCATCATATGCCCAATTCTTAAGGTTTAGACCGACAGTCTCAGACTATTGTTTGCTTAACATACATTCAACAAATATGAGCGTAAAGAGGACAAGATTTGGTATATAAACAATAAATAAATTCTTTATTGATAAAAATGTCTCCAAAAACTTATTACACTTTTACTCCTTAGGGCATACATGTCCAACAATCTCCTACTTGCACTAAGTGTGTAAATATGACAAATCTTGCATCCCCGTAGCTTCCACATGCCTCTCGAAGACTCTCCTAGTAAGTGTCTTTGTAAATGGATCAGCTAAATTGTCCTCTGACGTGATCTTGCACACCATGACATGCCCGCCCTCAACAAAGTCCTTTATCACATGATTCTTTTGATCAATATGCTTACTTTTCTTGTGAAATCTTAGTTCCTTAAAATTTGCTACCGCTGCACTGTTATCACAGTATAGTAATACCACTTTATCCATATCAAGAACTACCTCAAGGTCCCCAAGGAACTTATGGAGCCACACTACTTTTTTCAAAGCATCACTAGCTGCCACATACTCAGCTTCCATCGTTGAATCCGAAGTGCAATCTTGCTTCACACTTCTCCAACTGATGGCACCGCCGCCCAAAGTAAACATAAAACCCAAAGTTGATTTCCTAGAATCCAGACAAGATTGAAAATCTGAGTCAGTATATCCTAGAGGAGTCAAGTCCTCACTCGAATATACAAGCATATACCCTCGAGTCCTTCTTAGGTACTTGAAAATATGCTTTACCATAACCCAATGGTTCAGTCCTGGATCCGCATGAAATCGACTTACAATCCTGACTGCATAACTCATATTCAGTCGTGTGCAAAGCATGGTATACATGAGACTACCTACTGCCGAAGTATAAGGCACCTTCTTCATGTATTCACTTTTTTCATAAGACTTTGGAGAGTCTTTCTTAGAAAGAGTAATTCCAGACCTAGATGGTTGCCCACCTTTCTTGGAATTCTACATTGCAAACCTCCTAAGAATCTTATCTATGTATCCGACCTGGGACAAAGCTATCATTTTGTTCTTCCTATCCCGAAAGATCTGGATACCGAGAACAAAATTAGCCTCACCCAAGTCCTTCATGTCAAACTGCTTGGTCAACCATAATTTGACAGATGACAATGCCCCAATGTCATTACCAATTAGCAGAATGTCATCTACATAGAGCAGTAGAAAAACTACCTACCCATCCTTAATATGTTTGTAAACACATGGCTCATCCACATTTTGTGAGAACCCATAAGTCTTGATCACCTGATCAAATCTTATGTTCCAAGAATCAGAAGCCTGCTTAAGTCCATAAATTGACTTTAGCAGCTTACAAACCTTACCTTCTTGACCCTCGACCTTGAACCCGTCTGGTTGTTCTATATAAATGGACTCATGAAGATAGCCATTCAAAAAAGCCATTTTGACATCCATCTGTCCAATCTTATAGTCGAGAGCGGCAGCTATGGACAAGAGAATCCGAATGGACTTAAGCATGGCTACAGGCGAAAAGGTTTCCTCATTATCGATTCCTTCCTTTTGCATATAACCCTTAGCTATCAGTCTATCCTTAAAAGTTTCGACCTTTCCATCTACTCCTCTTTTCCTCTTGTAGATCCACTTACACCGTATGGGTTTTACCCCTTCAGGAAGATCCACAAGCTCCCAAACCTAATTAGTCTCCATAGACTTCATCTCTCTGTTCATGTTCTCTGTCCAGAGTTTTGAATCAACATCCTCCATAGCTTCTGCGTAAGCATAAGGATCCCTGTCATGTTCATCCGGTTTAGCCAAAAAGACTTCCCCATTGATCATATACCTCTCAGGTTGACGCCCGATCCTCCCACTACGCCGAAGCCCCTCAGGTTGTTGTTCAGGTTTGTTTGGTTTTTCTATACTAATCGAAACGGTTTCATTTGGAACCTACAGAGTGATCGGATCACTCCTTAACTCCTTAAGCACCACTTTGCATCAAGGTTTAAAGTTGTCCATGTAACTCTCCTCAAGGAAAGTTGCATTAGCTGAAACCATTACTTTATTTTCCTTTGGGTTATAGAAATAACCCCCTTTAGTTCCTTTTGGATATCCTACAAACACACAAACTTTCGAACGTGCTTCCAACTTATTCGGATCCTTAAACAGGACATGAGCCGGACATGCCCATATGCTAATATGGTTTAAGGATGTCTTCCTACTCGTCCACAACTCGTGAGGAGTTTTAGAGACCAATTTTGAAGGCACATTATTCAAAAGATAACATGTGGTTTGTAGTGCATATACCCAAAAGGATAAAGGCAATGATGAATAACTCATCATGGACCTTATCATGTCTAATAAAGTCCTATTCCTTCTCTGCGCTACGCCATTCTACTGCAGAGTGCCCGATGCAGTCAAATGGGATAAATTACCATTCTCTAATAAGTGTCCCAAGAACTCATCAGAAAGGTCTTCTCCACCTCGATCGGATCGAAGTGCCTTTATGGGTCTACCAATTGCTTTTCCACTTCAGCCCGAAACTCCCTGAACTTGTCAAAAGTTTTGCTTTTGTGGTACATCAGGTACACATACCCATATCTTGAGTAATCGTCAATAAAAGTGATGAAGTACTCATACCCTCCTCGTACCCCCATGTTCATCGGTCCGCAAACATCACTATGCACAAGTTCTAGAACCCCTTCGACCCTATTGCCCTTAGACCCGAATGGACTTTTGGTCATTTTACCCTCCAAACAAGATTCACATTGAGGTATAGATTCCACTTTTAAGTGACTTAAAGGTCCATCCCTTATCAACCTTTGAATCCTATTCAGGTTAATATGACCAAGGCGCAAATGCCAAAGATAAGTCTTATTAGAGTGAGAAGTTTTAAGTCTTTTAGAGTTATTATCATTCATCTCAGCATTAAGCAATAATTCCATCTTAGGTTTGATAAAATATAGATTATTTTGCATTCATCCAGAACAGATAAAAGATTTGTTTTTACGAATCACCACTTTATCATTAAAAGAAACCAAATAGGAGTCTTTAAATAAACAAGCTATAGAAATTAAATTCCTTTTAAATTTAAGAACATAAAAACAATCTTGCAAAAATAAATTTCTATAATTATTAAAATAAAGATGGACATCTCACACTGCTTTCGCTGAGACCAAGGATCCATCGCCCATCCGAAGCATAAAGTCTTCATGTAGTAGACTTCTCGTTTCTTTGAACCCCTGTAGAGAAATACAAACATGATTAGTTGCACTGAAATCTATGACCCAAATGTCACTTGATTCATCTACCAAACAAGTTTCTAAATACAGAAGATCACACCTACCCCTTTGGAAAGGAAGTCCTTGCAATGCTTCTTGATGTGCCCGACCTTCCCACAGAAGAAGCACTTAAGCTTCTTCAGGTTCTTCTTCTTCTTCTTCTTCTTGCTATTGGTGCTAGCAGCAATAGAAGACTTCACGTTCTTGGCCCGTTACTTCTTTCCATTCCCAGAGTTAGGATTGGAACCAAAAGCAGCTACCATGTTGGCCTCTCCACCCGCAGGAGACTCCCTGATCAACAATTCGAACTCCTTTAACTCTTTCATTAATTCCGTCAGGGTCATATCCCATCTATTGCTTAAATTAAAAGTAGCTCTAAATGGAATAAATTCCTTCGACAGAGTCTCAAAGACCATAGTCATCTAAGTTTCAGCATCAATGTCGGCTCCAGTAGTTTGAGCCTCAGCGAGGTAACCTATGACCAACATCATGTGCTCCTTTACAGACGTCCCCGGCCTCTACTTACAGTTAAGAAGCTTCTGAAGCACCCCTTGCCGCTTTGTTATGGCCTGGCCTCCAAACATATCCTCAAGATTATCTAAGATCTGCTTCGTAGTCTCATAATCCTAATATTGAGTCTACAGCACATTATTCATGCTAGCCATAACATAGCAGTGGGCCTAATCATTAGCATCTTTCAGCGATCATATGCTTGGAATTGCTCATTAGTTGAGTCTCCCGTAGGCTCGGGAGGACAAGGGGTTGTCAACACATACTTTAGTTTCTCAAATGAGGGGATGATATCCAGGTTCCTTTCCAATCATTATAATTCTCTCCAGTTAATAAGTTTTTATCAAGTATCAAAGATAAAGCATTTTTAGACATTTTTAATCTACAATAAAGAATCATATATCAAACATAAGCAAACATATAATAATAATTTAGTAAGATAACACAATCATGTAAAAACATACAAATGTGTTTATGTGTCAAAATCTTGAAAATATCACAACCTTACAACGATAATTCTAACTCAGAATTCAACAAGCTCCTAGGGGAGTCATGCCAAATTCAATCAGGAACACGGATCCCCTTCTGATTAATATATGCCATCCAGGACCCGTATGATCCAGCATATATTAATAATCGTTTCTTTAGCCATTAATTTTATTAACAAAGCTCCTAGATGAGGTTAATAATAAAATTAACGTGAGTGTATAACCATCATTTCAATATTTTATCCATGATTTACAATCACCACCTAGGGGTGTGCAACCATAAATCATGCTAAAATCCCTTATTCTCTCAGATATCCAATCTGGTATATGATAGGAATCCCTTCCTAGAGGTCAGGACCACCATGATCTGCCTATGGACCAACGATGGAGGCCTTAGGTCCTCTCTTCGAAAACCTTCTCCCACTTAATCTTTTGAAATCAAGGTTTTATTTTAAGAATATGCATAAACAATTTTTAATATGAGCGGCACTCCCTATTCTATATGACATGTTACGAATATACATGGCAAATCATATTATAATGCAGACAAGCAAAGCAATCAAGCAAAACTACAAGCAAAATAATAAATAACCATGATATTATGGTAACATCCTAGAGAATAGAAATAAAAAATTACAAGAGAATAATCGAAACGTATTATCGATTCTTCATTCTTGAATTCTTAGGTTGTATCTCTCATCATGTAATGTCCATCTTTAAGTCTTCAATCCTGTATGAATCGAATACTTCATATTTTCGGTCATATCCAAATTTAATGTCTCTTCGAATTGTCCCAAAAATAAAATTAAAACTGCACTGGAAAAACTGTACCTTTTTTGGAAATTTTTCAGCTCTCGGTCGGCAAGCCGATCTTGGTGATCGACCTGTTGATCACAACCCATCGGCTTGCCGATCTGGGTGATCGGCCTGCCAAACTGAAAGTTTGGCTTGCCGGTAGAGCCTCTGATTTTTGCCCCGCTGTCGGCCTGCCGAACCTCACGTTTAGCCTACCAATCTACGACCATCGGCCTGTCGAACTATGGGGTTTGGCATGCCGATCGAGCAAAAATCTCTCATTCTAGAAAAAAACAATTTTTAATGCAATTCATCAATTTTATTTTCAAAAATTCAATAACATAAAATTAGAGACTCATAAAATACCTAGGAGCGCCATCATCATTCTTCTAGATTCACCTTCTAGATTCGTCTTCTTCGAATAATTATTTAATTACAAAATTCTTACAAATTTAAAATTAAATCACAATTCCTAGAAGGAGATGATAGTCCACCATCTAATTACATGAAAAACCTAGATACACGCTCTAACCTCTAAGGAACCATAACCGGCATAAATTAATTAATTAATAAATAATTAAATAACAATTTAATCAATCATAATTAATTAATAAATATTATCATATAATCTATGACAACATATAAAATATATAGAAACTTAGAGTGTCAACTCTCTATAAAATTAAATTCAACCATAGGAGAGATTAAGATTACAAAATTTATACATATAGTATGATCATAAACTCGTAAATTTATAGAAAAACCATGGCTCTGATACCAATTGTTGAAAAAATAGTACGCAATAAAATTTTAAAATTTTATATCAAAGTATTTTCTAAAACATAAGTTTGACATGCTATATGCATAAATTAACTAGATCTTACTAACCTCTGTGTGCCGAAAAGCTCCTACAATCAGTGAAGAGAAGTAACGTTTCAGAAGAGCCTCAACTAACTGGTCTTCTTTGCTATGCTCTATCCACAATCGGAGTGAGTGTGGGCTCACACATACAGCTCTTCCACCAGGTGACTCTCCTTCCAACCAAATGAGATAACCCAAAGCAAGTGTTCGTGATTTGTGAACAAGAGCTCTTAGGGAGTTTTCAGATTCTCACCAGCAAAGTATCACTCTTAATCTCTCAATTGATCTAAATAACTTATGTGACTTACTCCCTATTTATAGAGGTTGGTCTAGGGTCAGTCCTTATCAGACTAGGTCTTAAAATTTGAATCAGAATCAAATTTGGATCAATATCTGACAAGATCTGCGTAAAAACACGTGATCTTATCCTTCGCTCATCGACAGGCCGATCATGATGTTCGGCAGGATGAATAGGCTCCATCGGTAGGCCGAACTTTAGGATTAGCCTGCCGAACTGTCGATTAATATCTCAGCAAATCTTTTATTTTCCACCCGAGATTCTATAGAATAAAGTCTCAGTTTTAATTCAAATAACCCAATAGAAAAGTTATCTTATTAAAACAACTTTATCTAGATAATCTCTAGGAAAATAAATAAATTCTTAATAATTCTATAAGTCTATCTTGATCTAATTTATTCAAAATTAAATCAACCGATAAACAGACAAGAATTATCTGATTCCAGTAATTCAACAAGTTTATCTTGAATTAATTTTATCACAAAATAAATTCAACCGATAAGCAAACATGAATTATTTGATTCTTTTGAATTTCAACCAATCTAATAAATCTGACATAAGTCACCAATTGGTAGAAAAGCACGCTGTATCGTTACAGGATGTTGTGAGCTAGCAAAGCGGACCAAATGAACCTATGTGGTTCAAGCTCCCGATAATTATGAAACCCAATATCCCAGATATACATTTCATAATTATCAACTCCAATGCTACTCCACTAAAAGCTTAGATCTGCACTCTCGAACTACATAGAATTACAAAGCCCGTATAGCTAAGTCTCTATGACATATCATAGTGTATTGTATCCCCATATGATTATCCATAATCGGCTTAAGGACAAGTTCTGTCTTACCTTCCTGATTATTTTTATCTTACATTCTATTATCTCACCATTGGAAAACTTACTATCCAAAGAGAGTATATCATTTGGTTACACCTATGTATCCAAATGGTTGAGTGCTCTAGTTTTTCAATTACAGGATAACGCATATAAGAGGATATCACTACTCCTAAAGAGGAGCTATGGATTCCATATCTATAAATAACAGCTCTACGCTATCAAGAGTCATGCCTCCAACGTACCGACATACATACCACTATTAAGATGTGGGTGTCACGCTTTGGTACATCAAAAGACACAAGTCCAGACAACGGGCCCACTATTCATCTCAGGATTAAGATACTATACAAATGATTGCCTAAAGTGAATCGATTTGCCGAGACAGAATTATTAATCCAAATCAATTCACTTTATGTCCCGATCCAACACATCGTCACCTATGACAACGTGCCAATGTTTCTATTCATGGAGTCCACCTCGATGGCCAAGACAAACCATCTCCCAATTGGGATATAGACAACATAACAATCTTTACATGAATAAAGCGCCCAACTTTATTCCCTCGATTGCAGATCTTATAATTTAGACCATCACCTTAAGAATTGTGTCTTCTGCATAATCTGTCCATCATATGCCCAATTCTTAAGGTTTAGACTGACAGTCTCGGACTATTATTTGCTTAACATACATTCAACAAATATGAACGTAAAGAGGACAAGATTTGGTATATAAACAATAAATAAATTCTTTATTGATAAAAATGTCTCCAAAAACTTATTACATTTTTACTCCTTATGGCATACATGTCTAACAATTTGAATTAAAACTAAGGCTATATCTAAAGATTCTCGGATGGAAAATAAAAGACTCTCAAGGATTATATTATCGTAAATTCGGCAGGCCGATCTCTTTATTCGGCCTGTCGATGTAGTAAGTTCGATAGGCTGATGGATAAGTTTAGACTGCCAATCTAACAATTATCTGATTATACATTTTAGACACGATTTTCATAAGAAGTTGATCTAACTTTGAATTTTTGAGGTCTTATCTAATAATGATTAACCCCAGGTCCGACCTCTATAAATAGGGGTGAGTTTTCTTAGTTATTTAATCAATTGAGAAGTTTAGAGTGAGTACTCTACTGTGAGAAACTCTGAAACTCCTTAAGGGTTGTTGTTCATAATCTAGAACCTTAGCTCTAGGTCTTCTCATTTAGTTGGAAGGAAAGTCACTAGAGGAAGAGTTGTACGATGTGTGCCCATTCACACCAGAGGAAGGGGAGTGAATCTCATTATTATTTAGATCAGTTGAGAAATCCAGAGTGAGATTCTGTCAGTGAGACTTGAAAATCCCTGGCAAGCTATCATTCACAAATCATGAATTATAGCTTTAGGTATTTCTCTACTAGTTGGAAGGAGAGTCACCTGGTGGAAAAGCTGAACGACGTGAGCCCACACTCACTCCAATCGTGGATAGAGAATAGCAAAGAAGACCAGTTGGTTGAGGCTCGTCTAGACTGTTCTATCTCTTCAGTGATTGCTAATGCTCTTCGGCATACAAAGGTTAGTAAGATCTATGATTAATTTATGTATATAGCATGTCAAACTTGTGTTTTGAAAAATACTCTGATTAAAAATTTTAAAATTTCGCTGCATACTCATTTTTCAACAACTAGTACCAGAGCCAGGTTTTTACATAAATTTACGAGTTTGTGATCATGCTAAATTATAGATTATGTGATCTTGTTCTCTCCTATGCTTGAATTTAATTTTTAGAGAATTGGCATTCTAGGGTTTCTATATTTATTTAAATGTTGTCATGAGATTATATGGTGAATGTTTATTAATTAAATATGGTTGATTGAATTATTATTTGATCATTTATTAATTAATTAATTTATGTTAGTTATGGTTCCCTAGAGGTTAGTATGTGTATCTAGGTTTTCATGTAATTAGATGGCAGTCTATCATCACCGTCTAAGGGTTATTATTTAATTTTAAATTTATAAAAAATTTATAATTAAATAATCATTCGGAGCAAAAATGGATCTAAAAAATGGATGATAGTAGTTCTATTGGTTTTTCCTGAATTTTTAAAATTTTAATGTTTTTGAATTATTGCAAAAAAGATTGAGAACTACATAAAAACAATTTTCCAGAAAAATGTGAATTCAGCTTGGTTAGCAGGCTAAGCCCTCAGGTTCGGCAAGCCGATGGTTCTAGACTAGCATGCTGAACTTCCAGTTTAGCAGGTCATCCATGGGGCAAGATTCAACCAGTTCTGGTGGCAGGCCAATAACACAAATCGGCATGCCAACAGAGAGCAATGAATTTACAAAAAAATGTGTGTTTTTTGGTGCGGTTTTGATTTTATTTTTGAGATAATTCTAAGGGACTTGAAATTTTATGATGACCAACACTACAACAATTATATGACTTAGCAACGAAACTTTTAGGGACGACATTTGTCGTCGCTAAAAATTAAATGTAGCGATGATATTGTCGTTGCTAAGCATCGCTAAATCTATATCACTGTCTCTAACATTCAGCGATGACTTACATCATCGTTGAATATTTTAGAGAAAATTTACCCACCAAAATTTACAAACACCTGCCATAAATTCGCAGGCTTTTATTTGGCAGATTCAGCGACGGCATTTATTGTCGCTAAATTTTTATAATTTCAGTTGAAACGGTGTCATTTTAAATTCTAAGATTCAGCAACGACATATGTCATCGCTGAAAAGAGCCACATTCGATCTCTTGCTTTCCCCAACATAGTCAATCTCTGTATTTGCCCTCTCTCTCTCTTGAACTCTCTCTCACCCCTCAGCCCTTTTCTCTCTCTCAAATTTTTTTAGAAAAACATTTCCGATCAACTTGTCACCCTCCAAGCTCCGCCGGTGTTCTTGGCCGGTCGGCCGGATTGTCACCGTCTACCGCATAGAATTGTTGCCGTCAGGTTTGCTGTAAGTTTTTTTTTGGGCTATAGTTTCTTGCTTTGATTTCATACCAGATTCCATTTCTCTTTGTGGTTTTTGTAACCCTTTCTATGGGACCTCGATTTCTACTAAAAAAAAAAGAAAAAATAACAGATTTTTGTTGGTGTTCTCTTTTTTCCCCTTTTTGTTGCTGATTATGAAAAAGCCCTGGCCTCAAATGGCAGATTGTTGTCCAGTTGTTAAGGCATAACAAAGCATGATAACAATGCAATCAAATTAGGCACGCACAATTGAATGGGGCATAAAAATTATAAATTCATAAAGTAAATAACTAATTAAACTAAACAACTCTTCATATTTGTCTTTTGTTGCTGGATGCTCGGTTAGCTTGCCATGATGCACCCAAATCTGCAGTAAGTTTTAATGTCAATTTTGTATTTTTGTTGCTTAACATTAAATTTAAATTGGCAGCTGTCATGTAAGGATGACTGCATAAAAACATTTAGGCCTGGTAAGGAACCCTCAACATTATAAGTTTTGTTAGCAATCCTCTTACTATGATCATACATTTTAGGAAGAGATACCAGTACTTCAGTAGACTATTAAATTGGACAACTTAAATTTGATTGCAGCACATAAGTGCTCTACTTCTATGTTTTATTTGTTTCCTGAGATCATGATGTTGTGCTGCATTTGTCAGTTTTCCCCCTCACTCTTATCTGAAAAAGCGAAAAAAAGGTAGTAATTCAATGTTCTTTTTTTTTTTTTTTGCTCTGATATCCTTTTTGAAGGCAGTATACACTATCAATGGTTTATTGAGCACTAAATCAAATAGGGAGTTTTTGAAATATCTACTTGACTGCAGTTGGAGACTAGCCTATAGTAGAATATACATGCTCTCTCATTCTTGGAGACTAGCCTATAGTAGAATATACATGCTCTCTCATTCTTATCATCCTTCTAATGAGCTTTGCAAATACAAATGTCATATTTTGAAAATTGTAGTGCAAAAGTTGCTTTTTGGGGATTTTAATGGAGTAGGTTACAATGTTTGTTATCATCCTAATTGCTACTCAATTCCTGCGGCTTGATTTATTGTCTTTTGCGTAATATATGAAAATTATGTGGAAAATTACTTGATGACTGGAATTTCTGAAAAAAAAAAAAAAAGAATAAGCTGACACATGGTTGAAAAATTAAATCTTTATTAAACTTATATTAGATAAAATGTAAGCCCATTAAATAAATTTATAAATAAGTTGTAGTAATTTAATTGTCCAATATAGAAGCTTGTCTAAACCCATACTTCTTGTGTTGTAGGTTATGCTATGAAATAATCCTTATTTTATATTTTCTATATTTTTGTGATATTAACTGAGTACATCTTTTATTGCTGAGTATGTTAGGGAAATGATTCTTATAATTTATTTTTCGTATTTTTTTTCTTTTTACTCTAACACCTTCCCTTTCTCATTTGCACTACATATAGCCTTGCATGCTGGCTTATTTCTAACAGTAAAGTAAAATCACATTGTTTTTGGGAAATGCATTGCTTTGTTATTGTTGGTAGCTTTTTTGTTTATGTTTACTTTTGTTTAGATAGACCGATAAATTACCTTGTGAAGGTTTTGCTTAGTTCTAAAGCATGATGGTTGCTTTATATAAGTCTTAGATGGAAGAAAGGACTAATTGACTCATAGGAATGGTCAATGGTAGATATAATGCTTGATGTATGATATCACGTGAATTCTTTGAAATTTTGCCTTGAATAATTCACTTCTATGAAGCAAATTACCAATTTCCCGTCCTTATAAGGCAATAACGTGAGAAATGTTTATTTGGTTATGCTTCCTCCAGTGAGAAATGTCCAATGGTAGAAATGTTTCGTCATCCTATATGATAAACTCGAGTTTTTAAGAGCTTGATCAGCGTGGAAATGCGCTTTTGTAGAGCGTTTTATTTAGTAGAAGCTTGGCATTGTACAAGGTTTCTTTTTTCACAGATTTAGATGTTAAAAAGTGCAAAACATAAGTTGGAAGACGGCTTGGTGCTTACATATTAATGAGTTAGTATTACATTTGACAATAGGATTGAAAACATCAAAATGATGATTGACAAGAGTTAAATTTCTGAAAATGATCATTTTTCAGACCGATACTAGAATGGTGCAATGGTATTTTTGGAAAGAGCAAAAAACTACATGAATGAGGATGGGGAAGTTAGTTGTCCCTGCATTAATTGTTTGAATATAGCAATGCAAACATTACCAGTAGTTGAAGCTCATATAATTGACAAGGGATTTAGTCGAACATATATTGCGTGGATATACCATGGAGAATCTTATAATGCGAACAATAATAGTAATGAAACACATGAACAGTCTACTGAGGACATGTGAAACGTCTTAGATGATGTAGTTGGGGCCAATAATCATGTCGAACAAGAAGAGTCAAGTCCAACTGAAGAAAACAATTCTGGGCAGCTTGAAGAACTTTTTGTTGAGCTTGAGGCAGAGTTGTATCCTGGATGCGAGAACTTTTCATCTCTTGCTTTTTTAGTAAAATTGATGTATTTAAAGGTGCTTCACAAATGGACCAACAAATCTTTTGACTCTTTGCTAAAGCTTTTAAAGGAGGCATTATCAGGAGGGAACAATATTCCTGCTTCACATTATGAGGCCAAGATGAAGTTACGCAAGTTAGGTTTAGGTTATGAGACCATTCATGTGTGCAAGTATGATTGTGCTTTATTCTAGAAAGAATATGCTGATTGAAACACTTGTCCTATTTGCGGTGAGAGTCAATGGGTGAATCTGAACACGAAGGGAAAGAGAGTGCCTCATTAAGTATTACGATATTTCCCTTTCAAGGATCGGTCAAAGCATTTGTATGCGTCAAGACATACTGCAAGAGATATAAGGTGGCATGTAAATGGTCGATCTATGCAAGGAGTTTTGCAACATCCAGTAGATGGAGAGGCATGGAAGGCATTTGCTCGTCGGTATCCTGATTTTGCTTCTGAAGTAAGAACACTACTACAAATTTTGGATTAGACGACCTTTATTTAACGACGTTTTCTTAAAACAATCGTGGTACCCCGAGAAAAGCGCAGAGAGTTACGCCTGTGAAAACGAAGACCGTCGTGGAAGGGGGTGGGAGCTACCACGACGGTTTTTTAAAAAACCGTCGTGAAAGAGGTGGGATTCCATGACGGTTTTGTGAAAAACCATCGTGGAAGAGGGGGGATTCCATGAATCTTCATGGCTTTGTACAAAGGAACCATCTAAGCGACGGATGGGTTTAGTTCGTTAGGAAATATGAGTCAACCTTACAGTATGTGGCCAGTTATCTTCTTAACATACAATCTATCTCCATGGCTTTGTACAAAGGAACCATACTTGATGCTGATTTTGTTGATTCCAAGCCCTAATGCTCCTGCAAAGGATATAGATGTGTTTTTGAGACCAATTGTCGATGAGTTGAAAGAGCTTTGGGAGCATGGCTTGGTAATTCATGGCGCCTATGCTAATACATCATTTAGGGCGTGTGCTATGTTGTTATGGACTATCAATGATTTTCCTACTCAAAGCAATTTGTCTGGTTAGAGTGGTCAAGGATACAATGCATTTCCAACGTGCAACATGCATACTCCTTCTAAGCGTTTAAGGAGTAAGACGTGTTATATAGGCCATCGGCGATTCCTTTCAGCTTTAAATATGATGAAGAGAGACAAACAATTTGATGGTACAGTAAAGAAAAGACCCTTGCCTCCACGCTTTTCTACCGCTGAAATATTAAATCAATTAGAACATGTGCGAAGTAGACTATCAGGCAAGCACATTGATTTTGGTGGGAAGAAAAGTAGGCCAGAACCTTACGAGCAGAACTAGACGGAAAAGAGTATATTTTTTGAATTGGAATATTGGTCAGATAGCCAGAACCTTACAAGTTGAACTGGACAAAAAAGAGTATATTTTTTAAATTGGAATATTGGTCAGATTTGTTGCTAAAGCACAACTTAGATGTCATGCATATTGAGAAGAATGTCTGTGATAGCTTGTTGGGCACAATATTGAATATTGCTGGGAAGTCGAAAGACACAGAAAAGGCAAGAATGGATCTAGCCAACATGAAAATAAGGAACGAATTGCATCTTTATAAGAATGGGGATTGATGGATGAAACCTCATGCAGACTACGCTTTGACTCCTGTAGAACGGAAACAATTTGGTGCCTTTATTAAATCCGTAAAGTTTCCTGATGGGTTTGCGGCAAATTTGAAAAGAATGTCGATGCTGATGGTAAGATCACTAGACTTAAATCACACAATTATCATGTGATCATGCAACGTCTATTACCAGTCGGTATTCGTCCATTTTTGAAAAAAGACATCACTGATACAATTGTTGAACTTTGTTATTTCTTTCAACCAATTTGTTCCAGAATCCTAAAGATCTCTGATTTAGTGAAAGCTGAAGACCAAATTGTCATAATATTATGCAAGTTGGAAAGAATATTTCCGCCTGTATTTTTCGATATCATGGTTCATTTAGCTTTGCATTTGCCGAAAGAAGCCATGCAAGGGGGTCCTGTTCGTACAAGGTGGATGTATCCCTTGGAGTGGTATATTGGGTCACTTAAGCAGTATGTTAAAAACTGAGCATGATTGGAAGGGTCAATTGCAGAGGCTTATGTTGTGAATGAGGCTTTGAATTTCTGTTCATGTTACTTTCATAGAATCAAAACTAAGTTCAATCGGCCTAAAAGGAACCTACCTGATTGTGATTCTGCTCCAAACAAAAACATATCGGCCTTCCAATCACAATGCTGACCAATGGGAAAGATTGTAGCAACTCATTTAAATGAGCAATTAAGGAAGAAGGCTGAGTGGTATATTTCAAACAATTGCCCAAAAATCCAAAAATACATAGAGTAAGTTTAGCTCTTTAATGTTAACTTTCTAGTATGTAATATAACATAACTTTTATGGGACCCATTTCATGTATAGGGAACACATGCGTAAGCTTGAAATTACTGGTAGAAGAAACTTGAATAAGGTTCAGATTGATGAGTTTTCGGCATGGTTTTACAAAAAGGTAAAAAATTATTTTTGTCTTGTTAAGCGAAAAATCATATTTAAAGATGTTGTAACAATAATAGATTTCTCATTGTAAGTGTACCATTTACGGAAAAACATTCACCGAAGGCCACTAATGAATTGCTTGCCTTGGCGTCTGGTCCCAATGACACTGTACTATCGTACTTTGCTTGTGTGATAAATAGGGTGAAGTTTGTGTGCAACAATCATGATGTTCAGCGAAAAACACAAAACAGTGGGGTTTGTGTACCTGGTGTTGATGACAACACATATTACGGTCGGCTAGAAGATGTATTGGTACTCTGATAGGTGAATGATTGTTTAGTTGTATTGTTTAGGTGTAAATGGCTTGACGTTGATCCAAGAAAGAAAAGGATCTTACATAATAAAAACTTGACGAGTCTGTTTGTCAATGCCGAGGCTTATAAAGATGATCCCTTTATATTATCATCGCAAGCAAAACAAGTGTTTTATCTTGAATATCAGCTTAACGGCCCTAATTTGAAATTGGTCTAACAGTTTGGTCATCGACATATGTGGGATCTTCCTAACATCAAACATGAAGATTCTAGTTCAGTTGAGATGCTACAAGATGCTTATTCAAATTTTGAACTGGTAGTTGAGCTACCCATTTTGGAGACAACAACATTTAGAAGAAATGATGTTAATCCTAATGTCGTTGAGAATGCAACATTAATCAAAGTGGGTCATGCAACTAATGACATTGAGTTTGGCCTTGAGATGGATGATACTTACTAGATTATGACGATGATACAAGCACAGAGACTGAAGATGAAGATGATGATATTGGTTTTAAACAAACCGACAACGAGAGTAGTAGTGATGACAAATAATGTACTTGTAAATTTAACTTGTTTCCATCAGTATTAGTTCTCAATGAACTTCATTTTTTTAAAATTATTCTTTTTAATAAATATTGTCTGAATAACTTGTTATGAATAGGTGATTAGGATGACTGGACCCGCTGCTACATGCGCTAGATCTTCTGGAGGTGCAGAACCTCCACCGGGGCCAAGAAGACTTCCAGCGGATTGTGAGTCAGGTACGACTAAATACAATATGTCTTCTATCAATTGTATTATAACTTTTATATAAAATCTAACACTCTTGCGTTGTCTTGTTTTTCGGTTTTATTTTTCCGTGCTTGCTGCCGCTAAAAAGGTTTGTGGATGCACAAAAAATAAGGATGTCCACAAAATTGTTGGTGCTACTAAAGGGAGACTTTCAGTATTCCTAGACACTGAAGGAAAGACATATAGAGGCTTAGGAGATAATGCAGCCCGCTTAAGTAATTGTATAGGTCAGGCGGTGTGATCCAAAATTCCTCCCCATTATGATAGTTGGAAGAAGGTTCTCACGGTATACAAGGATCAAATTTTACCTCTAACATGGATAATAATATTTCACATTTTATTTATAATATATAATTTTAGCGACCTTGTATTAATTATGATATTTATAATGAAATTACAGGATCTTTTTTATTTTGATTTGACTCCTATATTGGCGATATCATAGATCGTAATGCACAAGACCAGTATAAGGAATGGAAAAATGACCTTCATCAATACTTCAAGCATTTTTTTATTAATGTCGTCGTTATAAATTATCAGCAACTATGTTTATCGTCGCTATATGTTATTGAGATGTTATTGGCGACGACAAATGTCGTCGTTATAATATTATTAGTGATGATATTTATCATCGCTATACGTTATAGGGAAGTCATTAGCGACGATATTTGTCGTCGCTATACGTTGGTGGCATGCCATTGGCGACAACAAATATCATCACTATAATATTATTAGCAAAGATATTTATCATTGCTATGCCTTAGTAGCAACGACAAATGTCGTCGCTGTATTTTAGATAAGTTTGAAAATTTTAAAATTCTACTCCTAATTAGCGATGACAATTTTAGCGACAATAAAATGTCGTCGCTAAATTTCTTTAGCTACAACTTATTAGCAACGACATTTGGCGACAACAATGTCGTCGTTGAATATTATTAGAGACAACTTTTAGAGTTTTAGCGACGACAAATGTCATCTCTAAATCGTCTTCTTCTTGTAGTGCAAAAAAATGAAGAATTTGATCTATGCGGGATCGAAGACTTAAAGATAGATGGCATATAAAGAATGATACGACTTGGAGATATAAGGATGAAGAATTGATAATCTGTTTCAATTGATCTTTTGTAATCTTTATTTTTCTTTTCTCTAGAATGGAACCATAATATTACAACCATTTATTATTATTTTGCTTATGGCTTTGCATGTTGCTTTACTTGTCTATATTATAATATGATTTGCCATGTATGTTGATAACATGTCATATAGAATACGGAGTGCCACTCATTAAAGGTTGTTCATGCATGTTAACATAAAACCTTGGTTTTCAAAAATATTGAGTGGGAGAAGGTTTTCGAAGAGATGACGTATGGCCTCCATCATTGGTCTATAGGTATCACATGGTAGTCCCGACCCCTAGGAAGGGATTTCATCATGTACCAGGTTAGATCTCCAAAAAGAAAATTTATTTTAGCATGATTATTGTTGTACATCCCTAGGTGGTGATTACAGATCATAGATAAAATAGTTGAAATGATGGTTATATACTCAAGTTAATTTTATTATTAACCTCTCCTTAGGAGCTCTGTTAATAAAATTAATAGTCAAAGAAAAAGATTATTAATATATGCTGGGTCAGACGGGTCCTAGATGGTATATATTAATCAAAGCGGATCTGTGTTCTTAATTGAATTTGGCAAGTTTCCCCTAGGCGGCTTGCTGAATTCTGAGTTATGAATTATCATTGTAAAGATGTGATTTTTCAAGGTTTTGGCATATAAACACAATTGTATGTTTACTTGATTATGTTGTCTTACTAAATTGTTATGGAATGTTTGCTTATATTTGGTATATGAATCTTTATTGTAAATTAAAACATCCAACAGGCTTTATCTTCGATACTCGATAAAAACCAATTAACTGGTGAGAATTACAATAATTGAAAAAATAACCTAAATGTTGTCCAATCCTTTCAGAAACTGAAATTTATGCTGACAACACCATGTCCTTCCGAACCTACTAGGGAATCCAATAATGAGCAAATCCAAGTGTATGATTGCTGGAAAGATCTTAATGATCAAGCCCGCTGCTATATTATGACTAGCATGAATAACATGCTAGAGGCTCAACATAAATATTATGAGACTACAAAGCAGATTTTGGATAATCTTGAAGACATGTTTGGAGGCCAAGCTATAACAAATGGCAAGGGGCTCTTTGAAAACTTTTGAATTGTAAACAAAAACTGGGGACTCCTGTGAAGGAGCATAAGATGTTGGTTATGGGTTACCTCATTGAGGCTCAAGCCCATGGAGTTGATTTCAATGCTGAGTCACAGATGGCTATGGTTTTTGAGACTCTGTCAAAAGAGTTCATCTCGTTTAAAGCTTCATACAATTTGAGCAATAGACAGGATATGACCTTAACAAAGCTAATGAAGCAGTTACAAGAGTTCAAAAATCTAATCATGGAAACTTCTGCTGGTGGTGAAGCCAACTTGGTGGCTGCATCTGGTTCCAATCCTAACCCAAGGAATGGAAGGAAGCAGAAGGCTAAGAACAGGAAATCTTCTATTCCTACAAATGGCAACAGTAAGAAGAAGAAAAAGTAGAACCCAAAGAAGCTGAAGTGCTTTTACTGTGGAAAGGTTAGGCACATTGAAAAGAATTGCAAGGACTTACTTTCCTGAAGAGGTAAATGTGATCTTCTAGTTATTAAGACTTGTTTAGGTAAGGAACTTGGGTCATAGATTTCAGAACAACTAATCATGTTTATATTTCTCTACAGGGGTTCAAGGAAATGAGAAGTCTATTGCATGAAGACTCATGCTTCGAATGAGCGATGGATCCTTAGTGTTGGCTAAAGTAGTGGGAGATGTCCATCTTTACTTTGATAATTATAGGATTTTAGTTTTGCGAGATTGTTTTTACTTTCCTAAACTTAAAAGATATTTAATATCTCTAGCTTGCTTATTTAAAGATTCTTATTTAGTTTCTTTTAATAATAAAGTAGTGATTCGTAAAAACAAATCTTTTATCTATGATGGATGGATACAAAACAATCTATGTTTTATCATGCCCAGGATGGACATGTTGCTTAACACCAAGGTTAATGATAATAACTCTAAAGGACTTAAGATTTCTCACTCTAATAAGACTTATCTTTGGCATTTGCGATTAGGTCATATTAGCCTGAATAGGATTTAAAGGTTAGTAAGGGATAGATCTTTAAGTCACTTAAAGGTGAAATCTATACCACAATGTGAATCTTGTTTAGAGGGCAAAATGACTAAAAGACCATTTGGGTCTAAAGGCAATAGGGCCGAAGGGGTCTAGAACTTGTGCATAGTGACATTTGTGGTCCCATGAATGTCTGGGCATGAGGAGGGTATAAGTACTTCTTCATTTTTATTGACGATCACTCAAGGTATGGGTATGTCAACCTAATGCATCATAAAAGAAAAACTTTTGACAAGTTCAAGGAGTTTCAAGCTAAAGCAGAAAAGCAATTAGGTAAACCCATAAAGGCACTTCGATCAGATCGAGGTGGTGAATACCTCTCCGATGAGTTCTTGGAATACTTATTAGAGAATGAGATTTCATCTCACTTGACTGCTCCAGGCACTTCACAGAGAATGGCATAGCTGAGAGAAGGAATAGGACTGTGTTGGACATGGTTAGGTCCATAATGAGTTATTTGTCATTACCTTTATCCTTTTGGGGATATGCACTGTAAACCGCATGTTATCTTTTGAATAATGTGCCTTCAAAATTGATTCCTAAAACTCCTCATGAATTGTGGACAGAGAAGAAGGCATCCTTGATTCATATTCATATATAGGGGTGTCTGACTCATGTCCTATATAAGAAAGTGAATAAGTTGAAAGCACGTTCAGAAGTTTGTATATTTATAGGATATCCAAAATGGACTAAAAGGGGTTATTTCTATAACTCAAAGGAAAATAAAGTCGTGGTTTCAACAAATGCAACATTCCTTGAGGAATGTTACATGACCGACTTTATGCCTCAAAGTAAAGTGGTACTCGAGGAGTTGGCGAGTGATTTGATCACTCTAGGGGCTCCGGTAGAAACCAATCCAATCAATGTGGAAAAACCAATAGAATAACAACCAAGGGGCTTTGGCATAGTGGGAGGATCGAGCGTTAACCCAAGAGGTATATGTTCAATGGTGAAGCCTACTTGCCTAAACTGGTTAAACATAACAAGGATAATTACATTTACAAAGAGGCTATGGAAGATGTTGATTCAAAACTCTAGACAGAGCCATAACATTGCGATGAAGTCTATAAAGACTAATCGGGTTTGGGAACTTATGGATCTTCCCGAAGGGTTAAAACCCATAGGGTGTAAGTGGATCTACAAGAAAAAAAGAGGAGTAGATAGGAAAGTCAAAACCTATAAGTGTAGACTGCTAAGGGATAAACACAAAAGGAAGGAATCAATTACGAGAAACCTTTTCACCTGTACCCATGCTTACATCCAACCGCATTCTCTTATCCATAGCTGCCGCTCTCGACTATGAGATTTGGTAGATGGATGTCAAGACGGCTTTTCTGAATGACTATTTTGATGAGTCCATATATATGGTGTAACCAGACAAGTTCAAGGCTAAAGGTCAAAAGGGTAAGGTTTGCAAGTTGCTAAAGTCAATTTATAGACTTAAGCAAGCCTCCCGTTTTTGAAACATAAGATTTGATCAGGTGATAAAGACTTATAGATTTGAAGAAAATATGGATGAGCTATGTGTTTACAAACACATTAAGGATGGGAAGGTGGTTTTTTTAGCGCTCTATGTAGATAACATTCTGTTAATTGACAATAATGTGGGGGTGTTGTTATCGTCATATTATGGTTGACCAAGCAGTTTGACATAAAAGACTTAGGTAAAGCTAATTATGTTCTTAGTATCCAGATATTTCGAGATAGAAAGAATAGAATGATAGCTTTGTCCCAAGCGGCATACATAAATAAAATTCTCAAGAGGTTTACAATGTAGAATTCCAAAAGAAGTAGGCAACCATCTAGGTCTGGAATTACTCTATCTAAGAAAGGCTCATCAAAGTTTGATGAAGAAAGAGAATACATGAAGAAAGTGCCTTATGCTTCAATAGTAGGTAGTCTTATGTATGCTATGCTTTACACACGACAACATTTGTTACATGATCGGGATAATTAGTCGATTTCAGTCGGATCCAGGACCAAACCACTAAGTTACAGTCAAGCATATTTTCAAGTACCTGAGAAGAACTTGAGGGTATACGCTTGTCTATTCGGATGAGGATCTAACACCTCTAGGATATGCTGATTCGGATTTTCAATCCTATCTGAATTCAAGAAGATCGACTTCTGGTTTTATGTTTACTCTAGTCGGCGGTGCCATTGTTTGGAGAAGTGTCAAACAAAATTGCACTTTGGATTCAATAATGAAAGCCAAGTATATGGCAACTAGTGAGGCTTTGAAAGAAGCAATGTAGCTCCGCAAGTACTTTGGGGATCTTAAGGTAGTTCCTAGTATGGATAAAGCGGTATCACTATTTTGTGATAACACTACAACAATAGCTAATGCTAAGGAACCAGGATTTTACAAGAAGAGTAAGCATATTCCTTAGAAGTATCATGTAATAGAGGACTTCGTAAAGGCTGAGCATATTGCAGTATGCAAAATTGCATTTGAGGACAATTTAGCTAATCCATTCATGAAGACACTAACTATAAGGGTTTTCAAGAAGCATGTGGAAGCCATGGGGATGTGAGATATATCACATTTACTCACTTAGTGCAAGTAAGAGATTGTTAGACATGATGCTAGTAAAATGTTGTAATATGTTTTTGGAGACATTTTATCAATAAAGATTTTATTTATTGTTCATATACCAAATGTTATCCTCTTTATATTCCTATCTATTGAATGTATGATAAGCAAACAAAAGTCTGAGACTATCGATCTAAACCTTTAAGAATCATGCATATGATGGACAAATTATGCGGAAGACATGATTTTAAAGGTGATGGTCTAAATCATATGATCCACAATTAAAGGAATAAAGTTGGGTGCTTTATTTATGCTAAGATTGTTATTATGGCTTGTCTTAGCCATTGGAGTGGGACTTCATATGTAGAAACAGTGGTACATTATCAAATGTGACAATGTATTTGATCAGGACATGAAGTAGAATTGATTTGGATTAATAATTACATCTGTGTAAATCAATTCACTTTAGACAATTATATGTGTTGTGTCTCAATCTTGAAATGACTAATGGGCCCGTTATCTTAACTTATGTCTTTTGATGTACCAAAGGGTGATATCCTGACTTTATGATGGTATGTATACCAGTACATTGGAGACATAACTCTTAATAGTACAGACCTATTATTCACAGATATGAAATCCATAGCTCTTTTTGTAGAGTTAATGATATTCTCTTATATGAGTTATCCTGTAATTGGAAGACTAGAGCGCTCAACCTTTTGGATGTATAGGTGCAACCAAATGGTATATTATCTCTGAATAGTAAGTTTTCCAATGGTGAGATAACAGAATGTAAGATAAAAATAATCGAGAAGATAATACAAAATTTATCCTTAAGCCGATTATGAATATCTATAGGGATACGACACATTATGATATGTCATAGACACTTAGCTTATTTGGAGCTTCATAATTTTATATAGTTCGAAAGTGCAGCTCTAAGCTTTTAGTGGAGTAGCATTAGAGTTGATAATTATAAAATATGTACCTAGAATATTGTATTTTATAATTATCGGAGCTTGAACTATATAGCTCCATCAAGTCCCTCTTTGCTAGCTCATAATAAATCCTATAACAATACGGTGTGCTTTTTCAACAAATTGGTGACTTATATTAATTTATTAGATTGGCTGAAATTTGATAACATCAGATAATTCATGTCTGGTTATTGGTTGAATTAATTTAGTAAATTAATTCAAGATAAACATATTGAATTATCAAAAATATTTTATTTTCTATGAGATTATCTATATATGACTGTTTTAATCAGATAACTTCTCTATTGGCTTGTTTGAATTAAAACTAAGGCTTTATCTAAAGAATCTCGAGTGGAAAATAAAAGATTCGCAGGGATCATATTATCATAAGTTTGGTAGGCCAATCTGCTTGTTTGGCCTACCGTTGTAGTAAGTTCAATAGGCCGATGGATAAGTTCAGACTGCCGATCTAACAGTTTTTCCAATGGTGGATACCTCTCCTCAACGCCTTAGAATGCCTTACTAGTCTAGTAGACTAGTCTTTGGACGCCTTCTTCTTCTCAGACAAGGACTAAGCTGATTGCCTTCTTAGATTCTGCTAGGTAGTCATAGAGTATTTCTCCCAGTAGAGGTTTGAATAGGAGCGGGGGTGTGGCCAAGTATTTCTTGAGGCTTTAAAGCACTTTTTTCACACTCCCTACTCTATTTAATCCTCCCCTTGAGTACTGGAAAAAAGGCTGGCACTTATTGGTGGATTAGGAGAAGAATCTAGACAGGTCGACGACCATCCTAATGAGCTTCTTGATCTCCTTGACTGTACAGGGAGAATGCATGTTTACCACAGCTGAGGCCTTGGCCAGATTGACTTCTATTCCACAGTGGTTGACCATGAATTCAAGAAACTTGCCCGACTCTACTCCAAATGCGTATTTCATTGGGTTAAGCTTCATCTTGTATTCTAGAAGGATGTCAAAACTGTCTTGGAGGACAATGATGTGATCGGCTGCTCAGACAGACTTGACAAGCATTTTGTCCACATACACCTACATGGTTTTCCCAATCTGCCAAGCAAACATCTTGTTCACCAGACACTAATAAGTGGCTCTGGCGTTCTTCAACCTAAATGGCATGACGACATAGCAAACTAGTCCTTGGTTGGTGGTAAATGTAGTTTTCACTTGATTTTCCTTTGCCATCCTAATCTAGTTGTATCAAGAGTAGGCATCCATAAAGCTCAATAGTTCATGGCCAATGGTTGCGTCTACAAGCTGGTCGATCTGAGGTAGAGGGAAGTAGTCTTTTGGGTAGGATTTATTCAGGTAGGTAAAGTCAATATAGACCCGCCACTTTTTGTTGGCCTTTTTTACCAAGACTACATTCACTAACCACTCCGAGTAGGTAACTTCTTAGATAAACCTGGTCTTCAACAGCTCTTGAACCTCTTCATTTATGGCAGCGTACCTCTCAGGTTAAAAATGCTCCTCTTCTGGATGACCAGCTTGTGCCTAGGATTAACATTCAGGTGATGGCTAATGATGCTCAGGTCAATCCTAGGCATGTCTTCATAGGACCAAGTGAACACGTCTCGATATTCTATGAGGAACTTCTCTAGGTCGGCCCGATCTTAGGCTTTAGCTAAGACCCAAGCATGACCATTTAATCAGGGTGTTTAGGTGTACTTCTTCCTTGAGTAGCCACAGGTCGAGGTCGAGCAGCACCTTCAGTCCTTCCTCGATGGGAAATTCAATTTCATCGACCTTGTAAATGGCCAAGATGCTCAGCTACCGAGCTATCGTTTTCTTCATAACCTTGACATAACATTCCCTAGAGTCCTTCTGTCTTCACCTAATTACACCGACTCTGTTCTCAATAAGGAATTTCATGGCCATGTGGTAAGCAGAGGCCACGGCCTTCAGGGCATTGAGGGTCAGCCGCCCAATGATGATGTTGTGTTGGGATGGCTTGTCGACCACAAAAAACTCCACAAGACGAGTGACCTGAGCACGGTCCTCATCAAAGGTGACCGGTAGGTGGATATTCCCAACAGCTCGGACACACTCATCCAAGAAGCTATAGAGGGGAGTTTGGACTGAGATGAGTATGGTGTTGATAACCTTCAACTTATCAAAAGCTTGTTTAAACAAAATGTCAACAGAGCTGCCATGCCGATCACCACACGATAAACTATGTTGTTGGCTACTTCAAGTTCACACACTAAAGCGTCGTTATATGGATGGATGAGCCTATCTACTTCTTCCTCCATAAAGGTGATTGCTATATCTCCTTATCGGCATATGTTGTTGATGTACTTGAACATATTCATCAAGTTCCCCCTGTCAAGCAAACGGGCCTCCAGAGCATAGGCTTGCTAACCACTTGCAGTATCCCTAATGACTAGCCCGTCAAAGATCATATGCATGATGTTCAGTGGGGTCCAAGGCGTTCCCATCGTTTATGTTATGTGCTTTTGCTTGGCCCTCTCGGGCCGGCTGGTCATTTCTTCTAGCATTGGTGTCAAGAGTAAGGACTCTCTCAATGAACTCTCAGAGATATCTGTCCCAGACTAGCTTTTCAATCTAGTTCTTCAGTTGGATGCATCTCAGGTGTTGTGTCTGATGTCATTATGGAAGTTTTAATATTTGTTTTGATCCCACTTTGCTTGATTTCCCTTTAGTAAGGGGTTTACCAATCGGCTCTGGTTGCTAACTTGGTTGAGCATCTCATCGATGGTGGCAACCAGGGGTGTATAACTCTAAAACTTTTTAGTCGGGACTTTTGATTTTTTGGTCTTAAGTTTCTTGCTCTAGTCGGGCTCTCCCTGCTTGGGTGGATCCTTATGTTTCTTGCCCTTTTTGTTGCTTCCTTCTCTGTCCCGCCCGCTTTTCATGTAACTAGTCGCGTCTGCATGCCTCTGGGCATATGTGAGCATTTGGGATAAGGTGTTAGGCTGCCCAAGGGTGAGTGACTAGATCAGGCTGCTATTTCTCAACCCCTCAGAGAATGCATGCTTTAGGGTCTAATCTTCAATATGCCTCACCTTTAGCGTTGCTTGGGTAAAGTAGTTACTGTAATCCCACACTTTTCTGTCTCCCTACTTGACACTGTAAAGGTAGGTCACTTCCTCCCTTCTTGTTTTAGACGGGGCGAAAGCTATCGAGAAGGCATCGGATAGCTGCCAAAAAGAAGTCATAGTGCCCGACTCTATCCTTGTAAACCATTGTCGAGCTAGAGCAGTCAAGGTTAGCCAGAATGCCTTACACATGGTGGCATCATCGGCATTTTGGATCATCATGTGGCCCCTATAGAGTTCAAGGTGGTCTGCGTCAGTTGTTTTGTCATAAGGCTTGATCTGCAGCAACTTAAACTTGTTCGACATGGGAGCCTGCATGATGGCCTTGGCGAAGAGTGGGTCAGGCATGCCGCCCTCATCTATCCCATAGCGTAGTTTCAGATCTGATCAATTTTCTGCTGCAGGTCTTGCAATTGACAACTGTTGGTATCTTCAAGCAGTTCCACCTTGTATGGGGCTCCGCCTCTACCCTGTTGTCTCTCGCCTCTGGTCGGTCTCGGGTGGGGCAAGCCCTTTGAGCCCTAAGTTTCTTAAATACTTAAGCTCGGGAGCCTTGAGGGGAACGGTTACGGCCATCTAAGGGGACGAGCCAAGCTTCTTTGACTAGGTTTTTATTTCCATATGCGCCTTTCGAGGCTTATGATCTGTCCTGCTCAGAGTCACCTTCATTCTAAGAGCCACCCCTTAGCCCTGCTTGACCACTTGCCCAGTCTTCCCAAACCAGAGGAAGGAGAGCGTGGAGGGGCTATTGTGCTTGTTGCTATTGTTGTTGTTGTGCCATTTGTTGTGTAAGTAGGTGCACTACGATTATCAACTAGCAAATTGGGTCTTCTACAACCGAGGCTACTCCTCCACTACCTTGACCACTTGATCGGGACCTGGCTGCGTGGTGTCTCCTGTGAGGTCTGCTTTGATTTTAGAGCCTCATCTCGAGTATTTCTTCTCATAGCCATTTTGAATGTGGCTGCTAACGGAGTAGGTGTTAAGAAGAAAAATGCTAGAACGGCATGGTGCCCTCCATCTAGTGCCAAACTGATGATGCCCTGCTTGTTTAGCTGGTGATCAACGCCACGTGCGGCTGGCACGGTGGTCGGACTGCCTTCACTACTCGTCCTAGATTCTCGAAGTAGACCTACACAAGAAGAGGAAATGCCTCAAAGATCAAAGGGGGACACCAATGTGATGCCGGTTGAGGCCTCTTCGATGCTCAAGTCAAGTACCTGTTCGACCGAGATCGGGAGTAGAGTTAGGTGAAAAAGTCTACGTTACTTTCAGGTGGAATAAATGCTTTCAATTTATAGGCAACCACTTGAATCGGGTGTTAGGTGGGTTTGACCTATTACCCGTGTGTCCCATCAAGTGGTGTTAGATGGTAGGTGATAAGTGTCACGATCCTAGCAGAAGGTTAGATCTCCATACGAGGGTTGGTGTAAGGCCATAGGTTAACCTTTAAAGATAAGTTGCTGCTTGGGTGCAAGCCATGTCTGTTCGACCTTAGCACAATTCCTTCTGAGGAGCTGACACCTTGTGTGACACCCAGTGAAGTGTGGAGCACCTCGGGAGAAAGCGCCGAACAGGGCGGAGTTGTGGATTTGTTTATAAAGGCTGTGGCCAAGCAAGACGACTAGATAGCTGTGATTTGGTCTCTGAAAAGTTATACCAAGCACACCTCAATAGTTTATCTCTGTCTTCTAAAAAAAAAAGAATAATTGGAGCTAGAGATGCAACAATGGGCCGGGCCCGTGGGCCGGCACTGGACTGTCCTGATATAGTGATGGGCCGCTGCATGGCTTGTCACTGTTCAAAGCACGGCCCAACCCATAAATATTGATGGGCTGGGTTGGGTCAACATATATAGGCCCATGGGCTTGCCAGTACAGCCCATGAAAAATCATGGACCGGGCGGAGTTGGGCCGGCACGTTTAGCCCCATCATGGGCTGGCCCATCCTGACCTGTGTACGGCCCATATAGGCCCACAATGGGCCAGCCCACGGAAGGCCCGTTATGGCCCAATTTCATTTATAAGTTTTTTTAGTAATTTTGTAAGCATCTTATGTATAATTATCCTAATTGTGTTTTTTTTCTTTATCAAGGTTTTGTCCCATTGGGTTTTTTTTGAAAAGTTTTTTAATGAGGCAATTGTAATTAAAATATCCCTTTTCATATTTTTATTGACTATTTAAACTTTTATATTTGTTAACTTGTTTAAAAATTTAAAAATAAAAATTTAAAATTGCATGCTTAGATAGGCTAGCTCATCTAATCCTATGATGGGCCAAAATGACCATACCCATCTTTATTCGTAGATGGGCTCGAATGGGCCAGCCCATTCAAGCCTCACCGCATATCCTAACCCAGTCCACATAAAATTGACTCGTGGTGTAGATTGGGCCAAAGTAATTTTTATATAGGTCGATCCAGTCCGACCTATAAAATTCATAGACTAGGTTAGCCTAGCCCACGGCCTGTGTTTGCCTAAGAAGAAAGGGCCAAGCTAGATCGGCCTGTTTGTGCATCTCTAATAAGAGCTAGAAGGAAAGAACGGAGGACAGTAACATGTTGAGAAGGCCACCACTAGCAGGAGATTGAAATGGACAAAAGTTTCAGCCGTCAAGTAAGAGGCCACAAAAGTCAACTAAAAGGCAACAAAACTGACAAGTAATCGTATTGGATCTGTTGGGGGAGAAAACCACATCTACGTGACAGTACACAAAAGTGTGGCTCCAAAGCACGGGATATCTTTTAAAAATTAATGTGGGCCGAGTGACCTATAACCCTGAATTTTAAAACAAATAAAAAAAAGAAGCCGAAAGAGTGTTGAAGAAGCCAAAAGATCAGGCTTGAAGTGGCGCCTCTCCTCCCTCTCACTGTTTAGCTTCTTTTATTTTTTTATTATTATTTTTTTAGATTTAGCCTTTGTTTCATTGTTATTATTTTTTCTTTTGGTGAGTTCCATTGTTATTATTTTATTCTCTACATTTATATCACATATACGATTGAATCTGAACATCGTTTGTTTATGTTTCTTTTCTTTTAAAAAAGCCAAAAGAGGGTTGAAGAAGCCAAAAGATCAGGCTTGAAGTCGCGCCTCACCTCTCTCTGTTTAGCTCTTTTATTTTATTATTTTTTTTAGATTTAGCCTTTGTTTCATTATTAATATTTTATTCTCTACATTTACATCACATATGCGATTGAATCTGAACATCATTTGTTTATGTTTCTTTTTTTATTATTATTTAGAAAAGATATGAGAATGATTTAAGAAGCATTAAATGTAAACGATATAGTTCATTTAAGGAGAAAAAGGTAAACAAAAGTAAACAATCCTTTTACATATTTGATGACAAAATCTCCATTTAGGATCTATGCAATTAAACACTTTAATCTATGCAGTTGCTCTATATGCATTATTGTTCTATAAGCGGAGATCAAAACAACCAAAAAGATAGTATTACGTATACAATATCTTCGTCAAAACATATTCAATTTTGTCTATTCCTTCATCAAAATGCTATTTCTTCTTTATAATAATATAATTTCTGCAATCTTGTTCTAAGAATGATACGTTACTATGACTTCCGGCCTCAACAACAAAAAATTCAAGTTTTATGTAGGCACTTACACTTATCTCTCTGTTGCACAGAAAAAAAATCGTGATTTTTACAGACTCAACCCATAATTATGCTCAAGCACCACAGAATTAATCTTGCATTCTTCATTTTCAGGTTCAATTGCATTAATCCGAGCCTTGCACTCTAATTTTGCCAATGGATTTGGAGCAAAGTAATTTTGCTTGGTACATTTTCACTTCCCTGCTTTTGAACATAACAAGAAAATAAAATTCAATCTTTCATCCAAAGATAGACGATTTGTTCTCTTCTTCACTCCAAAGCTCTCTTGTCTTCCATATTGCCAATAATATTCATAAAGAGCATCTAATGATTAAAAATTCATGCCAAGCTTAGGTGCTTGTAAAATTTTGTAATTTACAGCCCTTTCAAATGACATAGTTTCCTCTCCCACAGACATTTCAAACTTTTTATCACTTTCATTCTACAAGTTAATATATAATAATTAAAAATAATACAAAAGAAAAAAAATTAACACAACCGACAAATGTCCACATTACTAGAAAATAAAATAAAAACACTAACAAAAGGCAAGCAGCACAAACAAACAAAACAAGAGAAATAAAATAATTGTTTCCGTTTGGATAAATTAAAAAAATATATATCAAAAGACAAGGAACACAAATAACAAATAACAGAACAAGAAAAAAAAATAATGATATCTTTTTGGCATTCCGACAATCCCCTAATAATTTGAGAGGAAAAAACAAGAGTAAAAGTTACTGAAAGATTAAAAAAATGCTAAAAAATAAATCACTCCAACTATAAAATAAAGAGAATCTCATAATATGCATAAATACATTACAAAAAATAAACTCTAATTGATTTTACCTTATTAAGTTGAAAACCCTACTTGGCATGTATTCTTCCTTTTGTGAGCTTCTCCTTCTTTTCTTTTCGAGTAATTTGCACCAGAGATCCCTCAACTATATAGTAGATGACATTTTAGTCCCTCTTTTTTAAGTTTGATAAAAACACCCCTTAGCTCTTAAACCCTTGGTAATTGATGAACTTCTATCAAAATCTGTTAAAAACATTAACAGAATCAAGTATGTACACCTCACATTGTTGTTTTTAATTAAAATTACTAAAATATCTTCACTATTAATATTCAATTGATTTCACTTTTCATTTTGACCTTTTTTTTCTTTTAAGTAAAAAATAATAACAAAATTTCTCAATCAAGGTTCAAGGCTTTTACGTCCAACAAGCCAAAAGAAAAAACAAAAGAAGAAAAAAGAACAAAAAACCCTCTACTTTTTCGATTATGTGCACTGTAGCAGTGAGAAAACTTTGGCATTTTGTTGATTCAAGCGGTGACTTCGATCTCAAGATGATGTGAGGAAGGCGGCTACTTCTTCCGATGATGCTAACGAGATCTGTGCAGCCGAGTTTTGGTTTGTGGAGATGGGCTCGCAATGTGGCTGTGATTAGGAGGGCTACGAGATGGTGGAGGGGTAGTTCATGGATGGCTTCTTGGGGGGAAGTGGGCTGTAGGGGTCTGTCGCGTGAAATGGAAAGGATTGGAGGGCGGTGGGTTTCACTAGAGAGGGTAGGGAGGGAGTGCGGGGTCGTGGTTCTTGTGAAGCTTCCATGGCCAATTTCTGATCTTGAACGTGCCCACTGCATATAATGTTTAAAAGCTTTAAGAAATCAAAGTTTCATGTCCACACCAACCAATTCGTAATATTCTTTCTCCTACCCTACTGCTTGCAAATTAGTCAAAAGTATTCCAAACTACAATCTGTTTCACAATTTTATTTTCTTCTACTGCTTGCAAATTAGTTTAGGTACTTGACGGGTTTTTTTTTTTTTTTTTTTGTTGAGTAAAGTGCTTGATGTATATGATTCTAGGTTAACATAAAAACAATGAAGAGGATGAAAAAAATCGTCTCAATTTTCTTCTTTTAATTTTTATTTTTTTGCTTTGTATTAGAAGAGAAGGATTTTTAAACACCAAATTCATGTAAAAGGTTTGAAAATACGATTATACCCTCTCAAAACTAGCCATGTGAGCTGCGCACACTTGATTCTCGTTAAGTTTTTAATAAATTTTGACAAAAGTCTATTAATTACTAAGAGTTTAAAAGTTAAGAGGTTGTTTCATCAATATTAAAAAAAGACCAAAATATCATTTATTAAAGAGTTAAGGAATCATCAATACAAATCACTCCTTTTTCTTTTTTTTTTTTCCTATCTTTTCACCTCAAACAAAGGCATAACAGCGAAAAAGATGGAGGTGAAAGAGTGGCGCCACTTTGATGTTGACCTTTTGGTTCCTTTAACACTATTTTTATTTATAAAATATTTAAAATAATAATTTAAATTTATTTAAATTATAATTATATAAAATTTTTACGTGTTATAATTATATTTTTAAACAATAACTTTAAAATTCAAGGTTTTAAGTCATTGGGCCGCATTAACTTTTAAAAGCGTCTAGTGCGTTGGGAACCACACATTTGTGCTGCTTGGGTTTTCTCCCCAGCGCGACCGATAGGATTACTCAAAATGGGCAAATCACTTTGACTTTCCACAAGACATCTCGGATGGGTTTAACAGTGGCTTTGGAATTACCCAACCCAATTTCAAGAATAGAATACTAAGATGTTTGGTTAATGATAGAAACTATTGATAAAAATTATTTTTATTTTAAATATAAAAATTTTATATTAAAATAATTTTTTTATTATAATATATAAAAATTTTATATTATTTATAATTAAATTTGTGGTTTATGTTATCTTTAACCAAACACCCTCTGCATAATGTAAGAGCATTCAATGCCAATATGACGTCTAGATCTGGTTATTTTGAAATGGAAAAATTACAAGGGGAAGATAGAGACAAACTTCACGGCAATCAAATGTGTGGTCCCGACGATGTCCTAACAACGCAAGCAATTAATTTTCTCATTAATTACGTGCTACTTTTTTAAACCAACAGATTTTGGAAAAGTGAAGACAAATTTTTCTAGGAAAGAACTGAAACTCATTTCAACTTCCATGAGTAGTCTTTTTAAGTGTTTATTTGAAACATTAGAAGCTAACTAATTTTCTTCAGGATTTAAAAGCTGTTTGAGAAGATTGGTCCGAATCACAATCTCAATTATTCAATTATGAATAATATACAGCTCTTATATATTATAATAAAAAAAATAACTGTATTATAAAACTCTCACATGCTACAATAAAAACAGTTCTAATTAATAGTTCTAACCACCATGTCAAACATTTAAATTTTTCTTTGGTTTGCAGAACAGGAGTATCAAAAAATGTGACCTCTCAAAATGTTTCCAAGAGTGCAAGGCTTTTAGGGATTCTTTCTATCTGACTTTTCATGGATAATAACGTATTAATTCAATTTCTGATTGCTTACATTTGGATATAATGCCAACTCTTCTTGACAAAGAAAAAAGAAATCGTCTGGTTTAATCTAGGAAACAGAGCGTGGACTTTACAAATATAAAACATCATCCAGACTTGACGGGGAAAAAATGCATATCAGATCAAAGTTATGGTCGTAATATTTGTGGAAGACTTACCCAATGAGCTAGAAAGAAGCCATAAATACTATCTTCTATTTATGAAATGAACCCAGTATCTAGCAAGAGCTTCTCGTGAGCATTCACAGGGAGTAAGCAAGAGAAACTAAGCTTCCACACACCATCCATATAATCAAGTACAACAGCTGAATCACAAATGGGCTTCCTTCATGGATCAAAATGGGGCAGCTAAATCACAAAACAAATCGTCCTCCTTGCACAGCTCATTGACACAATGACGTTTTTGTTTATTTGACCCCCTTCTCCTCTAAAACTGTCCTCACCGCCATTCCAAAGCCATTGGCAGAATCAACCTCCATAAAAGTATTGCTTCTGTCACTAACGTTTAAAGCAAGATCAAGGCGAGTTCAAGATGCTATACTTCTGAACATGAATGCATTCGGCTCCAAAAAATCATGGAGGTTAATCAAGAACTAGGTTGCCTATAAGAAATGTCAAAACCGACTTCTTTCTGACCACATTGAGTTCACAACTCACTAATCCACATCCACTAGTTTATTTAACAACAATACTAAAAAGGAAACTAAAAAAAAAAAAACACCCCTTTGAGGTTATGCAGGGATCAAATCATTAGACCTGACAAAGGAAGCGTAAATAGAAATATGCTTATCTAGTTTTGTCACTTCACTAATCTATGAAAAAAAAAAATTGAAGATATAACCAAGTTCATTGACAACATTCAAGAAACTTAACATGCAATTCATGAAGAAATACCAGGTGCAAATACAGGGACAAGTCAATGAAACGTTGCAATTCTTCCTTGATAATTCACCAGAACCATCCAAGAAAAAAAAAAAAAAAGTATCTGATGAGGAATCAAAGAGCGAGGAGAGACAATTGCTCATCGATAGAGCAGTCGATGTGACAGGAAGAGCGGCAAGAAGAAGGGATGAGAATGAGGCCGAGGCAGCGCTGTTCCATGGGAGAAGGAGACGATCGACGAGTGCTCCGATACTCGACGGCGTCTTGCAGAATAATGTTGCCTTGTTTGTCTAAGCAGTGGAAGTTTCCCATGAAAAACCTCCCGTCTTTGATCCCCACCAGCATCCGTCGGTGCACCAGCTTCCTCACTCTCTCTACTGCTTCAGATTTCGACCCTTCGCTCCATGATTTCTCGCCTTGGCCTTCCATCGAACGCTTGGTCTGCAGAAAAATAGTAATATTTAAAGCTCCACACAGTGCTAATAAATAAGAGGAGAGAATTCTTTGAGAGATTGAACAATAAACGATAGAGAAAATACCGTTTGGACTGCGGATCAGGTTCAAAGCTTCCTCGAGGGCTCAAGTTTGAAGCGAATCAGTGATTTAATTGCATGAATTCCTTCTCCTCTTAATATTTATGTCTATTTTTTTTTTGGCTTCTTTTCGATTTTCGATTTTTGTTTTGATCTTCTCCAAGGGAATTGCGCAACGCAGCTAGAAAGAGTTTGGTAGGATCGTAATTAATGTGAACTTTTGTGGTCTTTTTGACAAAAATAGAATTATAAAAACATATATGAATTTATTCAAAATACTACAAACATACCTCAATTGTTAATGTCCCGTTTATTTTAAGAATTTTTTAGATTCTTTAAACTTAAATTTAGATTCAAGTATTAAAAATCTCTTGAACACGTATTTGTTTTTCTAAAAATCTGAATCCTTTTAGTTTTAAAAATCTAAATTTTCAGAGTTCTAACTCTCTTAAACTTTTGATACTCGGATATCTCTACTATAGTAAAAACTAAAATTCTCTCTCCTATATTTGAGGAAAAAAAATCATTTCTTCATTTGTTATCTAATTGAGATGATTCTTTTTTTATTGTGTTCCTAGTGAAGAGAAGAATAAATTAAGATCTATATTGTATATTTTTAAGATCATTAACATTAAGATTTTATTAGATTTGTTGATAAATCACAAAACTATTTTCACTACCTCTCCAAACACAAATTCTAATTTTATTTCCTATTCAGATTAAAACTTAAATGCACATCCAAATGTCAATTTGGATAACAATTCAAGTCACTAACTCAAATCCTAATTCAAATCACACTAACTCAAATCAAATCACTAATTCGAATCTATTTACCAAACGAACCAATTATCAAAAGTATTCTTCAATTTTTCAAAAATGTGATGTCAAAGCATTTTTTTTCTTTTGTAGAAAACTAAAGGAATATTTCTTCATTTGTCAAAAGGTATATTAGTAGTATTTTGTATAAACTACAAAGATACGTTTGAAATTTTTGAATAAAAAAAAAGTAAATAACTCAATTGGTCCCAACCTTTTTAAAAATGTACAATTTGGTTTCCAATCTTTTTTAATTGAATTAGGTCTAACTAGTAAAAGTACGATTTGGTCCTCAACCGTTAAGTTTGACCGTTAAAAAATATTTTTACCATTTTAGTGAGGGTATTTTAGTAAAATATCTAATATGTTTTAAAAATTTAAATTAAAACATATTTCTTTTTAAAAATAAATTTAAAATGTAAAAGAAATCCGCAAAACAATAAAATAAAACAAAAAACTTACTCCTCCCTTGGAGGATGCCTTCTCCAAAAAAAGTTAAAAAAATAAAAAAAATCCTAATCTAATTTCAATTCCACAAACAAGAAGAAATTGACCATTTCTAAAAGAAACTTGGCTGAATTTATTTTTGAAATTTTTTCTTCTTGTTTGCAGAATTGAAAGAAATTTGACCATTTCTAAAAGAAAATTTTCTTGTGGATCCATCAGTATTTAGTTTTGTTCAACTGTAGTTAGGCTTTTCCCATTTACATAATGTAAGTTGGGTTTAGAAACTTACAGCAGTTTTCTAGGTTCACTGCAAGATGGTTGAGATTCTCAATCAAAATCCCATTTGTTTTCTTGAACTTTGGTAGAGACTTGCCATTAATCTTTTTTTTTTTTTTTGGTCAGTTTGTGGAGTATTAAGTCTTCTTTGGCATTGTGCTTCCTTCCCTCTAGGTATTCTATCAAACAGTTCTCACTCGTAGTGCTTGCCAGACAAAGAGCACAACACCACTCTTTTTAAACTCTTCTTTGGTAAGCAGGCCAAGTATTCTCACTTTTTTCTTCGTGGGCCGACAGCGGTGTGAGGCCAAGACTGGTCGTCGTAGGGTGAGGGAGGGGGGGTCGTGCGGGGTGATGGCGACACGAGGCCAAAACTGGCCATGGTGAGGTGAGGGTGAGGACGAGAGAAGGGAGGTTGAGTAGGGGGACCGACAGTGCAGTGCGGAGGGTGGTCGCCAGGTGGGGGGTTCCTTACTGTGTTTGATTTACATCAAAGAGAGAAAGGAGATGGTGAGAGAGTGACGAAGGACGGAGAGAGAAGAAAAATTAGAAAAAATTAAAATAAATTTTTTTCAAATGTATCAATTATTGTGAAGAGGTGATTTAGGGCCCGTTTAGTTTGAGTATTTGAGTAGAGTATTTGAATGAAGATTTAAATTTTTGTGAGAGAAAATACTGTAACAAAATGATTCGAACCGTGATTCGAATATCCAACCAAACAGGCCCTTAGTAATTTTGATTAAAAATGAAGTCCTACAATTCTTTCCATCCAAAATTAAACAGCAGGGATTAAATTGTACTTTTTTTAACTGTTAGACCCAATTAAATAAAAAAAAAAACATGTTGAGGATTAAATTGGATCTTTTTTTAAAAAAAAAGATTAAGGACAAACCAAGTTATTTATCCTTAAAAAATTTTAAGATTTATACAATAGGGTAATAGTTGCTTTGTTTGGCAACCAAGTTGGAACTCATTAGTTCTATTTAGTTGCTACAGTATTAAGTTTTTATATACTACAACATTAAAGAGCCTCCACAAAAAAGTATGTCCTTTTTTCCTCTTCAAAATTCTTGTGTTTTTTTTTTTGTTTCCATTCCCTTTTTATTGTTTAATATAAACAAATTATTTAAACTATTTCAACCTACCGATTTAAGGGAAAACACCTAATGAATCGTTACCATTTATAGACTAAGGAAACTTTACAAATTTTTATTGTTTGATGAAAAAGAATTATATAAACTTTTAAACCCATTAATCTAGAAAAGAAAAAAAAAACTTACAAATGTTAACATGAGAATTGATTATAGATTGAGCTTGAGGAGAAAAAAGATTGGTTTAATGACAAGGAATTCACATAGATGCTATTTTTTAAAAATTAAATTTTTATTTATATCATAAAATATAAAAAATTCTTAAGCCACAAACTTAAAAATACTACAAAATAAATTAAAGAATTATTAGTTTTACATATTCTATTGCGATATTACAATATATTCAGATAGGATATTTTCACATTTTAACATGTCCCTTAGTACATTTCCAATCGCTCATGCCCAGGACAGCTCAACATATCCTGGCATGTCTTTCCGGGACATTTTCAACTTCCTTTATGTCCCACCAAGACATTTTAAAAATTTTCTACATGTCCTGCTAATGCTAAGACCTTTTAACATGTCTTGACAGTACGTGTCCTAACAGGACATCCCTTTCCACCTCCTGCATGTTTCATCGGACATTCTGAAAACCTCCTGCTTGTCCCAACAGGACGTTTTCAAAACCTCCTATATAGGAAATGTCCTAGCAGGACAACCTTTCCACATGTCCCGTTGGCACTGGTTTGTCTCCGGTAACGACAGCGTTGCCGACAAGTGAAAAAAACAAAAAAAAAAAAAAGAGAAAAAAAAGTAACAAGCACAACAACAACAAAACACAATATCGAAAGGCAATTCAGCTCCCTCAGAATCTATACCGCCATTACTAGACCAAAAAATCAAATCTTGTTTCAAAACTTCAACTCCAACCGAATCGATTGATAAAAAAATTCAAAAAACTTAAATTCAAAATCACGATGCGGTGTACAATTTCTTCTGAAGCAAAGTATAGAGAACAAAATGATAAAGGTCTGCAAAAATCAGAATCGCGATCAGTTACAAAACAAGATGATAAAGCAAAAACCAGACAAAAATGGCCTCGATTTTTTTTTTCTCGCTTTAAGTTTTGTTGGCAATGAGCTGTCGGTTTGGAGTAGGAATCTTGGCCTTAGATCTATTAAGATCTATGGCGAGGATGGAGTGTTGCAACAAAGATGATCTCGTACTCGAGATCTGAATTTGTGTCACCGACAAAACGGACGAACCCCATGCCACTGGTTCAAATACAGCATCTCCACCTCAGATCTTGTAAGATTGGTGACAAGGACGGCGTTAGGCGATGGCGTGATGACGAGAGACGTTCTGGCTCTCTACGTCGATGATCAGCGACGGTGGCAGCCGTTGCAGCTTCAACAGACTCCTGGAAATTTTTAAGTGAGGGAAGAGTGAGACACGGAGAGAGAGTCAGAGTCAGAGAGGAAAGAGGAAACAAAATAAAGGAGAAAAATTTTTAAGAGATAACCACTGATTTGTGGCAGATCAACACATTTTGTGTCACATACTCTGTTTAACTTTTGTAATTTGTGGCATAAAAAATTTAAGGGTGAAAAAAATTGGTACATTTAATTTTCTCTTGAAATAAAGAAAGATTTTAAAAAAAGGGCCAAAAAAAATTTTAATTAAAGAAATGGTTATTTTAGGTAGAAAAATTACCTCAGTTTTTTTCAAAAAATATACGAAAATAATTATAACGAAGAAAGAAACTTCAATAGAGTAAAAAAAAAAAAAAACTGGAGCAATTTTCATGCTCAAAAAATATGTTTTTTTCCGCCAAAAAACTACCCAAAAAAAAGTTATTTGTCCAAAATGACTTTTTTTTAAAGTCATTTTTCAAAACCCCCTTGATAAAACTTATCACCGATTGTTTTATTTATTTATTTATTTTTTGGAATGAATTTTTTTTTGGAGTAAGTAGAATTAATAGTTTGGTTTGCAGTGATTAATAGTTAGTTTCACTTGAAGTTTTAAATAAGATCAATCATTTTTTTTAAAAAAAAGATTTATATATATATTCAATTGAAGTTTTGAATAAGCTTGATGCTTTTGTTTTATAAAAAAAAAATTTCTTCAAAATGTAAATTTGTTTGTTTGTTTGTTTGGTTGGTAGGTGGAAAAAATAAAAACAACACTATTTAGATATAGGGACTTTTTTTTTGTTTTTTCAGAGGGATGCGACAAGTAGAATAGAATGTGGTTTTAAGAAATAATGTGTGAAAAGTAGAACGAGAGGTATCGATCTAAGATACACCCTTTTTAGAAAAAATAGCTTCAAGAAATATATTAAGTATAATATTAGACAAGCATGAGCCCGTTACGAGAGACGAAAGTGAATTTATACAAAACATAACGGGTGTTTCGGGTATTCTCACTTTTAATTTAAGTAAATGGCTGACTTTTTTTATTAGGTAAACGGTCTTAATCAATTAATAGTAATCTATCAATGATTTTTATTAATAAATTGATAAATTATTGGAAACAGTTATGATAGAGAACGCTTTTATTCTCTACCAATGGAGTGCATGTTTTAAGCCTTTGGATTGTCATAAAACAGTTTGAAGAGAATGAGCTCATATTTAAAAAAATAAGGGAAAAGCATAAAATTCTTCTCTGTTTAATGCTTGTAAAATCCTTCTTTTTCAATTCTCTTTGTAGACAACACCAAAGCCAGCTCTTTTTTTACACCTATTCTCAAAAAATAAATATAAAACCTTTTTTTCACACCTCTCTGAAATTTCTAGGGCTTTTCTAGCCCCTATCCATGGAATCCATGGGACCAATAGGAGTTCCTCCTCTAAGATTGAGTCTATGCTATATTGGTGTCGTCCGCGTTGTCGATAACACTATCTACATCAATCTCGGCCTTGAGGGGATGCACAAGATGATCTTTGCTACCAACGATGGCGCGACCATCCTTAAGCGCATGGAGGTCCTCCAGCCTACTACCAATATACTCGTTGAGCCCTCCAAATCTCAAGACATCACAGTCATTGTTGCGCATTGTTACTTTTTGTTGTTCATTGTCTCCTTCTGTTTGTCAGTCTAATTTTAAAGGGAAAAAAACTTCATTGAAAAAAATGTACAAGGAAAAGATGATGTTTGTGAAATTGATTTGTGTAATTATATTTTTTTAGGTTTTCCTTCTTCTTCTTGATGAGAATTATTCTTTTCTAATTTTGTGGCTTTAATAATTCTTCCATGTGTGTGAAGAAATTAAAGTGCATGTCATCTTAAGATGTAGCTAGATCTATGGTTTGTTTGTCCCAATTGATTATAGAGATGGGCCTTTTTTTTTTTTTTTTTTGCTATTGAAATATGAATTTATTTACTAAGCAAAGTTTAAGAGCATATTGATTACCACAAAGGGGGCAACCATCTCATGAGCAACAAAGCCATTAAACTTAGAAGCTAGGTCCTTTTTTTGTTCATGGTTTGTTTGTCCCTATTCTAGATTTGGGTTTTTTTGGTCATATGTTTTTTTTGTATTTTGGAGTACCATTTGGAGGTATTCTTCTAAATCTGAAGCTTTTGAATTTAAATTTAGAAGATGATTCATCATCCAAGATCTTTGTTTGTGCAAAAGAGCTCTAAGATTTTCCACTTTTCCTTGTTTGTTGTTGAAATTGTTTGGTTTCATTGTTTTAAGTATTGGGAAAAAAAAATCAAGGTTTGTTTAAAATATCGTCCATGAGGAACAAAACTAGTAAAGTATTGTCCATGAGCAACAAATCTGGGTTTGTTCAAAAATCTAGATTTGTTTAAAGTATTGAGAAAAAAATTGGGTTTGTTCATAATATTGAGAAAAAAAATCGAGGTTTGTTTAAAGTATTGTCCATGAGGAACAAAACCAGTAAAGTATCATCCATGAGCAACAAATCTGGGTTCATTTAAAAATCTGGATTTGTTTAAAGTATTGAGAAACAAATTTGGTCTGCAGTGATTAATAGTTAGTTTCACTTGAAGTTCTAAATAAGATCAATGTCTTTTAAACAAAAGATTGATATATATATTCAATTGAAGTTTTGAATAAGGTTGATGGTTTTTTTATAAAAAAATTTTCTTCAAAATGTAAATTCATTTGTTTGTTTGGTTGATACGTAGGTAGGTGGAAAAAATAAAAACAACACTATTTAGATATAGGGACTTGTTTTTTTGTTTTTTCAGAGGGATGCAATAAGTAGAATAGAATGTGGTTTTAAGAAATGATGTGTGAAAAGTAAAACAAGGGGTATCGATCTAAGATACACCCTTATTTTAAAAAAAAATAATAGCTTCAATGAATATTTTAAGTATTATATTAGAAAAGCATGAGCCCGTTAGGAGAGATGAAAGTGAATTTATACAAAACATAACGGGTGTTTCGGGTATTCTCACTTTTTATTTAAGTAAATGGCTGACTTTTTTTATTAGGTAAATGATCTTAATCAGTTTAATAGTAATCTATCAATGATTTATTATTAATAAATTGATAAATTATTGGAAAAAGTTGTGATAGAGAGCGCTTTTATTCTCTACCAATGGAGTGCATGTTTGGAGCCTTTGGATTGTCATAAAATAGTTTGAAGAGAATGAGCTCATATTTAAAAAAATAAGGGCAAAGCATAAAATTCTTCTCTATCTAATGCTTCTAAAGTCCTTCTTTTTCAATCCTCTTTGTAGACATCACCAAAGCCATCTCTTTTTTTATACCTATTCTCAAAAAATAAATATAAAACCTTTTTTTTTCACACCTCTCTAAAATTTCTAGGGTTTTTCTAGCCTCGCATCCATGGCGTCCATGTGACCAATAGGCGTTCCTCCTCTAAGATTGAGTCTACGCTATTATTGGTGTCATCCGCGTTGTCGATAACACTGTCTACATCAATCTCGACCTTGAGGGGATGCACAAGATGATCTTTGTTACCAACGACGGCGCGACCAGCCTTAAGCACATGGAGCTCCTCTAGCCTACTACCAATATACTCGTTGAGCCTTCCAAATCTCAAGACATCACCGTCATTGTTGTACATTGTTAAAGTATCATTCATGAGCAACAAATCTAGGTTCGTTAAAAAATCAAGATTTGTTTAAAGTATTGAGAAAAAAATTGGGTTTGTTTATAATATTGAGAATAAGATTTTTCCTTTCTTCTTGTTCGTCAATAGAGATTTTTTGGTTTGATTATTTAAATTATTGAGAAATAAATAAAAAAAATCAGTGTATGAGATTACATTACTTATTGTGAGCTTATTTGTTTGTTACCATCTGATTAAGATCTAACGAATAGATTACGTTCTCCTTTAATAAGGAATAGAAACCATTCTCACCATAGACTTGTCCTAAATTATTTATTGAAATTAGTTAATCAATGCCGATATCATTGATTAACCATGTCTATAACAAATACTATACTAATTTAAAAAAAATTGGATCATTGAAAAAAGAGCTCAATTGGTCCTTTATTTTGAACATTTCTTTTTAGAAAATTGTTGTTGTTGTTGTTGTCCTAAGGATTAATTACAAAAATTCCTTCTAAACTATAACATTTGTAATACTTCGCCCTCCAAACTTCAAAATGGAACATTCGTTTTCCTTAAAATTTGAACTATTAATAAAAATAGACCATCTATTAAAATTAGAGGTGCTCACGGATTGAATTATGAAAAATACGTATTGGTTTTGAATTAGGATTTTTCCAATCCGATATATACAGTATCTCCTAGTTCATGTAATCCATAAATCTGATATATATATATATAATACCTAAATTTTATATATTAATATATATGTATATATAAATTTCTAAACTAATATATATATATATATATTTGTGTGTAGGTTATGGATAGAATTTTTTACAATTTTATTAAATTAAAAAAAATAAAACCCAACTCAAATAAAGACCAAATCCACCCCCATTTTGTTTAAGTTAACATATATATATATATATATATATATATATATATAGAGTTTTATAAAGTTTGTTTAATGTAATGCTACAATTTCGTTTATTATTCGGCTTGCATTGGATTAGATTGTAACTTGTCAGATTTTAATGAATTATATTATATTATATTATACTTTTTAATTCTTTTTTTAATTAATTTAAACCCTCAATCTGTGAGTCTATGGATTCTAATCTGTAAAATTCGTTGTTCATAGATTGGATTGGTAATGACCCTATCTACGTAACCGTTACTTCATTACTTAATCTTGATCTTAAACATACTTTAACATAAAGTACTTAAATTGCGGAATAATTTTTTAAAAGTAAAACCTTGATAATAATTTCCTAAAATATTTCTTTTAAAGAAATATTATTTTCTTTAAACATATTAATAGTGTAATAATAATTATTACATTTTAACATAATCATAATTTCTAAAGACTTAATTCTTTACATACATCAAACATTAATTTCTTAAAATATAATAATAATAATTTCTTAAAACTTTTCTTTTAAACATAATGATAATTATTTAAAAACTATTTCTTTTTAAACATTTCTTAATTTAATGATAATATTTCTAAAATAATTCTTAATTAAATATTATTATAAATTCCTACTATAAATGTTTTTTAAATCTTTACTTAAATCATTATTATACTTTCTTATAATTTATTATCTTAAAACTAACATATTGATTCTTTAAAACTTATTCCTTTTTAAACTTAACATAATAATAATGTTTTATAATTTATTCACTTAAGTCTAACATATTAGTTTCTTAAAACATAATCTTTTAAACTTTCATAATAATGAATTCATAAGAGATATTCATTAAAATCCTTTATTAATTTAACGTAAAATTCTTATAAACATTTCTAATTCAAAATAATCTTATAATTTTCTTACTTGAAAATTTTTGTGCATTTATTGCATTTTCTGTTGCAATATTTTTAAATCTTATAATTCCCTAAACCAAGATTATATTATCACAACCTTGGTTTTTTAGACATAATTACATAATTTTGTTTACTTATTTATACGTATATAATTTTTGTAAAATAAAACATACATAATTTCGTAAACAAAAAATGCAAAAATATTACATTTGTGTAGGCGGTATCCATTCCTACCTTTGTCATTTGTCCGCCGCTCACTACTGCCATCAAGTGTCATTAATAGGTTTTTTTACCTACAACATGAATATACTTAAATGAGCTCTCACTTAGTAAGTAAGAAATTAGACTCGCAAAACATAATTCAAAGTCATTTAATTAAAACATGCATAAATATTATATGCTTGCTAATGAACTTGTTTTATGCTTAATTATTTAAGCGTTGACTTTTCTTATTAATTGGGCCTAAGTGATCGTACCAGTTGCACGTGATCTTTGAGAAGTCAGGTCCGCGATGTCCCTAACAATGCTTAGATCATAAACAGTACTGAACCGTATTGAAGCCTCCCGGTAGGTCTAGTGGTTGGTACAACACCTTTACCTCCTCTTATTAACTTTACTTATTTTATTGTATGTATGTCGTATGGCATGTTACTATATAGCATTACCATTTCATAAATCATAATTCATAAATAATAAACATGCTTAACTTAAAGTGACTAAACAATATATTTTATTATTGCATATATCACATCTGAATCAAAACATAATCATAACATAGCATGACATGGCACAACATAAACATAACAAATCATGATCATATCATAACATAACATGACGTGACGAATCATGGATCATGCATTCCATAATTTTTTTTATGAAAGCATGTAAAACAATTTATTTAAAACTATTCATATTATAGGTGAGATTTCTACTTACTTAGACTCTAAGCTAAGCAAGCCCAGTTGTATTCTCATTAATCTTACAGTCTAGGAAGCATTCACACAATAGTCCTAGAATGACCATAGGTGACGAAGATTGCATCTTGGAAATCACACATTACTAGACATGTCATTCTGGACTCTATTACTGTAATCTTTGTCGCCTCAATCTGCATGCAGTCAATACTAAATAATTTTAAATGTAGTGAAATTAGCTTAAACGAAGGGCACCATCATGTTCAAATTGATCTCGAAAGAAGTTAGGAGGTAGTCTTAGATCGTTGATCGAAGGTCAGGATCACCAAACCTAAGGTCGCCAAAAGTTGGCCACCTGTGGCGGCACGTGGGGGCGTGTGTGTTAGACATAGTGCCCTAGGAAGTAAAATGCTGTAATATGTTTATGGAGACATTTTATCAATAAAAGTTTATTTATTATTCATATACCAAATGTTGTCCTCTTTATGTTTATTTCTATTGAATATATGATAAGCAAACAAAAGTCTGAGATTGTCGGTCTAATCCTTTAAAAATCCTGTGTATGATGGACAAATTATGCAGAAGACATGAATCTTAAAGGTGATGGTCTAAATCATAAGATCCGTAATCAAGGGAATAAGGTTGGATGTTTTTATCATGCTAAGATTGTTATGTTGTCTACATCCCTAACGAGAGATGGCTTGTCTTGGTCATCGAAGTGAGAATCCGTGAGGAGAAACATTAGTGCATGGTCATAGGTGATGATGTGTTGGATCAGAACAAAAAGATGAATCAATTTAGTTAATAATTCCGTTTGTTCAAATTAATTCACTTTAGACAATCATATGTGTTGTGTTCTAATCCTGAAATGACTAATAGGCCCGTATTCTTGACTTATGCCTTTGATGTACCAAAGAGTGACATATTGATTTAATGATGGTATGCATACTGGTACATTGGAGACATGACTCTTGATTCATATAGACTCAATATTCATAGATATAGAATCTATAGCTCTTTTTATAGAGTTAATGATACTCTCTTATATGCGTTATCCTATAATTAGAAGACTAGAGTGCTCAACCATTTAGATACATTGGTGTAATCAAATGGTATACTATCTATAGATAGTAAGTATTCCAATGTTCGTGTTTATGGAATGTAAGATAAAAATAATCAGGAAGGTAAAATAGAATTTATCCTTAAGTCGATTATGAATATCTCATGAGATATGATACATTATGACATGCCATGGATGGTTAGCTTGTTGGAGCTTTGTAATTTTATATAGTTCAAGAGTGTAACTCTAAGCTTTTAATGGAGTAGCGTTAGAGTCGATAATTATAAAATATGTATCTGGGATATTGTATTTTATAATTATAGGATTGTGATCCATATATGTCCATCGGGCCTGCTTTGATAGCTCATAATAAATCCTGTAATGGTATAACATGTTTTTCTTACCTATTAGTGACTTATGTTAAATTATTAGATTAGTTGAAATTCGATGATACTAGATTTAATAATTCATGTTAGCTTATCAGTTAAATTAATTTTGTGAATTAATTCAAGATAAACATGTTGAATTATTTGGATAATATTTTATTTACTATGAGATTATCCGTATATAACTGTTTTAATCAGATAATTTCTCTATTGGGCTATTTGAATTAAAATTGAGGCTCTATCTAAGATTCCTAAGTAAAAATAAGATATTTTGAGGATTTCAGATTATCACATGGTTGGCAGGCTAGTGGGAAACTTTGGGTGGCCGATAAAGTAAGTTCGGCATGCTAATCTCCCAGATCAGCATGCCGAACATACGTAATTAGTATACGCATTTTTTATGTGTTTTTCATCAATAGTTGAGCCATACTCAAATTTTGAGGCCTAGTCTAATAAGGTTTAACCCAAATTTGACCACCATAAATAGAGGATGAGTTTTCTTAGTTATTCATACCATTTGAAAAGCATAGAGTGAGTATTCTAGTGAGAGAAACTTTAAAAACTCCCTGAGAGCTATTGTTCAACATTAAGGACTTTAACTCTAGGTTTTCTCAAGTGGTTGAAAGGAGAGTCACCGATGAAAAAGCTATATGACATATGACCACCCACACTCCAATCATGAATAGAGAATAGCAAAGAAGACAAGTTAGTTGAGGCTCTTCTAGAAGGTTCTTCTTTACACAGATTCAAGCCCACTTTGGTATACAAAAGAGGTTAGTAAAATCTGTAATTAACATCTATATTTAGTATGTCAAATATGTGTTTTGAAAAATACTTTGATTCAAAAAAATTTTGAAATTCCACTGTGTACTGTTTTCCAACAGCATGCAGCGGCTCCGGTGATCGGTTGGGGTGAAACTTTGGCTCCCACTCTATTTTGGCCTCTTGAGTAGATTTCCAACTTCAAATTCTCATGATTTAACCTCCAAATAGCAGATCACAATTAGTAATTTCGACCACAATGGGTGACATGGATGGTGTTTCTCCATCGATCGTAGCCTAGAATTTGGTTGTGCCTTTTGCTCATCGAGATTCTTTGAACATATTGGTGGCAGTGGTGTAAATTACCATGGTCTAAGATAGCGGCCCAATGCTCCTCATGACGGCCTTGACGATAGAGGTGGTTCTCTATATTTCTAAGCAATTTTCATGAAATTGAAAGCATGTACATGTTCCTCGTGCTCCTCTGAACATGTTCGAAGCGCCAATTTGGCTCAACATCATAAGAATCTATGGAATCAAGTTCTCCTATAGTGGCGAAGGCAGTGCTCATTGAACTTTGGCATCGTGTAACATTTTTTAGGCAATTGACCAAGGCGTTTCTTCACCATGGAGTTTTGAATCTATTGGTGTTTGTGGTGTGCTTCACCATCTTCGGCAATGACAAGATTGAGTGGTGGCACGGTAATAGGGATGGGGCAACTCTATCTGGCAATTCCAGCCAAAATCAATCCAAACATTAGTGCCATTCTGTTCCTCTTCTGTAGACACAAAGATCATGTTGATCTGTGCTCGGACAGTAAAGAAATCATGTAGGAAAGAAATTGGTTTTCTATGACATTTGACTAGCGAGTATAAGTTGCTCCGGTAGAGTTGTGGACGGCATAACACCTCGTTGGAACCAACTTGTTGAGATCTTCCTGATGGTGCGGGAGATGTCAAAATGGACTCTAGATTCTACACTAGAGTTGAAGGAGAGAGAGTAGAGAGAAAAAGAGTGAATTTGATTTTTTTTGTGAATTTTTTTTGCTATGTTTTTTTTTTCATGTATATACAGAGACTATCACCAATCTTTGATGTCTACACCATGTCCCCAGGACCCAATCCGAGAACTCACCAACGCTATTAGAATACTCACACAACAACTTGCCCACAACAAGTGCAACATTAGTAGGCTCTTATCCTCTTTCTCCTAGCCCATGAGAACCAGGCTAGGGGCCGAGCAAGGCAAGGAGCTAAAGACCGTAATGAAGCCGATTCTGAGCCCTTAAGGCAATCAACCCATGGAGTCTCAGCCAATAATCGGCTAGTCTGAGAAGGCCGACTAGGCCCATAGGGAGGCCGAGGATGATCCCCACAAGGCTCCTTAATGCAGGTGCATTGTGTCAAACACATGGAAATAGTTAAGGGTGTATGTGCAAGGAAGAATTTTATTAAGTTTTTATTTTATTGTTTTATTCTTACTATTATTATTGAATTAAAAAAAATTGTTGGTGAGGGTTTGAGTGAAAACATTACGTAGATTTTACTTGTAATATTTGGTCTCATAATCATGTAGAGTTTAGCCCAAGAAGAAAGCATAGAAGGCGCCATTCATGAGGACTTCAACTTCAAGCCACATGCAAAAGGATGGAAGATTACTCGTAATTGCAAGATAACGACTATCAAGGTAATTAAGAGGAAATTTCCTATACTTAAAGAAGTGGGGGAGTTTGAATTTGGCCAAGTATGGGAATACGTTATTAGCCAAATTGAGGGGTATGTCTATAACAAATATCAACACCTATTTTAGGAAGAATATGGACTGGGGAAAAAAATGGAAAGTGGTGGTCACTAATCTCTTCATTTTGGTGGTATTAGTTGTTATCATCACTTTGATTGAGTTAGAAATTAAATGGGTTGAAAATGAGAGGGAAAATTTGTTTAGGAAGGGGCTGAAGATAGGCGTGTTTAATGTGTGAATTTTACGTGTTTGCAATGTAATATTTTAGGAAAAGAGTATGAAATAAATGACTGAATACTAGGGTTGCTTGGGTGTGTCAAAAGAGTGCGAATTCAGCATGATTAAAGAGCAAAGACAAGCGGCTGCAAGAAAGGAGGGAAATTCAAACAAAAAAAAAAGGGAAGAAGTTAGCATGGATTTTGCATGGATTTGGACATAAAAATAAGCAAAATTCATCCATCTTTGTGGCTGACTTTGTAACACACTCAAATTTATGGCATTTAAGTGTAATAAGCACAGGTGGTGAAAAAGCCCCTGCATGGGTCAATATATGTGCAATTAATTATTATATGTTATGGTTGAAATTGAAGTTATCATGTGAGCCTTGCATGGTTGCATGAAACTTATAAATAGAAGCCTAAGTTATCCTTTGCAAAGAGTTTTTTTGGAAATGAAATTTGATGAGCATTTTGAGTCTCAACCTTTGTGTAGGTTAAGTCTTGAAACCTTGATTCTGTATCCTTAGAGTTGGATGGCTAGGATGGTGAATCAAATAGGTCTATATCTATGAGTGGTGATTAATTTTTGTATCTCTTAGTGGTGACCTAGTCTTATCCCTAAGGGTGGTGATTAATTTCTATATCCCTAAGTTCTATCTCTTGGTTTAGTTTTGTCTAAGTTTCGGTTGTCAAAAAAAAATAAGAATAAATCAAAATTTCAGAGTGCACAACCTATAACATTTTTGTCCTTAAGAATCCACCATCAATTTGGTATCAGAGCAAGTTCAAGATAACTCTAGGAAGAACTTATATTTTCCATCTTTTTTAGATTTTTATGACCAAATGGCACAACATCAGACCACACGAAGAGTTGAAGGACCCTTTGGAATGGTTCTCGAGAATACCAACAACGACCACATGGTGGAAGAAATGCAAGCCACAATTGTAATGTTACAACGCCAATTATTGGAGGAGAGAGCTCGAAATGAATGCCTCCATGAAGCCATCAACCAGCCTCGATGAGCGCCTCCAATACGTGACTCAAGTGAAGAAGACGACCTTGAATCCTCTTAGGGAAATGCGGGTTCCAACCATTCCATACCTCATAGGAGATTCCGTAACAAGAAGAGAGAAAGAGACGTCAAAGTAGATCTTTCGGAGTCCGATGGACATGGTCATGGCGACAACTTTCTAGAATGGCTCTACATGGTGGAGTGAATTTTTGAACTCAAGGAGTACTCAGATGAGCGGAAAGTGAAACTCATAGCCATCATGCTAAAAGGCTATGCATCTCTTTGGTGGGAAAACTTACGCCGAGAACGCATGCGAGAAGGAAGGCAACTAATCAAGACATTGAGCAAACTGAGAAGGGAAATGAAGAGGAGGTTTCTATCCGACTATTACCAATAGGATAATTACTATCAATTTTATAACCTTAAACAAGGATACCTTTTGGTGGAGGATTACACTCAAGAATTCGCGTATTTGATGTTGAAGTGCAACATGGTGGAACTTGAGGAGCAAACCATTGCACATTTTCTAGGCAACCTCAAAAAGGAGATTTCTGATGTTATACATTTACAGCCATATTGGACATTTAACAACATTCAAAAATTGGCAATGAATGTGGAGGAGCAACAAGCCAGGCCAAAAACAAGCCAGTCAACTTATCCTTTAAAAACATCAACCCCCGAACCTAAGGTGACTCCATCAACACGACCTTCATCAAGTGGGACCAAGGTGGACGACAAGAGCAGCCAACAACCAATGGACAAGAGGGGGTGTTTCAAGTGCAATGAGGTAGGCCATATGTCTTCAAAATGTCCCCATCGAAACATCACTACAATCCTTGAGGAGGTTGAAGAAGAAGAAGTCGAGGAGAAAGAGAAGATCGAAGAAACAGAAGATCGAAGAAACAAGTGGTGACGTGGGAGAGGCACTCATGGTACGAAGAACACTTCATGCAAAGGTGGTCGAAAATAAGGATTGGCTACGTGAGAGTTTGTTCCACACAACTTCCTCTTCTGGTGGGAAAATTTGCAATGTCATCATTGACGGAGGGAGTTGCACCAACGTTGTCTCAGAAACCATGGTAAAAAAGCTCCAAATGGTAATGGAACTTCATCTTGATCCTTACAAAATTCAATGGTTTAAAAAGGATGGTGGAATTAGAGTTTCTAAGCGATGTCTAGTTTCATGATCAATTGGTACCAGATATTGTGATGATGTTTTGTGTGATGTGGTGCCAATGCATGCATGTCATGTCCCACTTGGAAGGCCTGGGTTGTATGATCGAGAGGTAATGCATGATGGGCGTAATAACATGTTTTCTTTTACAAATAATGGAGTGTGCTTTGTGTTGTTGCCAAACAAGAGTTTTCATGGAGAAAAGGAGGCTAGTCTTATCATCCGAGGAGACAACGAGGAGCTTGATCAAATGGAGTTAGGCGAGCCAATTTCCACTCGAGGATGAGTTCCTACCTATCAGGGAGAATGATGCAGGTGCATCACATCAAACACATGGCACAAGTCAAGGGTGCATGTCATGGGAGAATTTTATTAAGTTTTTATTTTCTTGTTTTATTCTTGCAATTATTATTAAATTAAAAACATTTGTTGGTGAGGGTTTGAGTGAAAACATTAAGTGGATTTTACTTGTAATATTTGGCCTCATAATCATGTAGAGTTCAGCCCAAGAAGAAAGCATAGAAGGCTCCATTCATGAGGAATTCAATTTCAAGCCACATACAAAAGGATGGAAGATAACTCGTAATTGCAAGGTAACGACTACCAAGGTAATTAAAAGAAAGTTCCTATGCTTGAAGAAGTGGGGGAGTTTGAATTTGGCCAAGTATGGGGATTTGTTATTAGCTAAATTGAGGGGTATGTCAATAACAAAATCAACGCCTATTTTAGGAAGAATATGGACTGGGGAAAAAAATGGACAATGGTGGTCATTAGTCTCTTAATTTTGGTGGTATTAGTTGTTGTCATCACTTTGATTGAGTTAGAAATCAAATGGGTTGAAAATGAGGGGGAAAATTTGTTTGGGAAGGGGGTTGAAGATAGGCATGTTTATTGTGTGAATTTTGTGTGTTTGCAGTGTAATAGTTTAGGAAAAGAGTGTGAAATAAAAGACTAAATACTACGGTTGCTTGGGTGTGTCAAAAGAGTGTGAATTTAGCGTGATTAAAGGGCAAAGACAAGTGGCTGCAAGGAAGGAGGGAAATTTGAAAAAAAAAATTGGGAAGAAGCTTGCATGGATTTTGCATGGATTTGGACGTAAAAATAAGCAAAATTCATCCATCTTTGTGGCTGACTTTGTAATGCACTCAAATTTATGGCATTTAAGTGTAATAAGCACAGGTGGTGAAAAAGCCCTTGCATGGGTCAATATATGTGCAATTAATTATTATATGTTATGGCTGAAATTGAAGTTATCATGTGAGCCTTGCATGGTTGCATGAAACTTATAAATAGAAGCCTAAGTTATCCTTTGTAAAGAGTTTTTTTGGAAATGAAATTTGATGAACATGTTGAGTCTCAACCTTTGTGTGGGTTAAGTCTTGAAACCTTGATTCTGTATCCTTAGAGTTGGATGGCTAGGATGGTGAATCAAATAGGTCTGTATCTATGAGTGGTGATTAATTTTTGTATCTCTTAGTGGTGACCTAGTCTTATCCCTAAGGGTGGTGATTAATTTCTATATCCCTAAGTTCTATCTCTTGGTTTAGTTTTGTCTAAGTTTCGGTTGTCAAAAAAAATAAAAAAACTAAAAATTTCAGAGTGCACAACCTATAACATTTTTGTCCTTAAGAATCCGCCATCAATTTGGTATCAGAGCAAGTTCGAGATAACTCTAGGAAGAACTTATATTTTCCATCTTTTTTAGATTTTTATGACCAAATGGCACAACATCAGACCACACGAAGAGTTGAAGGACCCTTTGGAATGGTTCTCGAGAATACCAACAACGACCACAAGGTGGAAGAAATGCGAGCTACAATTGTGATGTTACAACGCCAATTATTGGAGGAGAGAGCTCGAGATGAATGCCTTCATGAAGCCATCAACCAGACTCAATGAGCGCCTCCAATACATGACTCATGTGAAGAAGACGACCTTGAATCCTCTGAGGGAAATTCGGGTTCCAACCATTCCATGCCTCATAGGAGATTCCATAACAAGAAGAGAGATAGAGACGTCAAAGTAGATCTTTCGGAGTCCGATGGCCGTGGTCATGGCGACAACTTTCTAGAATGGCTCTACATGGTGGAGTGAATTTTTGAATTCAAGGAGTACTCAGACGAGCGGAAAGTGAAACTCATAGCCATCAAGCTAAAAGGCTATGCATCTCTTTGGTGGGAAAACTTACGCCGAGAACGCATGCGAGAAGGAAGGCAACTAATCAAGACATTGAGCAAACTGAGAAGGAAAATGAAGAGGAGGTTTCTATCCGACAATTACCAATAGGATAATTACTATCAATTTTATAACCTTAAACAAGGATACCTTTTGGTGGAGGATTACACTCAAGAATTCGCGTATTTGATGTTAAAGTGCAACATGGTGGAACCTGAGGAGCAAACCATTGCACATTTTCTAGGCAGCCTCAAAAAGGAGATTTTTGATGTTATACATTTGCAGCCATATTGGACATTTAACAACATTCAAAAATTGGCAATGAATGTGGAGGAGCAACAAGCCAGGCCAAAAACAAGCCGGTCAACTTATCCTCTAAAAACATCAACCCCCGAACCTAAGGTGACTCCATCAACACGACCTTCATCAAGTGGGACCAAGGTGGACGACAAGAGCAGCCAACAACCAATGGACAAGAGGGGGTGTTTCAAGTGCAATGAGGTAGGCCATATGTCTTCAAAATGTCCCCATCGAAACATCACTACAATCCTTGAGGAGGTTGAAGAAGAAGAAGTCGAGGAGGAAGAGAAGATTGAAGAAACAGAAGATCGAAGAAACAAGTGGTGACGTGGGAGAGGAACTCATGGTACGAAGAACACTTCATACAAAGGTGGTCGAAAATAAGGATTGGCTACGCGAGAGTTTGTTCCACACAACTTGCACTTCCGATGGGAAAATTTGCAATGTCATCATCGATGGAGGGAGTTGCACCAACGTTGTCTCAAAAACCATGGTAAACAAACTCCAAATGGTAACGGAACCTCATCCTGATCCTTACAAAATTCAATGGTTTAAAAAGGATGGCAGAATTAAATTTTCTAAACGATGTCTAGTTTCATTATCAATTGGTACCAAATATCGTGATGATGTTTTGTGTGATGTGGTGCCAATGGATGCATGTCATATCCCACTTGGAAGGCCTTGGTTGTATGATCGAGAGGTAATGCATGATGGGCATAAAAACACATATTCTTTTACAAATAATGGAGTGTGCTTTGTGTTGTTGCCAAACAAGAGTTTTCATGGAGAAAAGGAGGCTGGTCTTATCATCCGAGGAGACAATGAGGAGCTTGATCAAATGGAGTTAGGCGAGCCAATTTCAACTCGAGGATGAGTTCCTTCCTACCAGGGAGAGTGATGCAGGTGCATCGCGTCAAACACATGGCACAAGTCAAGGGTGCATGTCATGGAAGAATTTTATTAAGTTTTTATTTTCTTGTTTTATTCTTGCAATTATTATTAAATTAAAAACATTTGTTGGTGAGGGTTTGAGTGAAAACATTAAGTGGATTTTACTTGTAATATTTGGCCTCATAATCATGTAGAGTTCAGCCCAAGAAGAAAGCATAGAAGGCGCCATCTATGAGGAATTCAATTTCAAGCCACATACAAAAGAATGGAAGATAACTCATAATTGCAAGGTAACGACTACCAAGGTAATTAAAAGAAAATTTCCTATGCTTGAAGAAGTGGGGGAGTTTGAATTTGGCCAAGTATGAGATTTGTTATTAGCTAAATTGAGGGGTATGTCAATAACAAAATCAACACCTATTTTAGGAAGAATATGGACTAGGGAAAAAATGGAAAGTGGTGGTCATTAGTCTCTTAATTTTGGTGGTATTAGTTGTTGTCATCACTTTGATTGAGTCAGAAATTAAATGGGTTGAAAATGAGATGGAAAATTTGTTCGGGAAGGGGGGTGAAGATAGGCGTGTTTAATGTGTTAAATTTGTGTGTTTGCTATATAATATTTTAGGAAAAGAGTGTGAAGTAAGTGTCTGAATACTAGGGTTGCTTTGGTGTGTCAAAAGAGTGTGAATTCAACATGATTAAAGAGCAAAGAGAAGTAGATGTAAGGAAGGTAGGAAATTTGAAAAAAAATTGGGAAGAAGCTTGCATGGATTTGGATGTAAAAATACGCAAAATACGTCCATCTTTGTGGCTGCCTTTGTAATGCACTCAAATTTATGGCATTTAAGTGTAATAAGCACTAGGTGGTGAAAAAGCCCTTGCATGGGTCATCTATGTGCAATTAACTATTATATTTTATGGCTGAAATTGAAGTTGTCATGTGAGCCTTGCATGGTTGCATGAAACTTTTAAGTAGAAGCCTAAGTTATCCTTTGTAAAGAGTTTTTTTGGAAATGAAATTTGATGAACATTTTGAGTCTCAACCTTTGTGTAGGTTAAGTCTTGAAACCTTGATTCTGTATCCTTAGAGTTGGACAGCAGGGTGGTGAATCAAATAGGTCTGTATCTATGAGTGGTTATTAATTTCTATATCTCTTAATGGTGACCTACTCTTGTCCCTTAGGGTGGTGATTAATTTCTGTATCCCTAAGTTCTATCTCTTGGTTTAGTTTTGTCTAAGTTTCAGTTGTCAAAAAAATAAAATTAAAAATTGTAGAGTGCACAACCGATAACATTTTCATCCTTAAGAATCTGCCATCACTCCTAAGCATTAGCGTTTGATCGGCTTGGGTGCCAAGGAGAAGCTCAACAGGACTAACAACCTGAAGGTGGCAACAAGGTTGAGGGCAGTGCCTCGTATAGGATGGAACTACCCAAAGATACCAATAGTCATCGATTTTGGAAGCTACAGTACTAGATTGACCAAATCTATGACAACAGGTTTGGACTTGTGAGGGTGGTATGTCAGACCCGCCATTCATCGACACCATTATGTGGGCCCCCATGCCCCTAAATTCAAAGTCCCATAAATCAAGGCCTATGATAGGACCACCAATGCAGACAGGCATGTGGAGCTCTATTGAGGTCACATGCTTCTTCAAAACGCCAGCGATGCAGCAATATGCAAGGCCTTTTCGCTTACAATAATAGGTCCAGCTCGGCAATGGTTTAGGCAAATTGAGTTAGGGACCATTGCCTTCTTTTGCCAACTATCAAATGCGTTCTCTTCCGCATTCTCTACGAGCAGGACAAGGAGAAAATAAATAACTCACCTCTATGTGGTCAAGCAAGGGGATAGAAGTGTTAAAGATTACATTAACCGTTTTCCCCAAGCTATGTTGGAAGACAAGACCCTAAAACACGCCTTCGTCGAGGGTCTCCGAAATGAGAAATTAACCTGATCACTCACTTTGGAATAGCTTAGCATCTTTTCTTAGATGCTTGGCTACGCCCAAAGGAATGCTGATGCGGCTGAGTACATGAAGAGCCGCTGAGATAAAGGGGGTAGCAGCAACAGTAGGAAACAAAAGAGATAGAAATCCCCACCAAAACAACCCACTACCAAGCAGGGTAAAAGGCAAAAGAAGGACAAAAAGGTAGAAAAGGCAAAGGTGCCGACCGAAAAGTTTCAGACCTACACACCTCTAGTTGCCAACATTGACGAAGTGTTGGCCCAAGTGAGTGGTCAAAATTTGTTGGTAGATCTGCCTAACCTAAAGGGAAGCAAGGCCAAGAGAGATCAAAACAAGTACTGTAATTTCCATAAGGACGTGGGACACAATACTTGCGATTGCATTCAACTTAAAGACCAGATCAAAAGACTGGTCAGGGACAGGCATTTGCGGGAATTCGTTGAGCGAGTTCTAACTCCTGGTTCCATAACTAGGAGGAATGCCCAACTGATTAGGGACTCACAGACTCGATCACATAATGAGGGTGGGAATCCCTTGGAACCCCTAAACATTGTTCACACAATCTTCGGTGGGCCTGTTACTAGGGACACCTTAAGTGGACGACAAGCGTATGCCTGGGAAGCTCGGTTGATCGAAAGGGGCGATCTCATGAATATGTCTGAACACATCAATAAGATCTGCCGACAATAGGATGTCTCAATCACCTTCACCGAGGAAGAGGTAGATAAACTTGTTCACCCGCACAATGATGCTCTTATATGCGAGCTGCAAATCGCTAATAACATTGTCTGGCATGTACTGATCGACAATGGCAGTTCGGCCGATATCCTCTTCAAGTAGGCCTATGACAAGTTAAAGATCAGTAACACTACACTCATTCCAGTCCAAACAACTTTGTATGGCTTCGTTGGAGAGTGTTGCCAATAACTTTGTCCAATGTGTACTGATCAACAATGGTAGTTCAGCTGACATCCTTTTCAAGTAGGCCTATGACAAGTTGAAGATCAATAACGCTACATTCATCTTGATCTAGACGCCTCTATATGGCTTCATTGGAGAGTGCATCTGAGCTGTGGGAAAGGTCGGCCTATCAGCCACCTTTGAAAAAAGGGCAGCTCGGGTGACTCGCATCGTCGACTAGGCCATGGTCTTCATGTACCATCTAGCAATGAAATTTCTAATAGAGAATGGGGTCAAAGTAATTAGGTCACTACAAAAGGATTCTCAAGACTGCTATACAAATGCCGTCAAGGCAGCTTCGGTTCAGCAATTGAATGTCTCGGTGTATATAAGGTTGACTAGATACCCTTTCCTGTTGAACCAAAGCCAAAGATGTTGTCCGACCTGGATCCCCAACTTCCAGACGAAGAAATAAAGGCCATGTCGGTGGAGGATTTGGTGCCATATAATTTGGACCCCGAACATTCCGACTACAAGGTCCAACTTGGTTCTCAACTAAAGCCTAAGATCCAGGTTGACCTAGAAAAGTTCCTAATGGAATATTGGGATGTATTTGTGTGGTCCCATAAAGACATGCCCGGCATCGACCTTAGCATTATCTATCATCACCTTAACATTCGGCCCGAGCATAAGCCAGTTATCCAGAAGCGAAGAGCCTTCAATCCGAAAAGGTATGCCGCCATCAACGAGAGGGTCCAGAATGGTTTGCAAATGTAGTCCTCGTTAAGAAAGCTAATGGGAAATGGCGGGTTTGCATCGACTACACCAACCTGAATAAGGCCTGCCCCAAGGACTGCTTCCCACTTTCTCGGATCGACCAGCTCATCGTCACTACAACCAGACATGAACTGTTAAGCTTTATGGATGCCTACTCCGGCCATAACCAGATCAGGATAGCCAAGGAAGATCAAATCAAGACCACCTTTACCACCGACCAAGGGCTATTCTGCTACGTGGTTATGTCCTTCAGATTGAAGAACACCAAAGCGACCTACCAGCATCTGGTGAACAAGATGTTTGCTTGGTTGATCGGCAAGACCATGAAGGTCTACATAGATGATATGTTCATCAAATCCATCTGAGCAGCAGACCACATTGTCGATCTTTGAGCAAGCTTTAACATTCTACGAGAGTATGGGATGAAACTCAACCTGACAAAGTACACGTTCGGGGTCAGCTCAGACAAGTTTCTCAGTTTTAAGGTAAATCAAAGAAGGATCGAGGTCAACCCGACAAAAGCCTGAGCTGTGATCTACATGCACTCACCCCGCACAACCAAAAAGGCGCAGAAGCTGATCTTCATGGTGGCAGCCCTATCTAGATTTGTCTACCGATCTATCGACAAGTGCCGCCCTTTTTTTAGACACTTAAAGGGAGGTTTAAGTGGAGCAGGGAATGTGAAAAAGCATTTCAAAATCTCAAGTGGTACCTAGCCGCGCCCCCACTCCTATCCAAACCTTTACCAGGAGAAGTATTGTATGCCTACCTAGCTGTGTCCGAGAAGGCTATGAGCTCGGTCCTCGTTCGAGAGGACGACGGTATTCAGAAATTGGTTTACTGCACCAGCCATGCATTCCAAGGCATCGAGGATAAGTACCCTCCGTTGAAGAAAATAGCCTTTGCCCTCGTAATCTTCACTTGGAAGCTACGACCATGCTTCTAAGGCCATACAGTCTGAGTCCCGACCAAGTACCCTCTACAGTAAGTTCTCCAAATTCTGGAGATATCTGGGCAGATGGCCAAGTGGTCAGTCGAGCTCTGGCAATATGACATTCATTTTGTTCCAAAAACGGCCATAAAGGCACAAACCTTAGCTGACTTTTTTGCCGAGTTCATTGACGTTGTATAGAGCATTCCTTCCATTAAAAAGGTCCTAGTAGAAGATCAAGACTTCCCTAGTGGCAACGAGAATGTCAACGTTTGCGAGACTGAGTCTAATTGGAAACTCTTTGTTGATGGATCATCTAGCGCTGACGGGTCGAGAGCCAATTTGGTTCTCACTAGCCCGGACAGTTATAAAGCAATCTATGCCCTACACTTCAATTTCAAGGTGTCCAACAACAAAGCTAAGTATGAAGCACTGCTGGCCAAGAATAGGTGCATCAAACTCGCAACAACTCAGCCCGTTATTTGATATTGGGGGAAAACTTTACTAACATGGCTACACTACTCTATGCCTAAGGTGCATAGGACCTAGAGAGGCCCAATACCTGATGAGGGAAATCTACGAGGGGCTATGGGCAACCACGCAAGGGGCGATCCCTAGCTAAGAAGTGCCTTCGTCAGGGTTATTATTAGCCGACCATGGACTAAGGCTACAAAGAGTACATGCGGAGATACCTCAAATGTCAGTAATATGCTCGGGCGATTGGACACTATGCCAAACCGCTCACCTCGGTGACGTTTGCCTGGCCTTTTGCCAAGTGGGCTATTGACCTGATCAGACCATTTCCCCAAGCCTAGTCACAGTTTAAATATTACATTATGGCCATGGACTACCTCACTAAGTGGGTGAAAGTTGAGCCATGCACCAACATGGCCAAGGCAAGGTGCGCCAATTTTATTTGGAAGAACATCATCTGCAGGTTTGAAATTCCACATACCATTGTGACCGACAATGCCAAGTAGTTTGAATCCTCAAGTCTTCTCCACCTATGCGAGCAGCTTGTGATCAAAAAGGTGTTCTCTTTGCCTGGTTATCCTCAGAGCAACAGGCAGGTTGAAACAGTCAACAAAATAATTAAAGACAACCTGAAGAAAAAGCTTGAAGACCTCCAAGGCGCATGGGGGGACTTCATTGGTACTCATGAAGGAAATCAGAACCTCTTAAGGGAGGTTTAAGGTTCGAACCATGAGGGACACAAGGGGACAGTACGGATGAGTGGGCCCGGATAAGCCGCAATAAGAGCCAATTATGCCGGGGGCCGACCTACGGGCCTCATGGGGGCTTGAGTGGGGTCGGGTACACCACACGAGATACAGACTTATGTACGTTGATAAAAGAATGGAAGGTAAGCCAGAATAAATTCGAGTAGGCTTCGTCCTGAAGACTCTCAAAAAATGAGTCCCTATGCATGGCCTCCCCGATGGTTTCAATCATTAGGCGGCAGGTGTTTCGATGCATCCTCGGTGGCTCCGTTGATGGTGGTGGCACGGTGGTTGTGATAGTTGGTGGTGGGGCCTGGCTGGATGAGGCCCCCACCCTCGTTAGAGGTGGTAGTAGGGTGACAAGTTGGATCATGGCAGGAGGCTGCTCGATCCTTAGCGTCCTCTTTTTCTTGGACCTGGCCACGCCTTTCCTCTTCTAACGACAGAGGTTCTCCATCATCCTCTGCCGTTCTTAGCTGGAGGCCTGTCAAGAAGACATGTCTGTAACGAGAAATCAAGTCAAGATGAGCTCGACAGGGCTAAAAAAAACAATAAAGAAAAAAAACAATTCAAAGCTTACCGCTGATATGGAGCTAGCGTGATAGATAGAGGCACCGAATCATGTCCTCGAGGTCCTCGTTTGCCATGGGTGGCCTTAGATCGAAGGAACCACTCGACTAGTCCTCGAAAATAGACGATGATGGCTCTCTCATCGGCCACCCGAATCAGCTGGTGCTCGGCCCCAAGATGTCAACAGCACTTGACCTTGCTACTGTAACTTACTCGGCTGATCAGGTAGGTAGAACATTTTGACAAAGATTTATTGAGCTAGACTCCCCAAACCAGCCGTAATGGAAAAGGTTGGTCTTTTAGAGGAGGAAGGACTACCGCTAAGTAGACTCAGACTTGCCATACAAATCCTCCATTGCCTCAACAATCTCGTTGATGCCCATGGTCTCTTTGACCAGATGTGTCCCTACTTGAACCTGGTCGGGACTTCTTGATCCTCAGGAACCACCTCACTGGCTTGGGCTAAGTAGTTCCCACTGATGTAAAACCACTCAAACTTCCATAGCTTGTCCAAGTCAGGGTTGCCCAAAATAAAAACCTTCTTAAAGCCAATGAAGTAATACCATCCCAATTGCTAAGGAGGCCTTTTCATTTTGTACACTTGTTTGAAGGCTTCCTACAGCATCTTGGTTGCCCAGAAATACCTCAAAAGTACGTACATCTGGATATAGAGTGATAACAATTTGGGTTGAGCTGAGCAGGGCATACATTTAGGTCATTAAATGCCTGGCAGAGGAATGGATCATTAAACGTCTATGGATTCCATATCTATGAATAACAGGTCTACGCTATCAAGAGTCATGCCTACAATGTACTAGCGTACGTACCACTATAAAATATGGATGTCACCCTTCAGTACATCAAAAGACATAAGTAAAGACAACAGACCCACTATTCATCTTAGGATTCAGATACAATAAAAATGATTATTTAAGGTGAATCGATTTGCAGAGACAGAATTATTAATCCAAATCAATTCACTTTATGTCCTGATCTAATACATGGTCACCTATGACAATACGCCAATGTTTCTATTCACGGAGTCCACCTTTGATGGTTAAGATAAACCATCTCCCGTTAGGGATATAGACAATATAATAATCTTTACATGAATAAAACACCCAACTTTATTCCCTCAATTGCGGATCTTATGATTAGACCGTCACCTTAAGAATTGTGTCTTCCGCATAATCTGTCCATCATATGCCCAATTCTTAAAGGTATAGACCGACAGTCTCAAACTATTGTTTGCTTAACATACATTCAACAAATATGAACGTAAAGAAGATAAAATTTGATATATAAATAATAAATAAACTCTTTATTGATAAAAATGTCTCAAAAAATATATTACATTTTTACTCCTTAGGGCATACACGTCTAGTAATCTCTCACTTGCACTAAGCGAGTAAATATGACAAATCTCGCATTCCTATAGCTTCCACATGCCTCTCAAAGACTCTTCCAGTAAGTGTCTTCGTGAATGAATCAACTAAATTGTCCTCTAACGCGATTTTGCACACCATGACATGCCCGCCCTCGACAAAGTCCTTTATCACATGATACTTCCGATCAATATGCTGATTCTTCTTGTGAAATCTTGGTTCCTTAGCATTAGTTACCGCCGCACTGTTATCACAGTACAATGATACCGCCTTATCCATACCAGTAACAACCTCAAGATCCCCAAGGAACTTGCGGAGCCACACTACTTTTTACGAAGCATCACTAGCTACCACATACTCGACCTCCATCATTGAATCCAAAGTGCAATCTTGCTTCACACTTCTCCAACTAATGGCACCACCACCTAGAGTAAACACAAAACCCAAAGTCGATCTCCTAGAATCCACACAGGATTAAAAATCCGAGTCAGTGTATCCTAAAAGTGTTAAATCCTCATTCAAATATATAAACATATACCCTCGAGTCCTTCTCAGGTACATGAAAATATGCTTGACCAAAAACCAATGGTTTGGTCCTAGATCCGCCTGAAATCGACTTACAATCCTAACCGCAAAACAAATATCCAGTCATGTGCAAAGCATGGAATACATGAGACTACCCATTGCTGAAGCATAAGGCACCTTCTTCATGTATTCTCTTTCTTCCTTAGACTTTGAAGAGTCTTTCTTGGAAAGAGTAAATCCAGACCTAGACGGTTGCCCACCTTTCTTGGAATCCCACATTGCATACCGCCTGAGAATTTTATCTATGTAGCCAGCCTAGGACAAAGCTATCATTATGTTCTTTTATCCCAAAAGATCTGGATACCAAAAATAAAATTAGCCTCACCCAAGTCTTTCATGTCAAACTGCTTGGTCAACCATAATTTGATTGATAACAATGCCCCAACGTCATTGCCAATTAGTAGAATGTCACCTATATAGAGTAGTAGAAAAACTACCTTCCCATCCTTTATGTGTTTATATACCCGTGGTTTATCCATATTTTGTGAGAACCCATAAGTCTTGATCACCTGATCAAATCTTATGTTCCAAGAACAGGAAGCCTGCATAAGTCCATAAATTGACTTTAGCAGCTTACAAACCTTACCCTTCTGACCCTTGACCTTGAACCCGCTAGTTGTTCCGTATAAATGGACTCATCAAGATAGCCATTTAGAAAAGCCGTCTTGGTATCCATATGCTAAATCTCGTAGTCGAAAGCAGCAGCTATGGACAAGAGAATCCTGATGGACTTAAGCATGGCTACAGGCGAAAGGTTTCCTCGTAATCGATTCCTTCCTTTTGCGTGTATCCCTTAGCTACCAGTCTAGCCTTAAAGGTTTTGACTTTTTCATCCATTCCTCTTTTGTTCTTGTAGATCCACTTACACCATTATGGTTTTACCCTTTCGGGAAGATCCATAAGCTCCTAGAGCCTATTAGTCTCCATAGACTTCATCTTTATGTTTCTGGCCTCTGTCCAGAGTTTTGAATCAACATCCTCCATAGCCTTTGCGTAAGTATAAGGATCCTTGTCATGTTCATCCAGTTCAGCTAAGAATGTCTCATCATTGAACATATACCTCTCGGGTTGACGCCCGATACTCCCACTATGCCAAAGCCCTTTAGGTTGTTGTTCAAGTTCATTTGGTTTTTCTACATTGATCGGAACGGTTTCATTCGGAACCCCTGGAGTGATTGGATCACTCCTCAACTCCTCGAGCACTGCTTTGCTTCGAGGCTTAAAGTCGTCCATGTAACTTTCCTGAAGGAAAGTTGCATGAATTGAAACCATGACTTTATTTTCTTTTGGGTTATAAAAATAACTCCCTTTAGTCCCTTTCGGATATCTTACAAACATGCAAACTTTTGAACGTGCTTTCAACTTATTTGCATCCTTAAACAAAACATGAGTTGGACATCCCTATATATGAATATGGTTTAAAGATGTCTTCTTGCCCGTCCACAACTTGTGAGTAGTTCTATGGACCAATTTTGAAGGCACATTGTTCAAAAGATAACATGCAGTTTGTAGTGCATATCCCCCAAAGAATAAAGGCAATGATGAATAACTCATCATGGACTTGACCATGTCCAATAAAGTCCTATTTCTTCTCTTCACTATGCCATTTTGCTGTAGGGTGCCCAGCGTAATCAAATGGGATAAAATCTCATTCTCTAATAAGTGTCCTAAGAACTCATCAAAAAGGTATTCTACACCTTGATCAGAACTCATCAAAAAGGTATTCTACACCTTGATCAGATCGAAGTGTCTTTACGGGTCTACCCAATTGCTTTTCTACTTCAGCCCAAAACTCCCTGAACTTGTCAAAGGTTTCACTTTTGTGGTGCATCAGGTACACATATCCATACCTTGAGTAATCGTCAATAAAAGTGATGAAGTACCATACCCTCCTCATGCCTAGATGTTCATCGGTCCATAAACATCACTATGAACAAGTTCTAAAACCCCTTCGGCCCTATTGCCCTTAGACTCGAATGGTCTTTTGGTCTTTTTACCCTCCAAACAAGATTCACATTGAGGTATAGATTCCACCTTTAAGTGACTTAATGGTCCATCTCTTACCAATCTTTGAATCCCATTCAGGTAAATATGGCTAAGGCACAAATGCCAATGATAAGTCTTATTAGAGTGAGAAGCTTTAAGTCTTTTATAATTATTATAATTTATTTCAGCATTAAGCAGTAAGTCCTTTTTAGCTTTGATAAAATATAGATTATTTTGCATCCATCTAGAACAAATAAAAGATTTGTTTTTACAAATCACCACTTTATTATTAAAAGAAACCAAATAGGAGTCTTTAAATAAACAAGCTACAGAAATTAAATTCCTTTTAAATTTAGGAACATAAAAACAATCTCACAAAATTAAATTCCCATAATTATCAAAATGTAGCTAGACATCTGCTACTGCTCCAGCTAAGACCAAAGATCCATCGCCCATCCAAAGCATGAAGTCTTCATAGAGTAAAGTTTTTGTTTCTTTAAACCCCTGTAGAGAAACACAAACATGATTAGTTGCACCGAAATCTATGACCCAAATGTCACTAGATTCCTCAACTAAACAAGATTCTAAATACAGAAGATCACACCTACCTCCTTGGGAAAGGAAATCCTTGCAATTCTTCTTGATGTGCCCAACCTTCTGGCAAAAGAAGCACTTAAGCTTCTTTGGGTTCTTCTTCTTCTTCTTCTTGCTCTTGCTGTTAGCAAGAATGAAAGACTTCTTGTTCTTAGCCCGTTGCTTCTTTCCATTCCTAAGGTTGGGATTGGAACCAGAAGCAACCACCAAGTTAGCCTTACCACCAGCAAGAGATTCCCTGATCAACAGTTTGAACTCCTGTAACTGTTTCATCAACTCTGTTAAGGTCATATCTCGTCTATTGCTTAAATTAAAAGTAGCTCTAAACGGAATAAACTCCTTAGACAAAGTCTCAAAAACCGTAGTTGTTTGAGTTTCAGCATCAATGCCGGCTCTATTATTTGTGCCTCAGCGAGAAAACCCATGACCAACATCATGTGCTCCTTTATAGATGTCCCTGGTCTCTGTTTACAGTTTAAGAGTTTACTACATTGTTAAGGCCTGGCCTCCAAACATGTTTTTCAGATTATCCAAGATCTACTTAGCAGTCTCATAATCCTCTTGTTGAGCCTGCAACATGTTATTCATGCTGGCCATAACATAGTAGCAGGCCTTGTCATTAGCATCTTTCCAATGATCATATGCTTGGATATGATCATTGGTGGAATTTCCCATAGGCTCGGGAGGACAGGGGGTTGTCAGCATAAATTTTAGTTTCTCAAAGGAAAGGGCGATGTTTAGGTTCCGTTTTCAATCATTATAATTCTCTCCAGTTAATTGGTTTTTATCAAGTATCGATGATAAAACATTTTTATACATTTTTAATCTACAATAGAGAATCATATACCAAACATAAGCAAACACAATATAATAATTTAGTAAGATAACACAATCATGTAAAAACATACAAATGTGTTTATGCGTCAAAACCTTGAAAATATCACAACCTTACAACGATAATTCCCAACTCAGAATTCAACAAGCTCCTAGGGGAGTCATGCCAAATTCGATCAGCAATACATATCCCCTCCTGATTAATATATGCCATCCAAGACCCTATGATCCAGCATATATTAATAATCATTTCTTTGGCCATTAATTTTATTAACAGAGCTCCTAGGAGAGGTTAATAATAAATTAACATGAGTGTATAACCATTATTTTAATATTTTATCTACGATTTATAATCACTACCTAAGGGTGTGTAACCATGAATCATGCCAAAATACCTTATCCTTTCAGAGATCCAACCCGGTACATGATGAAGTTCCTTCCTAGGGGTCGAACCACCTTGGGCTATCTATGGACCAACGATGGAGGCCTTAGGTCCTCTCTTTGAAAACCTTCTCCCACTCAATCTTTTGAAATCAAGGTTTTATTTTAAAAACATGTATGAATAATTTAATATGAGCGGCACTCCTTATTCTATATGACATGTTATCAATATACATAGCAAATCATATTATAATGTAGACAAGCAAAGCAATCAAGTAAAATAATAATAAATAACCGTAATATTATAGTTCCACCCTAGAGAATAGAAAATAAAGATTACAAGAGAATAATTGAAACATATTATCGATTCTTCGTCCTTGAATCCTTAAGCTGTATCGTTTTTTATGTAATGTCCATCTTCAAGTCTTTAATCCCATAAGAAGCGAATACTCCAAATTTCCAGTCATATCCAAATTTTAATGTTTCTTAGAAACGTCCCAAAATAAAATTAAAATTGCATCAAAAACTGCACCTTTTTTGGAAAAAAATTTCCAACTCTCTACCGGCAAGCTGATCTGTGTGATCAGCCTGCCGGTGATGACCCTTTGGCTTGTCGATCTTTTCAGGTCAGCCTGCTGGTCACGAAAGTTCGGCCTACTACCAAAGCCACCTGATTTCTACCCCGTTGAGGGCCTGCCAAACTTCACATCCGGCCTGCCAATCTACGACCATCGGCATTCGGCATGCCGATTGTGCAAAGATCACCCTTTTCTAGAAAACAAAATTTTGATGCAATTTATCAATTTTATTTTCAACAATTCAAAAACATAAAATTAGAGACTCAGGAAATACCTGAGAACGCCATCATCCATCTTCTAGATCCGTCTTCTCCAAATGATTATTTAATTACAATTTTTTTTTACAAATTTAAAATGAAATAATAATCCTAGATGGAGATTATAGTCCGCCATCTAATTACATGAAAAACCTAGACACATATTCTAACCTCTAAGGAACCATAACCGGTATATATTAATTAATAAATAAATAATTAAATAATAATTTAACAACCATAATAAATTAATAAACATTCACCATATAATCCATGATAACATATAAAATTGTATAGAGATCTAGAGTGTCAACTCTCTGTAAAATTAAATTTAAGCATAGGAGAGATCAAGATCATATAATTTATTCATATAGACGATCACAAACTCATAAATTTATATAAAAACCATGTCTCTGATACCAATTGTTGAAAAAATAATATGTAGCAGAATTTTAAATTTTTATATCAGAGTATTTTTCAAAAACCACTACAAGAATTTATTGATTACACAACTTTTATTTCACGATTGTTTCCTAAAAGCCATCGTGGTAAGGTAAAAAAAGTGTGGTGAGTTACGCCTGCAAAAACGAAGACCGTCGTGAGATGGGGCCCGAGATACCACGATGGTTTTCTAAAAAACCGTCGTGGAAGAAGTAAGCTACCACGATGATTTTTTGAAAAACCGTTGTGGTATCTATTTGTATGTTCCACGACGGTTTTTTAATAAAACCGTCTTGGTAGCATACTTAAAACCTTTTTTTTCCCATCTCGACATTCAGACACAATTCAGAAACACACTTCACAAATACAAACACAGACCCGTCTGAACCAAAATTGATAAATTGTAAGTTTTTGTTAGAAATTGATAAATTATTGTTGATTGTGTTGTATAATTAATCCAAAATTGATAAATAGTTATTGATTTTGTTGTTTATTCTATGAAATTTGTATTGTGGATCATGGGTATGATTTCTTCATTTTATAATGAGTATGTCTAACCTTTTTAATGATGGGTGATGTTTTTGTTTTAATTATGAGATATTAATATATATAGGTGGGTATATATATAAATTGTGAAATTTATTTTAATTGAATATTTTCTATTTATTATTTCGATTTAGGAATTGCAAAATGGAAAAGAAATGGATGTGGGATTTTTGATTGTCTACAGAGTATGTGAATGGTGTGGAAGAGTTCTTGGATTTTGCCAAAAGTCATGCCAATGGTGATAAAATTTAGTGTCCTTGTGTTCAATGTGGAAACCATAGATTGCATCCAATTCCAATTATTAGAGGACATTTATTTCAAAATGGAATTATAAGTAGTTATCAAACGTGGCATTTTCATGGCGAGTCTTATTTCAATCCAACTTTACTAAGTAAAGAAAAGCAAGCTATTGTGGAGGATAATATAGATGATCAAGACAATATGGTGAACATGGTCAATGATTTAAAAGAACACTTTGTGCACCATCCGGATTTATTTGAGACAATGATAAATGATGCAGAGACAACCGTGTATGAGGGGTGTACCAATTTCACTAAATTGTCTGCTTTAGTTGGATTATGGAATTTGAAAGCGTCGGGTGGTCAAATTCTAGTTTCACAAAGCTGTTGGAATTTTTAGGAAGGCTTCTACAAGAGGGTATTAAATTACAAACTAGTACGTATGAGGCTAAGAAGACTTTGAGCACTTTGGGAATGGATTATGAGAAAATTCATGCTTGTGAAAATGATCGTGTTCTCTATAGGAATAAGTATGAGGACGAGAATTATTGTCTAGTTTGTCAACAAGCAAGGTGGAAGAAAGGAAAGGAGCCAAAAGACGACAAGAATGGAGTGCTAAAGAAAGTGTTATGGTACATTCCACCTGTACCACATTTGAGGCATTTATTTAGAAACCCAGAACATGCCAAGAATTTGACATGACATCATGATAAACAGGTGGATGATGGTATGCTTAGACACCCGGCAGATTCACCACAATGGAAGACTTTTGAAGCGGATCATCCCAACTTTAGTGCGGATCTAAGAAACATACATTTCGCTTTATCGACGGATGGAATAAACCCATATGGTAACATGAAGAGTAGGCATAGCACTTGGCCCGTAATACTTGTTTACTATAATTTTCCTTTGAAGATGTGCATGAAGTAGAAGTTTTTAATGTTGTCTTTATTGATTTCAGGTCCTCACCAACCAGGCAATGACATTGATGTATACTTGGCACCGTTAATTAATGACCTAAAAAAGTTATGAGAAAATGGAGTTGAAGTTAGAGATGCTTACCGAAAAGAGACGTTCACACCCTGTGCAATATTGATATGGACAATTAACGACTTCCCCGCATATAGCAATTTATCTAGTTATTCAGTGAAGAGTTCTATTGGTTGTCCTATTTGCATGACGAAAATGTCTCACAAACGGTTGAAGAATGGTAAGAAAACTGTTTTTCTTGGTCATAGAAGATGGTTTCCAAGAGATCATTGCTACCGCAAACAAAAGAAAGCCTTTGATGGCAACGGCGAAGAAAGAGACCCTCCTCACCCTTTGACAAGTGAATAAATATTTGAAATGGTAAAAGATATAAGAGTCATATTCGGTACGAGAAAGCGAGGTAAGGATGATCCACCAAATGATGGACCATGGAAAAAAAAGATCAATCTTCTTTGATCTTCCCTACTGGAAGACACTCTTTGTTCGTCATTGCTTGGATGTTATGCATATTGAGAAAAAAGTTTGTGAATCCATAGTCGGCACGTTGCTTGACATCCCGGGCAAGACTAAGGATGGTGAAAAAGCTCGGTTGGATCTCATGGAAATGGAGATTAGGCCTAATTTGTTTCCCGAGAAAAGAGAAAATTGTACTTACTTACCTCCGGTAAAGCATACGTTATCTAGAGCGGAAAAGAGAAAGCTCTGTGAGTAAGTTGCTTCATTAAAAGTGCCAGAAGGGTATTCTTCGAACTTTAAAAATTGGTGTCGATGAAGGATTTGAAACTTATTGGCATGAAAACACACGATTGTCATGTGTTGATGCAGCAATTACTACTACTTGCTTTGCGGGGAATTCTAACAAAGGATGTGAGATTTGCAATTTCCAAGTTGTGCTCATTCTTCAATTTAATATGCTCGAAGGTCATTGATCCACTTGTGCTAGATTCACTGCAATTGGAGTTGGTGCAAACCTTATGCATGCTTGAAAAGTATTTTCCTCTGGCATTTTTTGACATCATGATTCATTTAATGGTGCACTTAGTACGTGAAGTTAAGTTATGCGGACTGGTGTATTTGAGATGGATGTACCAATTTGAAAGATATATGAAGGTTTTGAAGGGCCATGTGAAGAATCGAAATAGGCCGAAGGGATTTATTGTCGAAAGTTACATAGCTGAGGAATCGGTTGAATTATGCTCCGAGTACCTATCTAATGCGGACACAGTTGGGTGCCAAAGACTATAAACATTGAGGCTAGGGGACTATCTGTGGGCAATCCTTCATCAGTAAATCGCGAGGAGTGGGAGCAAGCTTGTCTTTATGTCTTGCACAATGCTAATGAAGTGGAGCCTTTCATTAAGGTGCACATAAACGAATTAAAAAAAGCATACCCAAAAAGAGCAAGAAATGAGAAGTGGTTGCAAGATGAACACAACCGGACCTTTTGGTTATGGATTAGAGCATACATCTATGGCAAGTGCTCCACATCACAAGATGGAGGCATGTCACGGGAGTTGCAAAACCTAGCTAGAGGACCGTCATTGGTAGTTACAAGGTATATGTCATATTTCATAAATGGTTACACTTTCTACACTCGTAAAAGAGATAAGAAGCATCTGGTGCAAAATAGCGGTGTGACTCTCCGTGCTGAGGCTATGCATATTGCCTCCGCCAAGGACAAGAATCCGGTATATGGGATCATGAACTACTTTGGTTTCATTGAAGATATTTGGGAACTTGATTATGGGGGATTACGCATAGAACTTTTTAAGTGTAAGTGGGCCGACAATAACTATGTTAAGAACGACGATGACGGCATCACGGTGGTTGAATTTAGAAGATTGAGATACATGAATGATCCCTTCATTATGGCATTACAAGCAATCTAAGTTTTTATACTACAGATCCCCAAGATATGGAGTTATCTCTAGTCATCCCGACAAAGCCAAGAATAGTTATCGACGGTGAAGAAGTTGATGAGGATTGCTCAGACATCTCTTTATTCACAAAGGGATTGCCACTGGTTGAAGAGATAGATAATTTTGAAGATGATATTTTGCACTTGCTTTGTGAAGATGTGGAATGGATATGTATTGAGGAACCAATGAAAAAAAAGTTAAAAAGATGAGCATCAATAAACCAATTTATGTTAATTTACTTTTAAGATTTGTTTTTAAATTATTTCATTTTTCAATCTTTTTTACGGGTTTTGTATATGTATCTATAGTTAAATTTGTGGTAAAAACGAAGATAAAGTATACATGATTCTGGGCCATTGGATGTTTAACACACGGGCTAGCCACCCTGGGTAGCAAAGAATATTATTATGTGTAAGAAGTGTTTAAGAAAAATTTTTACGACAATTTTTGCAAAAACAGTCGTGGAAAGTGTCTCACAGCACAGGCACACTTTTTAAGGTAGGAATTTTCCATGACGGTTTTAGAAAAACCATCGTCGAAGACCTAGTCTTCCACGATGGTTTTTTAAAAAAACCGTTGTGCTCTTCCACAATGGTTTTTTCAAAAACCATCGTGGAAGATTTGATTCTTCAAATTTTTAAAATTCGCACCTACAACCCATGCCATATGTATGCGCGCCCATCACCTCCAAGCATTCCTCACTCTCCTCTCTCAAATCCCTCTTTCTTTCTCTCTGAAATCCCTCTTTCTCTCTCTTTAAAATCGCCTCCACCGTACCGCCATCACCTTTACCGGGCCGCCATCACCTCTTCCCCCTCCCTCTCTCTCTCCTCTTCCCCCTCGCCCCCCACCCCCAACCCCCCACCCGCCCCTCACCCAGCCCCCTCACCCCCACTCGCCCCTCTCCTAGCCCCCCTACCCCCACCCGCCCCTCACCCAGCCCCCCCACCCCACATCTGCCCCTCATGCCAACCCCCCCACCCTCACCCACCCACCCGCCCCTAGCCCCCTCACCCAGCCGTCGCCCCCACCCATGACCCCCCCTAAGCCCTAGTCCGTCACATGTGTATTATGCGAAATTATGTATTTGAAATTGTAAATTTGTGAATATTTGTAATCTGTGAAATTGTGTAATTTAAGTTGTAAATTTGTGCATATGTGTAATATGTGAGGATATGTAAATATGTGTAATATGTGAAATTATGTAAATATGTGTAATTTGCGGAATAATATATGTAATTGAAATTGTGAATTTGTGAATATATGTAATATGTGAAATTATATGAATATGTGAAATTGTGTAGTTGAAATTGTAAATTTATGAATATGTCAAGATTTGAATACATCAAATTATGTCAATATATGAAATTGGGAATATTTATAATATGTGAGGTTATGTAAATATGTATAATATGTGAAATTATGTGAATATGTGTAATTTGTGAAATTATATATGTAATTGAAATTGAAAATTTGTGAATATATGTAATATATGAAATTATATGAATATGTGAAATTGTGTAAAAATGTAAGAAGTGGAATATGTGAAGATGTGAATATGTGTAGTTTATGATTTAATATTAGCATGTATGTGTTAGTTTTGTGAATACTTTGCACAGGTATAATGTCTCGCGAGATCGATAGTGACCAGTACGAAGACGAGTACAAAGACTGCACTGCATCTACATCGCAATGTAGCAAGGGAAACCAACGTCGTAAGCTATGAAGGCGAATCAAATTTGATCCCAAAGTTGACTTTGAGCGAAGGGGTACATTAATGAAAAAAATTCATCAGATGAGAAAGAAAGGTTTAAGAATTGATGTGACTTTTGACTCAAAAGGCTAACCAAAAGGTGCATCCGGCCATGAATTAAGCAGTTGGATCGGAGTCCTCAGTCGAGAGCATGTTCTGATATGGACAAAAGATTGGAGGTCTAAGGATTTAGATAAAGTAAAAGATGTGATTTGGAGAGAGATATATGAAGCTTTCACAGTCGATGATTGGTATAGGAAAAGGGCTTTGATGGTTTGTGGCGAATTAGCAAAGGGGTTCAGATCCAATCTTTACGTTACCTTTGTACAGCCATACCTTTCCATTCCGAATGAGGATGAAAATATATATAAACGGCCTCCTACGGTAGTACACTACTACCCCTCCATAAACGATGACGATTGGGAAGTTTTTGTAAGGTATCGACGTCCCACCGAATTCCAACTGCTATCATCAAGTGCAAGAAAAATAAGAGCGAAAAATGAATACTGCTTATCTTTTTTCCTGTAAGGCTTTCAACAAAGGGGCCTTTAAATTTACGATGATCATGCATAGAGGCCGTCAAAAAGGGGTGGAGGTGAAGAAGATTGCTAAAGATGTATTTAGGACTAGATCATGTTTTGGAGGAAGAGCCATGGAGTTTTGACTACTCCCTCTTGGTCCTAAAGAAAGTAGATAATCGGGAGCAGATTGATATGGCCGATTTTTGCTCTACCAATTTTGGGTTCAATCGTATAATTTACCCTTGGATGCGCGGCTACTGGAGATTGGTGAGTTGATCGGAGATGCCATTGGTGATTTGGTGTCAGTCCATACGGATAAGCATGGCAAGTGTGGAGGGAAGTTTATCATGATTAGAATTCGGTTGATATCTCGAAGCCTATCTATAGAGGGACTAGGGTTCGACAATGACTTGAAAAATTACCAGATATTTGTTTTTGTGTGGAAAACTCGGACATGTTCCAAAGACTGTACAGCGTCAGGATTGGCTGATAGAGATTTTGAAGAACCATTGCCATATGGAGAATGGTTGCAAGCCAGGAAGTTTGAATTTCCAGGTTTCCACCCCGAAGGGAAGGTGTGGCCAGGGTGGAGTGGTAATAACATCAGAAATATCTCTCCTCTTATTCCCGAAGGGTGGAGGCAGTCTGGTAGAAGAATTTCTAGGTAGTTGGAACTCTGACGAGATGGAGGTGTTTACTCGACAAAGGACGTTAAGGGTCAGCATGATTCTGGAGGAGTTATTATTTTGAATCCGGTTTTGGCAAATTTCCCTTTGTTACCACATTCAAATCCAGAAGTTGTGCCTCCAATAAAAAAAAAAAGGTGTAAATCTGATCACGTGGAGGTTTCTAAAGGTGCATGTGAGGAGCAAACTAATGTGAATTAAAAAAAAAAAGAGAAGAAGAAGCACGTGAGACAAGTGAGAAACATGTAGGGACGTTGCATGAGATTACGTTTGGATATCAATGTTAGTGAAACGATGTCCATTATTCTATCGTCCAAACTGTCAGGTGGCAAAGACCAGTTCTCGTTCTCTGTAGAGGGTGGGGAACCAAAGGTGAAGTTTGGAAAAAGGCGAGTTTCCTCAAATAAGTCTAGCAATCGTTTGAGGAAAAGAGTGAAGACAGAAGGTAATACTCTTTCTAAAAGAAAACTAGATGGTCTGGAATTTTCTTCTACAGAACAAAAGAGGATTGCTTTGTTGGATGTTTCAAATTTTGAGCGATCGGTGAAGGTTACGGAGCAACCCTGCCAAAGCCCATGAGTTGCATAGTGTGGAACGCCTAAGGTTTAGGGAATCCATAGGCGTTCAATAAACTCCGCCTAGTTATCTGGAGTCATTCACTCAAACTAGTTTTCATATCAGAAACTAGATTATTTGGACAGTCGACTAGATTTCTAAAGGATCGGCTGGGCTTTGAGGGTGGTTTTTGTGTGGATAATGTAGGTCGAAGTGGAGGTCTGGCTTTGTTGTGGAATTCAGATTGGATGCTGGAAGTAAAAAATTATTCAAGGTATCACGTTGATGCTTTTGTTACATTGGAAGGGAAACTTTGGATATTCACGAGTTTTTATGGTCATCTAGAAAAGGCACAACGATACCATTCTTGAGAGGTTAAGACGTCTTCGAGGTTTGTACATTCTCCCTTGGTTGCTAGCAGGTGATTTCAACGAAATATTTTATTTGTCAGAGAAGTTGAGAGGCTCTAATCGTGCTAGTAATAGAATGGAATAATTTAGAGATACGGTGGAAGCATGTGGACTCATTGACTTGGGTTTTCAGGGGGCACATTTTACTTGGAATAATAGGAAAGAGTCTCCAGATAATATCCCAGAAAGACTTGAGTTGTTTAGGGGGTCGAGATTGGTTTGAATTATTTGAAGATGTGCAGATCCATCATAAAGATTTTTAAGGTTCTGACCATAGAGTATTGCACCTACTCATTTTGTCACAAGTAGGAGGCGCTAGTAGGTATAATAGGAGAAAAAAGAGGTTCTTATTTGAGCCGCTTTGGGGACAAAAGAGGAGTTTAGAGATATTGTAATGATTTTGTGGTATAGGGAGGCGATCAATGGTAATGGGTTCTTTTACAAAAGTACTTTAGAGCATTATGTGGTAGCTTTGTGCCAATGGGGTTCAGACAGTTTTAGTTCCATTCCAAAAAAGGTCCGAGAGCTGCAAGAAAAAATTGAGGACCTTAACAATGTGAACGGAGGGATTGGGTCTAAGGATCAAATTTCAAAGATAACTGAGGAGTTGGACAGACTATTAACAATATGGGAACACTATTTGATCAACGATCAAGGAGGGATTTGTCTTTTGTGGAGGTGACTAGAATACTAAGTTTTTTCATTCAAAGGCATTGCTGAGGCGTAGCAAGAACGAGATTAAAGGCTTAGAGAATGAAAGTGGGGAGTGGCTAACAGATGGAGATGAGATTGTTTGGCAAGTGAAGTTTTATTTTGTTTCAGTTTTTCTCCACATTGAGTCCGGATTCCACTAATATGGAAGAAATGGTGGCGGGGGTGGATTGTAAGGTGTCTTGGAAGGTTTAGGAGGAGTTGGATAAATAGATTACGGGTTTAGAAGTTAGGAAGGCTCTATTCTCTATGTGTCCTTGGAAATAACCGGGATCGAATGGTTTTCATGTGGGGTTTTTTTAGGAGAATTGGGAGCTGGTGGTCTGGGATACCACACAAGTTTGTCTCAATGTGCTTAATGGTAATATGTTTAGTAGGAATCTGAATAAGGCTTATATTTTGCTTATACCGAAGATGAAAAAATCCCGAAAGGTGTTGGCTTTGAGGCCCATTAGTCTATGCAACGTGGTGTACAAAATAATTACTAAAGCATTTGCTAATAGGCTTTAAACCTACCTACCTCAAATGGTTTCGGAAGAGAAGAGTGCTTTTGTCCCAGGGTGGTTAATCCTAGAAAACATCACAATGGCTTTTAAGACAATACACTCTATCAAAAGGAAGACTGGGGGTTAACAAGGGCATATGGCTCTTAAGCTAGATATAAGTAAAGCTTATGATCTAGTAGAATAGTGTTTCTTGCAGAAAATGATGCTTAAATTGGGATTTTCCTCTAGATAAGTAAAGAGGATTATGGACTGTGTAAAGACGATTATCTTTTCTTTCTTGGTTAATGGTGCACCGATGGGAAGTGTGATGCTATATCGGGGACACAAACAAGGGTGTCCTTTCTCACCCTATCTCTTTTTATTGTGCATTGAGGGTTTTTGTTCTTTATTGTGAAGGGTGGAGGAGAGAAATAGTCTCAGAGGGATCTCCTGTGCTTGCAATGCTCTAAGGATTAACCATCTTCTTTTTCTAGATGATGGTATTATTTTTGCTAGGGCAAATAAGGTTAATTACTAAGCGATGAGGGAGGTGTTAGAACTATATGAGAAGGCATTTGGCAAGCAATTTACAAAAATCTTTGGCCACTTTTAGTCCGAATATTGATGAGGAGCATAGTAGGAATTTGTTGTATGTGTTGGGTGTTGGAAAACTAGTACGTAGTGAAATTTTAAAATTTTTAAATCAGAGTATTTTTCAAAATATAAATTTGACATGCTAAATATATAAATTAATGACAGATCTTACTAACTTCTTTTGTATACTAAAGTAGGCTCAAATCCGAATAGAGAAGAACGTTCTAGAAGAGTTTCAACTAACTAGTCTTCTTCGATATTCTCTATCCACGCTTGGGATGTAGGTGGTCATACATCGCACAGCTCTACCTTCGGTGACTCTCCTTGCAACCACTTGAAAAGACCTAGGGTTAAAGTTCTTGATGTTGAATAATAGCTCTCAGGGTGTTTCAGAGTTTATCAAACTAGAGAACTCACCTATGCTTTTTAACTGATCTAAATAGCTAAAAAAGCTCATCCCCTATTTATAGTGGTCAAATCTGGTCAAGCCCTATCAGATAAAGCCTCAAAATTCGAATCTGGATCAACTTCTAGTGAAAAAACGCATCTAAAACACATATACAGATTATCATATGATTGATAGGCTGAACTTGCGATTATTTGATCCTTAAGAATATCTTATTTTCCACTGGAGATTTTTAGATAAAGCCTCGGTTTTAATTTACATAACCCAATAGAAAAGTTATCTAATCAAAACAGTCATATCTAGATAATCTCATAGAAAATGAAATATTATCCAAATAATTCAATATGTTTATCTTGAATTAATTTACAAAATTAATTCAACCAATAAACTAACATGAATTATTAAATCTAATCCTATCGAATTTTAGCCAATCTAGTAATTTAACATAAGTCACCAATATGTAGAAAAAGCATGCCGTATCATTACAGGATTTATTATGAGCTAGCAAATAAGACCCGATGGACATATGCAATTCAAGCTCCTATAATTATAAACTACAATATCCCATATACATATTTTGTAATTATCAACTCTAACGCTACTCCACAAAGAACTTAGAGCTACACTCTCGAATTATATAAAATTGCAAAGCTACAAGTAAGCTAACCGTCCATAACATATCATAATGTATCACATCTCCATACGATATTCATAATCAGCTTAAGGATAAATTATGTTTTACCTTCTTCATTATTTTTATCTTACATTCCATAATCACACCATTGGAATACTTACTATCCAAAGATAGTATACCATTTGGTTACACCTGTGTACCAAATGGATGAGTACTCCAATCTTCGAATTATAGGATAACGCATATAATAGAATATCATTGGCTCTACAAAAAGAGTTATGGGTTCTATATCTACAAATAACAAGTCTACACAATCAAGAGTTATGTGTCTAACATATCGGTATGCGTATCATTATAAAGTTAGGATGTCACCTTTTGGTACATCAAAAGACATAAGTCAAGAATACGAGCCCATTAGTCATTTCAAGATTAAGCCACAACACATATGATTATCTAAAGTGAATTGATGTACACAAATTAAATTATTAACCAAATCAATTCAACTTTTATGCCCCTAATCTAATACATCATCACTTATGACAATGCACCAATGTTTCTACTCGCGGAGTCCCACTCTGATGACCAAGACAAACCATCTCCTATTAGAGATGTAGACAACTTAATTAACAATCTTAGCATGAATAAAGCGCCCAACTTTATTTCATTGATTGCGGATCTTATGATTTAGACCATTATCTTTAAGATTCATGTCTTCCAAATAATCTGTCTATTATATGCACAATTCTTAAAGATTTAGACCGACAGTCTCAGACTTTATTTGCTTATCATACATTCAATAGAAATGAATATAAAGATGACAACATTTGATATATGAATAATAAATAAACTCTTTATTGATAAAATGTCTCCAAAAAATATAACATTTTACTCCTTAAGGCGTCATGTCTAACATTGGGCCAAACAAATAATGAACCTTATAACTACTATTTAGGCTTTCCCTCTTTTATTGGTAGAGATAGATTGCAAGTTTTTAACAGGTTGAAAGAGAAGGTGTGGAAGAAGTTACAATTGTAGAAGAGTAAGTTGTTTTCTATAGTTAGTAGAGAAATATTGGTAAAGGTTGTGGCCTAAGCTAACTCCACCTATCAAAATCCCTTCTATTTTACATAATGAACTCCATTTTAGGGTGGCAAGGTTTTGGTGGGGAGGAGGTGGTAATGATAGGAAGATTCATTGCGTAAGATGGGAGAGATTGTGCAAACCTTAAATTTTAGGGGGTATGGATTTTTGGGACATGTAGGCTTTTAGAAAATATAGCAGAAACATGCTAATAGTACGTATCGTGTATAATAAAAATTTTCTCACAACTGTTATATAATGCTATAGATTATATTAATTTTGTAGATAAATAAATATGTAAATACTTTGCTTATCGAAGCATGATCGATGACGAAAACAAAGGAATGACAAAGGAAGTTCTCTTTAAGATGTAACCACAATTTTTCTCGCCTAGTCCTCGACATCGAATGGACGTACGTGTGGGCGTAGAAGGAATATGGTTTCTAATGATCACTCGACTAATTTAAGTCCCAAAAATAGAAGAACTCTTCTTCTTTGTCTTTCTCTCTCTACACCCTTGTGTGAGTGTTTTTCTACAACATACTCTCAGTCCTTCCGAGACTCACAAGTATATATGAAGTGAATAGAGGAAGCCTCTATTTATAGAGAATAAGAGAGCTAATCAATTTTAGAAAGTCCCTTTATTTTAATTTTAATATCAAATATTTAATTAAAATATAAGACACAAGTTTTTCATTCTCATATGTGATAGGCACCACACACACATAAATACCATCTCTATGTATGGTGCCAATTTAGAGAAAAAGGAAAAGAAAATTTGCTTGTTACCCAATCTTATTTTGTTTCTACTTTAAACTTTTCATATTTGAATTAAATCACATTTGTTTAAAATTGGAAATACTAAATATGAAAACTTTGTAAACAAGCTTTGATGTGCACAAGAGGACTTTCCTCTTTATGCTTAGGTGCCACAAGCAGTGGGACCCTCCCACTGTGTGTGCCACACACAGTGGGACCCATCCACTATGTGACTTCCAAAATTAATTATTTTATTTTATTTATCAAACAATATAATTATTTAATAAATATAAATTAATTCATAATTAATTTTATTTTGAGTAATATTTAATTTTAAATTAATTATTAAACCAATAATTCCGCTTGTCCAAACATTATTTACAAGGTGGCAGGGGACTAATAGACCCATAATTTCAAGCTCCAATAAAACCAATATATTAATTAAACTTTTAATTCCAATGTAACTCGACTAAATACTTACAATTGTATTGAAAATTGAAGATTAAGCTAAGATATTGCCAATTCTTAGAGATTTAATAGCTATAATATTAATGTAAATATAGGGAGACAGCTGTAATAGATATGTAAATATAGGAATAGTCAACTCCTGTAAATTAGGTTGGCTGGAATGATTTTATTTGTTGTTTTTTGTGATCTGTAGTTCCTATAAGTAATGAACGTATAAATTGTATTATCATTGAGTCAACATATAAAAAATTCCACAAATTATTCTCTCTCTTGGCATGGTATCAGAGCCTTGGCTCTTTCCTTCAAAACCTAAAGACTTATTTGAAATTCTAGCCTTTTATCATAATGTTAGACATATCATCTAATTCAACCTTCCTCTTGCTGTTTCAAAAAAAAGCAATGACACCCAAACCTTCGACACCAAATCTCACTCTATTCAAATCACAACAATCTGGTTAAATGGTGATAATTTCCTGAGGTGGTCTCAATGTGGAAAACGATATGTAGCGAAATTTTAAAAATTATTAAATCGAAAACTTTTTCAAATAATAAGTTTGATAAGCTAAGTACTTATCTTATGTACCTCTTTTGAATACCAAACACAACAAAAACTCTGACTAGAGAAGAACGTCTTGGAATAGCATTAACCAACTGATCTTCGTTGTTATTCTTTTTCCACGATTAGAATGCGAGTGATCATACGTCATACAGTTTTTCTTCCCGTGACTCTCTTTCCAACCACTTGACAAAACCTAAAACTAAGATTCCAAATGTTGAATAAGAGCTCTCTTGGAATTTTAAAGTTTATCTCACTAGAATACTCACTCTATATTTGTCAAATGATCTAAGAAACAATGAAAAATAGTTCCCTTCATATAGTGGTCAAATTTGAGGTTAATCCCTATTAGATTAGGATTCAAAATTCAAGTCTAAATCAGCATCTGATAAAAAATGCGTCAAAAATACGTAAGAAGATTATCGTATGGTTGGTCTGTCGATTTGTGAGATTGATCTGCCGAACTAGCTCTATTGGCTTGCTGACCAAACGATAATCTGAAAATCTCATAATATCTTATTTCATGTAGGAATATTAGATAAAGCCTCAGTTTTAATTTAAATAATCCAATACAGAAGTTATTTGATTAAAATAGTCATATACATATAATCACATATCAAATAAAATATTATCCAAATAATTCAACGTGTTTATCTTGAATTAATTCACAAAATTAATTTAACCAATAAATCAACATAAATCATTAAATCTAATCTATCGAATTTCAACCAATCTAATAATTAACATAAGTCACCAATATGTAGGAAAAACATGCCGTATCGTTATAGAAATTTTTATGAGCTAGCAAAGGGGATCTAATAGATATTTATAGATCAAGCTCCTATAATTATAAAATAACATATCCCAGATACATATAATTTATAATTATCAATTCTAACACCACTCCACTAGAAGCTTAGAGCTGTACCCTCAAACTATATAAAATTAGAAAGCTCTAATAAGCTAATCATTCATGACATATTATAATGTGTAATATTTTCATAAGATAGTCATAATAGGTTTAAGGATAAATTCTGTTTTACTTTTTTGATTATTTTTATCTTATATTTCATTATCTCACGATTAGAATACTTATGTTCATAAATAGTATATCATTCGTTACACCTATGTGTCTAAATGGTTAAGCGTTCCAGTCTTCTAATTATAGGATAATGCCTATAAGAGAATATCATTAACTCTACAAAAGAGATATGGATTCCTATCTATGAATAACGAGCCTATGTTAATCAAAAGTCATGTCTCCAATGTACCAGTATGTATACCATTATCAAAACAGGATGTTATCTTTTGGTATATCAAAAGACACAAGTCAAGAATATGGGCCCATTAATTCATTTTAGGATTAAGACAGAACACATATGATTGTTGAAATTACATTGATTTAAACAAACAAAATTGTTAATCAAATGAATTCAACTTTTGTCTCGATCCAATATATCATCATCTATGATAATATACCAATGTTTCTACTTGTGGAGTCCAACTACGATGATCGAGACAAGTCATCTCCTGTTAGAGATGTAGACAACATAATAATCTTTAGTATGAATAAAGCGCCTAGCTTTATTCCCCCGATTGCTGACCTTATCATTTAGACTATCACCTTTAAAATTTATGTCTTCTGCATAATCTATCCATCATATGCACGATCTTAAAGGTTTAGACTGACAGTCACAGATTTTTGTTTGCTTATTATACTTTCAACATAAATGAACATAAAGAGGACAACATTTGATATATGAAAATAAATAAACTATTTTTTGATTAAATGTCTCCAAAACTATTACATTATTTAATCCTTAAAGCACCTAGTCTAGCACTTAGTCTGTCAAAATGTATATTCAAGAAAGGGGAAGATTGGTTATCTAATGAGAGATAAGAAGGAACCTATCGAGAAAGACCCAACATATGCAACCTAGGATGCTGAAAATTCCATGATAATGACATGGTTCGTTAATTCTATAGAGGAAGAAATCAGTTCTAACTACATGTGCTGCCCTAATGTAAAGGAACTTTAGGACAATATTAACCAGATGTATTCTAATCTGGGTAATCAATCCCAAGTTTATGAATTGACTCTCAAACTTGGAGAAATCTATCAAGGAGACACAGTGTCACCAAATATTTCAACTTATTGAAGCAGCTGTTGTAGGACTTGGATTTGTTCAACACCTACGAATGGAAATCAATTCATGACTATAACCACTACAAGAAAGCAGTGGAAAACAATAGTACCTTTAAATTTCTTGCTGGGCTTAATATTGAGTTTGATGAAGTGAGGGGAAGAATAATCGGTATGCAGTCCCTCCCATCAATTGGCAAGGTATTTTCTAAAGTCACAAGAGAAGAAAGCCCCAGAAGTGTTATGCTTGGAAAAAGGTCATCTACAGCACCTGTTGAGAACTTGGCCATGATTGCTTCTTATGCCAATGCAAATAGAACCATTATGAATCGGTGGAAACCAAATGAAAAGCGTTGTGTATGGTGTGACTACCATAATAAACCTTGCCATACTTGGAAGAATTGCTGGAAGATTCACCGCAAACCAGCAAATTAGAAAAGCAACAGACTTGGTGATAAGCAAAACCATGTGTTTCCTTCTACCGATGAAGCTTAGATGAGTCCCTTAGTAAAGAACAGATGGATCATCTTCTTAAATTGCTAAAGTCCAATTCCTTATATGGTACTCCTAGTGTTTCTTTGGTTCAAACAGGTAGCGAATCTTATGCCCTATCTTGTTTTTTTTTGCTCCTTGATCATTGATTTTAGGGCATATGATTATATGACTAGTGCCTCACATTTATTTAGCACTTATTCACCATGTTTTGGAAATGAAAAAGTTAGGATTACCGATGGGAGTTTCTCAAAAATTGTAGAAAAATGCATGATAAAAATTTCGAAGAGTGTATAGATCTTAAATCTATCCTTCATGTTCGTAAGTTTGCCTGCAATCTTTTGTTTATGAGTAAATTTTCAAAAGATTCTAACTGTTGAATTACCTTCTTTAACTCTCGTTGTGATTTCCAGGACTAGAGCTCGAGGAGGATGATTGTTAGTACTAAGATGATAAATGGTCTTTACTACTTTGATGACAGCTTCTTCAGTAATAAAAAAGTTCAATTGTTCTTGATTTTGAGTTGCTAGTTTGTACTAGAAGAAGGCCTCGTCAAAAGAGCAAAGACCCTCCAATCATCTCAATACAAGACTAATCAGAGCCTTTGAGGGATAATCCTTTAAATATTCCTGGTAATCCTATTCCTTCTATTCTTATTTCTTCTCTTCCTTCTAATCCTACTCCCGTGTCTTCCTCGATACCTACAAATTATAAACCCTTGGATTTTAATATTCCTATAGCCATAAAAAAAGGAGTCCAAACATGTCCTAAGCATCCTATTGCCGAATATGTGTCTTACCAAAACATTTCCAATAACCATAGGGCATTCATTTCTAAGATTTCTCACCTATTGATTCCAAGAAACATACAGGAAGCTCTAGGTGATCTGAATTAGAAGTTAGCAGTTTTGAAAGAGATGAATGCTCCGAGGAAAAGTGTTACTTGGGAAGTGGTTAATTTGCCAAAAGAAAAAAAGGCAGTAGAGTGTAAATGGGTGTTTATAATAAAATGCAAGGCTGATGGAAGTATAGAAAGGTATAAGGCAAGGCTCATGGTGAAAGGCTTCACACAGACACACAGAATTGACTATCAAGAGACGTTCTCCATAGTAGCTAAGATAAATTCAATCCGTGTACTTCTATTTCTAGCCATGAATTCCAACTGGCCTTTACACAGTTAGATGTAAAAATGCCTTTCTAAATAGGGATTCTGAGAAGGAAGTATATATGAGCTTGCGAGCTAGATTTGAAGAAATGTTTGGTGTAGATAAAGTTTGCAGGTTAAAAAAGTTCATTTTATGGACTCAAACAGTCTCCTAGAGCATGGTTTGAATGCTTTGGGAAAGCTATGAAAGGTCATGGTTAGTGTCAAAGTCAAGCAGATCATACCATGTTTTACAAACATTCAAAAAGATAGAAAATTGCCATTTTAATTGTTTATGTGGATGATATAATCTTGATAGGTGACGATACTGCAAAACTAGAAAGACTGAAGAAGAAACTTGCTAATGACATGAGATCAAGACTTGGGTGCATTAAAATATTTCCTTATGATAGAGTTTGCTAGGTCTAAGAAAGGTATATTTTCAGCCAAAGAAAATATATACTAGACTTGCTTGGTGAAGCAGGGTTGATAGGCTACAAAGCTGTTGAAACTCTAATTGAACCTAACTTAAAATTGCAAGCTACCAATTCCAAAGATGTGGTAGATTGGGAACTGTACTAGAGGCTTGTTGGAAGACTAATTTACTTGTCTCATACACGTCTTGATAGAGCTTTTACATTAAGCATGATAAGCCAATTCATGCATTCACCAGGACCATAAGATTTTGATGTTGTAAATTGGATCTTGAGTTATTTAAAAGGAACACCTGGAAGGGGTTTGATGTTTAAAAAATGTAGGCACCTAGAAATTGAAGCCTACACCAATGCAAACTAGGTTGGAAGTTGTAATGCCTCAACCCCCCATGGGGTCCACCTGATGGGACCCTTGGCATAGTCGGGTCTTATACTCGTTACTCATATATACTGTCCCTTTTGAGCACCTAGCGACCCTCAAGGATTTCTTCATGTCCCCCAATACTTGAACCCAAGACCTCTTTGCTTATAAAGTTCTTAAGTCAAATGTTGGTAAATGTTGATACCAATTGACCTTGAACTAACATTTGACATAAGAACCTTATAAGCAGGGAAGTCTTGGGTTCAAGTGTTGGGGGAAGTGAAGAAATCCCTGACGGCTGCTAGATGCCTAAAGGGGACAGTATGTATGAATAATAAGTATAAGACCCGACTATACTAGGGGCCCCGTCAGGTGGACCTCATGGGGGTTTGAGGCATTCAAGAAGTATAACTGATAGAAAATCAACATCAAGCTGTTGCACCTTTGTTGGAGGCAATCAACTTGTTGGAGGCAATCTTGTTACTTCACAAGTAAGAAACAAAATGTTGTTGCTAGGAGTAGGGTAGAAGCCGAGTTTAGATTTGTTGCGCATGGGATTTATGAAGTGATGTGGATTAAAAGACTTCTAGAAGACCTAAAGATCTACAATTAGTCACCAATGAAGGTGTACTGTGACAAAAAGGCAACCATCTCTATTGCTTATAATCTAGTTCTACATGATAAAACTAAGCACGTAGAAGTGGATAATCATTTTATCAAAGAAAAACTTGATGGTGGGTTGATTTGCATGCCGTACATCCCAATTGAAGATCAAGTTGCAGACATACTCACAAAGAGACTACAAAAGAAGCAATTTGATAGTTTAATTAGCAAGCTGGCTATAGAAAATATCTTTAGTCTAGCTTGAGAGAAAGTGTTGGAAATTGAAGAGTAGGCTAAGATATTATCAATTCTTAGAGATTTGAAAGCTGTAATATTTATGTAAATATAAAGAGACAGCTGTAATAGTTATGTAAATATAGGAATAGCCAACTCCTATAAATTAGGTTAGCTAGAATGATTTTATTTGCTGTTTTTTGTGATTTGGAGTTCCTATAAGTAGTGAACGTATAAATTGTATTATCATTGAATCAATATATAGAAAATTCCACAAATTATTCTCTTTATTTGCAAATTAGACTCTTAAAATTATAGATTTCCAATTACTTATTTTTTAGAGTTGTCCACTTGATATAGTCAATATATATAAGTCGATCCTTTATAAATAGTTCATAATTAGATCTAGGTAAAAATTTGTTAATCTCCACTTATTTATCCTTAAGAACAATTGATTCTATAATAAATAATAAATTCATGATCTTAATCACGAATTGAGCGTTATTATTATTTAAGCCCCGAATCTACTCAAGAGAATTATTTATCTGCTTCTTGTTAGAGAAGAAATGGATTCTATCTTGTAGATATTAACATTTCTAACTATTTACTTTGTCACGTTTCTAAGATACAAGGAACATTATTTAATTCTCAAATTTGCACCGAGTAAGTCAAAAGACATAAATTCATAAATAGGAGTCTGCTAATACTTAGGATTAAGATCATATTATATATGACCATCTGTCGATGTGATTAGAACTTGCTATATTTAATAGAAATTATTAGCTATTCATATCTCATCATGTCTCAGTCCTATATAATCTCATTATGCTCAATACACTCGTTTAATGACTCAATACATGAATGGTTTAGATAAGACCAATCCATTCTTAATGGAAATGACCTGCACTAGTAACACTTAATTAAAGAATCCATACTTCAATTGAATAATAAATTATAAAAATTAATTATATGTCACTAACCATTTTAATTATCATCTTTAAATAATATCTTCTTGTATATAACGCTTATAAACAATAAAGTCATATAAATAATTATAAAATTTTCATGATATCCTTAAAGTATTCAAAACACATATATGCAAATGTAATGAATAAATTCACTTTATTTATTTATAAATATGCCCATTTCAAAATATTATATACTTTATGGGCATCTATGCTAATAGTGGCAGTGATAGTTTATGTTGGCTAAGCTCTAGAATGCCTAGCTTCCAAACAAGATCAAAATCCACTGCTGCCTTACCTATGTTTTGGCAATCGTCTCTACAGGTTCTCAAGGTAAGCCCTCTCTGTCGCCTTGGTCATAAAGGAATGGAGGACCAATATCATGTTTTTTCAGGCTGTCATCGTGCCCAACAAGTATGGTATGCAAGTCCTATTTGGTAGGTTATTTGTCAGTTTCCTAGTGGACCTATATCTTTTCTATGCTCCCACTTCGCTCTAAACGGTAAACTGGAGGATATTGAAAATTTTTATATGTTGTTCTGGAGCATTTGGTTGGATAGAAACAACTTGATTCATAGGAGCAGGTTCGATAGCTTTGAAGGGAATGATTGAGAGGGCAAGAAGAATGCTTGGGGACTACTAGGTCTGTTCGAAAGCAGAAGTTGTCAAAACTCCCACTGTCATGATTCCTAATGGAAAGTGGATACCTCCTAAGCCTGGCACTGTTAAGATAAATGTGGATATGGTAGTTAAAGGACATCTGAACTTCATTGGTATAGGAGTTTGTGTCCAAGATGAGACGGGATGTGTTTTGGGTTTAACGTTGTTGCGGATTTCTAGAATGTATTCTCCCTATGTAGCAAAATATATAGTGTTAAGAGAAGGCACACGGTTTGTTATGGAAGGTGGGTTTGTTGATTAGGTCACTGAGTCGTATGCGATTAATGTGGTTTAAATGGTGAGATCTCCGACGATGAGGGCTCTTGAAGTTTTGATCATAGAAGGCACTAGATAAGCTACTTCTCTGGCACATAGTGGTTATATGTGCTACGTTCCTCGGAAGGGAAATTTCATGGCCAAATGTTTAACTAATTATGCTTGTTTTATTTACCCTGATTGTATTTGGATTTGGTGTGACGCCAAGGCTTATTAGAGAAGCTGTAATATTCTATATAGGACTATTTGGTATTGTTTTTAAAATAGGTGAAAATATTTTTGTTTTAAAAATAAAATTTTTTAAAAATTATATTAAGAATATTTTTAAAATTTTTATCTTAAAAAATATATGAAAATATTTTTAAAAATTTTAATAACAAAAACAAGGCCTATATAGGTGGAATGAACATAATCGGGTTTTTCTTAAAAAAAAAAATCATCTTTGAACCTTTGTTAATTTTTTTCATTCTTAATTTATGCAATGAGCACTGATGGGACCTACCGGTGGGGCCATCTCTGAGAGAGGATCAGGCAAAAAAAAAAAAAAGGTTTTTTCTTATCCAATAGCACTGCGTTACACCGATTTCGAGCAAGTACTCTTGCAAAATCCGGAAGGCGCTTTCTTCTCGCTTCCATAACACCCCCATTTCCAAACACACTCCCCTCTCTCTCTCTCTCTCTCTCTCTCTCTCTCTCTCCTCTTTCACTCTCTAGGGTTTCTCTTGAGTACGAGGTTCATCTCCTTGAAGATTTCCATTCCAAGTGTGGCCTTTTCTATAATCTAAATCGACTGCAACTCGGGACTCGCCTAAAAGGTTTGCCCTTCAAACTCAGTTTCACTCTGTTTGCGTCTTCAATTTCGCGTCTTCAGTTTGCGTCTTCAATTTCACATCTTTATATACTATACTTCCCTATTTCCAAAGAAAACTCGACATTCAATTGCTTCCTCCATACGCAACAAATTTCACTTCGATTGTTCTTCAACACTCAACAGCCTTTTTGTCATCAGGAAGCGCCAAAAAAAAAACCCAAAATTTTGCAGTAATGGGGGAATCTGGGAAGCGATTTCGGTCGCAGAGAGACCACCACGACGGCGAAGGCAAGAACCAGAGGAGACGAACGAGCGATAACAGGGACGAGAGGCAAAGCGACGAGCTGATCGTTTATCGGATTCTGTGCTCGCTTGGAGTGATCGGGAGCGTCATTGGAAAGAGCGGGAAGGTGATAAATTCCATTAGGCAAGAGACTAGGGCAAAGATTAAGGTCGTCGATCCGTTTCCTGGTGCGAACCATAGGGTTCTGACGATCTACTGCTACGTTAGGGAGAAGGACAAGGTTGAAATTGAGGACGAGTTCAATGAGCGGAGGCCTTTCTGTGCCGCGCAAGACGCTCTTCTCAAAGTTCATGTTGCCATTGCCAATGCTGTGGCTGCGGCTGGGGACTCCGATAGGAAACGGAGGGATAGGGACAGGGATAGAGATAAGGATAAGGCTGCGGAATGTGAGATTCTTGTTCCGACTAGCCAGTCTGCAAATGTGATTGGTAAAGCCGGCGCAACGATTAAGAGATTGAGAAGCAAGACGAGGACGAGCATTAAAGTTAGCTCCAAGGATTCTAGCGACCCCACTCATTCGTGTGCAAAGGAGTTTGACAATTTTGTTCAGGTTAGTACTTTTGTGTAAAACAGGTTTTGCGTGTTTGGCTTACTTCTTTGGGGATTTTTGTTACCAATAAGGATGAAAATGTCCGGTGGATTCTAATTTACGAAGTTGATATCTATGTTCATGATAGGAATAAATTGAGAACTATTAGAAAACGTCAAAAAAGAGAGAAGAAGTTAGATATATGTTTTATTGATTTATTAGTTGCAGATATTGATTATTCTAATGAACATTTATGACGACAAACTTTGGGAATGCACATTTGAATTGAAGTTGCGGCTCTGATCAGAATGGAAGAAAGCTTGACTGTTTGATAATTTACTTGTACTGCTACTTTATTTGGATTTTTCATTTGTTAAAGAAGGGGTTTGTTATGCCTAGAAATATTTGTTTGTCTTGTTATAATTTTTTTTTCCAAATAATAAGAATAAAAAACAGATATTGCTTGGTGTTCACTTGTCATTGTCCTAAATGGATTTTGTGCGTGAAATATAATTTATATTCGAGCTTTTGGATTAACAGATAACTGGTGAATCAGATGGAGTGAGAAAAGCCTTGTTTGCTATTTCTTCAATTATGTACAAGTTCTCACCAAAGGAAGAGATATCTCTTGAGACAACTGTGCCAGAAGCCCCACCAAGCATAATTATTCCATCAGATGTCTCAATTTATCCATCAAGTAGGATATATCCTAGTGCAGATCTATTCTCACTCCTAGGTCTTTTCCTCCGATTTTAGGCGCTACACATGTTCCAGATATCCAGGGTTATGCAGATGCCGGAAATACATGGTCTCTTTATTCATCTGCTATTCCTGGAGTTTCTGGTTTTAGTGCTGCCTCTCGGTCTGAGGAGTTAGTTGTGAGGGTTTTGTGTCCTTTTGACAAGATTGGACGTGTAATTGGCAAGGGTGGAAGTACCATTAAAGTTATAAGGCAGGCTAGTGGTGCTCGTGTTGAAGTTGACGATACAAAGGATGATTGCGATGAGTGTGTCATTACCATAACATAAACCGAGGTATTACCTTCCTCCAGGCCTGATGTATCATTTCACATTTAAAATTCACTTTTTTTTTCCTATTATATATTATAGATTTCTCCAATTCGGAGATATGTCCCTTATAAAAAAAAAAATTGATATGTGCACAAGCTTGGATCCCGTGCCCTGGCTCACAGCTGTGTCAGAATTCTCTCCCTTTCCTCACCTTAGTCACACTTTGATGCAGTCACTTATTTTCCATCCCGCCACCCCTCTTCCTTCCTGTTTGAATTTCTTTAAAAGAAAAAATTTGCTTAATAGTAGTTATAGCCCTATAACTATGTGGTTTTATGAGTCTTTGAAGGTAGCCAATATGAGAACACCTGCAGCTCCAAAAGGACACTTATATATATTATGAATTATTTTGTCGAGCGAATGAATACTGTACAGTTATTAAGAGCTAAAAGATAAAAATCAAATTTCACATGGATCTCTTGTATGTCTGTTCAGGGCACCAAATTCCATGATTTCGGTAGTAGTACGTCCAGTACAATTCTGACAGACTGCATCAATAATTCAATATATTGCCTACTTGCTTATTGAAATAGTAGATATTGATGATGCTTTTTTTTAGGCAGCAGATGACCTGAAGTCTATGGCTGTTGAAGCTGTTTTATTGCTGCAAGGGAAGATAAACGACGAAGATGATGAGACAGTTTCTATCCAACTTCTTGTTCCATCTAAAGTTATCGGATGTATCATTGGAAGGAGTGGTTCAATTATTAATGAAATTCGTAAGAGAACTAAAGCTGATGTGCGTATCTCAAAGGGTGACAAGCCTAGGTGTGCTGATATCAATGATGAGCTTGTTGAGGTTTGTCTTTTAAAGTAAAAAAAGAAACGCTTTATCCTTTTTTTTTCAATTGTGGTTCCGTTTATCTCATTGTCTGCATCTGTCATTTGACTTCTTTTTGTCCAGTTGTCAGGAGAAGTTGTTAATGTAAAGATGCACTTATCCAGATTGTTTTAAGGCTCCGAGATGATGTATTGAGAGATAGAGATGGTGTGGCTAACCCAGCCGCCGGTACTGAATCTTTATATTCAGGTGGTACTAGTCTTTCAGTGCCATCAATGCTGCCTTCTGTTTCGCAAGTGGGTCCTTTGGGTTATGATCAGAGGACTGAAAGCGGAAGTGGCTTGGGTATGATTGCTTCGAGCAGCCTCTATGGATATGGGTCTTTGTCGGTATGTAGAATCAGATATTGGACAAGTTTTCCAGTTGTTCTAAGTCATAACTAATCACTACTATCCTTTTGCTGTAATTTAGAATATCACCACCATTGTTGCCACTGCTTCAAAATTCTCACATAAAATAAAAGATTAATTAAATTTCCCTGATGTAGAGCAAGTGAGTTATAACCTACAGAGGCTAACCTAACCAACCTTGCTTGAACAATGGAAAGAGCCCCAGTTTATTTATCCATCTAATCAAATTTGCTAAAGGTGTTCAGTTAATTGAGGATTTGAAGGCAGTAGATTGGTCGATAAAGATTGTTCTTTCATGCTTTTGTGAGATGATGTACAGATTTTTCTGAATTGGGAACAGAAAACTTGCGCTATTGTGCCTTCAGCTCATGGCTTTGATTATCTATTGTGTTTACACTAAGGGTAGTTGGGTTTACTGAAACTTTCTTTCAAAGTCAATATTTTTTTAACTGTTTGTTTTCACCTTTGTTTATCTCTCTTTAATTTTGCTTGCTGAGCCGTCATTAGTTGTGTGTCTGTTTGTCTTTTTGCTAAGGTATATTGATTTTTATTTTTTTAGTTTTTTGTTCAACCTTTTGTACGCTTAGCTAAAAATTATTAAGCTTCCTTTTTCTTTCCTGTTGTTTATTTATTAATATATTTTTTTTTTCTGGATAGTTGGGAGAAAATGGCTATGGCTCAATGTCTTCGTATTCATCCAAGCTGTATGGGGGGTAAGTACCATCACAGTATCACTTTTTAAGATCTGGCTTTGCTTGTATTTCTTTTGGCATCATTTCTACCAATTGGAGACAGCTTTCTTATACAATGTTGCCGTGCAGGTTGCCTTCTCCATCTACACTTGAGATGTTGATTCCTGCTAATGCAGTGTGTAAAGTTATGGGCAAAGGAGGGGCAAATTTAGCCAACATTCGAAAGGTGTTTTCATCCGTCAATGAAATTCTATATTAATATTATTGCTCTCTGTGTGTTTATGTTTATGTTTTATAAGTGGTCTGAAATCTTGGGTTGATTATCGAACCCATCTTAGGAGAGCCAAGAATTTATTTTAGTTGGGGAACCTCTTTTTTCTTTTTTTCTTTTCTTTTTTTTTTCCAACTCTTTGTTTCTGTTTTGACTTCCGTTTTTCCCACTCTTATTTTTTTTTTTCCCAAATATATCAAGTAAGTTTAATGGAAGTTTTTAAGCTTAGGTCTCAAAAAGTTATAGCTAAGAATTGACAAATATTATGGTTTTATCTGTTTTTTAGTTTGGAACAATAAGGATATCCATAAATTTCTAGAACATCTCAGCGGGGCAAAATTATAGACTTGATAGTTCAATTTAAAGTTTTATATAAGTTTAGTGGCAAAAGTTAAGAACTGAAAAATTCTAATGGGGGTGCGTGCCCCCACTGGCTATAATGTGGCTTCACCACTGAATATGACCTTATGTTGCAATGAATTGCAAGGTCATGTTTTACTGTCATGTGAACCTTTATTTTTTACCTTCCTAAGTTCAAATTTGGGATTTAGGGGGCTTGATTTGTTATATAAAATTATGACAATCCTATTATTAGGAGGGATAATTGATGATGTTCATGACATAAAGTTGCTCGACTTAGATTATGTACTTGAACCAAGGCTTTATCCAATGTATGTAATGTTCTGCTACTTTTCTGGTCCTCGTGATATTTTTTGGTTCTACAATGATTGTATATTCCATGCCTTTTTCCTCTTTTAGGCAGATGTTTCTTTTGCTATTGTATGGGAAAGAAAACTTTGATTGTTTGTCCATGACATAAAGTTGATATTACACGGGATAGAAAACTTTGATCGTTTTCTTATAGTGAGTTGTACGGGCTTTACACTGGGATCTGAATGTATTTAAATTTCTTTTGTATTGGTTAAAACTTGAATGTTAACTCTGTACTTTCTGACTATATGATAATTGGTTTGTTTCAAAGGGATTCTCATGCATACTAGTTCCTATCTCAGATTTCTGGAGCAGTGGTAGAAATTTCTGAATCAAAATCTTCTCGGGGTGATTGTATTGCTCATATGTCTGGAACACCTGAACAAAAGCGTACAGCAGAGAGCTTGATTCAGGCATTTATGATGGCCACTTAAGTTTTTAAGGTGCTTCCTGGTGTTCGAAGGTGAACAGTCAAATTCTGATCAATTCCCTCACATATTTCCTTTCTGTAGCTCCTTTAGGTTTTGGTTCTGGGGGAGGGAATCTTATCTAGGAATATTTAATTGGGCTTCTTCTCTCGACCCTTCCATATTGGTTAACATGAAGATCGTGCTGGAGGATTCGCTGTTATTTATGTTTAGGGGGTATAGGGTTCTATCTTTTGTCTTATCCTAATCTGCAATATCATCTGACTTAGGAACTTAGTTGGTCCTTTCTTTCCTTTCGTATTTGCTGTTCTGCTCTTTTTCTTGTCTAGTGTAGGGTTCTCGGATTTCCATCACTATCATACTCTGAGTTGGATGTTCGTGCCAGTAAATTATTCAATATGGCCCATTTGTCAAATCTTATAATTTGTTTGATGATTTTCTGGCCATTCATCCAGTTTCTTTCGGCTCCTAGCCAGAAGCATCTTGTCTATTGTGTTGTACGTGCTATGCAATTGATTTTTATTTCTTCCTTTTAAATTCTCCTTGACTTAAAATTTCAGTGCAGCTCAAAATGAGGGAAAAATCATCTTCTGCAGTTATATAACCTATAATGGAACGTGTAGTTCCTCTCCAAGTGTGCCTCTTTGTTCTGTATCCTCTGCCGTGTTTTTTTGCTAAATTTCTGTATCCTGTCTTGATTCTGGGTAATGATGTTACTCTGCATGCAGCAAACATCATTACAGATTGAATCGTGGAATTACATCTACAGATGATTTTTGACCTTTGAATTCCAATTGCAACATTTTTTGCTCAACAGATATATATCTGATTTCTGACCTTTATTCCAGTTGCAACATTTATTGCTGTAAATCTCACGACATTCCCTGGCAGAATTTAGCATGCCCTGTTTGTAAAAATCTATCCTGGTAGTTGTTTTTACACTGCTGCCTAAAAATTGTCCCTTTGATACTCTTTTCTTTTTTACTTAGTTTTACTGGATAATGATGACTAATATCTCAGCTGAAGAGCTCATTTTCTGGATGACTGACTTCCCTGATCAACTAGGTGCTGATGAATTAGAATTCAGAGGCTAAAATATCAATTGCGCTTTGTCTATCTTGATCCTTAAGCAATTAAGCTGCACCCTAATCACAGCTGACTCTTTGATTTTAAGTCCTATTCTAATTAAAAATTAGAAATTGTGCCAATTGATGGTGCTTAGTTATACTATTTGTGCATTCTTTCCATTCAAATGCTATTATGTCAGCCTATTGCATGTTCTTATAGCATGCATGTCCGTCTAATTACAATAGTTAGAGGCTATTATAGTACAACAACAGCATCAATTTTGCTGCATCTAATGCCACTGAGTCATTTCTTCGTAATATTTCTTTTTACCATGAAACTTTTGATGGCAAAAGGGATCCACAAACCTGACACCTATGTGGTTATGGCATTAAAACTTCTAATTTTATGGATTTTTTACATTGCATAGTGATACAGACAGATTTGATTTTTCCGCATCATAAACTTACAGTAGAAGTATTGAATTTATAAACTTTGCAACAGGTCCCTCTTTTCGTATGCCCTACTCAATACTGTGCACAAGTATTCTTCTTATATACCCTACTAAATCCTAGTGAAGGTGTGATTCAATTGGACACGTTTTCAAATAGTTGGACTTTGCCAACTGAATCAGCTTGCATACCTTGACCAAAAAATATAAAAGAACTCTCCTCTTTTACCATCTTCACTTTCCACTTTGAGTTCTCTCCATCTTGTTTACGGTGAAGAGCAGGGTTGCATACGGTTTTTCTCTACCATGTGTACTCTATTAGATCTTGGCTAGTTTGCTTTCTTTTCCTCCATATTATCCTTGAGACTCCCTCTCCCAGTATCTAGTGTGTGTACTCTTGTTCCTGGTTTCGAGCTTTCTAGGCTATATTTAGTAGTAGCAAGGTTAACCTGTTGGTGTTGGTGTTTGGTGATCAGTGGGATTATTTGTGGATTTAATCGCACACAATAGCTAAAGCAGCATTGAACATCGCACAAGCTATTTATCGATTGAATGCTCAATGATTTCATTTGCTTTCATGTGCTGAAGCAGAAACCTTCTAAGATTTGTATGCTTTTGGCGAGTTGTTGATTATTCTTTGTTCTTTGGGGTGTCGGAACTGTGAAATGATCTAACATAGCAGCATTTTTTTTTTTTTTACTTTGGTTTATGTGTAACCTGTACTTGTACACATTTTTTATTTTAAGTTAAACAAAATTTGGTAATTTTACGAATACACGTCTAAAAACAGAGATTAAGAAGATAATTCTTCCTCTTTTGATGTTTGATGTTGCTGTTGCAATTTATCTCTTTTCTTTAAGAAGAAAAGCAGAAAATAGTAACTTCATCTTCATGGAGTGATCTGTTTCTCTTCTGTGTTACTATTGGATGCTAGCAATAATCTAATTTACGTTACTGATTGCTGAATGGATTTTGGCCAACAATGTCATGAAGCATCAGACATTTATTTAATCAGTTCTTAGAACAAGGGGAGTTATCTGTCCTCTCTGTTTCACCAAGTCTTTAACGAGATGTTGAATAAGATAAAGGCAGCATGCTGTTCTTTGCTGGGATTTAATGCTTTGTGGCTGGTGCCAGGCATGATAATTTAGTAGCAACGACTAACAAATGCTCAGGAAAACCTCTTTTTTTTTTTTTTTTGTGGATGTGTTGACACCAGTACTTCGTGCACAAGTATAGGAGAGTTGAGAGACATTATTTTGTCCTAAAGCCATGTCGTGTGTATTGTTGAAAACCTAGTAAAAGGAATTTGGAATTGAAATTCGGTTGTCATCCTAACGATGCGAAATATATCAACTACTGTTTGAATGAAGCAATACTAACACACACGCACACACTCATTTTCCTTCCAAATAAAGGAAAGTGACGGATCTTTTTTTTTTTTTTAATTTATCTTAAATTACAATTTTGCTCGCTCTTATCCACGCGAGCCATCACGACTCGAGCGAAGCAGTTGCATTGGCCGAGTCACAGTCTGAGACTGTTTTGTAACGTTTTGCCCGAGTTGGAGAGTTTGATCCTAGAAAGTAGAACCTTTAATAGCTTGTTTGGACGAGCAGTTGGAATCGTTGGTGAGAATTGATATTGGTTAGAAAGTAGAACCTTTAATAGCTTGTTTGGACGAGCAGTTGGAATCGTTGGTGAGAATTGATATTGGTTTAAAACACTATAGCTGTTAAGAGTTTTACATTATAGTTTTCTTTTATTTTACACTATAGTTGTAGAAAGCTTTTTACTGTATGTTGAAACTGTAGGTGCCAAACACATGCGTATTCTCACATTCATCATACGGCCAAATTTCTTTGTTCAAATTGACTATTATGTAGGACCTGAAAAGTGAAAACCGTCTCTGGAAGATGATGGCTGAGCGTATCCTGAAAAACTTACAGACTCAATTTACCAATAAAAAAAGAAAAGAAAAGAAAGCGGGTTTCTATTACTCCCAGGAGTCGGCAAGCATCAGGAACTACTCCTTATCTTTTTCGGTATTCATTTCAGACGTGTACTCAACCTTAAACTGTATAAATTAAAATAAAGCATGCTTACGAAAATGGCCCAGATTCACTTCCTCTCTGCTCTTCTTTTTAAATGCCTTCCGTTTACCCCTGAATTTCAAAATTACACTTTAGACTATCTAGATTGAGACAGCAAATTGCATTAGTCCAGATTTTTTTTTTTTTTGAAAAAATTTTTTGTTCTTATTTTTCTTCTCGCCGTTATTTCTCAAACAAATGCCTCTACAATTTAAAAGAGTAGAAAATTGCCCCTAAGTTCATACCAAGTTACTACTTTGATATTTCTGTTAGTAAAACATTAACTTTTTCGCGATGGATTTTAATTGCATGTGGATTATCGAACTAGTTGGTAATGTAGACAATATAAGTATGGTGAGGGTGATACAAGGCTTGCAAACAAAGGAAGCGATAATTAGGTTAGCTCGAGAAGAACTTTCAATATATATTTCTTAATAATTTTTTTGGCGGGAACCGCAAAAACATTTACCGGTGAGTATCTTTTTTCAATCGTCAAATTATAAAAAATAATATAGTCTTAACAAACTCTAACGGTTTTAAAACTTGCAAACAAAGGAGGCAAGGGTGATATATGTGGATTATCGAACTAATAGATCTTAACTATGTGTGGATTATCGAACTAGTTGGTAATGTGGACAATATAAGAAGGTGAGGGTGATACAAGGCTTGCAAACAAAGGAGGCGATAATTAGGTTAGCTCGAGAAGAACTTTCAATATATATTTCTTAATAATTTTTTAGGTGGAAACCGAAAAAAATCCATTAGTGAGTATCTTTTTTTAGTCGTCAAATTATAAAAAAAAAATAGTCTTAATAAAATCTAACGGTTTTAAAAGATGTACTAACCGGAAAAGTTATCTTATTTTTTCTTAGAATTTTTAAAAATTTTCAAGTTTATTGTTTAAATTATATTTTGTCAAGCATGGCCTACACATATCAAAATGGTTAAGTAAAATGACACAACATTTACTCTTGAAAAGAAGATTAAATTTAGAGAAAAGAAAAAGACGCTTGTGGAATTGCAGGCAACGAGCACGAGGGGAAAGTAACAAAGAAGAAAAAGCGAGAAAAGAGAAAGAATTAGGATTTTGGGAAAATGAATGTATCCATGCGTCACGAAATAAAAAACGACAACAATTACTTTCGGGAGAAAAATATTTAAGCCCAATATTTTCTGTTTCTAAAAATAAAACATGGGAAAGTCGATTTCTTGCTCTGCTTGCTTCCTTTTGCGACGTCACCAGTATTCATTGAAACTTCCAAAGAAGGCTAAATTAAACTAGTGTATTAAAATCTCATCGTACTTGAATTTGCGATCAACAATGGCGTATAGGAGGCCTTTGCAGCTTCATCATGTGTTGAGCAGAGTCGGTTTCAATGGCACCAGGACTCTTAGTGCTCTTCCCCAAGGCAAATCCCAATCCCCTTCTTCTCAACTCCGAATACGAGTACAGTGCTCACAAGTAATCTCTCTCTCAAACACGTTTTTGTTCATGATCCTTTTTCGTGATCTGGATTCTGTGTTTTGAGCTTATTTTCATCAATTTCTCGTTTTGAATCTTCTTCACTAATAGTTTCGTTTATTTTCGTGAGTTTTGGGCGAGAAATTTTTTTTTTTTTTTTTTTTTTTCCAGAAATTGCGTCTCTGGTGATTAGAATCTCCTTCTAATAGATTATAATGAGGTTTTCTTTTCTTTTCTTTATTTTTTCTTTTTCTTTTTAATTTATCTTTCAATTTTTAAAGATAATGTAAAAATTATAATATATGTGCTGTATAGTTTGTACTATTCTATTATAAATCTTATTACCTTAAAAAAAATTATAAATCTTATTCTTGTTGATACTTGATGGTGAAGTCTATTTCTGTGACTTCGTTGGCAAATTCTAGCTACATTGAAATGCATCTTTAACTGTTCATTCATTGTAGACACTATGGAGAATCTTTTAGCTTTGTTTGTTGTTTGTATTCTCTCTTTTTTTGTGATTTCTGATGCAAGTACTGATTTCCTCTGTACGATAAACTCTTCCCTGTTAATTTTAATTGAACCTTACTTTTTTCCTTTCTCATTTAGAGTTTGTTTCCACCCCCTCTATTTTGTTTAATTTAACTTCTTCTAGTCATAAAAGAGAACTTACAAGTTATGAAAGAAGAAAGCTTTGCAATTTCAGTAAAAAAAGTCTACTGTGACTCACTAATTGATTGACAGTCATGTGGGCTGAACGGGACATTTTCCGAGAGGCTAGCCTCTTGAAAGGAAGGGGGAAAAAGAAGAAAAAGAAGAAGAAGAAGAAAGAAAAAAGATGCTTGGTTTCAAAGTATATAAGATTACCATTTTTGGTTTTAAAATCCGAGGTTTCTGGAGTCCCCTTGTCTTTCTATGCTTCTGCATGGATTGTGCTTTTTAGGTTTAGGACAGGTCTATTATAGCATGTTGCTTTGTTTTCCTTAAAAGTTAATGCCATTTTCTTTTTTATGTTTGTTCTGTTCAGTTGCAGTTTACATTGTCAATATCTTGTGGATGAGTTTCATGTATTCCATTCATCTCCTTATCTAAATCTCTTTCCTTGTTGCAATGAAGTTATCACCCAATTCCTGTAGTCTTCTCACAAGCAAAGGGATCATCAATATGGGATCCAGAGGGCAACAGATATCTAGACTTTCTCTCTGCTTACTCTGCAGTCAACCAGGTAGAAAAGATAGAGTAATTATGCTGTTATGTGATGTATAACTCTGTTGATTATAGGTGATTCAATGGCGCCCTGTCTCTTCTTCTTAACCCATTCACATGAATTTTCTTTGCTAAAAGCAATCTCAACTGTGAAATTGATGAAACGTGTTATCAGATCTGTGGCTTCAGTGCTGCATTTATATAATAACTTCTGTGACAACTTTCTAGAGTCTGTAACAATAGCTTCTTTTTCCTATAACTTAAGGAAATGCATTACTCATCCAACATAAGGGAATTTATATTCTTGAAATGGCCTTCTATTTTTGTATCAATTATTATACTCCATTACCTTCCGTTGTAGGGACATTGTCATCCAACAATCATGAAAGCATTACAAGAACAAGCAGAAAGGCTGACTCTTAGCTCTTGAGCTTTCTATAATGATAGATTCCCAATATTTGCAAAGCGTCTAACAGATATGTTTGGATACGATGTGCTGCTGCCTATGGACACTGGTGCTGAAGGTGTGGAAACAGCTCTGAAGTTGGCAAGGAAATGGGGTTATGAGAAGAAGAAAATTCCGAAAGATGAGGTAAAATTTACGAAAATTGTTTATAACACCACATGAAATCGTGTCTATCATATTTTTTTTTTTGATGTATAAATATTATGCAACAGTATATGGTGTGTTATATTACCAAAAGTTTGGTAAGCCACAGGTCACAATGCAAGTTATTTTGAAGGTACTTTCCAATTTGAGGCACTAGGTCTGGAGATTTGGGCTTTGAGCCTTGCATTTGCATTAAAAACAATTTCTTCTTCTGCACGCTATTAATTGGCCTGGTTTAATACACATACTTGCATTTGTAAACTTCGTTTGTTTTTGTTAGGCAAAAGTTCTTTCCACGTGAATATATAATTTTGTTGGTTTTTTGTAATATTTCCTTCCAGTATAACATTGACATTATGCCAACATATAGATTGTAGCATTGTAAAATTATGAGAAATTTCACAATGTTTTAAAAGGCGTAAACGGGAACTGAGGCGATTTGTCTAATCGAGGCGAGGCGTAAGCCTCGAGGCGGATCGAGGCGTAAGCCTCGAATGTAAAAAAAAAAAAAAAATCATAAAATTGAATAAAATTCATAAACATGTCATAACAAATAAAAGATACACTTAGTTTATGCCATAACAAAAAAACACACACGAAGCAATTTAAGTCTAAAGCCCTCAAAAATTGAAGTTTCGATCATCATCCTCGTCCTCATCCTCATCTTCTTCATCATTATTATCTTCCAAATCCATATCATCGTCATCATTCCAATCTTCTTCTTGTTCTTCCTCTTCTTCAATCACCGCTATTTTCTTCTTAGTTCCTACATCAATGTTGATAAAATTTTGAGTGACCTGTGTGACCAATGAAGTAATAAGCTAATAACATAATTATGTTATTCTCTATAATTACCTATTGTTGTTAGAGTTGACTTTAATGAGGAGCCACTCTTTTTCTTTCCTTTGGATGATCTTGAACTTTCACCTGCCTCATCCCCTTCATAAGCTAACATGGATAGAACAGACAATGCCTGAGTGTAGAAATAATACCGTGACAAAACAAAATTCAACATCCATGTTCCGACAAAACGTGAAAAGGCCTTTATTAATAATAAAAAGAACCTTAAATTACTTGATTTGCATTTTGATTAACAGTAACACATATAAAGCATGTTTCCCATCAACTTGTAAACATAATTGGTTCTTCAACCAGCCAACAGAAACATTCAAACAACAATGCATGTGGCAAACAAGTTCTCCACCTTCCACGAAACAACATTCATAATAGCAGTTACCTATTGTTAAACACAGAGGTCATAGGAAAAGGAAATAATGGTTAAAATATAATGCTGACACCTCTTCAACCCTGTAGAAGGGAGCAAGATGATTGTCACAAAATTGTTTCTCTTCAGCTGCCCTACTTCCATGACCTACCCAAAGCTGCAATGATTAATATGTCAAACCCCCACAAAGATAAATAAGCGATTAACCAAGTAACAGCATTTCACAATGTTAAATTACAAAAATCGAACCAGTACCAAGAAGTTTCTGCAATTTTCAGTGTTACACAAACACAACTTCTATCGAAACCAAATTTCAGTATGAGACTAAACTTTCCAAACATCATATTTAGAATTTGATTCAGTCAATAGTAATATATGTCCGTGGAGAGTTCTACACATAAGAAAGAAAGCAGAGGAAGCTTCACTGAACCACCATATATAACAATATGCAGTACACAGCCCCAAAGCCATCCTCCATACTATATACAGTACACTACGTGTTTATCTTGAGGGAAGCTATTGAAGCGGCTCTAAATAACAGCATTTGCAGCAGTAGATAAGAGAAAAAAAAAATATGGTAGAAAATAAAAGAAAGGGAAAAAAAACCTGGGAGAGGAGGTCGTCACTCAGTCCCACGTTGCTGCTCAAATGGGAGAAGGCTTGGAAGATGGAGGTGCTGCTGAGAGGAAGATGCAGACGCTGCTGAGAGGAAGACTCTGCTGAGAGGAAGATGCGGCTGATGAAGAAACGTTGAAGCAGAAGAGTATGCTAGGTTTTTAAAATCTCTCTTGCTTTTATTAGCAAAAAGCCCAACTTGACTATTGGGCTGGTTTTTTTTTTTTTTTTTCTTTACGAGACAAAATTAGGCTGAAAAGAAGCCCAACAGACGTCCACCCATTGAGGCGCACGCCTCAATCGCCTTGAGGTGAAAACGCCTCAAGGCGTGCGCCTCAAAAGAAAAAGGCTTAAGCCTCATGAAAATGATTGAGGTTTAAGCCTTTTCTTTTGAAGGCATTTCTTACGCCTCGATCTGAGGCGCGCCTCGAGGCGTACGCCTCGAGCGCCTTTTTAAACATTGAAATTTCATTAGCCTGTTGTCAAGTCATTACATGCTTGTGTATGGCAATGCTCTTGCTGAAATACTTTTGAGGTTAAGAACTGTATCATAACTGCTATTTGTCTTCTTTTTGTTATTGTTTATATGTCAGTGGAGAGTTTTAATTTTCCTTCATCTTGTTTAAATTGTCACTTGGCCTTCTTCCTTTCTCAATATCATTTGTTCATGGTTTTGCTCATTTTCTCAACTTTTATTCACCTTTTGATTGAATTTATGTAATTGCTAATGTTTTAAATGACGTTCCTAAAACTCATCTTTTTCTATTTTGCGCACATACACGTCACAGGGACAAGCTTAGTTTTTGTTTCAGAATGCCCTTCGTTTACTTATTTTGACTAGTAGACTTGTGTCTCATACTCATGGACTAAATGTAGGCTATCATTGTATCATGCTGTGGATGCTTCCATGGTCGTACACTGGCTGTCATCTCGATGAGCTGTGACAATGAGGCTACCCGAGGTTTTGGACCCTTGTTGCCTGGCCATCTTAAAGTTGATTTCGGTGATTCAGCAGCCCTTGAGAAAATTTTTAAAGGTTTGAATTTCTTTAACCTCCGTTCTCTTAAATCTTCATGGTGGCTGTCCTATTTCTTCTATATCTTATGATATGATTGCAAACTATTGCATTTTGTACAAATTATATCAAGTTTTTCAGTCAAAATAGTAATATGAAAAAAATATAAATAATTCATTTCAAATTCATACCCTTTTTATTATTGATAAATGCTATTTTGAGAACAGAAGAAATCAATATTTATCCTGAATTGTTGATTGTTGTGGGTGCAGAAATTGGAGATCGGATAGCTGGATTTTTGTTTGAACCTATACAAGGAGAGGCCGGGGTATGTTTTGGAAGGAATATTTATTGATTTTTGGATTGTGCAAGATAAATGTTATGTGGACATGTAGTTTGGTGTGCTATTTGGCAAACCTTAAATTTTGGGGATATTGCCATATTACATATATTTGTGAGAGCAAATAAATTGAAGGTGTTCATAAGTTAAATCATTTGAGAAGGCACGATTAGCTTACATATGTCAATTATCATTACCAACATAATTCTCAATGCCCATGTTGTCCTGTAACTGCAGCAGTCAAAATTTTATATTAACTTCAATGAAAGGATGAGGAATAGATTTGCATTTATGCCATGCAAAGGATACAAGATTAGGTCAATCAGTCTTTTTTACCCTTGATTAGGACTTAGATTTGCTAAACATGATAGGTTTTCAAAATTACCTTCTTTTAGTCATTGGTTATCTTTTGATATGTAATTCTCTGTACCAACAGGATATGTTAAACCTTAACTTTTACAAGCCCAAAATGAATCCTCCATGTTACCAAGATGGAAGTTTAAGAGCTTGAATTCACTAATTTCTCAAGTCATGTAAGGAGCCTTGTGTCACGTTGCAGGCAATTGCAATGTGGTTGAAGTCATTAGCGGAGGGTTTCATTTTGATGACTTAGGGTTTCTAGAAGAATTTTCTTTCTAGGTTAAGTATTCTTCTATGCAAAGAATACTTTTAGGCTAAGATTATATTTTGTTTTGCATGCCTTATCTTTTATCAACCGCCACCATGTGTTTTGGTTTGAGTCGTTCATGTTGGAGGCTTTGGCTTGTAAATAGAGAGAGCCCCTCATCTGTAGATTCGCTAGATTTTTGAGAGTAGAGCACATTGTAAAGACTTCTAATAGTAATAGGTCCCTTAGTTCCTTCCTATTTCTCGTGCGTTTGAGTTTTTTAGCTTGAGATTCTTTGAATTAGGTTGCTTTGAATAGGTTGACAATGATAAGGTTGCATGATTGCCTTGTGAGAAGAAAAGATTGCGACAGTTGGTATTAGAGCCTCATCAACACGACGGTGACTCAGGGTGCCGGTGATGCAGCATATAGAGATTAGTAGTTTCCTATTCAGATTATTATTAGGATTATTATTCAGATTATTATTAGGATTACCTATTCAGATTATTAGTAAGATTATTATTAGTTTCCTATTTAGACTATTGTTCTACTTTCCTACAAACACTATATAAAGGCTCATTGTAATTGTTTTGGAGTATCATTGATCAATAATCAGACTTATTCCCAATTATTAAACTCTATGAGTTTGTTTTTAAGTCTTCTTTCTCTGTTTCACTTTGAAAACACTTCCGCTGCACCAAAATTGGTATCAGAGGCCTCGGTTTTTCCCTGGGAGGTGCAATAGCCATGATTGGCAATTGGAGTTCCTTCGACGCCAATGAGCGTGAAGATTCATACCATCGGAGAAGCAGGCCTCATCGGTGGAGTGCCCACCAACAGCCACTTTCTCCACTGTCTCCTCACAGGTACCACCACCATTCTCCTCAATCTTCATCATATTATCATCTCTGTTCACCATCCTCACAGATTTGCCATTATCATCAAACCTATACAAAATCAGATTCATCAGCCAAATTCAAAATCCCTAGTTTTATAGGAGTTTTTGATAAAAGAGAATTTTATGACTGGTTTGAAATTGTGGATGAATATTTTGAAAATACAAGTGTGGATTCAATGAAACAAGCTCTACTGGTAGCTTTTCAATTCAAGGGCTATGTGATTTATTGGTGGGAGAATTTGCAAAAACAAAGAGAGTTCAAGGGAAGAAGAAGATCAAAAGTTGGGTCAAGATGAGAGAAAAGCTAAAAGAGAATTTTATATCCACTGCCTATCCAGCAAATCTGTATACGCCTCCCAATTTGATGATGGCACCCTACGGATCTGGCGACGTGTACATCTCTACGACGGGAAAGCACCCTGTGCGCACAGCCTCGTCGACGCATGATAGACTCTCTTTGTCGCCCGAAGACGATCGCATTCACCCCTGTTTGAAGCCATCTCCACCTTCACGACCCGTAGAGCGCGATGGAGAACTCCAACATAGTGGTCAGTCGATCCCCGACATTTGCAATTCATCCCTGTCCCAACATTGCGGCGGCGCTAGTGATGAAGTCATTCATCTCAGTTCACAGCCATTTCTCCCATGCGACACACCTCCTTCTCCATCGAAGCTACAGGCGGCTCTTCCATCATTATGCGGGGTTGGGTTTAATCAGCGCCAGCGTGGAGTTAATGGCGGTGAGTTGCTCACCAGTGGCGGCACTGATATGCGCTCCCCTCCTTCACGAAGTACATTGGAACTTCAAAATTCTATTGAGCTGACCCTAGAGCAAAATGGGCCCAACAACATTCCCCTAGCCCAAAAGAAATTGGAGCCAGCTCTAACTTTTGAAGAGGAATTTGGCCCAAATCAGGATCTACAGCCCAACAAGTCAAATGGTCAAAATCAGTTGCAAAGTATGCAAATTGACACTATCCAAATCTCCAAGTTTAGCAACGACAATGGCACTCATCAGATTTTAAATCCCATCAAGCAAATTGATCCAATTTTTCATCAAAATCCCATGCCAACACGTAAAGATGAAATTCAAAGTGAGCCAACAAGTCAAGTTGTTGAAGAGATTGGACCAACTGGAACACAACTTGAAAAGCCAAAAATTGAGTGCATTGTTTTTGAAGATTTGAAGGTGAAGCCACTAATTTTTGTTGATCAAATTATTGGCATACTTGCAATTGATCTTGGGGATTTTAAGACCAAAAGGGTGAGTCGGCGTCAATGGCGAATCGCTCGGGACTTTAGGGCATTTGGGTGGACCATTGCTTTGGTTCTATTGTGGGTTTGGAATGTGATTTGTCTAGATTTGGTTATGGTGCATTTGCGTAAGATTCGCTTTCTGGTTGGCACTTACAATAAGCTACAAAACAAGAATATTGAACCTTTTCTAATTCTGAAGAAAATTGGAGATAACCTTATAAAATAGATCTTCCTCCTGATATGAATATCTCCAACACTTTCAACGTTGCTGACATCTTTGAGTATTTTCCGCCAGATGAGTTTTCTTTGCACCCACAAAACTCGAGGACGAGTTTTCTTCACGAGGAAGGGATTGATGCAGCATATAGAGATTAGTAGTTTCCTATTCAGATTAGTATTAGAATTATTATTCATATTATTATTAGGATTACCTATTCAGATTATAATTGTTTTGGAGTATCATTGATCAATAATAGACTTATTCCTAATTATTAAACTTTGTGAGTTTGTTCTTGAGTCTTCTTTCTCTGTTTCACTTTGAAAACACTTCCGCTGCACCAGCCAGTAAAGGATTAGTGGTTGGATAAGTTCTTCAAATGGAGATCATGTGGGTGCAGGGTAAGACTGAAGTTACCGACCTGTTAGGATCAAGGAGGGGCCGTAGCAGGAGTGGCTTGGTAAAAGCATTGTTAACTTGATGAACAAGGGCAAGTGGCGATTTTAGTTAGTTGAATCTTGGAGGCCTCCTTCATGATGCCTACAACTCCAAATTATTGATCTAGACCCCATAAGAAGTTGTCAACTTCTCGAGCATTGCATAAACCCTTAAAGCTTTTGGCTCTGGCACCTCGATCTTTTGAGCTTCAATGGTGGTACTTGGCCCTACTGCCATGGTGCATTTGTACACTGCTATATTGTCTTGCATGTCCTTGAGTTCGGTCAACATGTCGATCTTGAGCTGGAAAAGTTCACACACCTTTGCTGGTCCCTTCATAAACTGACCATGAAACTTCCCCATTCTTCCTGCAAAGAATCCTCTAGTTGGACTATCATGGCCCGTTGTGCAGTATGGATCTCAGCTTCCTCTATCTCTAGGCCTTCCACCCTCTAGTATTAATTTTCCATTAGGCTCCCTATGCGACTCACGCCTTCATCACACAATGCAAACATTAATCAAAACTATAATTGAGATCTTTGGACTTACCTTACTACGGGGTATTCCCGTCCACTTGCTCCTCGCGGCTACACTCTTATGTGATTCACTTTTGAAGGATTGGATGCTCCCACCGATCCTTTAGCAGCACCGTGCTTCACCACCCTGTCGATTGATAACACTTTCTTTCCACTAGTCAAACCATGCAGCCTTAGCACTCACTGTTGTACTAAGCAGCTTAACTCACTTGGAGTTAAGGGTGGTAGCTCAAACACATAAGAGAAATAGAGAGGGAACTAGGAGAAAATGAAAGAACTTCTATTACTAGGAGAAATTTTTACTAGTGAACTACGAGCTCAAGTTTGAGGTGTATGTTACAAATTAGGAGCTCCCCCTATAAATAGACCAAGGCCTCCTACATGAAGGACTCAAATCAAAACATTTGGCGGCAATCTAATGGCTAAAACAATATAAGGCATGCAAAACTAGAGGATAATACTTCGCCTAGAAGTGTTCTTATCCTAGAAGAATACTTAGTCTAGAAGAAAACGTAATCTAGAAGGAGAAATTCTTCAAGAACCCCAAGTCTTTGAGGAAAATTTCCGCTTTTGCGTTCGACCATGTTGCCAGCGCAATGTGACATTAAGCTACCAAGTTGCATTGCTAGGTGATGCATAGTAACCAGTCCAAGAACTGGTCGCATCAAATGGACATGTAGTCACCAGCTCAAGAACTGGCCACATAGGAGGAAGAAGAAACTTGGAGAAAAACTGGTCACCTAACGACTAACCTAGTGAGGAAAACTGGTTGAACGAAGATGAAGGATAGTCTGAAGATGAAGGATGTAGGATGAACTATGTTGAGTGGGTTTTGGCAAAAGATTCCTATAAATAGGAGAGGAATGGGATTGAGCAAAAGGCCCCTGACTTTTTCATCTTGGGAACTTGTTCTGTCAGTTTTTACTTTTGTTGAGAGAACTTGTAAGAGAGTTTGTGCTTGTATTCCTTGATATTAAAAATAAAGTTCAGCTAATACAGGCGTCCTTGTGCCGAACTCCTCTAGTCCTTTGTGTCGTCTTTTATATTTTGAATTTACAGTTTATGTCTTTGCAATCATCTGATCTTTTTCAATAAGATTTCAATCTGGAGAATTGGATCCTCCGAGGTTGATGGATTTCACTGTGAGCATATGCAAACCATAAAACGCATTAATCGAATTTCTAATTGAGGAGTATTTTGTTGCATAGGTCTATTTTGAGGTTCTTGACATACATTTTAAAGCTGTTTATTCACTTCTTCCAAACAACCTGAGAATAACCATATCTTTTGTTGATAGGTTATAATTCCTCCTAACGGTTATTTAAAATCTGTCAGAAATCTTTGCTCAAAATACAATGTTCTAATGATTGCCGATGAAATCCAATCTGGCTTAGCACGATCGGGAAAATTGCTGGCTTGTGATTGGGAAGAAGTTCGCCCAGATGTGGTGGTATTGACATGTGCATGATTAGCTGGTTCATGCTGTTCAGTCACCTAATTGAGTCAAATTTAGACGGAAAAGACGCTCTTTTTTTTATAATTATTATTCCTTTTTTTTTTTTTGTCAGATACTAGGAAAGGCATTGGGTGGTGGAGTGATACCTGTAAGCGTAGTTCTTGCAGTCAAAGGTGTAATGCCGTGTGTCCGCCCTGGAGAGCACGGAAGGTTTGCTAATCTGATGAACGAATTAAGTTACAGCTTTTGTTTTTCAATTTCTTGTCTAAATCAATCTGAATTTTTCCCCGATTTATGACACTACTGTTTAATTATTTTGCTTGTAATTTGCCTTTACTACAGTTTCGAGAAAGAAAATTATTTGGCAGTTAAACTAGTGCGAGTGATTTCCGCTGGAGAAACATAAAAACAGGACCAGATAATAATTAAAAAAAATCCGACTCGTAGAACTTATTTCTAGATTTATTGTTACATGGCGATATCACTAAACTGCCATGGCAGAAACTTTTGAATTTGGGTGTTCCCAACACAATACAAATCCTTGATGGTTGAGGATATGGTGGGATTTGGATCCAATAAAAGGGCAAGAGTCTTGTGGCGATGTGTGTTGCTGGTAGTCCTTTGGTCAGTGTGGAGGGACAGAAATTCCAGAATTTTTGAGGAAAAGGAGTTGGGGTGGTAGATATCTTTGAGAAGGCAAAATTCCTAGCCTCTTTCTGGGCTTACACTGACAAGGAGTTCAAGGATATTCCATCTGTTTTGTTAATTTTGAATTGAACGAACGTTATTGGTTATTAATTATTTGTAGAACTGTAGGTTGTTTTGATCTTCTGTTTTCTTTTTTTCTTGTATCTTAAGGATATCTTATCCTTTTCCTCGTATTTGATTACTTTTATCAATATAAGGTTTTTTTTTAATTAAAAAAAAAAACTTTTTCTCCCAGTTTTGCATTTATGAGGCAAGCTGACCTTGCTTTTATTTGTTTTTGTCTTGGTATCTTTGGAGGCAATCCATTGGCCAGTACAGTTGCCATTGCATCGCTAGATGTAATCAGAGATGAGAAACTCGCTGAGAGGTATCAAATTTATTCCCCAATGGTGCATTACCAAGGTGGCATTTGTGGAAAAAGAACACGGCCTGGAGAAAATGCTGTGTTTTTATAGTTCTCGAATATGCATGTATATATACTTGCTTCATGCTTCATTCTTCTACAGATCTGCACAAATAGGACAGGAACTTAGTGAGGAGACCCCTTAATAACGTGATGCATGTTAACCTCTAGGATTAACTTTTGTTGCATTTCTCAGGAAAACTGGAAGATAATATTGACGTAACAAACACATCTCTTGTGTTTTTTTTGTGTTTATCTCTTCTCATTGACGTATTTAAACCAACTTTGACGTCAAAGTTTTCTCATGGTCTTGATCATAAGTTTTTCAGTTCTCTCTTGTTTATTTGGATTATCTTTTCTCCAAGTCCTGTCTGGATTTGGCATATATTTGTTTCTTATTGAACAGCCCTATAAATTGGACCTTGGCCCTTGGCCCTTGGCCGTTCTTCGATCGAACAAATTATTTACAAATCCAACTACTAGCTTGCAAATTTTAGACATAAAATGCCTTTTTTATCAAGTCTGATGTTCTGTTTTTTTTCTTTTTTTTAGAGCCATGTGTACTTCTTGTGCTTGAAATAGTCGTATAATATAAAACTGAATATAGGCATGCTGAAATCCATTGTACATTCAGCAAACAAAATTTATGATCTTACACTAGCCTGTATAGATGATGAGAATATATTTATATAGTTTGCATGTTAGTCTGCTTTCTGAAGTAATGTCGATGATTATGGTGAAATCTACTAGGTATTTTTTTAAATTCCTCCTCGTGTAAGTGTGCGTTCTAGACTCTATTTTGCACTCACTTCTCTTAAGCTTTCAAAAAATAAAAAAATAAAAAGCACTTTCTCCAGCATTCTTTGATCAGTGCATGTACGTGTATGAAGATCTGTATGTTTCATTAAGTTATTTATCAAAAGTTTTTGGTTTGTGTTGGTATTCGTGCCATCTTGTTTGCACCTATTGCCGACCAGATTTACTAATCACGTTTTAAAACTCTAGCTCGGATGAGCTCCAAGAAGGCTTAAATGCGCTTTGTGAGGTTCTAGAACTCGATCTACCAGAGTTGCAAAAGACAAAACCAAAAGATTTCTCTCCAACTGCTTCCGACACATGTGACCGTTGTGAACGAAACTTGTATGGTTCTTCAGACAAAGATGTCTAAAGTTGCATGGGAATTTTCATTTCTATCTAGAGCAAGTACACTGAATTTTTATAGGTTTTTCTCACAGCAATAATGTTGGAATTCAACCCTCAGAAATTAACTTTTCATTTTTTTCCCAATTTCTATATGATTTTTTATGAGCTTAAGAGATTTTCACTCATATTTTAGTTCCATTCTTATAAGTTGCATTCTAAATTTATCAACAGTTCTTTTCTTTTTATTTGTTCATGTTTGGCAAATACATGTTTCATTGACGCAAATACTAATACACACACATATAATATCTTTCAATATTTCTGTGGCATTTAGGAATGCAGTTGGTAGTTTTAACCAACTTTTGGTTTAAATTTTGTGAAAAAAATACTTTAGCAAATTTAGTTGAAATGATATTTTGTAGTTCAATCACATAACTTACTCGCAAAGGTATTGAGATCATTGGTTAATCTATTAATACCGCTCTTCTTTTCATTATTCTATATGCTCCTTTATTTTGCATCTCTAACTTGGTATGTCGGCGGTAACAATGCACTGTGTTGGTTGCCGTTCGTGTTTCCAATACAAAAGCACACGTCGAATTGTATGGTTTTGATTTGGCCCATACAGATACAGTGTGCTTCGAAACCTTGGAGTTTTTTCAATTTTATTATGTCTTCAAATGTCTCAAACTATCAACAAACCTCTTATTCTACGCATGCAATTTGGATGCAACTTTGCATTCTCCAATCTACATACCTTTCCTAGGTGTTTCTGTCATCTCTCTCTCTCTCTCTCTCTCTCTCTCTCTCTGAGAGGGAAATTATATGGTGAAAAAAGAAACCTGGGATCCTTGTATTTGTAATTACTTTTTAATACCACAACTTAGTATTTGAAGACTATATCTACTAGTTAAAATATGACAATTCACTGCCTTGTGAGTTTGGTACATTTCTTACCATAATTTACAAACGCAACTGTACTCTTCATATAACATATTTTACAAAGATTTTGAGAAAGCAGTGAAAATTGAGTATCAAATGCCTTGAAAAAAAAAAAGAGAGAGAGAGAACAAAAAAGGTGTGGGTTTGCTGTCCAGGAGCACCCTAGAAAGAGTGAGTGGAACACAAGCAGATCCAATCTCTCTCTCTCTCTCTCTTCTCTCCCTCTCCGGATGGATCTCCACATGTGAGACCATAGCACTTGCCTGATTACGTGCCATAAATGAAAGCAACGGTAGATGAAGGGCTAACCCAATTAAGGTTATCTTTATAGCTCATGACATGATCTACAAATAATTTTGCTTCAATCTAATAATGCCTTTAAATATTCTTCTTCCTATCTTTGCCATTGATTTTGGTGGAATTTTGTAAACCTTGTCGTGCAAGTGTTTCTTTATTTCGATAATTCGTTGTTGAGGGAGAGATGGTGGCGACACAATAATACAAAACTTTTGGTGGCTATGTAATTTTATATAGCAAGAGACACTCTCTTTCCCTTTTGTTAAGTAAATATATATAAATTTGATACAGATGAATTATATATGTGAACAACCATGAATGAAAGCTTTGAACGGGACACCAAAAATGAATAAATAAATAAATAAATTTGGGACAAAGTCTCTAGACTCTTGTTATATGAAAGCTTAGCTGGATTTCATTTCTGTATTTTAAGTAGTTGCTGGAAAAAGCTAAGCTGTTTCATGATGACTGTCACAATTGTGAGGGCTTCTTACCATGCATCCAGTAGACAATAAATGTTTTCTAAAGTATTAATTAATATCATTTACTTGAACTTAAACATTTACTTTTTTAATATATATTATTTGACAATCTTACAACTTGTTTGACAAAATTAGTTTCAATCAAAATTTTTGACTTCTATCGTGTGAAGATTTTACATGCTATAATATTAAGTAAAAGTGTGTTATAACATAAAACTCTTATATGTTACAATTGATTAAAAGCAATGTTCTCAAACACATGCTGAGAAACATTTGTAGAATAGTGTTTAGAAGGGTGGTGGGAGCCTTAGTTTTCACTACTTTTTTAGTTATAATTAGTATCAAGCTCTTACATGCTATAGTAACAATAAAAAAATTACTACAATATAAAACTCTCATATGCTACAATAAAAATAGTTTTAACTAACGGTTTCATCATCCTTCTAAATACCTTAGTAAATTGGCTGAGCAGTGGAAAATCTGAAGTACCTCTGTCTCATCGTGAAATTAATTAATTCTCTTGTGCTCCTATGGCTACATACTTAGCTTGGTAGAGGTGATCATGAATCATGATCGCTTTCCCTATCCAAAACAGAAACAAAAAGACGAAAAAATCTCTCTCTCTCTCTCTCTAACTCTACATGCAATAATTAAAGAAGAAAATTGAGTAATTTAGATAAAATTAACTTGGACTCTCAAATTGATCCAAATACAATACAAAAGTTTTCAAATGATTTTGCATAATGGGTTGTGTTTGGGCAATGAACCTAAGTTGGCTATCAAACTGACACTGGGGATATTTATATAGGAATAAGTGAATGCCTCTGTTAAAATGGTGGCGTATGTTTTATGATTGTGAAACTACTCTTCATGGGATATATGTGCTTGTCAACAGTTACAAAGAATGAAACCTGTCAGTTTTCTGGACTGGACATGCAATAATGACATTGACACCGCAGTGAAAAGGGTAGAAACTTCTTTTTCTTTCTTTTTTTTTTTTCCCCTTTTGCGACTGGGTTTCTCTGTTATCTTTATTTGTTTTTTTTTTTTGGTTGTTAATTGTAAGTGGTTTGGGATGTTTTGAAACTCAAAAAAACTAAAGACTAAAGGGAAATTAGAAGTAAAGTTCAGGATCATTTGTGAGATTTTCCTTTCTTTTCCTTTTTCTTTTCACTCTTCCTGTGGTTGTTTTCAGCATGTTTGATGGATAATGGATTGTATGCGTCCGCATGTGTACGTTGAATAGATGTCATGTATATGGATGATAGCCAAGTAGTATGGATATTTAGATGAAAGATTCTTTTGAGTAAATTTGTCGCATATTGATAAAGAAGAGAATGATCGGTCCGATGCATGGTTGTCAAGTAGAACTATAGAACTTAAGCACATTCTGATATATGCAATGGCATGTGCTGTAGATGTCGCAGATATTTTATATATATATATATATATGTGTGTTAGACGTGTATGCTTTAAAGAGTAAAAATGTAATATGTTTTTGGAGACATTTTTATTAATAAAAGATTTATTTATTTTCATATACTAAATTGTTGTCTTTTTTATATTTATATTTGTTGAATGTATATTAAGCAAACAAAAGTCTAAGACTATCGGTCTAAACCTTAAGAATTAGGTATATGATGGACAAAATATGTGAAAGACACGATTCTTAAGGTGACAGTCTAAATTATAAGATCCGCAATCGAGGGAATAAAGTTGGACGCTTTATTCATGCAAAGATTGTTATGTTGTCTATATCCCTATTAGGAGATGGTTTGTCTTGGCCATCGGAGGTGGACTCCACGAATAGAAACATTGAAGCATTGTTATAAGTGACGATATGTTGGATCGGGACATAAAGTGAATTGATTTATATTAATAATTTTGTCTCGGCAAACGATTCACTTTAGACAATCACTTGTGTCGTATCTTAATCCTAGATGAATAGTTGGCCTGTTGTTTTGACTTGTGTCTTTTGATGCACCAAAAGGGTGACATCCACATTTTATAGTGGTACGCACGCCGGTACGTTGGAGGCATGACTCTTGATAGCATTGACCTGTTATTCATAGATATGGAATCCATAGCTCCTCTTTAGGAGTCGTTGATATCCTCTTATATGCGTTATCCTATAATTGGAAAACTGGAGCGCTCAACCATTTGGATACATAGGTGTAACTGAATAGTATACCGTCTTTGGATGGTGAGTTTTCCGATGGGAAGATAATGGAATGTAAGAGAAAAATAATCAGGAAGGAAAGACAGAACTTATCCTTAAGCCGATTATGGATAATCCTATAGGGATACGATACATTATGATATGTCATGGAGACTTAGCTATACCCGCTTCATAATTCTATATAGTTCGAGAGTGCAGCTCTGAGCTTTTGGTGATGTAGCGTTTGAGTTGATAATTATAAAATATATATATGGGATATTAGGTTTCATAATTATCGGGAGCTTAAACTATATAGGTCCATCAGGTCCCCTTTGCTAGCTCACAATAAATCCTGTAAAGACACGGTGTGCTTTTCCAATAATTGATGACTTGTGTCAACTTATGAGATTGGCTGAAATTTGATAGGATCAGATAATTTATGTATATTTATTAGTGGAATTAATTTTTTTGATAGGATCAGATAATTTATGTGTGTTTATCAGTTGAATTAATTTTGTAAAAATTAATTCAAGATAAACTTGTTGAATTATCGAGATAAGATAATTCATATTTGTTTATTGGTTGAATTAATTTTAAATGAATTGATTCAAGATAAACTTATTTAATTATCAGGAATATTTATTTTTCTTGAATAAATTAATTAATTTTAATCAGATAACTTTTTTATTGGGATATTTGAATTAAAACTAAGGCTCTATCCCAAGAATCTCTAGTGGGAAATAAAATATTCACAAGGATCATATATCGTTGGTTTGGCAGGCCGATCTTCTAGTTCGGCTTACCGACCGAGCGATAAATAGATCACATGCTTTCACGTAGATTTTATCAGATATTGATTCAGATTTGATACTAATTTGAATTTTTGAGGCTTTATCTGATAAGGACTGACTCCTAAGCCCAACCTCTATATAAAGGCGAGTGAGACTCATTGTTATTAACTTCAATTGAGAAATCAAGAGTGAGACTCTGCCAATGAGACTCTGAAACTCCCCGGAGAGTTATTATTCACACATCACAAACTATAGCTTTAGGTATTTCTCAATTGGTTGGAAGGAGAGTTGCCTAGTGGAAGAGCTCTACGACTATGCTCACACACGCACCAGTCGTGGATAGAGAATAGCAAAGAAGGCCAGTTAATTGAGGTCCTTTTGGAACGCACATCTCTTCACAGACTGCAAGAGCTTTCAGCATTTACAAAATTAGTAAAATCTGGTTAATTTATGCATATAGTGTGTCAAACTTATGTTTTAAAAAATACTATGATATAAACATTTTAAAATTCCACTACGTACTATTTTTCCAATAATTGGTATTAGAGCCTTGGTTTTTATGTAAATTTACGAGTTTGTGATCATGCTATATTTATAAATTATGTAATCTTGATCTCTCCTATACTTGAATTTAATTTTATAGAGAGTTGGCACTTTAGGTTTCTATATATTTATATATGTCGTCATGGATTATATGGTAAATTTATTAATTAATTATGGTTGATTAAATTATTATTTAATATTTATCAATTAATTAATTTATACCGATTATGGTTCCTTAGAGGTTAGAATGTATATCTAGGTTTTTCATGTAATTAGATGGCGAACTATTATCTTCGTTTAGGAATTATTATTTAATTTTAAATTTGTAAGAATTTTGTAATTAAATAATCATTCAGAGAAGACGGATCTAAAAGATGGATGATAGAGTTCCATAGGTATTTCCTGAGTCTCTAAATTTATGTTTTTAAATTATTAAAAATAAAATTGATAAATTGCATTAAAAACAATATTTTTTGAAAAGCATGACTTTTGCTCGGCTGGCATGCCGAAACCCCAAGTCTGGTAGGCCGATGGTTGCGTATTGGCATGCCAGACTTAAAGTTCGGTAGGCCATCCGTAGGGCAGAAATCTGGTGGCTTTGGTGATAGGCTGAACTTTCGGGTTCGGTAGGCCGATCTGTCATGACCGATAGGCTAATCTGTAAAGTTTGGCAGGCCGAAGGGTTGTGATCGACAGGCTGATCACATAGATCGGCATGCCGGCAGAGAGCTGTAAATTTTTTTCAAAAAAGGTGCAGTTTTCCAATGTTGTTTTGATTTTATTTTTGAGACAATTCTGAGAAACATTAAATTTGGATATGATTGAAAATATGGAGCATTCGATCTATGCAGGATTGAAGATTTGAAGATGGACATTACATGAAGAAGGATACAACTTGAAGATTCAAGGATGAAGAATCGATAATGTGTTTCGATTTATCTCTTGTAATCTTTATTTTCTATTCTCTAGAGTGGAACCATAATATTATGGTTATTTATTATTATTTTGCTTGTAGCTTTACATGATTGCTTTGCTTATCTATATTATAATATGATTTGGCATGTATATTGATAACATGCCATATAGAATAGGGAATGCCGCTCATTAAAATTATTGATGCATGTTCTTAAAATAAAACATTGTTTTCAAAAGAATGAGTGGGAGAATGTTTTCAAAGAGAGGACTTACGGCCTCCATCGTTGGTCCATAGGTAGCACATGGTGGTTTCGACCCCTAAAAAGGGACTTCATCATGTACCGGATTGAATCTCTGAAAGGATAAGGTATTTTAGCATGATTTATCATTGTATACCCCTAGGTGGTGATTATAAATCACGGATAAAATATTGAAATGATGGGTATACACTCATGTTAATTTTATTATTAACCTCCCCTAGGAGATTTGTTAATAAAATTAATGGCCAAAGAAACGATTATTAATATATGTTGGATCATACCGGTCCTGGATGGCATATATTAATCAAGAGCGAATCTATGTTCCTGATTGAATTTGGCAAGACTCCCCTAGGAGCTTGTTGAATTCTGAGTTGGGAATTATCATTTTAAGGTTGTGATATTTTTAAGGTTTTGACACATAAACACATTTGTATCTTTTACATGATTGTGTTATCTTACTAAATTATTGTGATATGTTTGCTTATGTTTAGTATATGATTCTTTATTGTAGATTAAAAATGTCTAAAAACGCTTTATCTTCGATACTTGACCAATTAACTGGCAATAATTACAATGATTGTAAATGGAACCTAAATATCATCTTGTCCTTTGAGAAATTGAAATTTGTGCTGACGACACCTTGTCCTTTCTAGCCTACGGGAGATTCCACCAACAATCAAATCCAAGCATATGATCGTTGGAAAGATGCCAATGATCAGGCACGTTGCTATGTTATGGCTAGCTCAAATAACGTGCTGCAGGCTCAACATGAGGATTATGAGACTGCTAGGCAGATCTTGGATAATCTGAAAGACATGTTTGGAGGCCAGGCCTTAACAAAGTGGCAAGGGGCGCTTTGGAAACTTTTGAACTACAAGCAGAGACCGAGGATGTCTGTAAAAGAGCATATGATGTTGGTCATTGGTTTCCTCGCGGAGGCTCAGACCAATAGTGCTGACATTGATGCTGAAACTCAGATGACTATGGTCTTTGTGACTCTATCTAAGAAATTCATTTTGTTTAGAGCTACATTTAATTTAAGCAATAGACAGGATATAACCTTGATGGAGTTGATGAAACGGTTACAAGAGTTTAAACTACTGATCATGGAGTCTCCTGCTTGTGGCGAGGCCAACTTGGCGGCTGCTTCTGGTTTCAATCCTAACCCTAGGAGTGAAAAAAAAGCAACGGGCCAAGAACGGGAAGTTTTCTATTCCTGTAAATGGCAAGAACAAGGAAAAAAAGAGAAGAACCTAAAGAAACTCAAGTGCTTATTCTACGGGAAGGTCGGGCACATTAAGAAGAATTGCAAGGACTCCCTTTCCTGAGGAGATAGGTTTGATCTTTTGTATTTAGAAACTTGTTTGATTGATGAATCCAATAACATTTGGGTCATAGATTTTGGAGCAACTAATCTTGTTTGTATTTTTATATAGGGGTTCAAAAAAACAAGAAGTCTATGCAGGAAGACTTCATGCTTCAGATGGGCGATAGATCCTTGGTCTTAGCTGAAGCAGTAGGAGATGTCCATCTTTGTTTTGATAATTATAGGAATTTAATTTTGCGAGATTGTTTTTATGTTCTTAAATTTAAAAAGAATTTAATTTCTGTATCTTGTTTATTTAAAGACTCCTATTTAAAGAATTTAATTATAAGAATTTCTGTTATTCATAGATATGGGATCTATAGCTCCTCTTTAGGAGTTGTTGATATCCTTTATTTGTGTTATCTTCTAATTGAAAAACTGGAGTGCTTAACCATTTGGATACATAGGTGTAACCGAATGATATACCATCTTTAAATGGTAAGTTTTCCAATGGTGAGATAATGGAACACAAGAGAAAAATAATCAAGAAGGTAAGACAGAACTTGTCCTTAAGCCGATTATAGATAATCCTATTGGGATACGACACATTATGATATGTCATAGAGACTTAGTTATATGGGCTTCGTAATTCTACATTATTCGAGATTGCAGCTCTAAGCTTTTAATAGGGTTGCGTTGGAGTTGATAATTATGAAACATATATTTGAGATATGGGTTTCATAATTATCAGGAGCTTGAACTATATAGATCCATCAAGTCCCCTTTGCTGGCTCACAATAAATCTTGTAATGACACGGCATGCTTTTCTAATAATTGGTGACTTGTGTCAAATTATAAGATTGGCTGAAATTCGATAAGATCAGATAATTCATGTGTGTTTATCGGTTGAATTAATTTTGTGAAAATTAATTCAAGATAAACTTGTTGAATTATTGGGATCAGATAATTTATGTCTATTTATCGGTTGGATTAATTTTGAATAAATTGGTTCAAGAGAAACTTCTTGAATTATCAGGAATATTTATTTTTCTTAGAGATTATCTAGATATGACTGTTTTAATCAAATAACTTCTCTATTGGGTTATTTGAATTTAGACTGAGGCTCTATCCCAAGAATCTCCGGTGGAAATAAAAGATTCATAGAGATCATTTATCGTTGGTTTGTCAGGCCGATCTTCTAGTTCGGCCTATTAATGGAGTAAGTTCGGCAAGCCGATCTACCAGTTCGGCCTGCCGATCGAGCGATAAATAATAGATCACGTGCTTTCACACGAATTTTATCAGATATTGATTTGGATTTGATGCTGATTCAAATTTTTAAGGCTTTATCTGATAAGAACTAACTCCTGGGCCCAACCTCTATATAAATGGGAGTGAGACTCATTGTTATTAAGATCAGTTAAGAAATCAAGAGTGAGACTCATTGATTTGGAGTGAGACTCATTGATTTGGATTTGATGTTGATTCAAATTTTTAAGGCTTTATCTGATAAGAACTAACTCCTGGGCCCAACTTCTATATAAATGGGAGTGAGACTCATTGTTATTAAGATCAGTTAAGAAATCAAGAGTGAAACTCTACAAGTGAGACTCTGAAACTCCCAAGAGAGCTATTGTTCATACATCATGAACTATAACTTTAGGTATTTCTCAATTGGTTGGAAGAAAAGTTGCCTAGTGGAAGAGCTGTACGAGTGTGGCCATATACACACCGGTTGTGGATAGAGAATAGCAAAGAAGGCCAGTTAGTTGAGGTCCTTCTGGAGCGCACATCTCTTCAAAGACTGCAAAGCTTTTCAACATTTACAAGGTTAGTAAGATCTGGCTAATTTATGTATATAGTGTGTCAAACTTGTGTTTTAGAAAATACTCTAATATAAAAATTTTAAAATTTCACTGCGTACTATTTTTCTAACAGTGTGCATATATATATATAAGTGGTATATTGTTTTGCTACCGTGTTTTTGTTTTCCATAAAATTCAAATTGTTTCAAATGGTATGGTTTCTTGAATCCTTTTCTGTTTTTAATTAACCAAGCAAAATGTAATTTCGCATATGATGATGAACCGTCAATAATGTGCACAAGGCTAGCAATGGCAATCCACTTTTAAGTTAAAACTCTACAAATTTAAGTTCTTTTGGACACATTCAGTTAGACCTAACATTACTTTTGGACAAAATATGTGGTTATTTTGAGTACCACAAATAACTAGAAAGCATCACAAACCCTAGGATGCCCACCCACCAAAATTCATTTCTATAGCTTGAATGAAAAAGTAGTACAAATAATTGGAAGTAATGTTACTATATATGTGCTTAGTATATCCATCTTTACAACAAAAAGATAAAAATCGTTATCTAGAACAGTTGTCCAACCAAAAAAAAAAAATTATCTAGAACAGTTGAGATGGTATTTTTACCTACCACACGTTTCGGTGGATGAAACTCTTGATATGTGTTGAAATAAGAAAAGTTGCACCTAGCTATGCATACATAGGGTCTTTGGAAGGGCAGCTTAACCAATCTGTTTGGGTTTGAAAGCTGTAGCATGTAAAAGTTTTACACTATTTACAGTTCAAACTATTGGTTTGAGCCACCCTTTCAAACAATAGTATGATGGGGAATTCATAATGTCACTTCTTAGACTCACTTTTTATTTGTACTATAAAATATGAAGTTTTTATGCCATAAACTTGATGCATGTTCCTTCGAGACATTTTGACATGTCCCACCGGAACATTTTTCTGCGTCCCTTGGAGACATTTTGACATGTCTTTATAGGACGTTTTGACATGTTCCACCAGGACATTTTCTAGTGTTCCTCATGAGCATTTTTGGATGTTCCTCTAGAACATTTTGACATGTCTTTCCGGGACATTTTGACATGTCCCATCGCCTTCGAAGACATTTTCACATGTTGACATGTTCTACTAGGATATTTTTTGGTATCCCTTAAAGACATTTTGATATTTCCTTTCGAGACATTTTCTAGACTCTTGGAGACATTTTTATGTGTCCCATCGAAAAATTATTTCTCTTCTCTTTTTCTCTCCACTCGACGATGTTGGCTCGTCTCCAGCACTCGTAACCAAAAAAAAAAAAAACAAAAAACAAAATAACAGAGAAAAAAACTAAAAGTCAAATCAACTTTTATCCTTACATGAAGAGGTCTCGTGAAAATCAAATCTTTCAAATCTGAATTTGTTTTTAACAAGAACTGAATGCAAGAATTTCTTCCAATCTTTCTACTCCTCCATGAGCTCAAAATGTCCAGTATCCTTGCCGCATATATCTCTTGATTATCCTCTAGTTGGTCAAGGTCTTTTCTTAGTTTTAAGCATAGCACTATGTTTATAATACCCTGTATGACAACAAAAGCAGAGTTGTTAACACTAGAAACGACAATCAAAGCAGAGTTGTCAACACTAGAAACGACAATCTGGCAACACATGAAAGCAAAGGAAAATGAACTAATTACCTCACTATTTCCAAGACACGTGTTGACAGCGGCATTGATTTGAACTTTATCACCTTGAATCTTAAGTTTGGGAACAGCAACAACCACAGCTAAAAAAACAACAACTTGTAGAATTAGAGTCGAGCTTGTGCTCTCTCGCAACACCGAAGAGGACGACTATAGGTGCTCCTATGAGACATATATGCCCTAGGGAGTAAAACGTTGTAATATATTTTTGAAGACATTTTATCAATAAAGAATTTATTGATTGTTCATATACTAAATGTTGTCATTTTTATGTTCATATTTGTTGAATGTATGATAAGCAAACAAAAGTCTATGGCAATCGGTCTAAATCTTTAAGAATCAAGCATATGATGGACAGATTATGCGGAAGACATAATTTTAAAGGTGATAGTCTAAATCGTAAGATCTGCAATTGAGGGAATAAAGTTGGGCGCTTTATTTATGCTAAGATTGTTATGTTGTCTACATCCCTGACAGGAGATGGCTTGTCTTGGCCATAGGAGTTGGACTCCGCAAGTAGAAACATTGGTGCATTGTCATAGATGATAATGTATTGGATTGGGACATAAAGTGGAATTGATTTGGATTAATTATTCCATTTGTGCAAATTAATTCACTTTAGACAATTATATGCGTTGTATCTTAATCCTAAAACGACTAATGGGCTTGTTATCTTGACTTATATCTTTTGATATACCAAAGGTGGCATCCTGACTTTATGATGGTATGCATACCGGTACGTTGGAGAGATGACTCTTGATAGCATAGACTTGTTATTCACAGATGTGGAATTGATAGCTCTATTGGTGGAGGCAACAATATTTTCTTATATGCGTTATCCTGTAATTAGAAAACTAGAGCGCTCAACTATTTAGATGCATAGGTGCAACTGAATGGTATTTTATATTTAGATAGTAAGTTTTCTAATAGTGAGATAATGGAATGTAAGATAAAAATAATCAAAAAGGCAAGATAGAATTTATCTTTAAGCCGATTATGAATATCCTATAGGGATATCATGATATGTCATGGACATTTAGCTAATTTGGAGCTTCGTAAGTTTATATGGTTCGAGAATGTAACTCTAAGCTTTTAGTGGAGAAGCGTTAGAGTTGATAATTATAAAACATGTATCTGCGATATTGTATTTTAAAATCTAGAGTTTAAACTATATAGGTCCATCAGTCCCTTTTGCTAGCTCATAATAAATCTTGTAACGATACAACATGTTTTTTCAATAAATTAATGACTTCTGTTAAATTATTAGATTGGCTGAAATTCGATAAGATCAAATAATTTAAATTAATTTTGTAAATTAATTCAAGATAAACTTGTTGAATTATCGGGAATATTTATTTTCCTTGAGATTATCTAGATATGACTGTTTTAATCAGATAACTTTTATATTGGGTTATTTGAATTAAAGTTGTGGCTTTATCCAAGGAATCTCAGGTGGGAAATATAAGATTCTCAGGGATCATATTATCATAAGTTCAGTAGGCCGATCAATTAGTTCAGCTTGTGATGGATGAATTTTGGTAGGCCGATCCGTTAGTTCGGCCTATCAATCCAACGATAATTTGATCACGCATTTTTGACATGATTTTATCAGAAGTTGATCTAGATTCGAAGTTTTTGAGGCCTTATTTGATAATGACCAACCTAAGGGATGACCACTATAAATAGGGGGTGAGTTTTCTAGTTATTTAGATCAGCTAAGAAGTTAAGAATGAGTACTCTGGTGTTAGATACTCTGAAACTCCTTGCAGATTTTGTTCACAATCACGAACCATTTTTTTGGGTCTTTTCAATTGGTTGGAAGGAGAGTCACCAGAGAAGAGCTATATAACTTGTGCCCACACACATTCCGATTGTGGATAGAGAATAACAAAGAAGACTAGTTGGTTAAGGCTTTTCTGAAACGTTCTTTTCTTCACTGACTGTAGGAGCTCTTCGACATAAAAAGGTTAGTAAGATCTATGATTAATTTATGTATATAGCATACCAAACTTGTGTTTTGGAAATACTTTGATTTAAAATTTTTAAAATTCTGCTGCGTACTTGTTTTTCCAATAGCTCCACCATGGATCTTAGCTGGAGAAAACTTGAAGTTCTCTAGAGAAGATGCTGAACCTCATGACGCCAATCTACTTTGCCAGATTTCCTCTATTGTTGCTCCACCATGGATCTCGGCCCTAAGTTTTCTCTGTCGTTATGAAGCTCTGACCTTGTCTCCTCAACACCAAAACTTGCAGATCCATCATTGGAGCTTGAGCTTTCTTGCGATGTCAGAGAAAACAACCAAACACTGAACCTTGTGATGTTAATCTCCTTTGTTGGATCTCCTTGTTAGGTTGTGGACTTTAAAATATAAAAAACGCAGCGAAATAGAGTTTAAAATTTTTCTTAAACTTTTAAGGTCCTTTCATGATGCTACATACAAATAATTGAATAGACATAGGCTTACAAGTTTAGCAATAACTCTGGATGATCAAGCATTCCAAAACCTTCAGATCTTCCTTGTTATTTTCATCCTTTTGGATCAACTGGTGTGCGGGTACTAGTAAGATCTTTTAGATTATCTCTACAATATATCCTTCCAACCTTTGTTCTTTGTAGAGATTCTTTAAACTCTAAAGGAGAAAACTAAAGAAACACTAGATGAAATCCATAGAAAAGTTTGTAGAAAATAGAACCTCCAAGGGCTACTTATAAATGCACTAGTAGGAGTTTATTGAAGCAAAATCTTCCAAAGATTCTACAAAGAATCATGCCTACCAAGGGTGGTTGGGTGTGATCTTCATCCTTCCAACAGAAGAGTGATACATGTCATAACCACCTCCAACTGTGTGATACTGTATCCATCCAAAATCTGTCCGAGATCTAATTTTGGTTCAAACTGAGATATTATTTTTTTAACTTTTAAAATAAATATCTTCCATGATTTTCTCAGTTATTTAAATTATCTGAATAATTTATTTCAACTTTTAATATTTATTTCTGCTACAAAATAGCAAATAGATTACATGAAAATCACATGATCTATTTGAAATGTAAAACCATAGATGTGGTGCCATCTAAACTTTCAATTCCAATGTGTAGCGTCACACATAGTCCTGGTGGACTATTGGGTGAAAATACAATTTTGCCCCTGTTGGAAAAATTAATCCCAAAAAATTTTGATTGATCCATATGAAAGAATCTTATGGAGCTAACAGGGAGACCCAATGAACATATATAATTTAAGCTCTAATAATTGTTTATAATTTAGTTATGAGATTATCTTATAACTAAATTAATAATAATTATGAACTCTGGTTTGTGTCACTATCGGAAACTGAGGTTGCACTCTTAAATTATATACAAAATTATATGGAACCTTAAACAAAATATGCCATCAACAAGGTCCTCCATTGATATAATCATTTGCCATGTGATAATACCCTGCATAATAATATTTATAATTAGAGCTAGGTTCATAATTTTCTATACAACCTCTCTAATGACTTTTTTGTTCATGAGTTCTGTTAATTCTCTAATGGATGAGCTTTTTATGAACAAATCATATGAGAATTTTGGATAATATTTGTCCCATATCAAATAGCAAGATATCCAAGTTCCCAAATTAATACTCATGGGAATACTATCTTAACATCCTATCTTATAAAAGTTGTGGATTCTAAATTTGTGAGTAATGTTCTCAGCGATCTATATTATTATGTCTCCAATATTCTAAAGTATAGATCATGGATATTACAAATCTCACTCATTGACAATCAAAAGACATATTAAATAAATGTGAGTCCATTAATCACTTCAGGATTAAGGTAAGATCCATAAAATGATCAAAATAATAGAATTCTAATTTTTTGTTACGGAATTACATAAGAAATTAAATTCTATTTTAGTCCAAGTATAATGTGTTCCAAACACACTAATGTCTGTATCTAGTATTCACTATTACTAATTCGGATAAGATTATTCCACCAAATTAGGAATAGACAACAACATAATCTTAAGCAAGATAAAGTATCTAGTTTTAGCTACTGATTGTAAACCAATGTTTAACCAAAGTTTATACTAAGTATACATAGTCATATTCACTGTATTATGACCACTTCATATACATGATTATGGACTTCTTTAAGTATTGGAACCTTTATGATATTTACATATATATATATATCAACGTATATATATATATATATATATCATGGAGAACAATAAGGAATATTATCTATTATTAATGCAATACTTTATTTCTTATAATGTCCAATTGGGATAAAATGGCATGCTTTAAAAGCACCAATCCAACAATCTCCCACTTGCATTAAAGCATGAGTGATATCTCTTGAATTCCTATACCTTTCAAATTGATCCTTTAAACTTTTCGTCAATAAAGTTTTTGCAAACAGATCAACAAGGTTGTTCTCTGGAACAAACTAACAGATTGTCACATCACCCCACTGTATTATCTCTTTATTTTTCCCTCTTTTACGGCTTCTTGGTCCTTATGCATTTGCAGTAGCTGACTGTCACCATAGTATAGCATCATTGCTTGCTCAAGGTTATATTCAGCTTTCAAGGTAAAGTCAGTAACTCAAGATTGCTGAATACTCTTCCATATTATAACTCAAC